>CM052798.1:16781887-16798419 GCA_028533885.1 Nasua narica | reverse complement strand
TTAACATCTTGCCGATTTTATGTCTCAAAACATAGCTGGGGAACATCTCCCAAACCTTTTTCTCCCCAGATTGCTGGGTAGTTCATGTGGACTCTCAGATTCTAAAACTGCACAATGTTCGAGGCCTCAAGGGTCTTGCTTTGGCCTGCCTCGGCCAAGAGGGAAGCTGGGCATCTGCCAGGCTCAGCAGCGCAGGCAAGGGCCCAGCCTGTGCCTGTCACCCTGCCGGAGCTTCCAGGCCACTGACAGCGCTCCTGGGGCGGCTGGGTCCTGAAAAACAGGACGTGGATGGTTTGACCCAGGCCCTCTGCTTGGTTCTCCCCACAGATACCAAACTGGGGCCCGAGGCCTTCTGGTTTAACTCGGGCAGAGAGGCGGTGGCCACACAGCTGAGCGAGAGCTACTATATCCTGCGGCCCGAGGTGGTGGAGAGCTACATGTACCTGTGGCGACAGACCCACAACCCCATCTACAGGGAGTGGGGCTGGGAGGTGGTGCTGGTGAGTATACTGGGCGGGGGCGCAGGGGGCCGACTGCGTGAGGGGTGCCGCGGGAATTCAGGCAGGGCCCAAGACGCCCGAGCTCAGGCACGGAGAGGACGGTCACACCAGGCTGACACCTGGCTAAGGTTCCGAATGCAAAGGGTCAAGGTGTGGTTGCAGAGCCAAGAGTCCCCAGCGGGGTGAGAGTGGTCCCGGAACTTATGAAGAGGGTTCTGGGCGCCCACAGCCTTTGGGGCCCAGGCTCCAGGCCCAGCAAACTTCAAGGGCTAAAGGCAGGGCGGGAGCCAGAGGGGCCTTTGACATGCCATCACTGCTCTCTGACCCAGAAGCCTGAGATGGCTTTGGATTTCTCCTCTCAAACAGGAATAGGCTGCGGGGCTGGCAGATCACCTCCCTCCTCTGCCCGAAGCCAGCCCAGCCCTGGGGAGCCCCCACCTGTGTCTGGGCTCTGCTCCCCACCACGAGCCCGCTTGTCCCCAACCACCCAGCAGGAAGCCACGAGGCTTTGGGGCTGCCTTTGGCACTCTTTGGGGCGGGTGTCAAAGGCAGGTATGCAATGTCCAGAAAGACGGGTCCTGAGGGATGCTAAGCCTTCTCTGTCCGGCCCCTTCCCAACTTCCCCTGGGGCCGCCTGCTCTCAGAGGCATAGGCTGTCCTGGGCATTATTCTCAGGCAGGGCCCGGCCCGCTCGCTTTCGCGGTTCATTGGCTAGAATCGCCCTGCTTCCGTGAAGGCCCTGTTCTTGACCGAAGAAAGCCAAGTATTCTGTGCTCCTGGGCCCAGTCCCCAGACCCCTCAGCGTGTAAAAACGGTATTTATAAAAAAAAGGCAGTCAGCCCAGGGCCTTCGCACCTCTGGACCAGGGACCGCATCTCCGCAGGGAATCCGTGGGGTGTGCTAAGTCCAGTCCCCGAATCCCAGCCCTCCGCTGCCTTCCTCTGTCCACCACGGCGGGTGAGTCTGTGGGCTCAGCCTGGTTCCCTGCAGGGACAAAAGAATGTCCCCTACTTCAGAGCTCGAGCCGGCAGCCAGCTGGGACTAAGTTCTCAGCCCCGGTGGCAGGGCGGCTGAGTCCTCGAACAATAATTTGCCTTTCTGCTTCCACAAATGCCAGGGGTCCCCGGCCGAGCGGTCCGGGCCTGCTTGTTCACGACCTGGGCAGGCACGAGTCTTGCAGGGGGGCCTCTCCTCTCCCCGCACCACAGCTGCCTCCCTTTTCTTCAGGCCTTGGAGAAATACTGTCGGACGGATGCTGGTTTCTCCGGGATCCAAGATGTGTACAGCAGTGTCCCCAACCACGACAACAAGCAGCAGACTTTCTTTCTGGCGGAGACACTAAAGTGAGTTGGGGTTTGGCCCGTGTCCTTTCCAGAAGGAAACCGGGACTTTCTTAGGGATGGAAGGAGGAGGAGGGTGAGGCCTGGGGTCAGCAGTCCCTCCCTTCACCAACAGTCAGCTTCTGCCATCACAGGGGGCCCACGAGGGCTGGGGGGCCTGGCGTCTTCAGGGTTACATCCCCAGGGTGCCCCTCAGACCAGGCCGGTTTCTCCCCTGAGAGAGAGACCAGAGCACCCCACCTCCAGGTACTAGCGGTGTGCCATGTTAGCTTCTGTAACCTGTCTCCTCAGGTCCCTTGGTTCTCTGAAACCATGTCCTCTTCTGTAAAATGGGAGGCACGACGGTGACAGTGGTCACTGCTGTTGACCTTCCCTCTACAGTTTTGCTACTGCACTATTCTCTTGCTTTCTGGGAGTGGAAGTTAGTCACCCCGTTTCCTTGCTGTGCTTTAGCCTTTACAGTGGACTGGAATGGTCCATTCCTTTGGCTTGGGGAGCTGGATTTCTGGAGTCACAACTCCCTGTTCATTTTAGTGCCCTAACATCTGCTTGAGTCTAGAGCCTCCTGGGGGGCATATCAGGAAGCAGCCCAAGAGTTTGGACTGGTGCAATACTCAGGCCACCGTGAAAAGAAAGCAAGAAGAATCTAGGCCATAAGGGGGCCTGGCCTGCCTCTCCTACAGGTGGTACAGGTGGTGCAAGTACCTGATAGGTACTTGGAAATACCCATCCAAGTACTTCCTACCCAAGTATAAGATGGGTAGGAAGTAACAGAGGGAGGCCAGGGGCAGAGCCAGAGTTAAACCGGGTCTGACTGCCCCGCATCTCAGTACTCTCCTCAGCACCCACAGCGCCTTCCCTGGGGCCAGTGCTGCAAGCAGACTCGGGATCTCAAACCTCCCTGCACCCTTAGCCACAGGCCCCTGTTGCAGAGGCCCCTGAGATTGGCTGCCAGTGGCCCCCTGTTCCCCAAGGCCCTGACCGGCTGTGTCTTGCTTCCCTCCTTGCCCCGGGAGCACAGGTATCTCTATCTTCTGTTCTCTGAAGATGACATGCTCTCCCTGGAAGACTGGGTGTTCAACACAGAGGCCCACCCCCTCCCCGTGAATCACTCGGAGAGCTCCAGCAGGGCTGGGGGCCGACTCTGACCGTCTCCCTGCCGCACCCGGGGCCCCGGAGGGTTGCCTTGCCTTTTCAGGATTGGGGACTGTTCTCAAAGGGATTGGGAACGTAGGCCCCATTCCTGGCAGACCCAGGGCAGATGTGTTGGACAGGCAACTTCTTTTCCTCTGTGAGGAGACAGGACTTGGAGATGCAGCGATGTCACCCCAGGCCCAGACTTTCCTTTCTACGGAGAATTTCTATGAAACCTGCTCACTTGCCATTCCAGGGCCCAGCGAATGGAGGTTTGCATATTGTCCTCATGCCTTTGATTTACTTCCTTTCATTTAGGGAGGTATTTTTGTTTATTTTGCTTGATTTTGCCTTTTCTCTGCAGTTGTGTTTTATCACAAATTATAAGTATAGTTTCAAAATCATGGGCTTTCCAAAGCAGCAGCATCTTGAGAAACTAAACCTTAAAGTGTTTGCACACAGACCTTGACCCCATTTTCTATATTTTAAATGCCTTCCGCCCAACATTTACTATACGTTCAGCTACAGGCATTTACCTTATAATTTGAGGAGGCGTTCCCTTTTGACTTGGGCCTAAGTGTTAACGAATCACTAGTGCTATTTTCATTATTGTAATGGAAAAATCTGTAAACTTACAATAAAAGAGTTTATTGAATAAGAAATACGATTGGGTTCATTCCACATCAGTGACTCCTGGGAAAACCACGGCAATGTTATCACCCGGAAAAATAATCAACCAGCGGTTGATTTAACATACAATTTAGTAACGACTCCAACTTCTATTGCCTTCCCTTAAAGTGGTCTTAAAAATTCAGGAAGGTTGGAAGCCAATCCTTTAAACGGAGTTGGATGTTTATACTTAAGGCTTGGGAGAGGCCCAGAGAGGGTCAAAACTTGCCTGCAGTCATCAGCTGGTGGAGGCAGAGGTGAGCCCAGACCCTACGGTGTGCTCACGCCCCCAGTCGTGTGTCCCTCTGTTCTCAGTCAGCAGACGTGTGGTGAGTGCCCGTAGGAGAGCAGACACCTGCTGCTAGGGCCACAGCCGGGGTGAAACAGTCGTAAGCCGTGCCCTCAGGGGCCAAGCGGGGGAAAGATGGACCGTAAAGTAGACGGATAAATAAGCAACATGACTGCGAGTCACATGCAGTGCTGCAGAGATGTGGGGCTGAGGCCAGGGATGATCACAGGGCAGCAAGGAGAGCCTCTCTGAGCAGGTGACTTTCAGGCTGAGGCCTAGAAGACGAGAGGGAGCAGTGGGAGGAGTATCTCCCACACCCACTCTCCCCAGTGACACGCCTGCTGCCCCCACCCGCCCAGAGGCCCTAAACCTTGAGGCCATTATGGAGAGCAAGGAGTTCAGGCAGCTCGTCCCACAGCTGACCACACAGGGGAATCCCGAGCCCTCCCCCACGCTCAGCCACTTCATTTTGGCCGTTATAAACTTGAGTAGCCCCTGGGGTACTGGAGCCCTAGGCCAAGTGACCTGGCTTTACGTCCCCGCAGTGGGACCCTGGATAAGTCACCTCACCTCCCAGGCCATCCTTCCATCAAACAGAGGGCAGAACCTCCACCTCCCAAGGTTGCTATGGGATCGCTGGCCATGTGGAAAGGGCTTCTTCCTTGTTCTGGAGACACAGATGCTTCCAGCATCTTCTTAAGCAGTCAGAGCTATGAGGGAGCCATCCCCAAGGCAGGAAACCTGGTGTTTGGTGAGTAAGTCCCTGCATGAACCCAGGAAATCACTTCACTTTTGACAGATTCTGGAGACTTCCCTTTGCCCATTTAAAACAAAACAAAACAAAGAATGGAAAAACCCACTGTACAAGCATTGTGAAAAAGGTGAGGAATATCTTATGCTAAGCAGAAAGAAAAACCATCCACCATTCTACCCTCCAGAATGAAGTTATATTTTCTTCTAGATCTTTTTCAATGAACATACAGAATGTATTTTGCAAACATGGTATCCTACTGTGCATACTGTTTTACTGTAATCTGCTTTTGCTCTCAACTACATATTGTGAAGATCTTTCCATGTCAACAAATACACCTTTATCACTGTACCTGGCTGTGGCGTATTCCATCCTGTGCTGGATCACAGGTTCTGGATCTAAGCCCCTATTTCTGGGCATTTGGGTTTGTGACATTTGGGGCTCTCAGTTACAAATAATAGAAAACAACTCTGTCTAACTGAAGCAAAAAAAAAAAAAAGGAAGGGAGGGAGGGAGAAAAAAAAGAACATATTGAAATGCCTTGCGGTGACTCATGGGACCTCAGGAGAGTGAGCTGTCAGATCACAAGAAGGACGAGGAAGAGGACGTGGCTAGGGATCCAAGCTGCAAGAACCAAGGGGGCAGTCTCCCCAGTACCCCCGCATCAGGACCGGTGAATTCAAGTTTCCAGACCCTGCTGTCTGCCTTCAAAGACGCGGGCTTCCCATTGGCCCAGCATGGGTCACGTGCTCCCAGCAGGTGGCCGGTGAGGCGTCTTGACTGCCGGACCCCACGGACCCCGCGTAATGCCCCACAGGCTGTTCCGGGAGAAGAAAATGAAGCTTGCTACCAAAATAATGAAGCCACGCGCTGGTGAAGGCAAAACAGCAGGACTGTTCGCAAGTTCTGCTTTGATTCCTTTCAGTATTACAGAGAGAGTTATGAAAGCATCCTTGGCCATTCCTCCCTCGCCTCTGATTCAGCTCCTCGGAGTCAGCTCCTGGAATGCCTCCCCACTGCAAAGCCGGCAGTTCCCCAAGGCTCCCCCGCTGGGCCCATGTTGCTGTCGTGCCCCCCCCCCAACTCCTGCCACCAGCCATTATCGCTGGGGGCAAGTTGTAAAAATGAATATTTTAAAATTCATCCTCCAGGAGCGCCCTTGCAGGTGGAGAAATATCCTTTTGGCAACTTAACTCCATTCCAGGGATAAAAATAAGTAAGGCCCAAGGTAGGCTGAGCAGAGGGAGAAATTAAGGGATGAGTCATCCCCGCGGAAGGAGGAGCCACAGAATCCCGGTTCTGGAATCAGTGCCAGTGGCAGACCCTCCTTCCCCCGCCGCGGGTCAGTATGCTGCCTGTCTCTTTTGAAGTCTTGTCCTAGGGAACCACCTTTTGCACCTGTTTTTTTCACGGAGGGGCGGAAGGCTGGTTCCTGCCCAGAAAGCTCCATCAGCGGCTGGCTCGCAGCACTGAGGCCTGGGAGCACCACACCCCTGAGAAGCCGGACAGAGCCCTTCTCCTGATGCTTCCTTTTAAACGACTATGTTTGTGTAAATGCTTTGTACATCACGTTGTGTCCTTGGCAATTGGCAGAGTTCAAATCCAAATGGGAGGAAAGAAAAGCAAAAACAGAAAATCTGGTTTAAAGGCTGCATCCTTGAGACCCACGATGTGAATCTCAGTTCCTCCTCCTTTGTTTTGAGGAGGGGACCTCTTCCAGGTTTGCGAAGGTGCTGCCGGCTCCCCCACTGGGGATCTCTCTGCTCCTTGATTATGTGGCACAGAGAAGCTCAGCCCTCTTCGACTAAAGCTTAATCATACGCTAATGGAGGTGCTAATGCTATTTTTTAGTATCTAAAATATCTGTTTAGTTCCCTATATTTGGAATAATATTTTGATCCTGCTCCTCCTGTCTCTTAAGACAGAGCTTCTCAAACTTGAACGTGCACCTGAATCACCTGGGGATCTTGTTAAAATGCAGATTCATATTCAGCAGGTCAGGCACGGAGCCTGAGCTCCTGCGCTTCTAACAAGCTCCAGGAGATGCTGACGCTCCCGGGCCTCAGACCACGCTGAGTAGCGAGGCCTCCGCTCTTGCTCCCTCCTTTGGTTTCCGCTCTTCATCTGCATCCATGAAGGGGTCCCTGGGTGGCACAGTGGGTTAAGCTTCCGACTCTTGGTCTCAGCTCAGGTCCTGATCTCAGAGTCATGAGAGCGAGCCCTGTGTCAGGCTTGGGCTCAGTGAGGAGTCTGGTTGAGATCATCTCCATCTGCCCCTCCTGCTTGTGCGCTCTCTCTCTCAAATAAATAAATCTTAAAAAAAAAATTATTTGCATCCATGGAGTCGTAACCTACCCGGAGTGGAGGGGCTCAGGTGTTGGGATGGCATCTCACCTTGGCGGCAGAGGAAGCTCTCACCTCCATCAGCGGCTCCCCACCCTTGCAGCACAGTCTGGATGAGACAAGAGCTGGCTTGCTGGTGGCTTAGCACAATGCGGTCCAGTAGAACTTTCTGTGGTGATGGAAATACTCTATCTCTGTGCTATCCAATAGGGTGGCCCCAGGTGTATATTGAACACTTAAGATGTGGCAAGTGCAACTGAGGAACTAAATTTAAAATTTCATTTCATTTTAATTAAATTTAAATAGCCATAGGTGTTCACTGGGCGCCATTTTGGACAGTTCCGTCCTAGGATCTAGAAAGCCAGTCCTCTGCTCACTGACTCCCTGCCCCACTGGACCCCCACCACCTGCATCATTACAAAACTAATCTTAGCAAAAATATATTGTTTGGGGAGGTGAGGGTTCCCTTGGACATACCTGGTTATTTTTATACTCATTCCAGTCTCCATTTTCCACAAGAGCCTCTGGTTTTTGTTTTGTTTTGTTCTCACCTACTGTGTATCTGCAAATCTGTGTGCATTAGGTCAAGTTGAAGATCAGAAAGGCAGAACAGGAGAGGATGAGCACAGACTGACTAAAAGCATGGACTTGCCCTTTCCCTGGGCTGTGTGACCTTAGGCAAGTGCCCTAACCTCTCTGAGCCTCTGCCTGTCGCTGTGGAAAGGGAGGGAGATTTCGAGGGTTAATTAAGCTCCCCAGTGTAGTAACTCAGTACTCATAGTGATGATTGTTACTGCTATTATGTGAACGCTCTCTGTAAACTAGAAAACGCTGCTGTCAAAAATCCTTCTTTTTAAACAAAATGCTCTGCAACTTGGAGGAAACTGCATCAACCAGGCCCAGGAGACAACCCAAAATCCCAAAGCAATAAATCTGTACATTTTCCGCATTTCACATCGAGCAAGCATTTTGCCATTAGCCCTGAATCTATGAAATTGGGAAACGGGGGTAAAGATCCAAGGTCTTCTGGGGGCTGGCCTGGTTGGTGGGGGCGGGGGTCCTGGAGGCTGGGGGGAGGTGGGGAGGGGACGGAGGGCTTAAGGAAGATGCTGGGAGCTGGCCCAGAATCTAGCAGAGGTCCTCTGCTTGCAGGGGCAGGGCGGTGGGGTGGTGGGGGAGGTCCCGTTTACCTTTCCTCGTCATCACGTACCTGACGAATACTTCCTACAACTCGGGCAGGAAGGTATGGCAGGCAGAGGTTTACAGAGCAGGAAACTGAGGCCCGGAGAGGCCTGCTTAGGTCAAACAGCCATTCCTGGCCTCTGGGCAGATGCCCACAGTGGTCCCCCGGTAACACCCTACCTCTCTCCTCCCCACATAAATGACCCCAAATCCAGGGTGGTCCTCATCCCTCTCATCACATTTGCTCATAACGATTTACTTTTAAACATACTGTTCCAGCGCGGTAATTAACAACACCCCTTTTGCTCTCAAAAGTGTCCCAATTTGGACAAAGCTCTCCCTGGTGTAAGTGTAAAGAATGATAACTGAGATCTCTCTCCCAGAAGCCTTCCGTGTTTTAGAGAATGGTGAAACAACCCGAAAAGCATGCAAATATCCTAGAGATTCTTTCCTTTTGGAAACCAACCTAGAGTTGCCTATGTTCTCACATACTTCCAAGCATTTCCATCCGTGTGCCTCTTGCCTGGACTGTCCTCTGCCCCCCAGGTATGCCTACTAAACTCCTCTTCATTCCTCAAGGCTGCCCTCTATGTCACCTCCTCCAGGAAGCCTTCCCTGACCTCTCTCTACCCTTCCCTTGAAACAGGCATGTGCACACACATGCACACCCACACAACTTCCCTCTCTCAAGGCTTTGGGTTTATTGGCCAACCTTGCAGTCATCAGGGGTGTTGCTATCTACCTACGGGGAGACAGCCAGACCCTCCTGCCCTGATCCTCAGGAGCCCCTCACCACCAGTCACTATTCCCTTGGGAGTTCCCCTGAGACCTGGGGCAGGAGGTTCTGCTTTGGGTCACAGGACGATCCAGCATTGCGCCATCAATAGAGCCGTGGTTCTCAGAGTATGAAAGCCGGGCCGGAGCCACCCATAGCAACAGGAGCTTGTTGGAAATGCAAGTTCTTAGGCCCCACCCCAGACCTTCACACGTTATGGGGCTCATTGCCCAGGCCGCCTTTCCAGAACCCTCCAGGCTTTGTAATTCCACAGGCGGTCCTTAACCATCTCTGCCGGGCAGTGGGCAAGGGGCTGCAGCTGCGGCTTCGACAAGACAGACAAGGTCTCCGCCCCCATGCGGCTTCCAGGCCTGGGGCAGGGTGGGGACATCCTGCGGATGGTGCTCCGTGCTGGGGAGGCCACCGGCAGGGGATGTATGAGAGTGACGGGGGGACAGTGGAGATGGAGAGCGGGTGCTGTCCCGTGGGTCGGAGCAGCTCCGGGGGGGACCCGCCTCCATCCTTCAGGGCCTTGAGCCCCAGGGCAGAGTCTGACTTCAATCTGAGCAGCGAGAAGCCAGGAAGAGGCTAAAGCAGGGCCATGAGATGACCTACTTCGTGTTTTTGAAGTTTCCTCTGACTTCCGAGGGGCGAGGCCTCGGATTCATCTTCCCCTCACATCTGTCTCAGTGGGCACCCTTCTCGGGTTCTGAAGCAGAAGCTTCTGAAACTGGCTCCCCCCTCCACCGGGAATGCCTGAGAAGCAAGGGCCTCCTGCCCTGTGTTTCCATCATGCTCTGGAGGGGAACCAGAACCTCTCCTTTGACCTTTGCTCCTGCAGCTTCCACTCCCCTCGGTGGCCCCACTCCTGTCGAGCAGGGCCAGCTGCGCTTTTGAAAATTGAAGCTGCTTCCTCAGATGGCCCTTATCCTCTGCCAGCCTGTGCGTAGCCGAGGCTGTTTTCCAGCTCTGGGGCCTTCTCTTTTCCCTTCGGAATCTTTTGGATCTGTGGCAGGTATGATGCCAGTGAGTTCTGGGTGTCAAACATAGTTTTCCATCCGCCTTCACCCCTCCCCCATGGGCGGTTCCAACCAGGAGATGGCCTTCCACGGAGGGTCTGGCACGGGCCTCGGTCTACCTGTGTCCCCTCATTGTACCCGCCCCCACCCTGTGCTGGGCCACCTTTCCGGCCTCACATGTTCTCCCAGCATGAGGCTCCCCACCTACAATCACCGCATGGCCTTGGCGCCTTCCCTGTCCCAAGCCCTGATCGCCAACCAAGGGGGCCACCCCGACCGCCGCCACCCACTGTGGCTTTCGGGCCCTCCCAGTGGGGCCTGTCCCGGCTCCCTAGGGAAGACATCTGACCCGCTCTCTGACGTACTGCCTCACCCTCTGGGAAATCTCTCTGGATCTCTCCCACTGGAGAACGAACGTGTCCAACCTGCTAATCCCATCTCTCCAGAGGTCAGGAGCTATCTGCCTCCTCCTCTCCCTTTCATCTTTGTCTCCACATTCTCGATCTTTCCCTTAAGGAAAGCCTTGCTCCCTCCAGTTCGATCACTGTGTCTTTGTTCATTTAACTTTTTATTTTTCCATGGCTCTAGTGTTTTAAATTAGTCCCATTTTTCCTTGAGCCTTTAAATGAAACTTTTTTTTAACAGTTTTATTTATTTATTCATTTGAGAGAGAGAGAGAAAGTCTGTGTGCACAAGTCCAAGTGGGGGGTAGAGCAGATGGTCAGGGGGAGGGAGAAACAGACTCCTTGCCCTCCTTGCTGAGTGGAGCCCCACGAGGGTCTCGATCCCACGAGGGGCTCGATCCCATGACTCTGAGATCATGACCTGAGCCAAAATCGGGTGGTTGCTCAATAGACTGAGCCACCCAGGTGCTCCCAAGTGAACTTTTTTTAAAAATAACTTTTTGGGGGGGTCACCTGGGTGGCTCAGTTGGTTGAGCCTCTTGATTCCTGGTTTCAGCTCAGATCATGATCTCAGGGTCATGGGATCGAGCCCCAAATTGGGTTCCCCACTTAGCACGGAGTCTGCTTGGGACTCTCTTTCCCTCTCTCTCTGCTCCTCCCCCCTGCTCCCTCTCTCTCTCCAATAAATAAATAAACCTTAAAAAAATAAATAAAAAATAAAATAAAATAAAACAAAAAAAATAAAAGAACTTTTTATTTTTTAAACAGGCTCCATGCCCAACATGGAGCCCAACGCAGGGCTTGATCTCACAACCTTGAGATCTTGTACCAAGATCAAGAGTCTGACGCTTAACTGACTGAGCCACCCAGCCGTCCCTTAAAAGAACGTTTTGAGCGAGGTATAGTGTAGACACAGTCAGATGTGCAAAAGTCACAGTTCTTAAGTGTACAGCTCCTGGAATATTCTCCTGTGCACGCATTCACGTAGCCTCCCCCACATCAAGGTAGAAAACATTCCCACCATCCAGAGAGCTCCCCCCTGCTGTCTGCCAGCCACCGACTTTTCGGTCTCAAATTTATGAGACAACTTATAACAATTTACATCCTATATACTCAGGGCTCTACTGGTTTTGTGTCTGGCCATCATAACGCCCTTTTCTACCCCTTTGTGGGTGAGATGCACGAGTAAGCACCTTGGGGGACTCTGAGACGCCTCCTTCCCGTGGTGGGGGGCCAGCTTCTCCCGGCTTGCCCAGAACTCCGAGCAGCCCCCACCCTCGGCACCCTCCATCCTGGCCAAACCAGGAGCTCGCTCACCCAAGCCCCGTTCTCTGCTTGGCCCCAGCCACGGTTCAGAGCAGACGTGAGGAGCAGAGTTCGGGGCTGCTGACCCAGCACCATCTTCCTGGGCCCAACACTAGCCATCTGAAGGCCCCCAAATGTCCCAGTCATTTTTTGTGGCTGGCATGAAACTTGCCTGTCTTCGTATTTGAAAGCCTTGGCCTCCAGTCCCGAAGGGTGTTTTAATAAGGAGGAAAAATTCTTCTGGATTTGTTATTCCCTGCTCAGCACTCCAGAAAACCCCACCCAGGAAAAATCAGCTAGGACTTGCTCCGGCCCAGGGATGCTCAACCCTGACTGTGCGTCAGAGCCGCTGGGCGGCTGAGCGGCTCTAGTAGGAGGCAGGCGACACAGCCCCGGGCCCCCTGCGCCTGAGCCTCTGGGGCTGAGAATAAAGCTGTCTACGTGGGCAGAGTCCATAAATCTCCCTGCCTCTCCCTGCCTGGACAGGCCGAGAGCCTAGCCAAAGACGGTCATGACCCCCATAATTCGACTTTTTTCTGGCCAATCACAGCATCAGCCTTGTGCCTGTGAATCCGGCCGAAGCCACTCAGCCCTCGGAGGCATGGCCACATCTGCGGCCACGTCCCAGCCGCCGAGGCCACGCAGCCCAAGGGCCTCTTCTCGCTCCTTCAATGATCTCGTTGACTCCTGTGGCTTTAGTGTCATTTATAGGCTGGTGACTCGCAAGTCTGCGGTCCCCGTCGCTCACAGCTGCAGACTCCTGCACACCCCCCTCCCCACCCCGACACTGCGCTCCACGCGGCGGCTCAGGGTCATGTCCACACGGCAGCCTGGGCCTCGCAGGCTTTCCCGCCTGGGAAGGAAGGGCGCCACTGTCTACATGACACGGGCTGCACGACCTGCCCCGCCCAGGGCCCCGATGTCTTTGGCCTGAGACTGAACCAGCCTCCCCAGTCCCTCTGATGACTCCAGCTCCCCTCCAGCTCACCCATTTAAAGTGTACAATTCGTGTTTTTGTAGTGTATTCACCGATTTGTACAACCATCCCCATAATCTCCTTTTAGAACATTTATACCCCAAAAAGAAGCCTTGTGCCCATGAGCAGCCACGCCCTACCCCCACTCCTGTGCCAGGCAACCACGAATCTACCTTCTGGCTCCAGACTGGCCTTACGGGACCTCCCACCCTAACGGGATCCTGCAGTAGGGGTGCGGTCTCTGTTCCAGCGTGATGTTCCCGAGGCCTCTCCGTATTTCCTATGTCGCAGTGCTTCGTTCTGTCTTATTGCCCCGAAATCTCCACCGTGTGGGTCAGCTACCTTCTGTTTATCCACTTCTCAGTGGAGATCGGGGGTGTCTCTCCTTTTCGGCTACTGGAAAGGTCTAGTTAAAGACACATCAGGTAACTACACTGGAATTAAAATAAAAGCTTAGTAAAAAAAATAATAAAAATAAAAACAAGGGACACATCCCTTCCCTGCTTAAAACCCTCTGATGGTTTCCATCATATGCACCCGTGTTGTTGCGCGGCCTACGATGTCCTTGGGGCCCCGGCCCCGGCTCTCCCGCCAGCCCTTCCTGTTCCTCCACACAGCCCACCCTGCCTTCCTTGCGTTTCCTGAGCACACACCGAGTTTGTTTCCTCCTCAGGGCCTCTGCGCGGGCCCCTCGGCCTGGGAGGCCCTCCCTTCCGCTCTCCGGGAGCTGGCCTCTTCTTTCCTTTCCATTCTGGCTGCCGTGGAAATGCTACGCCCTTGGGAAGCTGCCTGCCCTTGCCTGCCTCGCCCCTTCCCGGTCACCATTATCCAAAATTATCTTCTTTGCGGGTGTATCGCCTCTCTCCTCCAGCTAGAATATTCAGCTTCAAGAGGAAGTACTTCATCTGTCTTCACACTACGTGCCAGGAGCCTAGACTCGTTCCAGGCACACAATAGGGCCTGAGCTCGTCGGGAGGCCCCCGTGGTCCGGGCAGCTAAAGCCTCCCCTTTCCCAAGTGGCATTTTGCTCCCGACTGCTGGGCCCGTTATTGGGCCAGCAACAGGTCAGGGGTTGGGGTCAGGGCAGAATGATCTTCCCCGGGCCACCTCCTGAGCTCGGGCCTGGCTGGCCTTCTACTCTGCGAAGCCTCTTCTGGCCCCTCTTGACTGGCCCCTCCTCTGCATACATCCCTCTCAGATCACTTCCCTCCGGGGACAGTGGGGGTGGGGGAGTCATAGCACTTGTCTAGAAGAGCAGAGATTCCGCTTTTCTTCTCGGATGGATCCCCAATGCCCAGAACCAAGCATAGAAGACCCTCCATAAATATGTGTCGGACCCGGGTAAGAATGGTTTCCTGGCTCACCTGGGAGCCCATCGAAGACATGGCCAGCACGATGCTTACTGTGATGTCATTTCCATTTGCCACTACCCCCCCCCCCTCCGAATACCACCCTCGCCCACTCAGGGCTCCGAGACAAGGTGCCGGAAGACCCCTGCAGAGCCACCGCTGATCGGAGCGACACTCCTGGCCCAATCTCAAGGCCTTGGCCAGGTCCATGGTTTGGAGACAAGCCTCCTGGGAAGGGTGCCACCAGTGGGACACCTAGTCCGGCTCCATTGCCAAAGCCCAGAGCTGTCTTCCCAGAGCCGGGTCCCAACATGGATCCCTTTCCCGGAGGCTTGACCTAAGTCAAGCATTGTAAACCCACCCTCCTCCAGCGCCTTCCCAATCCCAGCAACCCATCTCCCCAGCCCTGGGCCACGAAGATCAGTGGGGTGTCTGTGTCTTTAATAAGAAGCAAGTGTAATAAATAAAAGTATTCTGGCCAAGAAAACTTCCCTCATTTATTTTCCAGGGGCCTTGGCTCATCAATCTTCCCCTCCTAACCTGCTTTGTGCTCTGTTAGCTTTGCTTCCTGATAGCAGAATTTGGTTTTCTAACAGCATCTGTCGTATGCAGGGTGTCCCCAAACATTAGTGGTAATGAGTCAGAAGAAGCGCAGTCAGAAGCCTTCAGAAGCCAACAGCAGATGTCAGGCCCTCCGTGGGTCCCCCTGAGGCTTTGGGGCCAGAGCTCTGGGCGAAAAGCTAGGTCCAGAGCCCACAAGTCTCGGTCCCTGACAGTCATTCATTCAAAAGACATTGGAGTTCCCACCATGTGTCAGGTCCTGTGTGGGCTCTGGGAAGCTGGGGCCCTACCTGTGGGGTCTGTCATGGCTGGTTATCCATGAAGGACAAAAACGGTGGTAGGAGAAAGTCCTCTTCCCGATGCTCCCGCGGGGCCGTCTCCTGGGAGGCAGCTGGGCAGGAGACGTGGACTCAGATAGACCTGGGTGGTTTGCTTGAGAACAAACAAGAGCATAACGCTCCCAACACCAAGCTCAGCAAATAATGGTCCCTCCAACATCCAGGATCTGACAGGTGCACATGGACTGGGGTTGGGGGGATGTCCCAGACTGCTGCTGCTGCTCCCGGGGGGCCAGGGTTGTCTGGAGAGAGGCTTGGAGGTTGCTGCCCTCTCCTCGGAAAGACAGAGCCATCCCTCGGCTCTTGGAGCCCTTAAAATGATGGAAGAGGGTCCCAGTGGAACCAAGGCTTCTGGGGACAGGAACCAAAATATTTTGACAAATCCCAAAATGTTTCTTCAAACTCCACCCACCCCAACTCCCGAGGTCCTCCTCCAGGCATGCCAAGAGTTGTTCTCTGGAAAAATCTCTCCTGCGGTGGTGTCATGTCCAGCAGAGGGTGGCCAGTAAGTCACTGACCAGCCTTGCCCCCGTCAAGGGACAGCCAGCCCCACCGGCCCAGGGATTTCTTTCACACCACAATCCACAAGGAGGGCCTCTTTTGACTCCTCCTTACAGGTGAGGACATTCTGGCCCCTCAGGTGAGGGTTTCAGGGCCGCAGCACCTGCGTGTGGCCTCGTACAGGTAGCCGCCCCGCCCCCACAACCCTGGTCGCCGTCCAGTGGGACCCTGAAGGGAATGGAGTAGAGTAGGACTTTCTTTGTAGGTTTTTATTTTTCTAGAGGACTGAAGACGGTTTAGAAACAGATGGGATAAGGGTGGAGGGTGGGGTGCCCCCTCCGGCCTCCCTCACATCTGCCAACAGAGGGGGACACGAAGCCTGGTGGCCCCGAGTCCCCTCCCCTGCAAGCCACCTCCCAGGCCTCCGCCGGGCGGGACGGGACGCCGAGGCCCGCTCTCATTTCGGGGGCCGAGGTGCAGGGAGGGCCGGGAGGCCGGCGGCAGGGAGGCCCCGGCGCCCCCGCACGGACGCAGCCGAGCCCGCGCCCGCCCCGCGGCCCGGAGGCCGCCCCGCCCCGCCGCCGCCGCCAGTTCGCCCCGCTGCCCCGCCGCCCCGCCGCCGCCGCCATCGCCGCCATGGGCCGGGCCCGGCCGGGTGAGCGCGGACCGCCCGGCCCCGGGCCCGACCCCGCCGCGCCGCCGCCCGCACCCCGCCGCGCCCGCGCCCTGGCGCTGCTCGGGGCCCTGCTCGCCGCCGCCGCCGCCGCCGCCGCCGCCCGAGCCTACGCCCGCCACAACGAGGCCCAGGCGGCCGCGCGGCAGGTCCGGCCCCGGGGGAAGGGCGGGCGCGGGGCTCGCGGGGGGCCTGGGCTCCGGGGGCCGGGCGGGGGGGGGGGGGGGCTGAAGGAGTCGGGGAGGGGGCGCGGAGGGGGGGTTCGGAGGGAGGGGGAGGGGGACCGGGAGGCGCGGGTTGGGGGTAGGGGCGGGATGGAAGGCCGGGACCGGTGGGCTGGGGAGGGTGGCAGGAAAGGGAGGGAAAAGGGGGGTCGAGCAGACTTGGGAGGACGGTGCAGTTAGGCCAGAGCACTGGCCAGTG
>CM052798.1:16740143-16781387 GCA_028533885.1 Nasua narica | reverse complement strand
CCTCGCATGGGACCTCGGCCAAGTTCTCTCTGGGCCTCAGTTTATCTGTGTTGTGAGGTTCGGCGGTGATGAAGGTCAAGTGCTGAACGCTCGGCACAGGTGCTTGGCACATCACCCCTATTTTCTTTTTAACTCGGTACAGTCTCAGTGCCTGGACGGCACATCCCTCATACAAATTTTCCGTAACTTCCGAGGCGAGACTGCCTTAAGGCCGTGTGTTCCCTTCACTCACTGCCGCTCTGCTGGTTTTTCTAGTTCTTCCTGGTGTCTAGCCTCAGTCTCTCCTGCCGCCCCTTCCCCTCGCAGGGTTACCTGAGCGGGCGTACGATTCGTGGCACGTCTTGGTGATCTGGGCTGCAAGTTCTCGGTAGTGGGCCCTCTTTTCTTCCTTGGCATCCTCAGCGCCGAGGGCGATCATGCCCCCAGAGAAACAGGCCAGGTGCCCCATCTTGTGGTCCAGAATCCCCCCTCGCCACTCGGCAATGTAGGTCAGCCCCCCAGGAGAGACATTCAGCAAGTAGGTCTCTATTGCCTGGGAGCAAGGTGGGAGTTGGGCAGGGGGGAGGGGCGTGGGAGGGGGGACAGAGAAGGGAGGGGGAGAGGACGGAAAAATGAACATTTTGCAGACAGCAGTGAACGCAGCTCTGCTGAGCCCTCCATCCCAGGCAAAGGAGGTCCTTGACCTTGGCTGGCGGCTGGTGGTGGTCCCTGATGGGGCCGTAGGAGGTTCTGCCACTCACCTGGCTGAAGCCTGGTGCCAGCTAGGGGCTCTGACACAAGGGAGCTCCCTGGAGTGAGTCTCTTATTTACACTTTAAAAAAATATATTTTATTTTTAAATAATTATTACACCCAATGGGGGGCTCAAACTCACAACCCTGAGATCAAGAGCTACATTCTCTACCAACTGAGCCAGCCAGGTGCCCCTCTTATTTAAGCTTTTATATCTTCTATGTATAAATATTTAAAAAAAAATCTTCAAAAATTCTTGTCCATCCTCCATGATGTCCTCTGTTAGGGACTCTTAACCTGGACCCCAGTGGGACTGTAGACAGGCTCCAGGGAATCTAGAGGCCACTCAAATTGTATGTGACATTCTCGTGTATGTGCATTTCCATGGGAAGAGGGCCCATATATTTTATCTGGTTCCGAAAAGGACCTACAGAAAGTGAAGAGCTGTTCTCTACAAGCCCTGATCATACAGCTTCTCATTTAATGCCTACAACAAGCCAGGCACACGCTGTCATGCCCTCTACAGACAAAAGTGTCGAGTGGCTCATCCCGGGTCGCCTAGCTATGCTGGGATTAAGACGAGGGCCCCCAGATGCCCAAATCGGGCATCTTCTACTACCTGACGGCTGCTCCTTCCGGTGGCAAGGGGCTTTGAGAGTCGCCTGTCCCCAACTTCCACGGGAGATGATACGTATCGTAAAGACTCCAAGGAAGTCGGGGGGTGCCAGTGTCAGGCCAAGGTGCCCCCGCTTCCTGCTGTTGTCCCCAGGAGCTCTGGAGACAGAGGTGATGGCCGTGCCTGTGGCTCTGGGTCCAGGGCCGGGCCTCTGGGGCCCTGGTCAGACCTCTTCCTGCATTCTTGCCCCTCCTCTATTCTCCAGGGGTCTCTGCTCTCTGTCAATAATGGACCAGTTTAACCTGGTGCCACAGACATGGCTCCCAGGAGCAGATTCCTCGGGTTCAAATCCCACCTCTGTCAGTTCCAAGCTGTGTGACATTGGCGGGCTCTATGGGCCCTCTGAGCCTCGACTGCCTAGTAAATATATGACATGGGGCTAGGAGCATAAACCACCTCACAGGGTTGTGGGGATCAGATGGGCTGTGCGCGCAGAGCTCAGCATACTTGCTGGCATCCTCGGTGCGGGCTGGCGCCGATGTTCCTCTCCGGTCTGTCCCCCGCCCCGGCCTCTTCCCAGCACACCCCTCTCCTCCCATTGAGTCCTTTAGTTTTCCTAAAGGAAACGCTCAAGCCCCTGAAGATACACGGACCCTGCCTCGGGGAGTTCACCTGTTAGTAGAGATTCCCAACAAAATCAAACACACAAGGGAATTACGATTTGCGGTCAGCATTTTGAAAGAAACGCGCTCCGCCTGGACTCCATAGCCCCAGGTTGCCTTTGCGCATGCGCCATCGGTCCAGGCCACTGCCGCGGTACTCGCCTCGCGGTCCCTTTCTACGTGGTGCTGTCCCCACCTTGTGCATCCGTGTATGTTCTATGGCAACCCTGTCTCTCTCCCAGGACTCTGAGTGCCGCCTGATGGCAGAAGCCGCCACCACCCCCACTCTCCAGCCAGGGGCAGGCATACAGAAGGTGCTCAAACAACATTCGCTCTTGGGTCTGTTTGTTCCTTTTCCCCCTCCTGCAAGGTCCTGTGTGGTGGACTGGCTGCAGGACCCTCACTGAGTAGCAGGTGGGGAAGCTCTGATGAAGTGACCTGCCAGAGCACCTGGGCCGTGGGGGGCGGAGCTCTGAGCGGCCTGGGGAGCCGCCCACTCCCAGGCAGAGCTGGGTCCGTGCAGGTGGGGGGAGGGGTGGCAGGCTAGGCCGGGGTGCAGATCTCTGCTTCAGTCACCCGTTGTGGTCACTTGGGGGGAAACACAGACATCTGGGGGAGATCCCCTGAAGCCTCCTGTAGTCGCGCAGCGACTGTCCCTTGAGATTGGCTCCCATGGGTTATTTCCATTTGGGGTTCACCTCGAGCTAAGTAATCTTGGTAAAGAGGAAATGACTGACTGACCAGTCTCACTGTGAGGACACAACTGAGACAAGCAGGTGCAAAGATGAAACAAAACAAAACACAAACAAAAACCAAGGCTTTCTGAAACTCTAAGCAAAATGCGAGACAGCACAGGCTGGCAACGGACCAGTTAGGCTTAAACCATCAGGAGCCCAGCAGAGCTGAGGGGGAAGACAGAGACCTGGGCTTGAATGCCAGCTCTGCAATGTGAGCTTTGGGTGACTCTGGGCAAATTATTTCCCTTTTCTGAAGACTCCCTCTCCTTATCTGTAACATGGGAATAATTCCTGAGATGGCCGTGAGGTTATTCAAAGACTCTGGCTTCCTTTGCCTCTTGGAGGGGACCCCATCTGCCCCACTTCCCAGAGGGATTTCAGGCAAGCCAGGCTCCTCTGTGGTTGGCAGGAGCACTGGACCTGGAGTCAGTCAGACCTGCGTTTGCACCCTGGCTTTGACACTGGCTGCCGTGTGACCTCAGTTTCTCCTAAGATGGGGCTAAATAAAACGAGGCACCTGCCTGGAGGGGCAGGTGCCTGGAGGAAGCACCTGCGACAGATGCTCTCCCTGTTCTTCCTGTTGCCCCTCTTCCTGTGACCCCAGGGGTGTCCCTTGTCAGTCCGTCTGGATCATCCCCACCCACCCCCCAGGGCAGTGGTCTCACCCCCCAGGGCAGCTTTCTGGGCTGTTTCCTGGGCCCCGGCCGAGGTTCGGATGTAGGCTTGTCAGGGTGCAGCCCGAGCAATGGGATTTTACAGCTCCCCCAGTGATTTTAATGTGCGGACAAGGTTGAGAATTACCAGAATATTCTTCAAAGTCCCAGACTTGCCAGAGGCCCAGTCTTTACCCAGGGTCAGAGATATTCCGGGCTATTCACTGGGGATATCAAATGAGGGGAGCAAAGCCAAGTTCTCTCCTCTTCAATCAAGTGCTTTCCATAAAGCTCCCAGTTCGCTTCAATAATTCATGGCCATTTCTTCCCTTGAAGCCTCAACCACAGTGTGCCCCGAGGGCAGGGAACCAGGCTGCTCACTAAGTTCATGTTTACCCTGCAAGGAATGGTGGAAAGTGCAGGCAGGCCTTTCCAGCAGCACGTTCTGTGTGGGCTGAACACTGATCCCCTGACAGCAGACACTGGCTGTGGTCTGAGCTCAGTAGAAGCTGAAGCTGGGGCTGAGACGCAGAGATGGGACTGGAGCCCCAGTAGCCGCCTCATGACCAAGGTCTTGGTGCTGGGGAGCTGGGTGGGGAAAACTCATCACCAAACCTACAGTTTAAAAAGTACATGGTTCTGGAGGCCTGTCTCAATGGGCTTCCTTTAAGCACTACCATTCCTGGCCAGATTCATGCAGTCAGAGGGTAGTTAGAGCTCATTCATCCATCTATCCAACTGTTCATACCCATCCACCCATCATATCCACCCATCTATCCATCTTTCCACCTGCCTATCCACCTATCCATCTATCTATCCTCTACCTGAATACACATCCATCCTTCCACCCACATATCCATCCACACATCCATCCATTCTCCCTTCTACTCTTCCACCATTCCAACTACCCATGCATCCACCCACTGATCCATCTGTCCATCTGTCCACCCATCCCTCCATCCATCCATCCATCGACCCATCCATTCTTCCACCCAATGATCCATCCATCCATCCCTCCATCCCTCCATCCCTCCACCCATCCATTCTTCCACCCAATGATCCATCCATCCATCCATCCACCCATCCATTCTTCCACCCACTGATCCATCCATCCATCTATCCACCCATCCCTCCATCCCTCCCTCCCTCCATCCATCCATCCACCCATCCATTCTTCCACCCACTGATCCAACCATCCATCTATCCACCCATCCCTCCATCCCTCCCTCCCTCCATCCATCCATCCACCCATCCATTCTTCCACCCACTTATCCATCCATCCACCCATCCACCCATCAATCCCTCCATCCATCCACCCATCCATTCTTCCCCCACTGATCCATCCATCCATCCATCCATCCATCCATCTATCCACCCATCCCTCCATCCCTCCATCCATCCACCCATCCAGTCTTCCACCCACTGTTCCATCCATCCATCTATACACCCATCCATCTATCCACCCACTGATCCAGTCTTCCACCCACTGATCCATCCATCCATCTATCCACCCATCCATCCATCCATTCACTCATCAATCCTTCCACCCACTGATCCATTCATCCATCCATCTATCCACTCATCTGTCCATCCATCCACCCATCCAGTCTTCCACCCACTGTTCCATCCATCCATCCATCCATCCATCCATCCATCCATCCATCCATCAATCCTTCCACCCACTGATCCTTCCATCCATCCATCTATCCACCCACTGATCCATCCGTCCGTCCATCCGTCCATCCATCCATCCATCTATCCCTTCAGCACTCATGTGCTCATTTGTTCACAAAATAGTTATTGTACACTTCCTATGTACAGGTACTGTTTTAGGAGTGAGGCATACAGGGTGAATGACTAGATAAGATCCTTGCTCCTAGATCACTCACATTCTACTTGGGGAAGACAGACAATGAACAAGTAAGCAAACATGTACACAGAGTAATTTTTGATGTTGATGAAGGTGAAGAAGAGACTAAATCTGGTGTATGTGACAGAGAGAGGCTGTGGAAGGCCAGCTTCCAGTGGCCTTTGACTTGACCAATAAATGGGGCCCAGCCATTTGAACGCTATTCCAGCTAGAGGGGACAGCAGGTACAAAAGCCCCGAGGTGGGAATGAGTCTCATGTGTCTGAGGAAGACTGGGGACCAGAGCCGAGAGTAAAGGGGAAAGAGTTTAATGTGATTGGTAGGTCTAGATCAGGTGGGCAAAGGTGAGGAGTCTAGCTTCTTCCAAATGCAAAAGGGGAGCCAGTGAGGTAGGGACATGAATTTGCAGTTCTTCTGGCGGCTGTGTGGAGGGAGAACCGACTTCGAAGGGGAGGGGATCAAGAAGTCTAGTTTAGGGGACACAGCATCTCAGACCAACGTGGTGGCAGACCAACCAATCCAAGTTGGCCAACCTTTATGGGGAAACTGAGGCCTGGAGCCTACCCAGTGCCTTTTCATTAGTTGGGCTCAGAAGTACCTCCTGCTGGGCTAAAGGGATTCCATAACCCCCTTTCCAATAACTAAGGCTAACCACCTTCCTCTTCCACCCTAAGTTCTCCCTCTCTCTGGAGAGACTCATCTCAGCCTACCATCCCTTGTTCAGTTCGCAGCCTGTAGACAGACCAGCGGTGGGGAGGGACAGTGGGGGGATCACTGGGATGGGCTTCGAAGACCTGGCTTTAGCTCCAGCTCTGCCAGCTCTGTACTGTGTGGCTTCGAGCAAGTGCCTTCCCCTCTCTGGGCCTTGGTTCCTAAAGAGAAGGAGCAGAACTGGATGCTCCACCGAGGGAGGCTGCTCCCCGCTTGCGCAGGCTAGTTACCCCCCCTCGGGTTCTGCAGGGAGAGGGCTAAGGGTCTTGCTTTGGCAGCCTCATTTGGGGGCTCCAGGCCAGTGTCCGGCTGTATTCTGGGCTCTGTCACTTTCACGGAAGCCCAGACACCATGATTTCTGAATCAGACTGACCGCCGCTTCCTTTGAGACCTCAGACAAATGGCTTTACCTCCTTGAGCATGGGTTTTACAGCTGTAAACCGAGGACGCTAACGCGGCCCTAATTTCAAGGTGTCAGAGTAGTCACAGCTGGGTGTGCAAAGCACGTGGCTGGGAGGGAGACTCTCTTGTTCTTCTGGCCAGCTCGCCAGGGGGGAGGGGTGGGCAAGGCCCCGACACTCGGGTCGGGGTCAAGGCCAGAGCTGGGGGTGAATGACCAGCTGCCCACGAAGGAGCAGGCGCCGGTGCCCGTCTTACCTCCAAGGCTTCGTAGTACATATCTTTAGCCTCCACATCTGTCTTGGCCGACATCAACCAGGATTTGATCAAATATTCATAAAAACTGTCCCCGAGGCCTCCAACCGAGACGTGGTCTATGAGGAGAGAGAGGACAGGGCATTACCTCCAACTGCTGAGGCTGCCGGGCCGGCCTCCCCTAGGGAATGCACCTGGGCCTCCTCCGCTGGTCTCGGTGGCCCCCCTCCCCGCAGGGCCACATGCGTGTGGGGAGCAAGCAGGGCAGACAGGACGCCCTGGGCCGAGCTTGGGGAACCCAGGGCCGTCCTGAGCACCGTCGTCTGGCGCACGAGCGCGGCTCACCCAGGTGTATAAATCATGTCGCTTTAGCAGGCCAAGGACGGCAGGGCCTCTGGTTATTAACTGTAAATGAGTTGCATTTCTTTAAAAAGATAATCTGGTGGCAGGGAGTTCAGAGATTTTTATTACCCGGTGACAAACATGGTAATTAATGCTGGGCAGGTTCATAAAGGGCCACGTAAAGGAGGGACGGGAGGCTTAATTGAATCAGAATACAGAGCCACTTGGAACAACCGGGCTTCCGCTGAGCAGACCAGGATAAATGGAGTTTCCAAGGAGCAGGGGGTTCGGGATGATTGGGTCTGAGGCCGCCTTTGTCCTGGGGGCATCTGCCTGCAGTCGCGCCCACGGGGCAGGACTGAGTGACTCCCCCAGCGCTAACCCTGGAGAAGGACCGTGAGCCAGGAGCACTAACCCAGAGAAGTGAGACATGGACAGCACTTCACTCGTGTGCTTTAAAAAGTAACAACACAAGGAAACATAAAGGCATTTAAGAGATTAATAATAAAGAGCAAACTTCAGTTCCCTGTGAAGATGCACTTAAGCAGAGAGACGGCGAGAGGAAGGAAAATAGAGCAGAGTAAGGCAGGGTAGGGTCGATGGGAAGGGTATTTCCAGCTGCTCCGAAGAAAGCGGGGATAGGAAGAGAGGAGGGAGAGAAGGTCGGTGGGGGAAAGAGAGAAAGAATCAGAGAATCCATCAAAAGCTACCGTTTCTCCAGGGTCTACTGTGGGCCAGCTTTACGGTACCATCCATAACAACCTCCCAAGGTCCCTGCAAGGGAGGCACTGCCAACCCCTCTCCCAGATGGGAAAACTGTGGGCGGGCCTGCAGAGCTCCTCCAAGGCCACCAAGGTGGCAGAGCCCTCGCTTTCTGCTGCTTTACAGCTAAGCAGAGCACGAACACAAGCTTCTTCTCTGCTTAGAGACAGAAAGGACAAATGTGAGGAGAGTGGGCCCAAAAGTCAGAGGGTAAAGACAGGGGGGGACCAGAAAAGTGGGCTGAGAGGAATGCCCAGAGTAAAGCAGCCCTTCTGGCTCCTTCCAGCCCCATAAATAAATCATGGCCCAGCAAGGGCTCAGGACTTGCAAAAATCGAAACAGACCAGAGAAATCCAGAGCCTTGGGGAGGTGTGGGAGGGGGTGCGTGGGGGCCGGACCCTGCTGTGGGAAGAGACACTCACTAGCACAGCACACCCCCGCCCCCCAATTGCACAACGGAAGGCGCAGGGGCACACCAGGCCAGCGTGCTGACGTCGCGTCAGGAGCAGGAGGTCTGTGCCGGGCAGGGGTTGGGGAAGGCTACAAGTCGAACCAGGCCGGCCTCTGCTGAGGGCCCCCCCCCCCACAGTTCACAGCCCACAGAAGAGGCACACAGGCAGGCAGCCAGGGGCCCTGCCATCTCCACATGCCTCTGGGCCTGCCGCCTGTCACTGTTTTCTCTGCCACCCAGACATTCCTAGCGCCCTGCGTCCCTAGTTATCTCTCACCTGTGGTGACCCCTCCACCAGGTACGGCCGTGCCCTCACCTTGCATGGCTAGCACTTCCCGACTGCTACACCCCAGCTCAGGCATCCCCTCCGCAGAGAGGCCTTTCCTGGTGTTCTCATAAGCCTGCTCACCGCCCTTCCCTACGGGGGACCATCAGCGGCGGGTGAGAGAAGGTGCACGTAAATCTGGCACCGTGGCACCTCACGTGGCAAGCACTCCGTGGTAGCCGATCCCTCCATTGCTGGGTGTGCGCCTTGCCCTTGGCAGCTCCCAGACCAGCGGTATCACTATCTGCTTATGGGTCCGCCTCCCCCGCCAGGCTGTGGGCTCTCTATGGGGAGGGGGCGAGTAGGATTCGCATTTTATGCCCGCTGACTGTATGGCACACTGTGGGTACCCAGTAAGTCCCAAACGGAAGAAAGGAAGGGAGGTTTGAGCTGTGCTGGGGAAGGGCCTTGAATGCCAAGCCGAAGAGTTGAGACTTCACTGTGATTGCAGGGTGCGTAGGACGCGGCCGAGGGCGCCACCTGGGGGTGTGTGCCGGAAAGGGGAGCCAGCCCCTGGGGGGCTCCACGGGTGTTTGTGAACGATTCTCATCTGGAGGTCCCACCGCTTTCTGGCTAGTGTGTGCCTGAGGTGTCCTACCCTAGCACCGTGCGGTGCCTGGAGAGCCCCGAGTGGGAATCGGAAGACACAGATCTGCCCTTAGCTCCGGGCAAGTCATTTTCCTCTCCGGGCCTCCACCTTTTGGTCAGTAAAATGCGAGAGGAGCGTGAATCGGTGTCCGCGAGCCTGAGCAGAGACGGGCCCTGCTGCTTCCACGTCAGTACTGTCATCACGCTTGGCAGAGGTGGTCCCCGCACAGCCTGGGGACTGGCCGGCAGGAAAGTACCAAGAACCCGGGAGAGGCTGCCAGGCTGGGGCTGACGGGCGGCTCACGCTGCTATCCGCACTGGGGGGAATGTGCGCGTGCCACGCCCTCCCATGGAGGGAAATGGGGGATTCGGGCAGCGGACCAGGCAGACAAGCCTTTCTGGGGGCCACGCTGGCCGGCAGGCAGCCCTCTGAGCTCCGCGAGGCTCTGCGAGGGTGGGTCTCGTCTGTGCCAGGTACCGGCTGGAGGCTGGTAGCCTTGTGAGTCCTGGCCGTGAGTTCTCGTGGCAGGAGGGTCTTGGCCTCCCCCCTTACCCTGCAGCTCAGCGCCCCAGCGGGAGTGAGGGGGCAGCAAGAGCAGGGGCCAGGACACAGCCCCAGCTCCCCCTCCCAAACTGCAGCTCCTGTGGTTGCACACGGGCTAAGCAAGGATTCAAGAAAAGGAAAGAAGGTGAACACGCTGAACTTATGCAAGTTGGGAATGTTATCGTCCGTCGGAAAAACACACAATTACCAAAAAATCCCAGTGAAACCGCAGAGAACCTGAGATGAGCCTGGTGCCGGAGCCGGTGGGGAAGGCAGGCAGGTGCCCAGAGAGCAGGACATTCTAGCTTACCCTCTGTCCTTCAGCAGGCCTCAGGTTCATATTTTATTAATATGAAACAATTTTCCATATGTGACCGACTTTGCCCAGCCCTGCGACCCCTGGCACTGCCTGAAAAGAAAGTTCTGCTTCTCAGCAGCAGGGGGGTTGGGGGGGCTCCCCGGTATTTGCCGAGGTGGTTGTTCAGACAGGGACGCCACGCCTCTCTCCCTCCCGATGGCTTCTGCTGCGATGTAGTTGATCTCTTTACCCAGTCAGGCCTTGCAATTAAAAGCAGTAACAGTTATTGAACTGTCTTCCTATGGCCATAATCTGTAACTCAAACCTTCATTTTCTCCCTGCACTTTTGGATTTGGCAGTGTGTTTTGGTTAAAAATACTTTGTGTTTCTGTAAGTGGTTCTTGCAGGAGGCCACTTGGGGGTGAGGTCATCACGGGAGGGAAAATTTCTTGGGTCACATTTTCTGGGCCTCCTGGAACTACAATCACAGAGGCCCAGAGTTGCAAGAATAAGGCCTCTGCAGTTTCTCCCCGGGCTCCCTGCAGGCTGGCCCGACCTCCAGGACCTGCTTGCATACTTCTACTGATGGGCACTCGTTACCTTTTGGCACAACACATGTCATCTTTGGAAGATGAACTGAAATCCGTTTCCTGCAGCTTCTGACCATCACTCCCACATCCCTCCATGGTGCACAAAAAAGCTATCTCAAGTTCTTCTCCCATTTGCAAGAGAGGAAACCAAGGCTTGCCGTGATAAAGTGCATTTCCTGCAGTCCTGCAGTAGTTTCAAGTACTTTGCCCCTGAGCCCTTGCTGATGTCACAACAATGAGCGCCGGCGGCAGGGGAAAGGGAGAGGGCTCCTGGTTTCCGCAGAAATGGTAGAGGTGTTGGGGCTGAGGGGATGCAAGCCCCTAGAGGCAGTGAGGGCCTAAGGAACCTGCCGCCACCAGTTCGCGCTATGACCTCATGATCAGGGCCTCTTGGCAGGGCAGCAACCCCAGAGTCCTGGGAGACTTTTCCGCACCAGCCTGAACGTCCCCTCAAACCCCAGTCTGTTTCGGTGGGTGGAGCTGGGGGCTATCAGTGAGGTTCCACAGTGGCCCACGCCCATCTGGTTGAGGCATAAGCCTCTGAACAGAGAACAGCAGGGATCCCAGGACCCATTCCGACCTGTGCAAGATACAGCGGTAAATTCATGATTTTTGTATTGCTATATAGTTGGGCTCTGCTTAAGAATTAAAAAAAAAGGGCTCCTGGGTGGCTCAGTTGGTTGAGCGACTGCCTGCGGCTCAGGTCATGATCCCGGAGTCCTGGGATCGAGTCCCACATCGGGCTCCCAGCTCCATGGGGAGTCTGCTTCTCCCTCTGACCTTCTCCCCTCTCATGCTCTCTCTCACTGTCTATATCTCAAATAAATAAAAAAAAAAAAAACCAAAAGAATTAAAAAAAAAAAAGGATGAAAGGTGGAGGTGGGGCACCCCGATCCAAGGGCTGGGAGAGGGCGCGTGGTCTTTCCCAGGGCCGCTCCTGGAGCAGACGGACGGTTCTGTGTGGAACGGCCCCACGGGTCTGCGGGATGACGGGAGAGGCTTGAGCGGCACCCTGAGGGATGGAAGCCTGGAGACAGGGAGTGTGTAGTCGATGCAGAGGGCAGGCCTCGCGAGGGGGGGGCCACCACACCGCCACACGCAAGGACACACAAAACACAAGGACAGGGAAGACTCCACGGTGGCCAGCAGGGCGGGTGGCGTCCGCGAGCACGGAGCAAAGGCCTCCCTGACCTGGGGCTCTGACAAATGTGTCCCTGCTCACTCGGCCCAGGTGCCTCACACGGGATCCTGGCGGCCGTGACCGCAAGGCGGGGCGGCGGCAACCCCATACTCACGTTGCATCCAGTTCCCGCTCACTGGGCTGAGGAAGTTGGGGTAGAGGCCGAAGGGCTTGTTGATCTTCCTGAGGACCTTCCGGATGTTCCTGACCTGCCAAGAAACAGACACCAGACGCACCTTCACTTTCTGGAAGGAGCCAGCGGTGCTCAGCCGCCGCCGCCGCCAAAGGAAGCATCTGGTTTGGATCCGAAGAGGAAACCACTCGGCGGAGGCAGGAGGGAGAGCCGCGAGACCAGCAGCAGGATGCAGCCTGGAGGTGGCGAGACGAGCAGGCCCTGGGCCCACGTGTGAGGCACGCAGGACATGGCCACGGGGGGGCCTGACCACCGCCTTTGCACTGACCGCTCCGCCTGGGGCCCTGCTAGGCCCCCCATGCTCCCCTCACTGTGCGTTGCTTTGGGGGATGGGCCTTTCCAGGAGGGGCGGTTCCTATGAGCGACAATAGCCCATTTGTAAGTGCTACAGGTAAAACTGCCTTTTAACAGGTCAGAAATGGTCAATACCGGCAATTTGGTATGGTTCAGCCGAGGAAAATGTTACTGGGTCGGACACCACGGGAACCATTCCAGACGGAAGGCCCGGGCTTTCCAACACCCCTGCCCTAACCGCAGCAGCTGTTACCGTTCGTCAGGCCTTCTGGGCCAGACCCACCCCAGACATCACCTCGGAACCTTCGAACAACCCATCTGGTATTCTCTCTGTGGAACAGGGCACAAGCCCGCATCCCGGAGTTTCAGTGGCCTGTCTGGGGTCAGTGAGTTCCTAAGTGGCAGAGCCAGGACACGAGGCAGGGCTCGGCTGGCCACACGGAGCAGCCCTTGTGTCCAACACGGGTCAGGGCAGGGACCGTGCAGCCACACGCGGCAGAGGCTGCCCGGCTGGAGCAGGAAGAGGCTAGATTTGCAACCTTTGGGGCTGCAGAGGGTGAGAAGCGGGAAGGCTTTATCCCTTGGGGTCTGCCTTCTGGCAGGACACGCAACCCTCCTGGCACAGAATCCCCCAGAACATCAAGGCTCTCGGGGACGGTACTGTGTCATCCTTGTAGATTTATCTACAAGGCGAGGAGCAGGAGAGCAGCCTTTCAGCTGTCAGACCTTTCTTTCCAGGGGACGGCACTTTGCTTTAGCACATGAGATTTCATATCCATTTATGTTAACGGAGTCCATTATAGAGGACGGGAATGTGTTTGCACCTGAGTTATTCTCGACTGTCCTGGTGGTGAGCAGTGAGAGGCAGGCTAAATTAGCTCCCCTGGAGGGTACGGGTGCTTCTAGAATTTGGCCCAATTTGTTGACTGCCAATAATTGGCTCTGTGGGAGGCATGATTGGGGGATGAAAATAGCCGGAGAATATAAACTTAGAGGGAGACAGAGAGCCGGGCAGATGGACTCGAGGGGGAAAGCCTGAGGCCTGCTATACTAATCTGGTCTTCAAAGAACGTGGGCTTTGAAGTCAGAAAGTCCTAGCCTGGGTCCTAGCTTTACCTCTTACCAGTGGGATGACCCAGGACAAGTGGCGGAACCTCTGAGTCTCAGTTTCCTCCTCTGTAAACTGTGGATAACAGGAAGAGCCGCCTCGGGCCCTGGAGGGGTGGTCAGGAACACGATGAAGGGCTCAGGCAGTGGTAACAAGTTCGTCCAGACTAGCCAGGGACTAGAGTGAGCTCCCTGTTACCCGCTCCAGCGTGAGCCAGTCACAACCCTCCCAGAGGAGTCTGACTCAGGAACAAAGGAAACGGGGAGGCTGGGGGAGGGAGGGCTTGGAGGAACGAAAACGGATCAGTAAATAAGACCCACCAGGAAGTGGGATGCCACTTTTTTCATGAACTTGCAAGGTGGGGTGTCACAGGGTGGCAGGGTCCTCCCAGTACAGGCTCTGAAGGCAGGTCTGACAATGACAGGCTATGTAAGGGGGGCAGTGAGCCCCAACACAGAGGAAGTGATCAAGGGGCTGAAAAGCTCTTCTTGAGCCTCCCAAGAACTCTTGGGGGGGATTCCCACACTGAATAAGCAGTGTTCTTCAATCTGGCATCAAAAAGCACATGGGTGCTTATTAAAAATGCAGATTCCCGGGCCTGGGAGACACCCAGAGGTGTGTTTCCTACAGGCTCTCAGGGTGATGCTTGAGGCTGGTTGGTGGACACACAACGGGGCCGCCGGGTGGGGGTGGGAACCTATGATCTCCCCACCCCCTTGGCACCCCACGAGCCTAACCTTCAGAGAAGGGAAGGCTTTGGGAGTGGAGGTGCCTCCAAAGGGATATTCCTGAAGGCAGGACTTTACCTCCCTAGGCAGGACTCAGGAAGGGACAATCGCTGGTGGAGCCCCAGCGTCCTCTGAGGGTCTGTGTGAACCCTTCCTTTCCTGGGGTTTAGGGTTAGACCCACGGAGACTCTTCCAGACGGGCGGGACAGCCTCGGGCTGTTACGTGGAGGAACCCCGTCTTCTGGAGGCTTCCCGGAGGGGCAGGAGCGGGCAGCTGCCAGGCGGGCTGACAGCCTGGAGACTAGCTCTCAGCACCCCTTGCGGCCTGAGGCAGCCCGGTAACAATGAGGAAGAACAGACGTGTGCCTGTGCCGTGGAGTGAAATCGCTTTGCCAGCCTGCTCACAGCACAAGCTAGGCGGCATCTGGAAGGAGAAGGCAGCAGATCTCACACAAAAAAGTTAACCGTCTCTGGAAAGGGGACTTCTGCACCCGGTGGCCAATTCCTGCCCACGGGCGTGGGTGCCTGGATTTCGGTTCCTGTGCTCTCTCCCTATTCCACAGGTGCGTGCTTGCCGCCGAGCTGCCAGCCCCGGTGAAAGCCTCGCCGGCAGCCTCAGATCCTCCCTGCCCCGGGGGGAACCCTGACGACTCCCCGCAGGCACCTTCCTGCCACCCGGCTTCGGGCACCGGCTCGTGTGGGGCTCCCACAGGCAGCGAGGGGCTGTATTAGGTGACCCGAGGCCCCCCTGCTGGTCGGGGACCTGCTGAGGGGGGAGAAGAGAGAGGAGCCATTGGGGGCGGGGGGGGGGGGCAAGGAGAACACTTGCCTTTTCCGCGAAGACCTGGTTGCCAGAGAGCTCCGTGAGGTGTAAGAACTCCAGGTGCAGGGAGCCGAACTCGGCCAGGATACTGCTGCTCCCGGCCATGGCCCAGCCCCAGCTCCTGTTGGAGCCGCTGTGGAAAGACAGAAGCGCCCCTGTCACCCGCTGCTGGTGGGGTTGGCTCCCCTGCTGAGAGCAACTGGGGGGCCACTCAGTGGGGAAGGGGTACCCACTCGCCAGGCCTTGTCCTAAGAGCTCCGGCCATCTGATCCCCGTTACTCCGCCCTGGGAGCCAGTACCGGTACCAGCCCCAGTTGCTGATGAGGACACGGAGGTCCGCGAACCGACTTGCTGAAGGGGATCTGAGCCCAGGCCTGTGTACCTGCACTGTTCTCTGTTTCTACCGTCAAGCAGCCCCTGGGAGACTTGTGGGCTCAAGGACGGGGGCAGAGCTTCCCTGGTGGCCAAGACCGGGCACCCAAGTCACGCTAAATTTATAGGTGATGTGGACAATGCCGTCAGGGACCACAAAGACCCCGCGGAATGCTTTCTGAGCTCTGGCTGAAGGCGATCTGGCTGCTTCAGTCTGTGGCACCATGGGGGGTGGGAGGGGTGGGGACACTGCTGTGGCCGGGGTCGGAACGGGGGCAGAAGAAAAGTGGGAACCATGGGGCGCCTGGGTGGCTCAGTGGGTTAAAGCCTCTGCCTTCGGCTCAGGTCATGACCTCAGGGTCCTGGGATCGAGCCCTGCATCGGGCTCTCTGTTCGGTGGGGAGCCTGCTTCCCTCTCTCTCTCTGCCTGCCTCTCTGCCTACTTTTGATCTCTCTCTCTGTCAAATAAATAAATAAAATCTTAAAAAAAAAAGAAAGAAAAGCGGGGACCTCACCTTCTTCCCGTCTCCACCTCTCTGGGTATTTCCCTGACGTGGGGGCAGGTGAGGAGGGACAGGATGCACAGAGAGGGGAGACTCGGCTCGCGGACAATAAATAAACCACCTTCTGTGTCCTGAGCCGCTGCAGATACCAGGCACGGGGTCAAGCTGTTTGCATCTCGACTTCAATTAAAGCCCGCAAGGTAAAGCATCATTTATCCCAATATTCGAAGAGGAAACCGAGGCTCAGAGAGGGAGGTAAGTTATCGGAAGGTCGAAGCGGGTAGGTGGTGGAGGCCAGACTCAGACTGGGCGCTGCGTATCCTCTAACAGTCTCCCACCCAGATGGCCCCACATTGACCCAGAGGGAAGGGGAAGATGTCCCCTCTCGATCCCTCTTTCCCTCAGGCCAAGTGAGGCTGCCCTCTCCAGCTATCTCAGTGGGAGCCGAGGGTACCCACAGAGGGTTTCCTGAATAATGGATGCTTCCTGCCCTCGCAGAGAAATTGAAGGTCAAAACGGCCACTAATCAGCCAGCTGTCTTTTGTGCTCATTTTCCCCCACAGGAGCCTCCCCTTCTTGTCCCCTCCCTCCCGAGTGGGCTCCCTGCAGTGGAGCCAGCCTGGCAGACCTGCAGACCAGGGCTGGGCAGAGGCGGGCAGTGGGCGGGTGCCTTCCCTCTCCCGCTTGTCTTCAAACGCTGGCCCCCGCGGCGCCCGGCCGGGCGACTTCAGGCAGGTCGGCTGAGCTCGCTCGCCCTCCGTTTCCTCATCTGTTAAATGACAGTACCCACACCTCACAGAGCAAGCGGGAGGTATAAATTAGGCATGTAATTACTGTCATTTTTCACATTATGTAATTACACCCATATAAATCATGTGTTTATAGTTTATTAAAATTATTGTTCGAGTTATTCAGTTCCTGATGGGTGCCAGACAACTGTAGTGTCTTATTTTATCTTCACATCCAACTTCGGAGGTGGGTACCGCGATTCTTATTTCACAGGTGAGGATGCTCAGACTCAGAGAGGGGGGAGACACTTCTCCAAGGTCACACAGCAAGGGACAGAGCTGGTAGAGCTGAATCCAAATCCACATCCGAGGTACTCTGTGCCCCAAATGCACCTGTTCTGGGGGCCATCCAGAGGCCGGGAGGGCTTCCGATCAGCCCTGCGAGGCCCTGGGCTAATGGAGGCTCTGCCCCTCCCTCCCTCCCAGTCTGGTAAGCCTGCAAGTGGGTCTGCAGCCTGTGTCCTCTCCCCTGGCGGAAGGGGTCGCTCCACAACGCCCCTCCCCGGCACGGCAGAAGCTCCCATGCGTACGTGCACCGTGTGCACGGTACACTTGCGAACGTCAGAGCCGGATAGACCCCGCTGCTCATTCTAACTTCACTCCGCGGCTGTATGACCTTGGGCGAGCACCCTCACCTCTCTCCAACTCGGTGGCTTCCCTGGTGAGATGGAGCCCTGCGGTCACTGTGAGGCTGAAGAGACAGAATCCAGATCACGGGTTCACATCGTGGGCGGCGCACAGTGAGTGCTCCACAAGCACGAGCAGTGACTAAGATGCGGCTATCTGTGTGTGGCGGGACCGTGTCTGTGCAAATGCACATTTGTGTGGGAGTGTGTGGTGGCCCGAGTGTGTGACATGGGCGAACTTGTGTATCTCAGCCTGCTGATTCGGGTGGGTGGCAGCCGAGTGGGTCTGTGCGGGTGACAGATATCAGTCCTTGGACTGGAGACCGCCACCCTCCCAGATTCAGTGGTCCCCGAAGGTCAAGAGTCACAGCTGTCCGTGCCTCTGCCTCCCAGATGGGAGGAGCAATCAGGCTCACTTTGGGGCAGGGCCTGGTTACCTATGCCTCCCGCTGGGACCCGGGCTGGCCTTCCTCCTGAGGGGCCCAGAGCCAGCCCTGCCCAGCCCCAGGCGGCAGTGTGCAGCCCAGCTCCCACCGGCAGGCCCTCTGTAAAGAGCAAACTCGGTGCCCCGCAGGGCCGTAAACATCCCTGACATTCCCCAGGCGGGAACAGGGAGGCATTTTCTTAGCAACAGACTCTCTTACCCAGAAAATGAAAGGGAGGCGTTGCCAAGAAATATGCATATACATACATATGTATACAGCATTGGCGGCATGCAAATAGCCTAAAAATAAATGCATTTTCTTAATCAGAAATGTCAGGGTCTGTGTCGCAGCCGGTCCGGGTTCTGAGGGACAGGAGGTAAGGCAGACTGCCAGGGCAGGGCCGTGCACAGATGCGAGAAGGAGGGCTGAGCTGAGGTCCTCTCTCTGACTCCAGGCAGCGAGGCCTGAGAAGCTAGCCCTGGGACAGAGAGCCACAAAGACAGCGCGTTTGTGTCTCGGCTCCATGATAGCTGTGGCTGCGTTTCTCCAGGATCCGTGTTTGTGGGAAAGGAATCTGAGCAGCGATCCGAACAGCCAGCTCTGAGAAGTCAACCCTGGCATCGAGAACGGGATTCGATTGGACCCGGGGGCCCCTCTGTGGCCTATGGGGAGATTTACGTGAGGGCACACCCCAGGAATGCTCTCTGACCGGACAGTAAGGGACAGGGCCGAGCAGGCGAGTCCCCTCTCCTCTTCGAGGCCCCGGGTAGGCCGACCAAAGAGTGGGACTTCCCCAGGATAGAGCAGAGGCAGGGAGACACTCGACCAGAGCCCAGGCCACTGGCGGGAGCTGCTGGTGGACTTTCCCTCAGGGGAAGACATCAATCACTTCAGGAGATGGAATGGGGAAGTCTGGAGAGATGAAAATACTACAACCTTCCTCCTAGGCTCAGGGTTGTGGGAGGGCCTCCAGAATGGCTCCGGGGGGGGGGGGGGTGCTCCTGGATGCCTTCTGCAACATCTCCCAGGGTCTGCTCCTGCTAGAGGGAGGCCCAGGCAGGCCTTAAGAGTAGAGCTTCCAATCTCTGACCAGACGGGCTTAAATCGTATCCCCAGTTACCTAGTAGCTAGCAGACTTTGGGCAAGTTACTTGACCTCTCTGAGACTCTGTTTGAATAATGGGGTTAACATAAATATCGACCCTCGAAGGGTTGTCGTGAGGAGTACTTGGTGAGGCAACGTCCGGAACCCTTAGCACGATGCTGAGCACGTGGACGTGGTCAGTAAGCGGTCGGCCCTGCGTCACGGTTGATCTCTTATCCCGCACACAGTCCCGAACACGGATATTTGTTGAAGGAATGAGCAAAGAACTGGACACGGATCCTGCCCTCAGGAAGCTCCCAGGCCAGCAGGGAACATGAGGGGGCATGTGACAAGGCCATAAGGAGGCAGATACCGTGTCTGGGGGCCAGGAGAGGCTTCTGGCTTTAATGGCCCGGGTGGCAGGGGAGCTGGCCTTTGCCGGCCAGGGAAGCTGTGAGGGGGGTGACCGGCAGAAGCACAGAGTGAGGAAAGGCAAGACAATGGGGCACGGGGGGTCCCCAGGAGCAAGACGCATGCTCATAAAGATTCATCCATCATCAAGCTGGCTGGCCATTAGTTCTCTCGACTCTGACCCCATCCCTTCCCCTCTCTGGTCTCAGTCACCACATTTGGAAACAAGTGGATATGAACACACGCCCGTCCCCACGAGAGGGAAGGGCAGCCCCCCAGGGGGCAGGTAAGCACCCCGCAGGCATTGGAGCTGGACCCAGGCACAGCCCCGGCTCTACGTTGAGCCGCCCAGGGTCCCTTCTACTCTGACATTCTGCGACTTAGTGACTACCCGGAAAGTCTCTAGTTCACACACTGAATTAAGCAATAGATCAGGGAGGAAAATCATGCAAGCAGCCAATAAGAATCAATGTTTTGAAACCAAGTCAGTAGAAAGAAGCATTACCGGTGGTTTCTTTGATTAGTGGAAGCACCGGAGTTCTCTGGTCTTATCTAACATTTCTGGTATAGCTCACATTTTCTGCAATGAGGACTTATTGTTTTTAAAGAGGGGACAATTCTAGTAAGTATTATTAAAAATGGAGTTGAAGTCCAGGTTTGTGTCTGGGAACAGTTAGCTACTGGCTTGTGTGGCTTGACTAGGGCATTTCTTCCTCGGAGTCCAAGCCTCTGGCTTCCTGAGACCCAGCCCAGGGGTCCCTCTGCTCAGAGTCTCGAGAACCCCTAGCAGTTTGGGGTACCTCCTCATGGCAGGAGGGTGTGATGTGCCTACTGGCTCCTGACCCCAGTTGGGCACACCTGTAGGGCTGTGAGTCAAGGCAGTGTTGGGGGGCAATCCAGACCAGCTGCCCCTCCCCACCTAGGGAAGATCGGGCCTTACGGATCCAAAGCCCCAGGTTTGGTGACAAACATCAGTCCTGGAGTGCCCTCAGCTAAGGCTAGTCTCCGCTGTGCCGCTGCCTCGCTGTGACTCCTACGGCGAGTCCTGTCCTCTCCGTGCCTCAGTTTCCGCACAGATGCACCCAAAGCCACAAGCGGGAAACCAGAGGATGGCCTACCTTTTGAAGTTCACAACGCCTTTCGGGATTCCGGTGGGGGTGTTGAAGGCGGGCAGAAGCTTCTCTCCCAGCTTGATGGCCTTCACTCGAAACACCTGTAAAGGAAGCAGCACAGGTATCGTGAATGGGGCTGGGTGGGCACGCTCCTGCTGGCGGAGGGGCCCAGGAGCTGCGGGCAGGGGGAGATGGGGGAGGGGGAGGGGAGGGGGGGGAAGGCGTGGGTTCTCCTTGCCTCACGGTTTGGCTGCTGAGAGCCTCTCAGCAAAGTGCTGCCGCCCTGTGTGCAAAACCACGGGAAGAGCCTTTCCCCCTCGACATTCTGAATCTCCCCACCATTCCCATTTTACAGACGGGAATGAGCAGAGGTGAAGTTACACTACCGACATGGCGGCCAAGGAGCAGTAAGGAGGCCCCAGGCGTCAGGGCTCTGCTGGAGGCTCTGACCCCCTCACACCGTTCTAACTCAGAAGCACCTGTGACCTTCTGATGCCTCAGTTTCCCTCTTAGGAATCTATTCTAAGGAAATATGTAATCAAGGATGTTGTAAAGATTGAACTTTAGGGCTATTTATTCCAGCATTGTTTATAATAGTGGAAAAGTTAAGATATTCTAAACACCAAACAATACGGGAAGTGGTTAAATTAGGACTTATCCATGCAATAGAATACCAGGCAGCCACTGGAATGACATAGACGATTCCTTAATAGCAAAGAAAAGGTTTGTAGTTTATGAAAATAAAAGTGTATTTTGAAATAGTGTAACTCAACTTTAGTAAGAATTACACGCACACAGATGCCTGAGGAGCGGTTGGGAGAAAAATACACCAAAATATTAACAATGCTCTCCTAGGAGTACGGGGTAGGCTCACGGAGGAATTTTCTTCCTTTGGCTTATCTCTCTTTCTGTGCTATTTTTATAATAAAAGAAAGCCCACAGTAAATATTATTTATTTTTTAAAACATGAGACTTAAGTTCCTTAGCAACTGCTCCGGGTGAAACAACACATGTTTCCTTTCACTTCCGAGCTTGAGGCCGATCCAGTTTACCGACCTCCCACGTGCGGCAAAACCAAGTCTTCTTGGGGCCCCCGGCCCCGGCATGGACCACTGAACGGCTGGGGCAGCTGCGGAGGCCTGCAGTGCGGAGGACCTTGCGGGACTCACTGGGAGGAGGCAGCGAGGCCTCCGAGGGCAGCTGTGGCTCTTGCTCGGGAGGCGAGAGGTGGGAAGGGAAGAACTGCACCTGGGCCCTGGCAGGGACAGGCGGGAGAAGAGGACAGTGTCCGTGCCAGACAGTAGGTCCCAGAAGTGGGCACGGGGCCACCCACATCAGAGTCCCTGCGGGAGCCTGTCTAGAACCCAGATTCCAAAGCCTTGGCTCAGAAGCCGCCGGTTTAGGAACAGCAAAGGGCTCTCATCTGAGGCTCGGGATAGTGTCACTTGGCCCCCGGGAGGCTGAGCAGTGAGGCACAGACTTGCACTTGAATGCACTCCAGGCAGCTGACCGGCTGTCCTCTGCCCCGAGGACTGCGAGCTGGATCCTCTTAATGCCCTTAGGAATTTCCAGGTCTCCACCTTCAGAAAGCCTATCGCTAGTGGGCACTCCAGGGTCTCAGCCCCACCAGGAAGGATGCCGACCGAGTGTGTGTGGACCAGAGGGGTACCCCTGGCAACAGAAGAACACGAGTCCTACTTATTCTCTTGGAAGTGAGTAGGTGTGGAGCAGATTCCGAACCTGTGTGTGGGGGGTGTTTCCCTACACCAGCAAGCAATTTGCCAGACACCAGCTAGGCGCCCTATAACTCAACTCAGTTCTGACACGGTCTTCCTGGAGATAGCATCGGTCCCCCGAGCTTGCGGACTGAGTCCTACAAGACTGCCGCACCCCCTCCCCCCGACACCGGTGCTAAGTCCAGCGTGTCACCTGTGCCTCTCACCGGCTCTAAGTCGCAGGTTCTCACCAACCCCTCTGTGGGTTTGATTAATTTGCCACAGAACTCAGGACACATTGGCTCATTATAAAAGGATGTAGCCCAGGACCAGCCAAATGTAAGAGATGCTCAGCGCAAGGTCTGGGGGGAGGGCACGGGCCCTCCGTGCTTTCTCCAGGAGCGGTGCTTTCCCCAAATCTCCCAGTGCTCAGCCACCCCAGAAGCTCCGTGGCCCACTTCCTTTGGAGGGGTTTATGGAGGCTTCCCACACGGGCACAACTACTTAAACCACTGCCGACTGGCTCCTGAGTCAGTGTGTGGGACCGAATATAACTACCCTCTCACCTTCTGGTTGATTCTCCTGGCAACCAGCCTCTACCCTCTGGTGAGGTCCAAGAGTCACCCAATTTACATAACAAAAGACATAATGATTGCTCTCAGAGCTTAGGAGATTCCAAGGGTTTTAGGAGCTCTGCCAGAAATGGGATGAAGACCAAATACATATTACTTATTATAAATCACAGAGTGTCACTATGCCAGGTGTCTTATCTACGTGACCTTCAGTCCCTGCGATAGCCCTGTGGGGAAGGTGTTGACCACTTTGAGGATGACACAACGAAGACTCAGAGAAGCAACCTGCCCAAGGCTGTGGCGCGAGGAAGCGACCCCAGCTGCCTTTCCAACACAGAGAGATGAGGCTGCAGGCAGCCACGGAAAGCCACAGTCAGCGACCCAGAGGTTCCAGAATAGAGGTGAGAGAAACCAGCAAGAATTATATTCTGTAGAGTAGAAAGTTCTCCGGGCTGGGAGTCAGAGCCTGGGTTCAGATCTTCCCACTTGGCAGCTGTGTGACCTCAGGGACTCTGACCCTCGTTTGCACAATGGGACGGCTCACGGCTCACGCGCCCTAGATGCTTCACTGGGTTCTTCTAGAACTCAGGTGAGAAGAGGTCTACAAGTGAACTGCAGAGAACTGTGCGAACATCATCTGGTGCAGCGGTCATCACACTCGCCATTCTCAGGGGCGTCTTGTAGGGCTGGCCTCCCCAGCAGGGCATTTGCTGCTGCAAAGAAAGGCCTCAGCCCAGAGGGGGCTGGGGTCTCAGGCCCATTCACAAATACTCGTGGGAAATCTGAAGAATGGAAAGGCTCAGCCGCAGGCACCCACTGTGTGCACGACGGCGGACGGAGAGGAGGGAGGCCTCCTCTCTGCTGAGCCCTGGCCACAAGTGGGGACACCGGGCCAGGCTGCATGGGGGCTGTAAGTCAGGCCTGTGGCAGAAAGGCCACGGGGTCAGGTGTGGACTCACCACGGCCCTCAGGGAATGCAACCTGGATGAGTTCCCTCTGAGTTCCCACATCTCCAAGTAGGCTAAGGCCCCCGCCCCATGGGGTGTTTGGGGGGCCAGTGAGACGGAACACATCGGGTACGGTCTCCGCCATGCGGAGGTGCTACGGACAGAGGGGGATCAGCGGGGCGTGGCTGGATGACAGGGTTGTAACCTCAGGAGCCTGCCTGCTCAGGGATTCCGAGCATGTGGGGCTTTGTGGCCTAGTTCTGAATCACACACTCTCCTGTCCACAACCCACTGTCCAGCCTGCCTCCCAGAGAGTCCAACCGATGCCCCTTCTAGTGACCGGGGGGAACCGAAGTGACCCCACGAAGGAATGCCTTGTGCTCCCTTCCCTGCCTCTACCCTTGCGCGCCCCTGCCCACCGCCTTGCACCTGCCCCGTCTTCGTAAGGATCAAGGTGTGAATGATTTCTTTGGAGTCTTCCAGCACAGGAGAGATGATCTAAGGGCTGCCTGCGCAAGAACAACCAGGCAAGGCCACCTGTATCCCAGACACTGACACTAGACACCTCAAGGTCGAGACCCCCCGGCTCCGAGGAATAAGTGACTTACGGAGAGCACCTGGACCCCTGTCCTTGTTCTGACGAGTTCCCGGATTCCTGAGAGGACACGGACATCAGCCCACAGTCCTCAACAGAAACCCCAGATCCTAAGCAAAGAAGAGACTCATCCTCCTTTTCCTTCCCGAGTCTCCCAGATGCTCCCTGGACCTCCCTCTCTCTGTGTCTTCCCTCCCTCTCCCTGTGTCTAAACGTGGCTCTCACTTCCTCCTGGCTCACGTTCCACTTCTATCCTGCACGAGGCCAAGGACCCCCTGGTGGACCACCCCTCCTCTGTCCTCAGACCCAACCAGACTATACCACTAGGGAGCCACAGCCTCAAACAAGTTATCAGAATCACGTACCCTAAGAGGAGGGAGGAGTGAGAAGGGAGGGTCGAGCATCAGGACTGAGGGGCGTCAGTTCCCCCCTCAATTGCTGGCCCCCAGATTGACCCCTGTGAGCCTGGAGATGCATGGCCCCCTCCCCTGTCCCCCATCCCGTGGCCACCTCCCAGAGCCATGAGCGGCAGAGAGGCTGGGCAAGCACCTGGAACAAGGGGGTGCCTTTCTCTGCTCCACGTCACTTTCCTGTCCTCGGGTTTTCAAATGAAATTCAGGCTTCGTATGGCTCAAAGCCAAGGGCTCCCGACTACGATTATTTGGGGACGAATTGGTACAAGTGGTACCTCTACCGAGGGGATGAGGCCTGAGGCTGGGGAGGGAGAGCACGCACTTGTTGCTTCTGAACCCCTGGTGTGGAAATGACCTCCCCAGACGACAGCACTGGGGCTTGGCGGGGACTTTTCTGCGTCCCCCGGCCACAGGGAGTAGGGATGATATTGTCTCAGGGCGGAGAGAGCAGGGAGAAGTGCAGGGAAGGGAAAGGGCCGAAGCCCAGGCGTCCAGGCCCAGGGCGGCGGTTGTGCCAAGCAGCGCGGCCCTCTGGGTGACGGGGAGCAGAGCGGTGGATGACGCAGGTCCTGGGGACTTGGCCAACCTCATGCGCCGATACTGGGGCTGCGCTTTCATGGGCGTTGACAAGGGGATGAAGAACCTCCCATTTCTACAGAGCTCTGTGCTTTTCAAAATTCCCCTGCCACAGGAGAATACGGGCTTTGGAGCTGGTCAGCTCGGGGTCAAACCTTGCCCCTCCTGTCCCATTTCACAAGATTTCTGTGAGCCGATCCCCATGGTGGGGAAGGAAGCGAGGCCCAGGGGTGGGAGAGGACTTGCTCAAGGTCACAGGCAGGTGTGGCGTGGGGATAAGACCCGGGTTTTCTGACTCTGTGCCCAGGGCTCTGCCTTCTCCCCACACTTCTCAGCCCTTCCGCTGGAAGCCGAGGCACCTCGCCTGGGCCCTAAGGCCTTGCACTTCGGGCGTGTGACCAGCAGTGGCTGTCCCATCTCCCGCTGGAGAGCTGGAGGGTCTCTGGCTGGCGGCTGGCTCAGGAGGGGAGCAGAGGGGCGGCTGCGGAGCAGGACCAGGCCGAGGCCCCCGGGGGGGAAATTGTGAAACAACGGTCTGGGCCTCATCCGTCCTGAAAATTGACACCTGCAAAAACCAGCCCAGCAGCCCTACGAGCCCCAGCGAGCCCAGAGCCTAGGGGATGCCGCGCGAGGAGCTGCGGGGATGGTGTGAAGGGACTAGTCGTCGTCCTTGGAGAACTCACTGCCAGCCGTGGGCGCCAGCGGGGCTCACCTGGGCCGCAGAACGGAAGCATCAGACAGAAGCGGGGGAAGACTCAGCAGGTGGCCCCGCGGAGGGTGGGGGACCGGGCGGCCCCGGCAAATCCCCCTGAAGCCCCGTTTCCTCCTGGGGAAATGAGGGAGTGGGACTGGACGTTCTCCTAAGTCTTCTCACACCTGAATGGTCCCGGGGCCTCAAAGGCCAACTCACCTCTTCTCCCGTCAGGTAGAAGGCGGAGAGGAGTCCTCCGATGTACCGGATGTTCACCTCAAACAAGGAGGCTTCTCCACTCTGCAGGGCAGCAGGAGACAGAAGGGCGGAGCGGGGCGGGGGACAGCTGTGAGACGCCTGCCGGCCTCCCTGGGACAGCCAGGCCCTTGAGACAGGTCACTACGACCCCAGCCCCCAACCCCGTTGGTCTGGCCGCCGTCGTGCGGGGCTCCGGGGCCTCGCCTGAGAGGCCAGGCTGTGCTGGGCGCTAGTTTTCAGAGCAGAAGTTGGGAGGGACCAGCACCCGCGGGCACGCCACCACCGCACTTTGACAGCGTTACAAATAAACGCTGGGCTTGGCTTCCTTCCCCAGCCCTTGCCCGAGGCTGCGGGAGCAAAGTTACGCCTGGCTGCCCTCCAGGCAGCTCGAGAACTGGTGGGAGCTGCTGGTGGACGCTTAGCCTGAGGGGAGCAAGTCATCCAGCCCAGCCACCTCCCCTTCCCGAGGGGACTGCCCCGCTCAGCAGGAGGGCAGGAGACAGGGCAAGGGTGGGGGGTTGTCCCACCGCCAGGTTCAGGAGCAGACAGGACCGAGCCGAGGCTGAGGCCCGAGAGCCGGCGACAATCCTCAGCCTCCGGTTTGCAGCCCGAGGGCTGTCCACACCTGCCTTAATCCGTGTTTTCTTTCTTGGGTCTGGACCTCCAATCAGGGGTGCTGGGGGCATCGTGCCAAGGACCAGCTCTAGGTTAAAATCCCACCAGCCTCAAGCTTGGCTTTGGGACGTCGGGCAAGAGATTTCCCTTTTCTCTGCCTGAGGTTCTTCGTCCCGAGCAGGGGGGCCCTGAGGGGTACGGGGAAGGCGCCCGCCGCGCACGCTGCGTGGCTTCCTAGAGGTGCCCGCTGTGACCTCCCCTGCACCCAGCGCTCCCCACATCACAGTCTTTTACTGCCGACCGCCCGCAACGACCATCCCTTCACGTGGGGGAGGCTTTCCACTGAAACAGGGTGCTGCAAAGCCCTTCTTTCTTTCAGCCTTCCAGTGCTCAGTGACATCATCGTTCCCGTTTTCCAGACGAGAAAGTCAAGGGTCAGAGAGGGGATGGGACCCGGTCTTGCTTTCTTCCAAGGACCCTCCCTGACCTGCCCCAGCCTGCTTGAAATGTCCCCAGGCCCCCCGGACCTGCTGGCTGCTGGCACCCTAGGTAGCTGCCTGATGCCTGTTCTTTCTCCCCATCTGCCGGGGGCCATGTGTGCCCGGAAAGATACCCCTTCTTTCTCCTGCCTGGCCTTTCTCCCATTCACTGTGGTAGGAAATGGGAGGATTCTAAGCTTCCTCACACAGACTTCCAGGAGGCATAACGTGCCTCAAAATGACAGTAATGATGATGAGGAGGAGGACAGCACCCTACCTCCATACCAGACGTGACAGTGTAATTAACCCTCTACAGGAGTTAACCTCACAACAAGCCTGTGGATTAGGCGTTGTCATTGTCACTGTCATCCAGATGGCTCCCTATCCTCTCACCTATCTCTAGAGGGCAGCAGAGGATGGGGTGGGGCTCTGAGCAGATAAGCCACTTCTCCCCTCCAGAGTTACTTTCCCTGCTGCTGCCTTTCTGTGCGACAGATTCAGCTCAGAAGGAACTTCCTGGGGGCCTGGCACCCTGGGAAGGGGGAGGAGGGGTCGCTGGCTATCTTCCCTCCCAGAGGAGAACAGGCTGGTAGATACTCACGGGCTGGCCAGGGCTGGAGGGATCCCCCGCCTTGAGGCTGGGCTCAGGAGAGGACAAAGTAGAGAGTGCACGGAACCCCACTTCCAGCATTGCTCTGCTGGGCAGCTTGGGGTCGGGGTCTTTGAGCCCCACAGTGATAGGGTGGAGCTGGCCACTGACTTTCCAGGCGCCTTTTGGCTCTAACACCCCAAGGGTCTCTGACTCACCACGTTCAGGTGGAAGTTCTCTTCAACCCAGGCCTTGGCCTCCTGGAACTCCTCCTGCAGCTCCATGAGGTAGAGGGTGTCAAGGGAGTCAATGATGGTTGCCCCACTGAGGCCTCCTGTAGGCACAGAGATCGAAGGCGTGACTCAGGCTCGTCCCTGTCCTTCCCATCCCCAGCCACACCAGCCCTCATTCCCTGACCCCCTCTAAGTGCCAAGGCTGGCCCGGGCATGATCCAGGGAGACTCCACCGGTCTTCGCGGGGTGGGATCCAGGAGCAGGCGTGCCTCCCTCCGCCCACCCCAGGCTGCTTCCTGGGCAGCGGGCAGTGGAAAATGGGCAGCGGGCTGGGGCACCAAGTTCACAGGCCGAACCACTTCCCAGACCTTCGTCCACACGTATCCGCCCGCGTCAACCATCAGTACCAGCCAGGGGCCCACCACTCTTCTGTGACCCGGGGGGGAGGGCGAACCGGCACTGGGTTTACACGATCTTAACAAACATGCCAGTCCTCTGACTTTTCAATTCCATTCTTTATTTTATTCAAAGACCAAAAAAAAAAAAAAAAAAAAAGATGTTCACAAATATTTATCGACGAAGGTATTCATTGCAGTACCATATACAATGGGAAAAGTTGGGGAAAAGCTCCAAACCCAACAACAGGGGATTAGTTATATAAATTTTGGCTCAAACACAAAATAGGACACGATGCAGCTCTCCCTGCAGGGGAGGCAGACCTGTGTTTACTAGGGAAATATCCACGGGATCTGTTAAGTTAAGAAATGTAGGTTGGAAAAAAAAAAAGAAAAGAAAAGAAAAGAAAAGAAGCACAGTATAATTTCTTTGTTGTCTGCCAAATGTGGATGAGCTCGCACAGAACTAAGTCTGGCAGCCTGTGATTCAATGGTTATCTCCAAGTGCTGGGATTACAGGTGCTTTTTGACTTCTTCAGCTCACGGATTATTTTTTAACCAGAAATGTATTTCCATTTAAAAAAAAAAAGAAAAAGAACACTTTGGGCAAAGAAACCAAACAAATGCACAAAGCAAAGATTCTGTGGCCGCTCTAGGATGGGGAGTATAGAAAGCACAAGCTATGGGATCTGGCCCCTGCCACTGGGCCTTAGACTCTTGTCCGGGGAGTAAAGGCTGAGATAATGATGCAAAATATCACAGCTTTCCATACCACGGACTGGGCAGGAGAGTGATGAGGAAGGCCTCCCCAGGTGGCACAACCACAGCCTGAATGCAGAGTACTGTAGAGGAGGAAAGGAGGGAGAAGGAGATGTGCCCGGGGCCATCAGGAGGGCTTCCTGCAAGAGGTAGCTGCTTCCCATCAACTCCTTAAAACTACAGGTAGCAGTAATTTCCTTTAGAGACCAGCAAGAATCAGGCGAGTGTGATAACCACTACACTACAGAAACTGCCTTAGAGACCAGCATGCAGCTTAAGAGGACTGATAGTTCCTTCAGCGTCCTCCTTGCAGAAGCTCAAAAGCAGTGAGAACCACAGGCTCTGCCTTCCCCCAGCGGGCTGAACCCCTCTAGAGTGTGAGGCACGAGCCCCGGCTTTGTGAGCACACCTGCATTCAGAGGTAGCATCTAATCTCCTTACTTAGTGCTCCCCTAACTGCTCGCTCGTGTTGACTTTGTAGGCAGAGGCTCCTGAAACTCAAACCACCCCCTCTCTAGGCCGGGCAAGGTCTCATAAAGGGCATAGCCTAGCAAAGGATGGGAGGGAGATCGGGAGACACTAGGAGAAGGATAGGGCTGGAGGTTTCAGAATCCACTTCTGGAAGCAGGGGCTTCCCAATCCGGAGTCAGGCATCCCGGGATGGTTTCAGTATTGGGGTGGAAGTGAACTTCCAGAATGCCGACCCCTCCTGCACTGAAGGATTGGTAGGAAAACATCCAAAGCCAAAGAAAGTTGATCTGTGGTCTGTGCTGGCCGCTTCCCCTGCGGTGCCGAAGGCCGAACACGGGTCATGGGAGCGCTTTGCCGAGAGCTCGAGAGGTGGCGAGCCCGGGAACGCTGACGCACCACGGATGCTGAGATGCACCCGGCCACAGAGCGCCCACCTGGCGTCCGTCCTCTTGGCTCTGAAGCTCCTACCACAGGGCCTCACACCTGATTTTTTAAGGGCCCGAAGGGAATTTTTAAGGTCCCACTGCCCTGTCCCTAAATTTCCCAGAGGACCCCCAGAGAGGGGTTGGGACATGCCTGGGATTAGACCAAAGGAGGAGGAGAACCCAGGTTCTCTTGTTTCCCTGTGAAAACAGTCGGATCTGATTGCTAAGCGTGCCCCACCCCCCAAAGGGGCAGGAGGCCGCTGTGACCTGAGAAGGCTTGAAGAGAAGCCCAAGGCCAAGGGTGACATGGCCCAGAGGGTCTGATTTCCAAATCCTGCCCTAGGCTGCCTGGTGTTTTCACCCCGCGGGCCCTCCTTCCCTGGGCTGAGCTGAGCCAGGGGGCCCGAGGGCCTAGGCTGAGCCAGGCAGGCCGCCAGGGCTCCTGGTGGCCGGTTCTTCCCCAGTGCTCGGCTGAGAAGGCAGCTCGCTGAGGGATTTATTGGAAGGGTTCCTTCCACCCTGCTCTCAGGTTCCTGCCTCTTCCCTCGGGCGATCTCTCACCCCGGCCCACACCTACCGTGCAGCTGGGCCGTGGGCCAGCAAGGCACTTATTGGGAAGCCTTTCATTCCAGGCCAGAGGTTACGCAGCGGCCAGGCTGGGCAAGAGAGAAGGCCCAATGCCGAACTCAACTCTATCCTTACCTGCAGCCGGCCTGGGTCGCTCCCAGGGAGGGGGGGGCGGGAAACACACCCCATTCAGTGAACAGGGACAGGATGTCTATGCCCAGAGCCATAGGGGGACAAAAAGTCCGCCGGCCGGCTTGGAAGCTCCACTGGGCTCGGCCCTGAGGTGGGTTCAGGTTGGCTCACTCCCACCTCCAGCTCCGAACCCCAGCCGTGCACAAAGGATGACGGCCCCAGCCCCTGGGCCCAGCCTGCCAGGCAGGAGGCCGTGAGGTGGGTTAAAAGAACGAACCCCAGCCTGGGCCAGCAACACACCTGCCGTCACTGTTCTCGTCTGCGAAGTGAGGGAACACGGCCGGGTTAGGTCCCGGGGCGCCATCGCAGGTTCCTGAGCTAGAATGAATGCGGCACACGGGGGCCAGCCTTTGTGATGAAGACACCTGTTTGAACCTGGCACAGAATAAGCGCTCGATCAATCGTTCATTGTTCCTGTTCCCGTAGCTTCTCTTGAAACACTGGCCCTTTCAGGGAGATTTGGGTTCAAATTCTGGTTCCATTACCTACCAGCTGTGCACCAAGGCAAGTCACCGTACCTTTCCGAGTCTCATGTTCCTCGTCTTTGGAACAGGGATGACGGCGGGGGTGGGGGGGGACCGACTTCATAAGGCCGCGGGGAGGGCTGAATGGGGCGGGGGATGGAAAGGAGCCGGCTCCGCACTGCGTACATGTGAGCTTACTCCCCCAACTGCGTGGCCCTCCCTGCCCCCTGCTGGCCCTGGGCAGCCCCTCCACAAAGTCATCTGGGGTCACCCAGGCCTTGGGGTGCTCTTGCATCACCAGCGCGTCCTGGGCCTACAGGGCAGTGTGGCATGACTGCCACTTGCAAAACCTTTGGCCCAGATTAAAGGAAAAGTGTCACCTGGGTCCCACCTGGGTCTGCCACCAAGGCCATTAACGCCCCAATCTGGGCGTGCACCTGGCCTCTCAGAAGCTCTTCCTACCTCCGGCACCTCGGCCTTTCCCCTCCAACTCACCCTGCACACTGCTGCCTGACCTGTCTTCCTAAAGCCAGCTCTAACTGTGTCCCTCCTCGGCTCAGAAGCTGCAACGGCTTCCAAGTACCTGTGCAATAGGGGAGGGCGGGGTGAAGCTTCTGGGTCTGACGCCAAAGGACCTGGCTCTTCTCATGTCCCATCGGGCTGTGCTCCCTGGACACGGGCCGCACCCTCCTGCCTCCACACCTTTGCACATGTACTCTGCTCGGCCAAGGAAGCTGTTCTGTACATCTGGGCATACTCTAAGCCCACATGTGCTCAAAAGCCTACCTCCCCCTGGCAGCCTTCCCTGATTCCACCCAGCTAACCGCACCCCCCCCCCCAACTAAGGGAGCACCCAGTCATGTGCGTGCCACTCCGACCTGCCGGCACCGCGGGGCTTGGCTCACCTTCTAACCAACCACGAGCTCCTTGAGCCCAAGGGTCCCCACTGCCTCTTTGCCTCTCTTCTGCACCTTGGCTCCAAACAGTCCCAAAGGCCAGAGCCCCCAGCGCGAGTGGGCCGCTCGCCATCCCCTGGGGCCTCTGTGTAGCCCTGCCTTCTGTGACTCTTGGCAGACTGCTAGCAACTGCCTCCCCGCCCCTTCCTTCTCCTGGATGATCTAGAGCCCACCGGGTGCCCTCCTGCCCAGGAAGCCACCGAGATCGCCACCCCGCAGCCTACATGAGGTTCCGCCTCTTCTCACCCTCTTCTCCTGAGAAATCTTCACCAGCCCCTCCAGGCCCTCACTGGAGGCCCCTATTCTGTGCACCCCCATCTCCAGAACAAGGGCTGCCCCACTGTCCTCACACCACAGAGGAACTGCCAATCGGTCCGTCCGTAAGAAAAGGGCTCTGGTCTGCATCAGACGGGTCCCCAGACTCCAGCAACAGCTCCCAGTGAAGGCGGGCTGGGGAAGGGCCGGCAGCTGGCTGGTCCGTCCCTGACGGCCACTCTACTCTCCCTGGCGTCGCGCTTGCTCTGAGCTGGCCTTGGCCTTCAGGATGCCACTCCTCCTCTTGCCTTTCCTTCTAACCCTGTCACTGGGCCTGCCCAGTCCCCTCTGCAGGTCCCTCTTCTTCTCCAGGCCCCTACAGAGGGGTCCCGTTGTTGGGCCTTTTCTCTTCTCTGCCCTCCCTCATTCCCTTAGTGATTCAGTACCGCCCGCGTGCTGGGGACTCCCACACTCCACTCCCAGCCAGGTCCTGGCCTCGAACCCCAGCTTCCCGCTCCTCCAAATCAATTCCTCGACCACAGTGGTTAATGCCAAGCTCCTCCGTCTAAGATCTGTGCCCCCGCCCTTGACTCTGCACTTCTCTTCCCCTCCTCCATCCCGCGGCGAATCCTGGAGTCTCTCTTTATAGGATTTCCAGACTCCACGCACTTCTCACCTCCTCTGAGCTCCCACCTTGGTTCAGCCACCTTCTTCTCTCTTAGATTTATTCTTAACTGGCCCCTGGGCTTCTCCCCTTTCTCTCCCACCCCCCACACCTCCATCTGTCTGTCCTCAACACGGCAGCCAGAAGGACCCGTTGAAAATGCCAGTCCGAGCCTGCTACTCCCCTTCTCAAAATCCCCCCATGGCTCCCGTCAGACTCGGAGGCCCTGTGATCGGACCCTGGCTTCCTCTTGGCCTCATCTCCGCCTCCCTCTCCCACTTCTCTTGCTCTGCCCTTGCTGCTCCTGGAGCCCTCTGAGCCTGCTCCGCGTCAGGCCTCGGCAGTTCCCGTCACTCTGCCACAATGGCACCCCCGTCACTTCTCCCTCACCTCCTTATTCTCCTCAGCACCTTCATCCCAGGGACGGGACACGTGGATCTGCGTCCCTGTCACTGTCTTCTTCTAAGGGAGCCCAGGCTTCCAGAGGGGAGAGCCCTGTTTTGTTCACTGCTATCCTCCACCGCCTAGAACACTTCCCAGCGTCTCCCGCTGGCTGGGGAGGGTCCGGAGTGGGCTGTGGCTCAGTCCCATTTCTCAGCGCGGGTCTGGTGCCCAGAAGTGCTAAAGGTAAACACGCTGGTTTGAAGAGACTGAGCCCGGCACGGAGGCATCGTGGGGGCCACGCCCGGGGCGGGCGCCTGTGGTCAGGGGAGGCCCTGCCGCCAGGCTGAGGCAGGTCAGCCCGGGTGGCTACGCGGGTGTGCACCATCGTCCCGTGGGAAGCGGTTTGTCACGTGTGGCTTGGTTTCCACGAGGGACTGGACCCCCGCTCCTGTCACCTCCTCCCTCTGGGGCTGCCCGGGCAGGAGCCCTTGCCCTGCTGCACTGAGGCTTGTCCCCCCTCTTCCGACTCTGCCGTTTTAATGACGGTGAGGTTTTCCTGGGACGTTATATTAGCAAAGAGAAACGGATCAGGGTGGGCAACATAAACCACAGGAAGAACATTCGGAAGGAAAAAAAAAATCACCCAAAGCATAGCCTATTACCGCAGCATCCCCAGAGCCATACTCTAACAGTGGCATTTAATTTGATGACAAAATCCTCAGAGACTTTTCTTAATCTGTAAAGAAACAACACAAGCATTTCTTCCCCAGCTTCCAAAGAAACCAGTGTGGCTGTGGGGCGGGTCTTATTTCCCAAACAGGGCTGCCCCAGGGCACCCCGCCCCAGGAGAGGGACTCCGCCCACCACTCCGCTCCTTGAATCGGACCTTTGTGACTACCGGGAACAGCAGAATAACCCAGAAGGGACGACGTGCTAGTTTCTAGACCCAGACCGGAAGCAATGGGCAGTTTCCACTTCCTGTCTCTTGGAACGCGGGCGCTTGGAAGCAGCCACCATACTGTGAGGAAGCGCAAGGTAGCCCATAAGGAGAGAACACATCGAGAGGCCACGCGTATGTTTTCTGACCCACAGCCCCTTCTGAGCTCCTCGCCAACAGCCAGCATTCGTTCCACACATGTGAATCCAAAAGCTTCCAGATGGCTCCAGCTGTCAGGTTCCCCTTCCAGCTGAGGGGAGTAAAGCGGTAAGCTGTCCCCGTTGTGCCCTTTCTGAATTCCTGACCCATCGAATCTCTGAGCACATAATAAAATAATTGTTTTAAGCCACTAAGTTTTGGAGTAATTTGTTATGCAGGAGTAGCAACTGGAATGTTCTGTCATGTGGGTTTCTAGAATGATTAAAGCGATATCCCCACTACCCCAAAGGGCATTGTGTAAAACCACACCGTCTTGTATGGCAAGGTCTTTGGGCCGCACGAAATCCTTTCAGGGATCAGGACCTCTGCATTCAGTCAGGTCTGGGGTGGGGGTTTTTCCCCCCAGTAATAACATTTTTCTTGAATCTTCCCATGATGGGTACTTCCTGATCACATCAAGTTGCATCAGAGGAAGTGTGTTTCCAGGCAAAGGTTTCCTGGAGCCTCGGGAAGGACTGAAGATATTTAGGAACTATTCCTGGCACTTGACAGAATGCTCTTACTAGAGGTGAATCGATAAGATGGTCAGATCTGATGGTGCTCCTGCCCTTTACTAAGGTCTCAGCGCCCCGATCACATTCCAAGTCCCCGGGGCACCGTGGGCGGGTGCCTATGGTCCAGGCCTTGGCAGCCTCTGACGCCGCGCTGCTGCTCTCTGCGGGTGACGCTCTGAAGCTCCCCAGCAGCCCTGGGGGACTGCTGACACGGGTCCCCCGACCTGGGATGACTTCCTCTTCCAAGCTGGCTTGGGGAACACCTACCCTTTGTCCTGGCCTGGGCTTGAGCATTGAGTCTCCGCTCAATGAATTCCTGCTCAGTGAATCCGCTCAATGAATTCACTCAAGAATTCCTGAGTGAATCCACCTAGCAGACCCTCCGGGGGACGACTCCCTCCTGGGCCAGCCTGCCCCGCTTTACTGCAGGCGCCTTGCTTACAACACTGTCCCCACCACACCATACGCGCCTGTGAACCCCAGGGGCGGCGGCTGGATCGGACCCTTCCCAGGGGCCCAGCATCCACCCCCACGCCAGGCACAGAGAAGGTGAGAATGGAGGGCCAGGAATGAATGAACGGCTCGTGGAAACATGGACGGCACTGTGTGGGAGCTCCCCAGATACTAGACAAGGCCTCTTGGCCTCAGAGAAAACACTCTACGCAGCAGCGGCCAGCCATCCAAGGACAACAGTCACCGGAGGGAACAGGTTGCCGCAGGCGGCACGGCGCTGGAGGAGCTAATGGCTTCCTCCAGCCTTCCCAGACAGATGCCTCGCTTTGCTGCCACAGCCGGCCGGGGGCTGTCTGCTGTGGCCAGCGGCCGAACGAGGTGGTCTGCCGGACAGGGCCCCTCACGGGAAAGCACGGTGGGTTTTAAAAATGTTACCGCTGTACTTGGTTGTTTTTCAAGTCAGACCTGAGGGTGCTGTGTCTGACTGGGAGATGTGCATTTTAAAACTCCGTCTCGAAAAAGCTGGGGGTCAAATTTGGAACTGCTCTTTATCTCAGAACAGCTCTGAGAGAGGAAAAGGCAGACGGAGGAACTGGAGTCCAGGATGCTACAGTGGTGTCCCCAAAGTCACACAGCGGCTTAAAGCGCGGGCAGAACTGTAACCGGGCACGACCTTCCAGACCACGCGATCCTGTAGGCTTGGTTCTAATCCTAGTTTAGTCCCTTCCTGGCTGTGTGATCTTGGGCAACCAGCTTGACCTCACAAAAATGGGGTGATAAGGTCTTCTTTTTAGGAAGGTGTCGCCGATTCAGACAAGCGTGTATGAAGAGCATCGAGAGGCCATTCAACACCAGAGAACTGGACACACCCCGCACCCCACACCTGAGAGGCTCAGTGCACGGGCCTGTTATCATAAGGCTCGGTTCCGGCAGAGGAAGCCACGGAGGCGCTGGCAAAGCTGGGACTCCTAGCGGGTCCTGGGCCTCCCTGGCCCCATAGGAAAGGAGGGCATGGCTTTCATGCCAGGCAGGCAGGAGGCAGGAGCCCTCAGAAAGGCAGGATGGGGCTGGGCGGGCACTGTGGCATTCTTAACACACTTCTTGCCTCATTGCAGGGATAAGAAAAACCAGAGTCTTCTACTGCTCACCCCGAAAGATATTAAAGTCCAGCTGCAGCCCTGGGCAGCTCCTGAGTCCCTCCATATACTGGCTTCTACCTGCAAGTTAGGGGATCGCTCAGTACCCTCCGTCTGCCTCCATGGGAGAAGCAAACATCTCCAGCCATCGACCTTGGTCATGTCCATGGGATTTGCTCTGGCTTCACGGTGGGTGGGGAATTAACTGTGCCCTTGATTTCAGGCTTGGTTGTGAGACTTGCCCATGGGATTCGTGGACTTGACGTGAATGGAAGTTTGAACTAAGCCTGCCTGGTTGGGCTTGTCCCCGTGCGCCCACCTTTCACCGTGAGAAGAACGAATCTCAAACAGGGAGAGACAGGGGGAGCGGACTGAACCCACTGAGCACAGCCGAGATAAACTCCAGCCTATCTGCAAGCACACGGATAAGACACAAACGCTCGTTGTTGTCTCCCGCTAGTTGTGGGATAATTTGTTCCACAGCATTATTTTGGAAGGGGCTGACTGACACAACACCCTTCCAGACTTATTTCTTTCTAGTCGTTTTGTGTTCTCCATACTCCAACCTGACTACTGATTCTCTGGTCCCCACTTTTGAGGCTTCCAGTCCATCACACAAGGTATTACCTCTGCTTGGAATGCCCTCCTCTCACCCCAAATGTCTCTCCGTATCTCCCAATCCAATGGCTACAAAAAGTCCCCGAGAAAATGCTGCTGCTTCCACGAAGACATCCCCAATTCCCCCACTTGGACCTGAGGTCTTCCTCCTCTGGACTCTTTGATTCTTTCCGCTTTCAGTATGGTAATCTGTGTCATCTGTGTCCTTTCCTCAAGTCCATCCCAGGCAGTGAGTGTCTTCAGGGCTGAATGGAAGCCTGGCTAATCTAGGCTGGAACAGGCCTTGCAGAGGCAAGGCATCTCTGGGATTTGCTGAGTGAAGAAATGGCTGCCTTCCTCCTCCTACCTCGTTCCCAGGTGAGGGAGCCTCCCTGACAGGAAGCGCCCCTTGCCAGAGGCTGTTCCTGTGCGGTGTGAGGTGCTGGGGGACAGAGACCCACCCCGAGGCCCCGTCTCAGCCAAGGGCTGCCACACCACAAAGGTTTGCTTGTGGGGTGTGGCGTCCTCCGCAGTGCCAACCACCAACCCCTTCCTCATCGGAGGCTGACAGAAATAACCGCAGCGAGCGCTGGCCGAGCGCTGGCTTCGTGCCAGGCACTGTGTTCTAGGTTTCGCATACAGCTTTTGTAAACCTGTGACAACTCTGTCATTGTCCCTTCTTCACCTCTAAACACATTTCTGAGTGCTCAGGGTGTGGCCGGTGCTGAAGCACACCGGGGAGCCGACAGTCCCGGTCCCCGCCCTCAAAGAGCTGCAGGTCTGGGGGGGAAGAATGACAGCCACCAGGGGTCCCACAGACCACATCTAGGTACAAAGTAATGCACGTGAGAAAGGAAGAGAGCAGGACCTGAGGCCAGGGGAGGTCTGGCGTCTGGGCCGAGGCCTGAAGGAAGCGAGGGACGAAAGGGGGGTGGGGGCAAGCAGGAGGCCGAATGCACAGCCCAGAAATGGTGTGACGTGCAGAAGTCTTGACACGTTTGTGGAGCAGAGCAGAGGCTGGAGGTCGCACACAGTGAGGAAGGACAGTGGTGGGAGCAAGGGGGTGAGGCCTGACTCCACAGCCCTGGGGACTTGGGGAGAGGCCTGGATGGCTTAGGGACCTGATCTCTGGCTGCTGGGCGAAGAGTGGCTGGGAAGGGGACCCAGAGGGGACCCCATGTGGCGTAATTCAGGGAGGTATCCCTCTTGGTCAGCGAGCGCCCACTTAGTCGCTCGTGGGTGGGCAGGAGAATGACAGGGAGCACCCGGGCCTGTGCTCTGAGACCCTCTGAGAGCCACTAGTGATGCCCCCAAACTGGGGGACAGCTGTTCCGTAGTCCAGGAACAAGAAGGATTCACCCAAGTGCAGGGCAACGTCAGCTGGTTGCTTCCCCTCAGCCCCAGCCGGGGAGCCTCCGGCCGCTCCGAGGCCCACAGGCGCGAGGTCACAGCGCCGTCTGGGATATACGTCATGGCCACAGAGCTGTGCACCGATGGTGGCCAACGCAGCCGGCCGACCAGAGCCAAGAGACACAGATGCGCGGCTCTGATAACAAGATGAGTGATGATTTTTGGAAACGGGAACAGAAAGGAAATCAAAGAGGCCCTATTCACCTCAAGAAACGGACACATGGCAGAGGCCGTGCTGGGAGGGCCTGGTGCAGAGCTGTGCCCCAGGATAGCGTCCTGCCCCTTGCTGGGGTGGCCGAGCCGCAGGGAACGAGCTAGAAGAAAGGGGTGAGTCTGGAGCCGCACTTACTGGCTGCCTCGGCTTCCTCACCTGTACTCTCCCTTGCAGAACCATCCCGGGGGTGGGGGACAGTCACTCAGTGTGTGTGTGTGCAACACGGGACGCACAGGCGCCCACAGGGGCCCCCGCAGACACAAAGCCACAGCCGGCAGCCTGTGTGGGGGTGGACGCCGTGCTGCTGAGCCCCCCGGGCGGCACCTCTTGTAAACTTCCAGCCACTTTATGACGAGGGCACAATTCACGGCCCTGTTCCACAGATGGGGAAACTGATGCTTCGAGCAGTCACGAACATTTCCTGAGGTTGATGAAGGGTGGACTCGATCCAACTCAGGCCATCTGCTATGGAGACTGTGCATTTCACTGCTGTGCTGCCCCAGCTAGACTCAGAGGGTCTGAGAGGCCTCCCAGGGAGGTGCCCCCAGCCACAAGACTCGCAGGCCCCCTCCTTGCCTGTGGGCTGGCCAATGCCCCTGGGGTGTAGGCACTGTCCCTGCACGAAGAGTTGGGGTCCCTGCCCCCTGCAGGAGCCCTGCCATGACGCACAGACCAGCCTGGCCCCCTTCCTCCACGAAGCCTTCTCAGATCTAGGGGTGACGCTTCCTCTCTGCTCCATTCTGGGTCCCACTGCTAATCACGGCTGACTCATGGATTTAGTCTGTCTCTCTGACAGGCCAAAGCCCCAGGAGGCAGAGATTCTGACCATATTCATCTTTGCAGTCATCAAACAGCCTAGTATAATGTTGGGCACTCAAGAGGTTCTGAGCAAATATGTACTGAGTTAACCTGGAGAGCCGAGAAGGAGCCAGCGACCATGGCCAGAGGACGGACCAGGTGGCCCTCACCACCTTGAACCGTGTACGGGCCCACCCGATTCACTCCCAGCACCCAGGGAAGAGGAGGGGACCGACTCACCTCACTCTACTGACCAGAGACCTTTCCTTTCTTTGGTCCATAGGCTCCTAGAATCTAATGGAAGCCACACAACCTCCTCTCCTTAACTGAAAAGATACCTGGACTCATTTTACACAGAAAGTAATGCAGGATTCCCCCTGCCAGACTTCTCCATGTTAACCACCTAACTGAGGTGAGCGGGACAGATCTTTATTTCCTACAGAGGATGAAGTGAGGAAGTTATTCTGGAGTCAGACAGCCATCAAGTCAAATCTTACCGTGGCTATTCCTACCCATGTGACCTCTGGTTAGCTACTTCATCCATGTGAGCCTCAGCATCCTCATCTGCGAAACGGGGATAATGTCAGATAACGCACATCACTAGAGAGACTGACATTGGTAGGTGTACAGTGAGGTGTTGTTTTTTTTCTTTAAATATAAATGGGCTGCAGGGGGTGCCTGTGAGTCACCTTTCGCTTGATTAAATTTGGTGTTTTCCGAGGCAGTAGCGATAGTGGAAAAAGCACAGGCTTCTTGGCTCTGTGTTACCAGCTGTGTGGCCACACCCAAGTTACTTAACCTCTCTGAGCCGTGAGTCTACATCTGTCCCAAAGAGACCGATAAGCCCCCCCCTTTGAAGGTGCAGGCAGCCTGGATAAGGCACAGAGTCTGGCAGGAAGCGGGAGCAGGAGGTGGAAGGTCTGTGGGAGGGGTGAGCAGGGAGGGGCCCCTCATCCCACTTGCCTGCACCCGCCCACTCTGCATGCCTGGTATGACAATCCCGAGCATGCTTCCTGGGTTAAAGCTGCCTCTGTTTTGGATCTTGGGGCCAAAGCAATTCACAAATGCAGCAAATATGCCAAGCCCAGAAGACAGCTCTCCCTGCTTCAGAGAAAACACACAGTTCAATTTCCTAAAGATCGAACCCCAGGAGCCTTTTCAAGGCTTTCCCCGAAGAGAGCAGTTCTCGGAACTTGGAGGCGCCACCCTCATGCGACTGAACAATTAAAGCCCCGAGTATTTGTCATTCTCAGCAAAGGTTTGTGAGGATGAGCGAGAAAATGGAAAAAAAATCTGATTTCAGCGACACCGTTTTCAGAAATATATGGTAATCCATTTTTGTCAAACTGCAGAAGGCACAGCTCAAATCATTAAAGCGCCATCGTACTTAATCATGCAAAGAGAAGGCCAGTCTATGCCTCTCAGATCATTTTCAAATGGTTTCAGGTTAACTTTCAAAAACTGACAGGCAAGCAGGGAGGGGATTATGACAGACGATAACTTGAGGAATTTCTGGTTCTGCTTCTCAGCGGAGGGCGAGGGATTTATTTGAGAGAAAATCGCCACCCAGACCTCGGCACGGCGGTGGTGGG
>CM052798.1:16683245-16739643 GCA_028533885.1 Nasua narica | reverse complement strand
ATGGAAAACAGTACAGTTACTTTGAAAAAGAGATTGGCAGCTCCTTACAAAGTGAAACAGACACTTCATATGACGCCCAGCAATTCCGCTCCTGGGCATACGCCGAAGAGAAATGAAAATGCACATCTGTACAATGACCTATACACGAAGAGGCAAAGCAGCCTGATTTGTAAGAGCCCCGGAGCGGAGACAACCCAAATGCCCCACCGGCTGGTGACCCGATAAACCAGCAGGGGCCCACAGAACACCAGTGAGCAATAAAAAGGAGCGAACTACTGATACATACAACAACGTGGATGAACCTCAAAAACACGTTAAGAGAAAGAGCAAGACATAAGAGTATACACTCTTTTATTATATTTATTATTATAGTAGGATTTTATTTATAACAAACTCCAGAAGGTTCTGACTAATCTAGATCGACGGGAAGCAGATCGGTGATTGCCTGAGCCAGAAGTTGAGGAAATCGGAACGGCAGTGGAACATGAGGGAACTTTCAGAGGTAAAACAAAACAAAACAAACAAAAACATTCCGTATCTTGATGTTGGCGGTGGTTAAAAGTATCTGTCAAAAGGCACCGAGCCATACGCTTAAAATGTGTACATGTTACTGTATGAAATTATACCTCAATTGATTAGTAAGTGGGGGAAAAAGGGCTAGAATTATCTCACTGGGGTTAAAACGAGCGAGACTTCATGGAGGAGGTCGTGCGGCAGCTTGGTTTTTTAAAATGAATTTGAGAGATATACAGAAGAAAGGGCAGGGACCTGCACACGGAACAAACAAGTGCAACTGCATCTGTCAGCTGCTCCCTAATATCCACTCTCCCTTGACTTGCAGAGACACAGAAGCCACAGCTTTAGCCGAGCACAGGTGCACGTTTCGGTCAACAGGATGTTAGTGGGAGTGGTGGGTGCAACTTCTGCAGAATATGTTTGAAGGGTGGCAACATTCCTTCTCATTCTTGTTTTCCCTTCCTGCTTGCTGGGACACGGACATGATGGCTGGAGCCCGAGCAGCCCCCATGGATCATAAGGTAGAAGGCATCACTAAGGAGGAAGAGATGGGCAGGAGTTGCCGTTGAGAGTGGAGCTACCATACTGTCCTAGACTGACTACCCAGACTTGTAAGAGGGAAATAACTTCTATTCTATTTAAGCCATTGCTATTTGGGGTTTTCTTTTAGTTTCAGTAGAATCCCATCCTAAGTAAGAGAATGAGCAAAGACATAACAGTGAGGTGCTCTTCTCCCAGGGCTGTAGGCTCTCCTAGGCACCACAACCAGCAGCAGGATTTGTCTACACTGCTTGGGGACAGGGCCCCAGTGCTCCCCATCTTACTGTTTCCAGGGCTGGCCCCCAGCGGGGTTCTCAGGAAAAACATCGAGTTGGCAGGAAGACCATAATTCAAGTTCTAGCATGATGTTATAGATTGAACGTTTGTGTCTCCCCAAAATTGATATGTTGAAATCCTAACCCCTAAAGGATGGCATTTGGAGATGAGGCCTCTGGGAGATAACTAGGGTTAGACAAGTCATGAAGGTAGGACCCTCTGATGGGGTTTGTGTCCCCATAAGAAGAGACGCCAGAGAGCATGCTGTCCTTCCTTCTGTCTCTCTCCCTCCCCTGACGTGTGTACAAAGAAGTCATGTGAGGTGTGAGCACACAGCATGATCGCAGCGGCCTACAAGCCAAGAGAAGAGGGATCAGAATGAAGCTCACGTTGCTGGCACCTTGATCTTGGACTTCTAGACTCCAGAACTGTGAGAAATAAATCACCCCCTCCCTCACTCCTAACCCATGTCCTTCTTGGGGAGGGACTGTCCAGACCCTGAGCAACGGGGCTGATCATGTGATCTAGACTTCAGCCAATCCACACCTTTCATTTCTCTGGAAATAAGGATTAGTCAGGGACAGACAGAACCATGGGCCCAACTAAAGCTTATCAGAGCTAATCTTGGGACGTCCTGAAACACTTAAGAAAATGGCACTTTTATGCCTCGCACAGATTGGTTGAATGGAAGCTAAAGTAGCTGTAACCAAACTGACAAAGTAGATCACAGGGGCAGAGAAAGAAAAACTGAGTCTTAGTGACTTCATCTGATGCCTGGATCAAGCTATGCCTGAAGTCCAATCCTAGTTATTTCAATCAGGTGATGTAGCAAATTCCTTTGGGAATTTAAACCAAATGGGCTGGAGTCTTTTTTTTTTTTTTTTTTTGCAACTTGAATGTGCAAACTAACATAGTTGACCTTGAGGGTCAATGTCTCCCCTAAAATACATCATCTTGGGGACAGCGTTGTGTTCTAACATAGGTACCAGGGCATCACCAGGTTGCTGCATTAATTCTACTTCCTTCTGAGTATAGCTGACTCTGAGAACTCAGACAAGATCTTGTTGATTCTACCTGGTATGTGACACTGTAAACCAATCTCACATTATCAGCATTGCAAAAATTCCCCTATAAAAACACAGGAGTCTAAAATGTTAATCTGGGAATTAGTGGACATTTATCTTCTTTTGGATCAGTATAATTTCCTCCCATTTTTTTTCATCTGCTTTCTGAGCCACCTCATTTATCTAAGCTTTCAAAAGCTCATGCAGAACACATAATGCACTTCAGCTACAAAAATCAATGCTTGAGGACGTGTTTTTACCAGGATTGCTCCAGAAATTCTTATACTGCTTTTCTGAGGCCTTACTATCAAAATTTTTATTCATGAATAGAGCCAGAATAGTTTTACTTATCAACAAAGCTTTTCCCTAATTATCAAATCGGGGGGGGGGGGGAGTAATTTAAAAAAAGATACTTTTTTATTTTTAAGGGGAAGGAGATTTATATTGGTTTTGGTTTCAAACAACCCTCTTTCCCCCAACCACCCGAGACAACTGACTGACTTTAATTAAAGACCATTTGCCCTGGGAATGGATTGCTGGCTGCAATTCGTACTGAAGAGACACATTTGCAGACAGATGGATTGCAGTCCTTAGATTTTGCTCCAACGACAAAAGAAGTGATTATGTTTCCCCATCACTTCCTCTCTCTGAAGAACTCTATTAAGAGAATAATTTGAACGGACTCTTCTGCTACTCTGCATTTTAAAGTGTGATCTATTTCAGCACCACCAACATTTTTTCCCCTTTTAAAAATGAGTGATATTTAAGGAAAAATGCCAGCTGGGTATATATTTGAGGAGGGGCTCTGGGAAACACAAAGGTTTATATAACTCTCTCCCAAGCTCAGTTGCTTGCAGGCGGTGAGTAACACGTAGGCTTGGTCTGCGGCTGCAAATAGCAGAGACAGTCCTAGAGCACGGGAGGAGGCCAATCAAATTCACACACAGGCCCTGGACACCTTGTTCTATTTCTCCACTTCCTGCCCGCCCAGTGCTGGAGGGGTCTGGATGGGGCTGCCTAACTCCGAGTCATGGACTTTCAGTGGAACTGTCGGGCCCTAAGGCCCCCTGATTCGTATGTGGTCTAAAAAGAGGCCCGTGGATCTGCCTCGGAATTGGGCTGAAGGAAGCCCAAACTGCAGGGAGCTCTCTGACGCTGTGTTAAAAAAAAATCCAGGGGCGCCTTCTCTGTGACTCCATAAACACCCGTGTCTGCTGCATCACAATGCTCTGTCTGCTATGCTCAAGGCCTGAGCGTCTCTTGAGAGCAGGGGCTAACCTACCTCCTCAGTAGCCGGCACACAAGGGGTGCTCGATAAATGTAGAAGGGGTAGCTGAATAAATCCGTGTCTTGAATTCTGTCCATTTGGATCTGAGCTCCACACCGACAGTAACTGGGTGCCTGGACAATTTATACCAAATCCAGGAAAGGCGCATCCAGCCTGGGCCTGAGATGAAGGGGACCCTACAGGGACCCGGCAGCTGTTTGACTTCAGAGGGGTTAGAGTAGGAAGGAATCCGAGTGCGCTGGATCGCAAAAGCACTCCCGGTTCTCCACCCTCCTCTGTACCCACGCCTTCGGCTCTGTGACTTCGCAGCCGCTCCCAGACAGAGATGGGGTTCTATTTTCTCAGCCCTTGTATCTCGGCTGGATTTTTAACTGGCTTGACTAACAGAATGTGAAGAAAGTGACCGTGTGCTAGTTCTGAACCAGGGGCTTAAGAGGATATGCACATTTCCACCTGCTCTTCCGTTCCCTGTGCCTGCCAGGAGAAGAAGTCTGGGGCCACATGGAGCAAAGCTAGGTCATCCCACCGAGGCCGTCCCAGACCCACTGGCCCCCAGGTGACCTACCAGATGCCTGCAGACACATGAGCAATAATAAGTGGTTTTTGTGTTAAGTCACTCAGTTGCGGGATGGCTCGTTATACAGCAATAGCTAACCGATACACCAAGTTCAACATTTCAAACAGGTGGGTACCCTGAGGCCCAGAGAAGGGAGAGATCCTCCCTAAAACTGCATCTGCCCGTGGCAAGAATCCAAGTATGGGAACCACTCAGCCAGGGCCTTTCAACTCTATTGAACACTGATCTTTCTTCAAGAAGCCGTATCTTGAAGCTTCTGGGGACAGCTTCTGGGACCATCTTTCTAAGTCATTAACCCTGGGCATCTGAGCAGAGGGCAGGAGCAGGCACACAAAAGTCATCAGCCCCACGTGGAGGCAAAGCGGGTGTCAGACCTCAAGGTTCTAGCATCGTGTTCCTGGAAAGCCACTGGGTTCGCGTGCTTTGTAACCATGTGTTCTGCCACGACATCAAACCACAAGGGCCTTTTCTCGATTTGCAAAAAATTACGGAAACCAATAAGATTTTAAAAATTACAAGTAATCTCTGAAGGGCACTTAGAACAGCGTCTGACACGTAGTAAATGTTCAATGTTCGATGACTGTTAGCTGTTATTATTCAGTTCTCTCACAAACTGTTCCTAAACCTTTGGGGCCTGCTGCCACTGGACAGCCGGCGGGCAGAGGAATGAGTTACAGGCAGCGTTAGCATCTACGGGGCCCCCGTGCAGGCCAAGCCTGCTGCGCACATCAGCGCAGTTCCCAACCCCGTCTTACAGATGCGGGAACCGAGGCTTAGCGGGATGGACCTGCCCCAGGTTAGTAAAGCTGGGGAGACATGAGCAGGAGTCACCCCAGCCGGCTGACGCAAGCCTCTGGGGGAACACAGACCATGCTCACTCACCTCTGTTCTCCCTGCTGCTTAGCCCAGAGTGGGGATTGGACAAAAGCGCAGAATTAGCAAATACATAAATCCCGAGAGGTACAAAGAGGATAGCGTTCCCTACCCCACCCGCTGCCAGAGGGGCTAAAATTTAGAAGACTGGCAATTTTAAGCACTGGCGAGGACGTGGAGCCACTGGAACTCTCACGCACGGTCTCCCCACCCTCGACCCCCTCACCAGATCCCGGCCTCTCGTACATGAAAGGACATCTGTCGTAACCAAGGTCCTCAATCGTGGCTGACTGAGGAACATAACTGAAGAGGCCTCACCGAGTTGTGGTTTATAAGCATGGATTTAGAGGGGGAGTGAACAAGAAACGTGTGCGAGCCCCAAGAGCACTCGTCTGGTCCAGCACTTTCCCTCCAACGGGGCTCAGTTGCAGCCTCTACGGACTTCGCTCTGCTAGCAAGAGACCCTGGGGCTGCTGCTGGGACTGCAGGGTAAGCAGACGGTCCTACTGGACTCTTCTAAACTCAACCAGCCTGCCAGGTCCCCAGGTGTCCCTGCTCTTTGAGAGCAGGAAATGTCACTTACCATCCAAGCCTCACCATCTTAGAATAACCTAAGCCACAGGGACAGCCATCATACCTGACTTTCCTTGCTCGAGTGGGAAAGCCCGTTCCCTCCCTGGCACGCGGGAGCCTACGGATTTTTCCCTACTCACAGACCGAATGTGTGTGTCCCCCCAGATTTCATATGTTGAAGTCCTAATTCCCAATGTGACGGTATTAGGAGGTGAGGCCTTCGGGGCGCCTGGGGGGCTCAGTCGTTAAGCGTCTGCCTTGGGCTCAGGTCATGATCCCAGGGTCCTGGGATCGAGCCCCGCATCGGGCTCCCTGCTTTGAGGGAAGCCTGCTTCTCCCTCCCCCACTCTCCCTGCTTGTGTTCTCTCTCATGCTGTGTCTCTGTCAAATATACAAACAAAATCTTTAAAAAAAAAAAAAAAAAGGAGGTGAGGCCTTTGGAAAGTGATTAGGTCATGAGGGTGGAGTCCTCACCAATGGGGTGCGTGTCCTTAGAAAGGGGCCCCGGGGAGCTCGCTCCCCTCCTCCCACGTGCGGACACAGAGAGAAGGCAGCTGCTTCTGGACCAGGAAGGCAGCCATCAAGCAGACAATGAATCTGCTGGCACTTTAATCTTGGACTTCCCAGCTTCCAGAACTGTGACAAATAAATGTTTGCTCTGTAAGCTACCCAGCCTGTGGTATTTTTGCTGCAGCAGCCCTGACTGACTAAGGCAGCTGCCATCTGGTGGGGGAAGATGGCCTTCCACTCAGTCCAGCCCTCCTTTGCTCAGTGCCCTGGGGTTACTCAGTCCGGGGGGGGGGGGGGGGGGGGCCCTGGCGGTGCTTCAGCTGGGCAGACCTATAGACTCCCACTCTTCTAGGCTCAGGAAAATGCAAATACCCAAGCCCCATCTGGAACCGAATATGAAGTTCTCCCGGGACTTTCTCAGATACCTTCCAAGACGGTGGTACTAACTTGAGAGGAACTCCCACCACCGCAAGCAGTTGTCCAACATTTTGTATTTTAAAAATACTGTCGTATGAGCCTTATTTAATCCTTCTTTACCCGAATTCTCTGAGGCTGGCCGGACTTAGGAAGTAGTCCACTGAGGTCTGAGAGGTGAATTCCTGGCATAGGCTCACACGGGCTTCCTGCCTGACTCAATCCAGGGCTCCTTCCGCTGTGTATCTCATATCCTCTCGTAAATATGACATGGTGGGAGCTTTGTGTGTCATCTCCCCACAACTAGGTGAGATGGTACTGCACCCATTTTATAGGTGAAGAACCAAATCCATGAAAACCAAGTGATTTGCCCAACGTAATGATAATAACAAAGAGCAAAGCAAAATTCAAACCCATGTTTTGAATCTGCACAGCAGCAGGCAGAGACCCAACTTTCTAGAAACAAGAGTTGACGGGGGTCCCAGTCTGGTGAGTGACAACAAATCAGTACGACCTGATACTGCCTGGTTCGGGCACCGGCTTCTGAGAGCTGCTCTCAGACGGGAGGCCAGTGCTGTCTGAGGCTGGGCAGCCTCAGGGAACTCGAGCCAGCTCGTCCAAAGGGCCACCGTGAAAAGGAGTCACTTGTGTCATTCTAGTGCTTTTGTTTTACTTTTAACCATATAAGTTCTGAGGTCAAATAAGATGAGGCTGTCATTCTAGAAGGATGCAAGGCTCTCCTGGAATTACGGCTCTAGTATGTCTTATTATCCTAGGCCACCCCCGTGAATTCTGTCCCCAAATACTTATTTTGGCTGGAGAACTTCATCCCCTCTGTGCTCTGGGGCACGAGTTAGTGTTACTGGCCCTGGGGAAACAGGAGGAATCCCAAGGAATCCTTGGGTACAGAGTGTAGCTGTCAAGGGGACACCTTTTCCATCAGCCAAGCCCCGGCCCATCGTGGTTTGCAGCTTTCTGAGTGGTTCACAGAGAAAGGAACAGGAACAGCCTCACCTCCATGGCCAGTCTGAGACTTCTGACCTGACCTGTCCCCGTCACCCGAAGATGGGAAACAGATGCCCACACCCATGCTGCGGCAGGGGCTGGAGGTGCCTCCTCTCTCCTCCAGACCCTTGTCTCCCCACACCCATATCCTGACTGTTTGCAGCTGTCTTCCCAGCTGAGATTAGGAGCCGTGAAAGGGTAGAAGCCCAGGTCTGCTTTCTCTCTGAGATCTCCTCGGTCTAATCCAACACTTGGAACTCTGCAGGAGTTCAACGATGGCTCGTTGAGTAAACAAGTGAAAGAAAGAATGATTGGTAAGTCCTGTCCAGTGATGGTTTCCTTGTTTCAGGGGCCCCATGGGGACAGCTGTGCTGAGGAGGAGGGGGAGGTGAACTTGCTCAAGGTAACAGTGGAGCCCGGGGAAGCAAGAGCAGACACTGACCTTTTCAACCTCAAAGCCACAGTGGCTTTTCCTAGTCAACCTACACCCTCAAATGCATTTTCTTCTCCAGATCTTGTTACTTTAGAGGCAAACCAATTCTCTGGTTTAAGTAAAAAGATTGTGAGCCGATTTTCCATTGATTGTCATTCCCCAGGGGCTTCACGGATTAAAGCCCCTCAATCTGGGCTCTGTAAGGAACACTGATGGGCCCCGTGGCAGCGGGATGGGAAGTCTAGGGGCCTGAGCTTTGAGCACCCTTGATTTTCTTGCTTGGAAATCTCTGCCGTTGTAGGATGGCTTTTCTATATTGGCATTTCCGCTCCTTGGGTTTTAAAGAATGAGAAATCTGTGGCTGATCACATATTCACAACCAAGTACACTTATCCGAAGACCTAAATTGCAGAAATAACTCGTGTGATTATTTGAATGAATATGAGTCTGGATCATCAAGCTCAGCCCATGGATAAATCAAGAAGAGCTGGCGGGGCCGAGGGGAGGGCAAACCCTCCCCACCAGGCTCTTCTGCTGGGCCAGGACATCCTTGACGGGCAAGGTGGCCAAGCTGGGAATCTTTGAGCCTCTCTGCTCCTTGGGGACGCTGTGCTTTGATCTGTCTGTGTGACATAACCCGCCACATCTTGTGCCCCAGCTCGAGGGCAGAGCCTCAAGGACTGAGGCAGCTAGAATCTGGCTATCCTCAAAGGATGCGTCAGGCAAAGTGAGGGTCGTGAGAAAAGCTCCCTTCTTCTCTAACACGGGCCTCTAGTCATGTCAACTGCTGGCTCCGGATGGTTCCCTAGAAGGCACTTCCCAGGGACCGAGAACCAGATCTAGTCACAGTGGCACCACCATCTTCTTTTCCTGTTCCTATTACAGGAATGTGGGTGTGAGGGAATTCGGAGAGGCCGGGCCTCAGGCAAGGCAGTCACAGAGCTGGAGGAAGGGAAGGAGGGGACAGGCGCTCTTATACCACACAGTGGGAGGCTAAGTAAACCTAATGTTTTGTATCAGAAACTTCTGGGGCCAGAGAACTTGGGTTCCAATCCTGGCTCTACGCTGTGCCTGCTGCGTGATCCTGACCCAGGTACGCAACCTCTCTTGGCCTCAGTGTCCCCACCTGCAAAGCAAGGATATTTCTGGATAAGATCTTTTGTAGGATTCAATAAATAATATATGTAAAGTGCTCAGCTGACTAGTATGTAGTCAATGCTTGAACATGTTAGCTAGTCCTGTTCTAAAAATTTATCCGAAGAAAACATTAGGACACGTATATAAGGATTACCGAGCTGAATTAGGAAATTCATCTTACCAGTGCTTAGAATGGCAAAAAATCAGAAATAACCTAAATGCCTGGTAAGAGGAATAAGAAAAAAAATATATAAAATCTGTGTGTGTGTGTGTGTGTGTGTGTGTGTAGAATGTGTGTGAATACACATACACATATACGTCCAGTTCATCCACACAACAGAAATACCACCTAGGCACTAAATATGACAATATAGGTATTTAGTGTTTAACAGCTTAAAAAGGTGATCACAAGATATTAAGTGAGAAAAGATCACTTTATCACAGTATTTATCATATGATCTTATTTATGTAAAAATACATATTTATATCTATGCGTTTTCATAGGGACATATCCGGGGTGACGCATGAAACTATGGGGTCGTGGGGCTTCAGGAGCTTTTCTTTCTGGTCTTGTAATTTTTCATTCCTCGATAATGGGCACGTTTATCATTTTTCAGAAAAAGGAAAAAAAATAGAGAGAGCAACTGTAAGGGTAGAAGAGGATTTTCACACTCGGATAATGCCAACATGGATAAAGGGATTTGTTCAACCTTCACCATTCTCCAACTAAGAAGAGACACCTAGAATGGCAGCCTTAAGAAGAGGGAAAATCTCACGTTTTGAGGTTTAATGTCTGAGAAGAGTAGCTTAAAAATCAAAGTGTCTGCAGCCGTCCTTCCCCATCACTCCATCCTGTGGGACACCGACCTTGACGGCAACAGACCAGAGGCGAAACATGCCTTCCTCTCAGGGGACACAAAATCAGGGTATCAGAACGACAACAGATTTCTGTTTTACCTCAACAAGGGACCCTTCCTGCTGAGCTGAGGAAATGCGGGGCACAAATCAGCTTTCTGGAAGGAGGAGGGACATTTTCACAGGATCAGCTGCAGGTCGGGGAAAACTGCAAAGTCTAAACATTCTTCATGTCATAACTTTGTCAGCTGCGCTGAAGGGGACAAGATGCTGACTCAGCATCTCGAGACACACGCCAAATCGAAGTCGTTGACTGTGTGAGCTACCCGAACTACGGAGAGTCTTTAGCAAGCTCGTGCCCACACCGGGGGCTGAACAGCCCCTTTACCCTGAGACGGGGTCTTGGGACAGGAGTGGGATGGATTAGTTCACCGGCCCATGCCCGGCACCTGCATGGTGGCCGGTGCCAACGCTGGACATGAGGGTCTGTGCCTGCCTTCAGGAAGCAGCTTCTATGGCAGGGTGTGTCCTTTGAAGAGGAATCCAATTTAACTCACAAAAGGAACGCGGGGGATTGGAAGAAGGAAGAAAGATAACGGGACAGCTGATCTAGAGGCTGTGATGCCTCTCAGCTGTGGGAGACAGACAGGGGCTGAGAGTTCCTACTTCCCTGTCTGGATCCTACTGGTCAGAGAAGGGAGTCGGGGTATGCTGAAGGGTAAGGAGCAAGGTCAGTGTGCCAGGCGGGGGCTGCGGCTGGGCTGGGCACGACAGCGGGCTCCAGCAGGGGAAGGCGGCCAATAAGATGGGCCATGTGTCATAATAAAGCTCCTTTGAGGCATCCAAAAGCCTCTCCTTGGTGATGTGGGAATTCGGGGCTGACTTAGGACCACGCTCCCAGCCCCTTTTCAACCACACTTCGGAAACAGTTCAACGTCATACCAAGAATAGCCCGCATCACCTGAGGGTAGGATTAGCCCCCAAGGACTACCTGGCTGGAAGGTACCGCCTTTACACACCTGCTGTGCCTGCCATTTGCAAATGTCACACTCATCAAACATCTGCTAAATGAAAACCCTAGACAGGCTGGTCACTCACACGGCCCAGGGCCCCACAGCCCTCCTGGTGACTGGGGGGGGGGGGGGGGCTGCCACTCCGGCAGTGAGGGACCCGCCTACACAGCAGACTCAACACCCAAGGGGGCTCACTCTTGCCAAAGGCTTACCTGGGCTAACAGGGCTATGGGTGGGGGACCACTTCAGGAAGGACAGACTTCAGGCCCGGGAAGGACCTGTGTGTGTCCTAACCCAGGCTGTGCATCAGAACTACCTACAGATTCTATTTTTTTTCTTTTTTTTGACAGAGTCTATTTTTAACACAGATCCCTGGGCCAGCTACTGACTCTACTGAATCAGAATTTTTTGGGGATGGAACCTGGGAATCCATGTTGCAAATGTCCAGTAGGTAGTTCTCATGTCTTCCCCTGTTTAAGAGCCATAAATTGTCCCAAGCTGCTCATCTCATGGATAGTGAGACTATCCCAGGGAGGGTGGGAAAAGTGCATTGTCCAAGGTTACACGGACAATCATTGTTTCCCCGGACAGCTTTGACAACACTGATGGTAAAGACGACGATGGTGATGGTGACGGCAGCCTCCACCTCTAAGCCCTTCACATGTATTCACTCACTGAAGTCCCACAACCACTCTATGAAATAGGTATTATTTTTTTTTCCAGAGAGGAAACTGTGGAACAGAGAGGTGAATTCACTTGCCCAAGGTCACGAAAGTAGGAAATGGAGTGAAAGCCCTATGTTCCTATCCAATTGGCAAACCTGCCTCAAGTCACCAGGACCCTGCCTCGGGGGTTTTGCCTCCTCTCCAGGCCTTGGGTTGAGCTGCATCCCAAGGTCTGGGATGTTTCTGGGGCGTGGTCTCTGCCCAGCTTTGCATCCTGACCTCTGGAGCGTGGGGGAGCCCAGAGGGTATACCTCATTTGCCAAAGGACCTGCTTTTGCACGTATACCATGGTCCGGGCATGGTTTATGTCTGTGGAGTTCAAGGCCCTTCAGATAAAGCCATGCTGCAGGTGGGGAGAAGGACCCCCCTGCTGGATGTGGGAAATAACAGGAGAGGCCGCTTTTCCCAGTCCAGCCAGACCCCTGTGACACCCCCTTAGAGTCCGGTGAGTATCAGGGAAATAGCCTCCCCTGGGGTATCTGGGATTTTGTCCTCCTTGGTTTGGGAATGATAAGTAAATACTTTAGCTTTCCTTTTAATGTGGGAAAGAGGGATATTATGGACAAAGGCTGAGCAGTGTCAAAATAAGAATGTCACAGCCTCCTTCTGCTGTAGTTTTGGAATATAGGTGAGGTTTGGTGGGGTCTGGAGCCGATGGCCGAGAAAGAATTCTTGAGACATCTTTGGTGCAAAAAGGTGGTTTTATTAGGGATGTCTGAGTGTCTCGGTCCGTTAAGTGTCTGCCTTCAGCTCAGGTCATGATCCCAAGGTTCTGGGATTGAGTCCCGCTTCGGGCTCCTTGCTCAGCAGGGAGCCTGCTTCTCCCTCTCCTCCAGGCTCATTCTCTCTCAAATAAATAAAATCTTTTTTTTTTTTTTAAGGTGGTTTTATTACAGCACAGGGACAGGACTCATGGGCAGAAAGAGCTGCACGGGGGCTGTGAGGACTGGCTGACTATATACTTTGGAGCTGGGGGAGGTAAGGAAAAAGGGGGGTTCTCAGAAGAATTTTCATATGATAAGGAGGACCTACAAGACACTGGAGGCCTTGCTATTATCAAACTAAGGTTGTTTTTCCCTCTAGTATGGGATTAACATTAACATAGTCGAGAACTTCCTGGAGGAATGTGACACAGATCCCACCCAGGAGTGGGGCGGGGGGGGGGGGGAACAGAGAGGTTGCAGGCTATCAACTTGTGCTTTGTTCTCAGCTAGCCTTCTACTCCCTCATCACTTCTAGTCGGTGCGCACACACGGGCCCTCTGCCCTTCTCCGTTACCGCTGGATCCCGTTAAAGCACCATCTGGGTGTGTGCCACAGCAGGGATGCACAGGCCAATTATATGGGGAAGTCCTGGCCCGCAGGGGGTTCACAGTTCCAGCGGCAGAGGAAACCGGACGTGCCGGCCTCGGAGGTAGGCAAGCCTGGCTTGGAACTGCAGCTCTGGCTCTTTGCAGGCTTGGACAAGTTATTTCTCTCAAAGTCTCCGTGTGCCGTCATTACAACACCTACTTACTTCAAAGAGGCAGCAAGGGGAAGACAGGAAACTCGAGGAGGTAGCGGCACAAGCAGGTGGGCACCTGGGGACACGCCCTTCCGGCCCTGCACTAACCGAGACAAAGACCCTGAGTTGTTTCTGCACCAGTCAAGACGACAGTGAGAAGGAAGGAATTCTTCCCACCAAGTCAGAGTGGTAGCAGGCTTTCAGGACCCTCCCCTGGCAAAGGACACGGAAGTAGGGCTGCATTATGACTTTCGTGGACCCTACCTTCATAAAAATATACATTAAAAATGATCTTTTAGGGGCACCTGGGTGGCTCATTTGGTTAAGTGTCTGCCTTCGGCTCAGATCATGATCCCTGGGTCCTGGGATCGAGTCCCACGTTGGGCTCCTTGCTCTGGGGAGAGTTGGCTTCTCTCTCTCCTTCTACCCCCTCCCCCCCACTCCTGGCTCGTGTTCTCTCCAGTTATCTCTCTCTCAAATAATAAATAAAATCTTAAAAAAAATTTTTTTAATCTTTTACAGTTTCATTTGTATAAAAATGAATATAATCCATGTTAGATGCATTATTATAAGCATTTTTCTCTTCTGATTTCAAGAAAAATTAAAATTATAATACTTCTGTGAGCTGTAGGCACTGTGTCTAATGAAAAAGTCTACCCTGTACGGGGGCATCTTGGTGCTGGGTGCTGCTTGCCGGGACCAGGTCTCTTCCCTCTGAACCTGCTTCCTCACACTCCACCCAGTGGCCCCACCCCTGTCTCAGCACCCACGCTCTACCCAGCGTGACCTCCTAGGCTTGGCCCATGCTGTTGCCCCTTTGGCGAACTCTACCCCCCTGAGCATCTCTGGCCCCCAGAATCTGCCCCCTCCCATACAACTCCTCTCAGATGCCCTTGGTCTTCTCTCCAACAAGCTCATGGCATCTTGCTCATTTTGCACCCTCTTCCTTGCTCCGTCCCCAGCTGGAGAGCCTGGCACACAGTAGGTCCTCGATGCAAAGTTGCAGACTTGAATTAAAACTTAAATAATCCCAACTCTGCCTGTCCCCAACAGCACTATTGGTTAACTTGTTGCAAAACAACATCCAGATGCATTTCTGGGGAACTGCTATTTCAGGAACAGTGTTATTTGGGGAGCCGAGCCGTGCTGGCTGGGTAAGGAGCAGGCAGAGGGCCTCTGCCTCGGTGGCTCCCTTCCTCCCTGCCCTAATCATTTGCTTGGCCATCGGCAGGATTAGACAACAGCAATTATCCCCACATGGTCTATTCCCAGAATTCAAAGTTATTGGGGGAGAAAATGCAATTGTGCTTTTATCCAGTCATTAAAAAACAAAACAAAACAGGAGCCGTGGATTTCAAACTGCCTTTCAGATTTGATGAAAAGAAAAACAATCTTGAGTATTAGCCCTAAATTGCGCTGACAACACACTTCCGGGTCTCTTTGTCTTCCTTCATGCTCCCTTCAGAGGTTTTCAACAACTCCTATTGATTCCTGCCTGGTTCTCATGCCAGGGAGGGCAGGGAACTGATCGGCCAGCCTGAGAGGCCCCAGGGGCCAAGGTAGGGGGTGGGGGAGTGAAGTCGGGGCTCCCCCAGCCCAGAGAAGTGACCCTTGCTGGGTCCTCACCAGCGGCTGGTGCCACATTTCCGCCCCCATCACGGAGCCTGCTGCCTGCTCGGCCGCACCAGACCCTTATCAGCCAGGGGGAAACACACCCAAAGTAGCCCCATCACCCACGATTGTAGGACCCAGAAGCCACAGGAGAGTCCGTATGCCAGACGCCCACACTGTACGATGGGGAAACGGGCTCAGAGAGAGTGGGCCTCCCCGAGGCCACGGGGCAGACTGGAGGCTGAGAAGTAATTACAAGCCAGGTCTCCTGGTTCCTGAGGTTCAGGATGGGAGGAAAACACTGGGGAGCTACATTCAGGGGACCCCATTTTTATGCCAGCACTGCTCGCATACGGTCTCTTACCACACCCCTACCTGCCTGGGCCACACCCAACATCTTTTAGAACTCGAGGGGCCATGGTCTGGTTCAAACTCCCCTCTAGGCTGCTGCACTTGTGTTTCTGTGCCCGTGACCCTTCTCTTGTGCTTCTTCCTTCATATTTCAACTTTCTGAAGCCCATCGCTCCTAGAATGAATTAAAGAGCTCTCGGTGTGATACCTTACTGTACTCGTACCACCTTAATTGAAACTACAAGTTCATATACTTGTTTCCCCACTGGCCTCTCTGTCTTGCTTCCCGCTGCTTCCCTCTGTCTAGAATAGTGTCCGGCTATAGCCACTGAACGATCGTAGACGGATAAAGAAGTGGCCTCACAGGACCTTAGTAACAATCCTATGAGATGTCAACCTCCGCATTCCACAGAAGAGAAAAACTTGAGGCTCAGGAAAGAAATGGGACCCCTGCCCAGTTGGTACAGCCAGGATTTGGAGACTCCAAGTCTTCTGACCCCAGGTCAACAAATAATTTTCTTCATTACGACCCCCTTCCTGGCATAATAACACAACTAAAGAAGGTCTAGTTCACACCATTGGGACCTGTGTGTTACAGCTGGGGTGAGCTGGGGAGCAGAGAGGTCACCCCGTGGCACTGGGAGACAGCGTGGGGAGGGGGTCATGAAGGAAGACTCTGCTAACCATTCCTTCTACTACAAGGGGCCCTTGAGGCAGCCAGCCTGGGAGCCCCAATTCACCCCTAGGTTGAGGCGGGAAGAATAGGGACCCTTCCAGACCGGGGCGAGAGGCAGTGCAGGGAGCACGTGCCTGGGAAGCTCGGGCTTTGAACAAGGACTGTGCCTTTTTTTTCTTTTAGATTTTATTTACTAATTTGAGAGAGAAAGAGAGAGAGCGAGCACGAGTGGGGAGTGGAGGGGCAGAGTGAGAGGGAGAAGCAGACACCCCACTAAGCAAGGAGCCCAGTGCAGGATCCCCGAGGATCATGACCTGAGCCAAAGGCAGACACTTAGCCGACTGAGCCACCCAGGCGCCCCGGATGCAGCATCTTGATTAAGAAGGAAATATTCAGTAGGAGGCGACAGCGAAGCATGCTGATGACAGCAAGCGCTGGCAAGGATAATGGAGAGACTAGAACTCTCACCTGTGGCCGGTGCGACTGCTGCACTTGGCAAAACCGGCAGCATCCAATGACAGCTTAACATACCAACACGGCCTGACCCAGCACGGGTGGACCCCAGCCTAAGTGGCTGCTTGTTTCCACCGAAAAGCACGTACAAAAGTGTCTATAACCCTCAAACGCTCCCCGTGGGAACGTAAAATGGTGCAGCCGCTGTGCAGAACGGCCTGGCAGTTCCTCAGAAGTTTACACACACAGCTGCCATGTGATCCAGCGAGTCCCCTCCTAGACAGACACGCAGGAGAAATGAAAACCCACGCCCACTCAAAAACTTGCGCATGAACGTTCATAGCTGCATCATTCGGAATAGCCAAAAAAAACCAAAACAAAACAAATAAAAAGTAGACACAATCCAAATGTCCATCAACTGCTGAAAGGATAAATAAAATACGGTCTACTCACACGATGGCATATTACTTGGCAGGAAGGGTAAATGAGGAACCGGTACTTGCCACCGGGTGGAGGGACCACCAAAAATGAGGCCCAAGGAAAGAAGTCCCAAGAGACCAGGTATCAGACGCTCCCTCTCATACGCAATGTCCAGAAGGGGCAAATCGAGGTAGGGAAGGCAAGCAGATTAGTGGTTGCCACGGGCTGGCGGGGGAGGGAGAGCTGGAGAGAGCGACTGCTGGTGGGTATGGGGTTTGCTTGCAGCTGCCACGAACCGGAAACAAAAATGTCCAACAACAGTAGAATGGGTGGATAAACGTGGAAAGGAGTGAATTCCTGTTTACGAGATAATTGTGAGTGAAAAGCAGCAAACCGTGAAAGAGCATAGACAGTCTGGTGAGAAATTTGAAAGCCGACGAAACTAATCCAAGACGACAAAAGTCAGAATAGCGGCGGCTCTTGGGGGGCCACTGAGTGGGAGGGGCCCGAGGGGACCTTGTGGGGTCCGGGAAATGCTACCTTGATCTGTGGTGCAGCTACAGGCTGTACCCATGTGTGAAACTCAGTGGGACTGTGCCTTCTGCTGTAGGTAAGGTCTACATCACATCTCCGTGTTTAAAAGGTAATTTAAAAAAAAAAAAAAAGGCTTAAGTAAAAAGACCAGGGCTGGAGTCCTGGCTGTCGGGCCTTTGTGAGAGTCCCTGTCCATCAGCGTGCCTCGTCCCCTATCCTCCAGACATCGGACCAGATGGTTTCAAGGAATCCAACTGGCACTGACAGTCTGAGATTCTGCGAATCCACATACCTATTTGTCACTGAGTTTGTTGGGAAATTTGGCAAGTGCTTGCCATCAATGTGGTGCGAAGAGAAAGGGGGCTGGCTGTCTGCTGTGGGCTCTGCCTTGTTTCCAAGGAAGGCGAGGTCTTTGGCGAGTGGGTGGGAACACCCCGCCTCCGGGAGGGAATGTCACTTTCAGTATGAATCATCTCAGGCATCCAGCAACTTGCTCTGGGAATAGATATCCTGACTCACTTCTCCCTGACAGGGACAAGACTTGCTACTAAAATTTCAGATTTCAAGAGAACCAGCACAGCCCAAATAGCCTCTCAGAGGCAGAAAAAGAAAAAAAAAAAAAAAAGAAAAATCAGCCTGGTAACCAACCAGCAATCACAGAGGGGATGGGCGTCTTTCTTTGTACTGAAGACCGGACGAGGCCCAAAGGAGGCCGCCGGCTCACGCGGCGGCTGGCGCCAGGGCTGGGACGGGGACCCAAGGCTCCTGACCTCGAGTTTTCTTTTTACAGCAACCTGCTACTATAGTTTTTAGAGAAATAAATTATGCTCTGTGCTGGTGGGAAGCCTTTTAAACAAAAAGAAAAAGAAAACAGCCAAGATGCATCTTAATTAGAAAGTGCTTGGGAAAAAAAAAAAAACATCTTTGAGGGAGGAGGGCGAATGGTCAGACGCATGAGAGAGGGAAAATCCGGCAGGCCAGTTCAGAGGGGAGCGCTTTGCTCTGATAATTACCCAGTGTGACCTGAGGGGCTTTCTGGTCTTTGGGAGGTGGTGGCAAAATCATGGATGTGTCATTCAAGGCCACAGGGAGAGCCCCCTCCCCCCTCCCAGGGGACAATAGTATCTGACCGGCAACTGCTGGTTCTGCCCGTCCTTCACGTGTGGGGTTAATATTTTCATCCCATTACCCTCCTTGTGCTGAAAGCCCATCTGCCAGGGACCGGTGCTTCTAATCCATTTCCTCTACCCTCCGAGAGCCCCCAGCCTCCTGATGGAACAGCCATGGCTCCCAAAACATGTGACTCCCCGGAAGGTTTGCTCGCTGCCCTTACACCCGACCCGCTCTATGCGAGGGATTGCACCACCACCACTTCCGACGCAGATGACAGCTCTTTCTCAAAACAAACCCAGAGCCGGGGTTAGGCATGTGCACCACAGCCTGCTAAAAATCAGTGAGCAACATGGCCTGACGATGATTTTCCAAGAACGATGGATGGATACTGGGTGCTTGTTTTTTTTTTCAGAAAAACAACCAAACTCATAAAAGTGGGTATCGTGTTTTCAGCCAGGGGAGTCAACGTGTTCTGTTGCCCAAAAGCAGGGGAGGGGGGTGAGGGACGGAGAAAGGTGGGCATGTGTGCCAGGCAAGGCACTGGGGCAACCGAACCCTGCCCCCACCTTCACAGGTAAGTAAACCGAGGTTCAGAGAATTTTGTGACTCGCCCCATTTCATTCAGTGGGTAAATGCTGAGGATCTGCACTCAGGCGTACCTCTAACGTCAAACGGGATATTTGCCTCCCGGGAACAGGCTCCAAGATCCGTGGCAACAACATGGAGTTCTAGGGAAAACTGCAGAAGCAGGTGGTTTTAGCAAACGGACTCTCTGGCAAAGCGTGCAGTTCCCTAGGCAGCCATGCTGGTGGAGTAACTCTCACCCCCACAGAAAGATCCAGTCAGACCGGGGTGTGTGTGTGTGCGCTCGCGCGCGCGTGTGTGTGCACGCACGCGTGTGTGCGCGTAGGAGACTGTGAGCATTTTGCAGAAGGCACTACTAAGTCACACGCCAAAAAGCAATTGTAAAAGTGACATCTTGGGACCTGGATTTATTCCCTCTTCAACATCATATTTGCTCCGTTTACAAGGCAAAGATGATTTTTCTCTTTGCCAAGGCCGAACATTCCCAGCCTGTGATCTGAAAATCATGCTGTGTTCATTTCGCCTCTTAACTCACCCAAGGCCATAAATCATCCCTCGAAATGGGGATTTGGTTGGCAGTTCTATCGGGGATTCACAAGGCAGAGGCGGAATCCAATCTGGGGCTCTCACGGTCTCCCGGGCCGGCGAGGCCACGCGAGCGCCTCCAAGCTCCGCAGAGGAGACGGCCGAGAAGCACATCTGCTGACTGAGCAAGACCCTGGCTCTTCCAGGGTTAGTCTGCTGATTCTAAGTGCACTCTGTGACAGAGGAGGAGGTCAAGGCCACTGAAGAGAATGAGAAGGAGAGAACAAAGCCGGCTCCGGCCCTTCTCAGCCAAACCGAGGACGAAGGGCTGAGGGAAGCAGGGCATGCAGAGACGGCGGCGGGCAATTCATTCATTCCAAAATATGTACTGAGAGCCCACGACGTGCTGTGTGCCAGGCACTGTTTCTTTCCTTGGAAATATAGTTATTTTCCCAAGTATTTTTTGACAAACAGGATAATAATGGCAGCAGCTCACCGTTAATGAATGTACACGGGCTGGGACGTGTAGGCACGCGGCCCGGCGCTGCACATGAACTTTATCTAATCTCCACAACTGCTGAGTGAAGGAGGTGTTATCCTCATTGTACAGATGGAGAAACTGAGGTGCAGAGAGATTAGGAAACTGGCCCCCAGTCACAGGACTCATCAGTGGCAGAGGCAGGATTCAAACTCAGGCAGGCATGGTTCTCAAAGCCACCCTACCCTCGGCTCACCGTACTGACGGCCAACAGCGTGCTTTGCAATTCTGTGTTTTCAGGTTATTGGGTGGGGATAAGATATTTCCCTACGCTGGGAGAAAAGAGGAACATCTGAATCTTTTTTCCAAGCCCTGAATACTCACCCGATGTGCACTAACTACTGATGCGTGGAGACGGGTGGCTGCAGACCCAGGAAGTGCATGTCCTCCGCAGCTCCCATCAGGGCAGGGGAGCAGAAGATGCAGCCCCACCAACCCTGAGACCAACCCTCTGCCACTGTGTATGGTCACGTGGGCACAGGGCAGCACGGTGGCTCGTGGACCGTGACGGAGTTTGACGGCCTTGTGATCAAGTCTCTGCTTGATAACTGTGTGACTAAGCAAGTCCTAAAACTGCCCTAGCCTCAGTGTCCTCATCTGTGAAATGGGGATAAAATGGGTACTGTATTCCTTACACGAGAAAATGTAGCTCTGGTGCCTGTACAGGACGTGGGTGGGCTCTCTGCCTCCAAATCCTACATCTCCTGATAGTCTGCTCCCTCTACAGCTCCGTAAATTTCCAGTTCCTGGTGGGGATCTGGCCATGACCATAGGCCTGCATTTCAACAATCTGGCCTTGGTCAGCTTAGCTAATCTCAGAGCGGGTGGTGCAAAGAGCACTGGGCTGGGACTCAGGCCACCAGAGTCTAAGTCCCCAGTCCTACAATTAACATGCTGTGTCACCTTGGGCAAGTCCCTTCCCCTCTCTGACCTTGGTTCCCCCCGACTCAGATGAAGGGGTGGGACTTGCCTTCAAAGGGCCTCTCTGGTGGTACCCTCCTGAGGCTCTGTGCCCATGCCGATTTTCCCTGCTGCCAAGGGATGATGAAGTTATCACAGCTCACTCTGACTTCCTGGGAGGATTAATGCTCGTTAAGTGGTTCAGGGCTGGAAGCTGGCACCAGTGCCAGGTGTCACTTACTACCCGCCCGGAAACTCTTAGCCTGGCAAGAAGCTGATTTTTCCCATAGCCTTGAACCTTAACCTTTCCCTGCCAGAAAATTCCTCTGTAAGTTGCTTAAATGAAGGACTGAACAGGACACAGCCTCCCAGTGGGCTGCCTACCCACGATCTCTGCCATGGACACTCCAGGGCTGGGGAAACAGGGCAGGAGGGATCCGATCTTGGAAAGCCCTGGAGCCCTCATGTGGGTCCCTGGGTCCAGGGGTCTTAGACATGCTCCAGTCAACATGGGAGAGGCACACACTGCCTAAGAGCCGTACGTCTTACCTCATAGCTGCTGACTTGAAGAATGCCAGCCATGAATATGAGCACTTCTCATGTCTTAACTCATTTAGTTCTCAAAACAATCCTGTGAGTAGGTAGTACTATGGTCCCAACTTTACAGCTGGGACCGTGAGGCCCAGAAAGGTTAAGAAACTTGCCCAAGGTCACACAGCTAAGAAGTGGCACAGCAGGGTGCAAATGCAAGCCGTCTGGCCCGAGTCCACGCTCCACAGCCGGCTTACTGAATGTCCTCCCAAGTCCCAGCAGCAGCCCTCTCTGCAGGTAAGGAAGCTGGGCCTTTGTGCACCGAGCCACCGTGCTTTGCGACGCTGCCAGCTGCCATGTCACCGCTGGCCCTTCCCTCTCCCCTCCCCGAAGGCGTTCGGCAGGTGGCAGACTTGCCCCTGTGATTTACTAGTGATCGAACGCTGCCAACGAGTGCCCACTCTGGGCCTGGCTCCGGGCGAGGCCTCTGTCCATCTCCTGTCCGTCACCACGGGCCCAGGAGGCGGGGGCCTCAGCCCCACTGGGCAGTCTGAGGCCGCACAGCTACTAAGTGGCAACACAGAAGTTCTCCTTAGGCCTGCTTAGATCCACAGTCCACACTCTCTCCACCACCTGGCTGGACACTAACAGGGACACTCGAGCGACCTCTCAGAGGAAGGGGAACGAGGCAGGTATCAGCCATGGCCTGGGCCACAAGGAAGGAGCAGGCTGTGGCCTTGCTCGCAGCCCTGGAGGCTTGAGAACATTTTCTGACAGGGCCTGCTGAGCTGGAGGTTAGGAAAAAGGAAGCCACTTTGACTCTGAATTGTTAAGGATACAAAAACGCTCGGGAGACACGTCACTCGGCAGCCTTGCTCTCAGAGTGAGGACGGATTCGGGGAGGGGTACATGGGCAGCTGGGAGAGGAATTCGATTTAGTGAAATGCTGCACAGGAGACCAGGCTCGGCATCTGATGTTCTCACTGCAAAGCTGGGCACCAGCGCGAACTCGCGACTCTCGCCCGTACGCAGCCCCCTCGGACCTGCACGAGCCCGTGTCCAAACAGCTCAGCCAGAGGGGGAGAGGGGCTGCGAGGGGGCCCTGCTCCCACCTGGCCTTCCTGGCAGGGCTCAGTTTGTAGTGAAGTCACTGAAGATGGCAGCGGCCAAAGCCCAGCAATGATGCCACCTAGCAGCCCCCATGAGCCCGAAAAGAGAAGGGGGAGGGTGACAAGTGGCTTAACCCAGACTAGCTCGCCTCCTTCTATCTTTGGGAATAGTCCAGCTTCGAAGCCCTGCATGGATCCACCCCAAACCAGAACCTCGTCCTCCAGGTGCATTCCCAGAAGCCTCTGGCTCATAAGACACATTCGTGGGTAACCATGGTCAAAGCTGCTACCTATTTAGCAGGTTCCGTGTGTCAGGCAGGCCCTGGGCTGCGGGCCTGATGTTTTCATTAGTACCACTGCGCAGAAAAACTCGGGCTTACAGAGAAATGCTTGCCTAAGGCCACACAGCCAGAACGTGGTACACGAGCATTTGTTGAGTAAAAGAGTAGACTGAGACCAGCTCTCCCTGCCCGGGTCCCTGCACACCCTCCTTTCCCAGCGGCCATCGCCCACCGCGACCTCTTTGCTGGCTGCCGAGGAAAGACGCTGCCAGGACTCTCGCAGGCAGTGGATGATGGGCACCCGGGGCAGGGGCTGCTCTGGGGGAGACGAGACACCCAGGGGACCTCAGGACTTCCCACGGGCTCACCTGGGCAGCTGCTGACTGCAGGTATTATACTGTAAATCGTAAACCTCTCACACATACTGGGCCTCTGCATGTGCATACGTGCTCTCACAGTAGTCCAGTGTGAAGGGCAAATGAGCAGGGCCCCAGAGAGGTTAAGTGACTCAGGCTTGGCCACACAGATAGCTCAGGACAGAGTGAGGACTTGCACCCAGGTCCTCCGATCCAAGGTACAAGTTTCTTTCCACCATTCTGGGTGTCCACACTTTCTCCATCAGGTCTCGTGATTGAAAAGGGACTGAAGGGTTGAGATGCAAAGGGCAGCCCTGAGGAATTTCACACAACGGGACTTGGCTTAGTCCTACCCATAGTGCTCCCCATGGTGCTCCCTCTGTCCCTGTGGATGGTCTGAGCAATACCTATGCCTGTGCAGTTTCAGAAATCAGCCTCCTCCGACTTCCACCAATTCCCTGGATATTTTTGCAAACTGTTAGGGAGAGGGAGAGGGGAAGCCTCCGTGGTCCCATCCCAGATTTACGCTGGTGGCCAAAGCTCCGACGACTGTGGTGACAACCACATCAGCCCCCTCTCCCCAGGGCTGAAGTGGGACGTTGGGGAAGGTCTGTGTTGCAAGACAGAGAAGACAGCCAGGCTCCACACATTTCATAATTAAGGTTAAAGAAATATCTGTCTTCCTCTCTTCTAAGTCAGGAGTCCTCCTTAGGAATCTATCCTAAGACAACATTTTATGCACAAAGATGACAAGTGCTGAATTATTTTTAATAGCAAAAAATTGGAAACGACTTCTGTCCAACATTAGCAGGGTGGTTAAATGAATTATGGCACATCCCTGCAATAATTGCCACCATTAAAAACATTCTTTATGACCAAATTTGAATAAGTTAGGGAAACACTTATGAAGTAACATTAAGCCAGAGAGAGAGAGAGGGAGAGAGAACATAAAATTGTATATTGAGGGGGAAAAAAGCACAGAGAAGATTGGAAGGAAATGAACAAGAGGTCAACGGAGGCTGCATGTCCGTGGCAGCATGAGTTATTTTTTGTCTGTTTTTCGCTTTTTGATACCTTTTCTTTTTCCCTATGTTCCTGTGATAATCAGAAAAATGAAAGAAGCTACCCAAATTCTCTCTCTCTCTCACAGACACTGCCCCACCCCCCCAAGGGGAGCGAGTTATCTGAACGTCCAGAAAGGATGTGATGCCTCTGGTCAGAGGCAGGAAGGCAGCTCCCGTGGCCCTCTTCCTATAACACGGGCACTTCCCACAGGACCATACACGTGGGGGCCATCCCTGTAAGTCTCCCTTGAAGATTTTCCTGGGACTTTTCGTCTGACTTGGTTCTTTGGTTCTGGACCTCAGGGGCCCGCGTCTCTGAGGAGGTAGGAACACAGTGGGTAAATTTCCATCTCCAGTCCCGGACAGCTCCTGGGTCTCAGGGAAGAAGCCAGCCGGGGCCGCCTCCAGCATCTTTTCTGGAGAAAGGCCTACAGAGAGGAGAGCTGGCAACTTGGAAGGGCGTTAGATTTGGAATGTGAGGCCAGGCCCCAATAAGGCACTCTGCAGACTCTCCAGCTGAGAGAGGCTTTCGAGTTAGGAGAACCCGCGGCTGGAAAGCGAAGAGACACAAGCAAGTGAGGCGGCAGGTCACACGGGGCCCGCCAACACGAGGCAGTGCCCGTGCCGCTCCCTGACGAGCGACAGTCCCATCTGTCTGTCCACCGGTGGGGCGTGCAAGATGCCCCCGTAGGACCCTGAGGGTGCCACACGCGCCCACCTCATCAGAAACGGGTCCGTTTCTCCACGAGATCATCTTACGGCCACGCCTGGGGGAGTAGATTTAAACCCGGTCCTCTGTGTCCTTCAGAACTCCCAACCTGCTCCTTGGAAACAGGTCTCCCCATTCCTCACCATCCCCAGTCACACGTCCAAGTGTGTTTGCTCTAAAACACAGATGCTAAGTGCATACAAAGAGTATAAAGTGAGAGGAAAGCGTGTTGGCTTCCCCCAAATCCAAAAGGCTCAGAAGGAACTCAGACTTGGGAGCCCCCGAGTCTGGGGAAATAGGGACACGACCCACAGCAGAGCCAAAACTGAATTCCACTCAGGCAGCAGAGGGGCTGTGGGTTTCCCCGACGTCAACTCACCAAACATGTTGCCCTCATAGCCGTCTTTGGTGAGCGGTCGGAGCTCGTTTTTCCCCATGGCGTAAAGTCTGTAGCTCCGCCAGGCGAACTGCATCATCTGTAAGAGAAGGCAGGAAACAGAACCTGAGCGGCGCAATTCCCAGCCACGGGCACCGGCCACCTGGCTTTGCCCTCTGCAACAGGATTCAAAACCACATGAAAAAAAAATAATCTTCCAACCTGAGGAAGACCACTTCCCCTCACCTAGATCTATTCACAGTGACAGCGGCCTGGATGGCCATTCTCCTCAGACGACCCATGAGCCCGGAGTCTACCCACAGATTCCTTAGAGGGAACACAAAAAGCACGAAATATATTCTAGCCATCCTTCAGTGCCAAAGCAAAAAGCCACCTCTTCCATGAAGCCTTCCTGCTTTGCTCCGGCCTACAGCGATCCTCTGAAAGGAAAGAAACAACTCGCAGAGCAATGCCTGGTATAAAGCAATCCCCTGAGCTAGGGATGGTTGAGAAGGAGACAAGGCAAAGACATGAGGTAATTTGTCTAAGGTTACCCAGAGAGTCAGTGAGAGTGCTGGGAACAGAACCCATGCCTTGTAGCTCCGAAGCCTTAGGTCTGCTCCCCTCAAAGCCTTTTTCTGTCCCTTAACGTCACTGCAAGTCTCTCCAAACTTTTCTGACACTTGGCTTGACCCACCCTGGCCATCCCAGGTTCCCCAGCAGCCCAGCTGATCACTTATCAGGTTTGTTTCCCTGGCTATGAACCATAAGCTCCTCAAAGCCAGAAACTATGCGTGCCTCAGTTTCCCCCATAGCATCCAGCACACGTCTTGGCACGTGACTGACAAGCACAAGTCCCCCGCCCTCCTCAGCCTCTAAAATCCGTCTGGTCCTCCAAGCCATAGCAACCACCCCTCCTTCCATCCGTCCTCAGTTCTCAAACTTCACGGGCATCAGCATCAGCCGGAGAGCTCGCTGAAGCAGCCCGTCGGCCCCATCCTTGAGTTTCGAACCCAGCAGTCTGCAGTGGGCCCAAACACTTGCCTTTCTAACGAGTTCCCCACGATGCTGCAGGTCCGTAGGCCACGGCTGAGAACCACAGATCTGGTCCACGTGTTTGTCTCTACTTCTCACCTCCCCTCCAGACACCGTCTGGTACCTTCTACTTTTCTCCTTCTCGCTCCCGGCCCACCTTCCTGTCGCAGCCCCTACTTCTGGACATCTCCAACCTCACCCTCCACGCTCTGCCGTTCCGGGCGCCAAGGCTTAGGAGCAGTCTCTCCCAGGTACGTCTGGGCCGTGACTTCTGCTGTGCCTGCCTCTGCGACCCAAATATGCAGCCCAGGAGGGCAGATGTGATGAGTCCATGGCCCATGCCCCCTGTGAAATGGCAGAGGGATTCAGCAGCACCTCTCCATTTTACAGATGTTCAAACTGAGGCTCAGAGACGGAAGTGGTCAGGGTGACACAGCCAGCAGGGCTGGGAACCAGGCTCTTTCAACTCCCAGGCCGGCCGAGCCCACTCTCATGCTTGGCCTGGTATGTGACTTCCCATGTGACACACATGCAAATGTCATGGTAACGCGTGCCAAGCACTTGGCACGGGCTTTGAGTCCTAGTTCCATTCCTCTGTTATTTTCTACTTATCCTGAATTGGCAATAACAGAAACTTAATTGCCGGGTATGAGTGCTTGAGGGAGACTGGCCTCCTCCCTCAGTCTCTCTCATCTGGAGGCTCCCTCAGTTAAGTCAATGTGAGTTGAAGTCAGTGCGGGGTGGGGAGGGTGCGGGGAGAGCAGCAGGAGGCTGGAAGAAGATAAGTGACAGCAGGAAAGAAGCAGCAGAGGTCTGGAGGGGGAGGACCTCCAAACCCCTCCTGCTTGAGAGAAAGAGAGAGAAGTGGGAGTACCCGAGTGATTAGGAGAATCATAGGCATCTACGTGTTCCCAGGGGAGCTGACACTGCGGGGACGTGGAGACGTCTGGAGCGGGGCCCATTACCTCAGTCATCCACACCGGGATGACTGGGAATGAAGGCACAAATAATCCCTATGCCACGTGGGACTGGATTCAGAAGGCAGAGTGGCTCTCAACTCTCTCTCTCTCTCTCTCTCACACACACACACACACACACACACACACACACACACTTGAGTCTCCCATCTCGGGTCACAAGTGGCTCACCCTGGGCTCACCCTGCTTGAGCAGGGGACAGGAAAGACGCCCAGCCAGGCAGTCTGTACTTCTCTTCCTGAAGCACCCTAAGCAAGCCTCGAGCCAGTGTCCCGTCCTGTGCTCAGCCCCGGCGGGAATGCTACTCTGGGCCCACCTCCTCCTCCCCCGACAACTGCTTCTCTTCCTTCAGGTCCCAGCTGAAACAGCACTCGTGCGGGAGGCCACCTCCCCAGCCACGCCTACGTCAGGCCCCCGCTCCTTCCCCACACCTCCGATGCCACTGCCCAGGCAGCCTGCAGTCAAGCTTTTATACAGCGCCCACTCCCACCAACCCCTGGTCATTGCTGCACATCTTGCAACTCATCCAGAGCCTGGCACATTCTAGGTGCTCCCTGAATATTTGCTGAATGGGTGTGAGAACAAGAAAATGGCTGTAGAGATTAACACATGGTCGACAAACTGGTGGACCACTCGCGTCCTGGGTAAGATAGGTAATGGGTCGGGGGGGGAGGGGGCTTCTGGGCAACAGAGGCACTGAGAAGAGGGCAAGTGTGTGTCTCAAGTGGGTACCCAAGTGTCCTGATGGACACACAGGACTGTGCAGGGTACAGGCAGAGGACGAACCACAGAAAGGCTATTTCACTCTGGAGCTGGCAATAACATGTCCTGGGTGACCCCTGGACTGGGCTTTAGAGATGGACAAACCCCACTTCATGCTAGGCAGTTCTAAGACCTCAAAGGTCTTAGAGGTCCCTACCTCCTGCTCCTTGTAAGTTCCTTAATTAAAGATTAAGTAATGCCTCTTTGAATACCCCCAGTGATGGGGTGCTCACCACCTTACCGGGCAACTCATTTGACTACAGTTTCACAAAATGCTTCCTTAATCAGTCCAAATCTGTTTTCCCCTATGGGCCGTGGGAAAGACAGCTCATACTGCCTTCATACCAGAGACCTTCAGAAAGGGGAGGCAACTCTCTAGTCACCTTGGGCTGTCTGTTGGCCCACCGAGCAGCCCAGCTCCTTCAACAATTCCCCTCCTGACAGATCTCTGATTTCCCTGAAATTGCAGACCCACACATGATCATGTTTTTCTGGGGTGCCCCGAGACTTTGTTGCCCATTTGTTATGAGGAACTATACTTTCGTTAATGAGCAGAAAACAAAATGCAAACACTCCCTGGTTACATCTGGACCAGATCCTGTGGGCGTGAACTTGCCATTTGTCCCTAATAATTTTATGTTGTAGGACTCTGCCTACCATTCTGTGCTGTCAGGATCTTTCTGGAACCAGATCTTACAATTCAATGTGCATGCGTCTGCCTGCTTTGGGTAATCTGCAAACTTGATAGGACTGCCATCTGTGTCTCCCCCCAACCCCAAGTTTTGGACAGAAACACCAAACAGGGGGACTGAGAACAGCGTTGGGGAAATCGCAGCAGAGGCCCTCCTCCTGGATGTTGCATTTTTTTTTTAAAGATTTTTATTTATTTATTAGAGAGAGAGAGGCTGAGAATGAGAGGGGAGAAGGTCAGAGGGAGAAGCAGACTTCCCGCAGAGCTGGGAGTCCGATATGGGACTCGATCCCGAGACTCCGGGATCATGACCTGAGCCGAAGGCAGTTGCTCAACCAACTGAGCCACCCAGGCGCCCTGGATGTTGCATTTTTGAGTGTCACCTGTCAGCAAGTGAGGAACCCACCAATCAGTACAACCCCCGTGTCTCCATTTTGGTACATGAAGATATTGTGAAGGACAGGGCTGAGACACAAAAACACTCCCCTAGCATAGCTAGTACAGAAAAAATAAATTGCTCCTTTTTTTTTTTTTTTAAGGAAAATCGGGTTAGACGGGCACAATTTGTTCTTAGAGAACCCATTTGGGCTCCTACGAATCATCACTTTTTGTTCTAAATGCTTGCAAATCACGAACTTAAAAACCCATTAGCACCTCTTAGAAGGCTATGTAATCAAAAAGATGGACAAAAACTAGTGTCGGCCACAATGGGGAGACACCAGAACCCTCACACATCGCTGGTGGGGATGAAAATGGTGCACTCACTCTGGAAAACAGTTTGGCAAAAAAAGTTAAATAGAAAGTTCCCGTAGGACCCAGCAACTCCACTCCTGTGGACCTGTGCAGACAAGAACTCAGAGCTGGCCAGAGGTCCATCCCTAGAAAGGCCTGCCTGCGAGGCTGGTCCTCGGCTGGCGTCTGGAAATGAGGATTTCACAAGTGTCCCCGCCATTCTCTAACTGGTGGGGGTGGTTTCCTATCCTTTGACAGTACCATCTGTGAGGCTGGATACCTACCTACCTGCTCTCCTTCTGCGAGTCTAGGATTTGGGTATGTGCTAACATGGGGCCTGTGTGACCAGCCCCCAATAACAACCCCCGGCTCTGGGTCTCTAATGAGCTTCCCCAATAAATAACACTTCACAGGTGTTGTCGCGATCCCATGCTGGAAGAATTCAGCGGACCCTGTGTGATCCTGCTGGGAGAGGACTCCTGGGAGCTGTGCCTGGTTCCTCTGGTGCCCAGAATTCCTCTGGGATTCCTTGCCTGCCCTTTCTCCCTCTGCTGACTTTTCTCTGTGTCCTTTTATTACCCGTACAGGTCACAGCTGGGAGCAGGACCAAGGGCTGAGTCTTGTGAGCCCTCCTGGAGAATCCCTGAACCTAGGGGTCCCCCGACACATCTCCTAGAAAATAAAAAACATAAGTCCACACAAAAACTTGTACACACATATGCATAGCAATGCTGCCTGGAATAGTGAAAAAGTGAAAAACCCAAATGTCCACTGACTAAGAAATGAGTCAAAAGGTAGGAAAAAAACACATATATATGCAAGGGAATAGTACTCAGTCGTAAGAAAAGAAATGAAATACTGCACCTGCCCAGCAGGGAGGAACCCCAAAAGCCAGACACAAAAGGCCATGCAGGGAGGAACCCCAAAAGCCAGACACAATGAAAACCATAGGAAGAAATGATAAGGTGCTACTCCTAAGTCAGAAGGGAGTGCTTGGGTGGTGGCCATTAGGTGGCTAGTGTCCCATTTCTATGAACTGTCCAGAGCAGGCAAATTCATGCAGACGGCAAAGAAGGTTCGTGGTTACCGGGGGCTGGGGAAAAGAAGACACAGGGAATGACTGATAGTGGAAATGAAGTCTTTTTGGGGGTGATGAAAATGTTCTATAATTGATGATAAAATTGTGCAAATATGAATATACTAAAAATCACCACATTTTACACTTTCAAAAAAGGGAAATTTTATGGCTCATGAACTATATCTTGATAAAGTTATCTATTTTTTATCTATATATATTTTTAAAGATTTTATTTATTTATTTGATGGGGGGGAGAGAGATCGTGAGAGAGGGACTATAAGCAGGGGGAATGGGAGAGGGAGGGAGCCCGACGCAGGGCTTGATCTCAAGACACTGGGATCATGACCTGAGCCAAAGGCAGATGCTTAATGACTGAGCCACTCAGGTGGCTATCTATTTTTTGGAAAAATTTTAAAGATTTTATTTATTTATTTGAGAGAGAGAGCATGAGCAGGGGGAGCAGCAGAGGGAGAACAGACTCCCTGCTGAGCAGGGAGCCCAATGTAGGGTTCAGTCCTGGGACCCTGGGATCATGACCTGAGCCGAAGGTAGATGCTTAACTGATTGAGCTGCCCAGATACCCTACAGTTATTTGAATTTTTAAAAACTATTAGTAGGGACAAATCGATGTCATATGCCACTTGATAGGACACACAGAGGGCACTCCTTCATTTCAGTGGAATTCCAGCCAAAAACATGAACCTAAGCTGAATCATGAGGAACAATCACACCAACGGAAATTGGGAGACCATGCACAACATCAATGTGAACCTTCACTCCTCAAAAACATCACGGTCATGAAAGAAAAGGAAAGACTGAGGGACTGTTCTAGATCAAAGGAGACTAGACAGAAATGAACTAAATGCCACACATGAACTATTGTTATTATTTCTATGAAGACAATTATCAAGACAACTGACAAAATTTGAATGGGGTGTAGAAATCAGTAGTATTGCTGATATCAGTGCTGTTGTTTTTTTAAGGGTTTTACTGTGGTTATGTAGAAAAGTGGCACTAAGTTTTTGGAAATACACGAAATATTTAAGGGTTAGGGGCATTATGTTTGCAACTTACTCTCAAATGGTTCAGAAAAGTGTGTGTGTGTGTGTGCGTGTGCGTGTGGCGAGAGAAAAAAAAAGCAAAAGGTGAAATGTTAACATTTGAGGAATCTGGATAAAGGGTAAATGTGAAACCTTTGTTAGATATTTGAAACTTTTCTACAAATCTGAATTGTTTTTTAACCATTCAGGGGGCACCCAGCTGGTTCAGTTGGTAGAACATGCAATGTTTGTTCTCAGAGTTGTGAGTTCGAGCCCCACGCTGGGTGTAGAGCTTACTCAAAAGAAAAAAAAAAAAGTAAAAAATCCATTATCTAGCTATCTATCTTTTAACGTATCTAACATATAGATGCTCATTGTAGAAAAGCAGAAAAAAGCTACCACCCATTATTCAAACACTATAACCACCATTTCCATTTTGGTGTTTTTCTTTCTACTCTTTTCCCATTCACCTTTGCTTTTTCCAGGGATGACGACATAAACATTTTCCATTTTATTACAAAGGCTTTGCAAACATCATTTTTAAGAGCTATACAACGGCCTAACAAGTAGGTTCAGCATCATTTACTTAACCTTCCTCCCATATAATCCAACATTTCAGTGATTTCTTCTTTGCAGTTATTGTAAATAATGCCAACATGAACATCTCTGTGCACACTCCTTTTTCTGCACTTCGAGTAAGTTATTTAGGCCAGAGCTTCTAAGAAATTTCTGGGAAAAAATTAAAAACTATTAATATGCATGTTCTCTTTTAAAGAATAGATCGAGACAGCTTGTTTTGCCCACCAATATGCAAAAATTTGGTGAATGGAAAAATATATAACAAGCTTCTGACAATACAGTAATGTAGTTCACTTGGGGAGATCAAACTAAATAATAGTCATTTATATTTGTGTAGCTCTTTGCACACTTTATCTCATTTGATTTGGGGAGTTCAGTGGTCTTGACAGGATAGGTATTATTCTCATTTAGAAATAATCATACAAGAGCCCAATAAAGTATGAGATGTAAAGTATTAAACAGATAATAAAAATGTTTCCAAGAGCATAGTGATATACAGAAATGCTACTTGTATAATATTAAGTGAAAGAACAGGGCACCAAATGATATAGTGTGAAGCTTACTGGGAGGAGGAGGGGGAGGGGGAGGAGGAGAAGAAGGAGAAGAACAAGAACAAGAACAAGAACAAGAAGAACAAGAAGAACAAGAAGAAGAGGAAGAAGAAGAAGAAGAAGAAGGAGAAGAGGAGGAGGAGGAAGAAGAAGAAGAGGAGGAGGAAGAAGAAGAGGAAGGAAGGGGAGGAGGAGGAGGAGGAGGAGGAGAAGGAGGAGAAGAAAAGATGGGAAGGAAATACACTAAAACGCTGATAGTGATTATCTCTGATAGTGAGAAGTTTAGTGGTTGTTATTTTTTTCCTTCTAATTGATTTATATTTTCTGCATTTTCTATAATGAGTATCCAGAAATATTTGTAATGTGAAAATTAAAGGTTGTTAGAATGAAAACCATAGGAAGAAATGATAAGGTGCTACTCCTAAGTCAGAAGGGAGTGCTTGGGTGGTGGCCATTAGGTGGCTAGGATACAGCCAGGTTTGACAAAAGAGAAGGCCTTTTACAGCTGGGAGTCAGAGAGAAGGCCAACCAGCAAGAAAAACAACATAAACAGAAGCACAGAGGCAGAATCTCAGAGTCAAACGGAATCTGAGTGGCAAAGACATTCTCTATTCCCAAAGCCACCTTTTCGAGAACTACGTGAGGCTGGGACTGGGGAAGTGATCTGCTGTGGCCAGGGCACAGAAGTCAACAGCGCAGGGGACGGTCCTGTCTCCAAGAACATGGGCCAGGACAGTGATGCGGCTGCCTGGAGCAGGGGCAGCCTGAGCCACGGCGAGAGGGATCTGGGATGGACTCAAGAACATGACTACAAGAATCAGGAGACATGAGAACTAAATACCAGGAGAAACTATACCTCTGCCCCCACTAGGTTCCAGAAATACACAACAGGCAGGCATCATCTGCGTGTGCACACGTGCGTGTCCATGCTGGAGACAGAAGGCGGCTCTCGATGGTCTCTGGAAGCCCCTCCCTTCCAGCCGTCTGTGATTTATAGATTCAAAGAACACCTAACGACAGACCACAAAGCCTTCCTTTTGCCGAGTCCTGTGAAGGCAGAAAACAAAGCCGCAATGATAGACACAGGCAGAGCAACGGGAGCTGAATCCAAAGACATCCCTTCAGTTCCTTCCCAGACGAAAGATGTTCTTGTCCACCTAAACAAATTACAAGGACATGAAATCTAAAATGAAAAATAGTTACTAGTCTGCGGTACACATCATTATTTTAAGATGTTCTTTCTACCTGTCTCCGAGCTCTAGAATTCTCTCCCGAGAAAAGCGACTGGAATCCCCCGCGTTGCCCGGGCACAGACGCCCAGCCTGGCTCAAAAGTCCCAGAGGAGCAGAGCCAAGAGAGAAAGGATGCCTGTGAAGAGGGCTGGAAATGGGAATAACCGGCAGTCTGCCTCTAGAGTGGAAAATGGAGAGTTTGTGTTGGAAAGTTCTTTGGGGGCAACTGGAGAGGAAGGAGTGATCACTGAAACGGGGCAACAGTCTCCGTTTTAAAGAAAACCCACACACCCCGACGGGATCAGGCCTGGCAGTGACCCAGAACCACCGTCACAACGTCTCAAAGCTGCCAAGATGCGAAATGGGTTTTCCCAGCGTTAGAGACAAGTGCTCAGCCCTGGCCTTGCAGCCTTATTGGCGCCTCCCAGCAGTGACACCTGGCCCCACCTGCAGGGGCTGAGTGGGAAAGGATGTGGTCTCTAAAGCCCCTGGGATCTAATGACCACACAGAGGAAGAGATGAGAATGTTGGGTTGATTTTTTTTCCCTTCCTTTTCAGCACAGTCCAGGGAGATAGCTGACAGCTTAGTCCCTAAAAACCGTCTGTATTAGATTCCTCAGTCTACCAGCATCTACCAGCGCCTCGCAGCACGGCCTGACTGGCGCCAGCTAATGACATCCGTGAACACACACAGCCCCTGGCCTCGTTCAGAAGCTGGGCACGGTGCATTTGGCTGTGCTGGGGGGTTGGGGGGTCGGGGAACAGGAGGGGGAGGTGCCGCCTCCATCCTTTCACTTCTGGGTTTGCTCGAGATATTGAAAGGCTAACATAGGAAATGCAAATGTGGTATCACTCCCTACCTGGAAGAGGTAGAGACAGCTCGCTCTCCCGCATCCTGCCCACAGGGATGCAGATTTGAGCAGTCTCAGAAATGCTGCCTCGTCTGTAGCTGTTCTAAGGCACCACGGTTGAGAGTCTGGGCCCTGGAGCTAGACCCTTGCTGCTCAAAGTGCTGTCCAGGGACTGGGCGCTGGGCATAGCCCGTGAGCATGTTAGGAATGCAGCATCCTGGGCCCCGCCCCAGACCTGCTGAATTAGAACCAGCATTTTAACAAGACCCTCCCCCAAGTGATCCACTTGCACATTAAAGTTTGAGAAGCTGCCGTAGAACTCTGTCACCTCCTCCCGGCTATGGGGCCTTGCGTGAGTGATTTAACCTCTGTGAGCCTCGGTTTCCTCATCTATAAAATAAGGACAGGAATATTTAATCTTTATAGTAATCCTGAGAGTAAATAAGATAACCTATGAAAAGCATTTAGCACAGCAGCTGGTACATAATATGTGCTCAATAAAAAACAGCCATAGGATCTTCACTACCCTATTAATTCACTGGCTAAGTATCCCTCCATTCTTTTCTCCCTACACCACCAGTCTAATCTAAAGCACTCCCATCTCTCCCTGGGACTCCTGCAGCCGCCTAACTGGCACAGCTGAAGTCCTCTACCCCTCCTACACCGTTATCCACACCGCAAGCAGGGTGATTATTTGAAATGCAAATGTACTCATATCTCTACCCAACCCCCAACACACACTTAAACACTTCTATCAGGCATAAAGATCAAGCTCAATGAGGCTCATCAAGCCCTGCAGAGTCCCACCCACTTCTGTGTCCAGCCTCAACTCAGCCTCCCTATCTCTGCCTTAACAAGGCCAGCTTTCCTCCTCAAGTCCTCAAAGAACCACACCTCTTCCTGCCACAGGGCCTTTGCACAGGATAGGACCTCTCCTTGGACCCTTCCCCTCTCTTCTTTTTGCTTGGCAAATTCCACTTATCTTTCACATCTCTGTCCTAGAGAATCCTAGCATCCTGGATCAAGTCAAATTCCCCTGTTGTAGAAGATCATCAAAGCCAGAATTTTTACATTAATTGTGCAATTGATTAATTAGGATCTCTTTCTCCCCACCAGAACATAGTCTCCATTGCTCACTATTGCTCCCCATCCCCTAGCAGAGTGCCCAGCACATAAAGGCCCTCCATGAACACATGCTAAATAAATGCCTAAGGATGGTGATGACACAGGGAAACTCCCGTGGGCTGCTCATGTCATGAGGACCGTGGGGAAAGGGCAATGCTGGGACAGAAACGCTGCCTGCCCTGTGGCTTTGACTCAGCAGAGATTTACCAAAGGACCAACAAGGGAAGAGCTCCAACTGTGAGGCCACAGGGGATGGCAAGAATGAGCAAGACACTTTTCTATGAGATAGCTTTATGATCTTGGTACAGAGTCAGCAGCCAGACAATGGGAGCTGAAGGAGAAGATCACAAGCCAGTCTGAGCTCTGCCGCTGCGCTGAGATTGGTTCCCGGCCTGCAACGGGAAGGCTCCTCCCCACTCCTCTGTTGGGTCACAGTCTGGGCATGGAGGCAGGGACCGGGAGAATGGCGTGGAGAAGAACACAGGTAAAGGACAGCAGGGAAGACCTCGGCTCATCTGTGAGGGAACTTGCAGGGGAAGATGGTTCGACAAGGCCCTCTAAAGGATGCTCGTACAAAACCCACCTACGCGCAGGGAGCTCTGCCATTTCCCAAGTGCTTTCCCTTCCTCATTGGAGCCTTACGGTCACCTGTGAGTGAGACAGGCTGCGAGTCATCACCCCCGTCGTACAGGAAAACGAACTACACTTCCACATGCGTCCATTTACGGAACATACAGGACGTGCCAAACATGACAAGGGCTTTTGGGTGTATTAGCACACATAGTTTTCACCATGGCTCTGAAAGGCACTTTTGAGGAGGAGGTGGCAAGGTATAGGAGCTAAGAGTCTGGCTTTGGATCCTAGCTCTCCCTAGCTGTGTGTCCTTAGACAAGATACTTAACCTCTCTGTGCCTCAATGAGGTCAATTGTTCAAAAATGATACTGTTATGCTTATCCAGTGTTTTCCATGAGTCACCAGTGATCTTTATATGTATATATAAATTCATTTAATCCTCATGTTAACATTATAACATTAGTATGTCATTGCCCCCATTCTCATAAAGGGAAACTGAAGCATGTGTCCAAGCATCACAGGAAGTGGCGGCAGAGCCAGGATTCAAACCCAGGTAGCCTGTGCCCTTGGCCACCATCCTCCACCACTGCCTCTCCTCAAGGGGAGCAGTTGCATAACTGCCTCAAACAGGTGCCGCACGGACGACTTACAACACAAGGCACTCAGCACAATCCCCGGCGCACGGAAAACCCACCCGTATTAGCACCTGTGACCGCCTGCCACGGGGCCCACGGGCATCATTTTCCTCCCAGCAAGAAACAGGACCAGAGTCGCCTTCTCCACACCTCACATCCAGCAAAGCTGTCGCTGACGTGCCCGACAGATGCCTGCGGTGCCCCTCCTTCCCCACCGCCCTCCCAGGCCCTTGTCCCTGAACATCAGCCAGTGGCCCTGCGTCCTCTCTCACCCCACTTCCTCCATCCTCTCTCCAACTGCTGGAGCTGATCCTTTACAAATGTAAACCATTACATGCCATTCTTCTGCGTAAGTGCCTCGGAGAGCCTCCCAAGGCTCCAGGCTTGAAAGGCCTGCTCTGGCCTCTCCCTCGATCTCTGTGTGTCCACCACAGAGGCGTCTGGACAATGCCTCAAACGCATCCAGCCCCATCCTGCCTGGGGTGAGCAGATAACGGCCCCCACAGTTGCCATGTCCTAGGCCCCAGAGCCTGTGACTACATCTGGTAAAATGGAACCAAGGTTACAGATGAAACTAAGGTTGCTAATCAGCTGACCAACCTTGAGATGGGGAGATTAGCCTGGATTATCTGGGTGGGTCAATGTACTCATAAGGGTCCTTAGAAGTAAAGGAGGAAGAAGGCAGGAAAGTCAGTGTCCAAGCAGTGAAATGCGAAAAAGACTCCACTGGCCTCTGTTGGCTTTGAAGACGGTGGAAGGCGCCACGAGCCACGGAACATAGGTGCCCTCTGGAAGCTAGAAAAGGCAAGGGGATGGATTCTCCCCCAAAGCCTCCAGAAAGGGATGTAGCCTAACACCTTGGTTTTAGCTCAACGAGACACGTTTTCAACTTCTGACTTCCAGAACTGTAAGAGAATACATTTGTGTTGTTTCAAGGCACTGAGTTTGTGTGATTTGGTACTGTGGAGGAGACTAATCCACTACCTCAGGGCCTTTGCACTTCCCAGTGAAGAACTGAATGAACCAACCACCAAATCTCCAAATGCACTCCCCACTCCAACATGGCCCTTTTCCTGCGTAAGGACTTCCAATACTCTGGAACATGGGTGCCAGCATTCTGGAATTCACTATTCTCCTGCAGCCCCTCGCTATCCATTAATGGCAATACTTAACACTTCAGCAGCGTCATAATTTCTTTCGAGTCTGCCTCCATGGCGCTTGAGCTCTGTGACCCATTCATCAGAACGTCCCCAACCCCTAGCCCAGGGGCTGGCCAAACAGAGGCAATCGACACAGCACATGAGTAATACTAAGGGCTGCACACCTTAGCTCTACTATCCAGTAATGGACATGCGCTGAGCCTTTCCTGTGTGCTGAGCGCGGGGTGGGCCCTTCACGAGCATTTCATCCGACTCCAACCCTGCAGGGTGGGCTGCTACCGTTATCCCCGTCCCACAGGATGATGCAGTCGCGTCCTGGATCGGTTGGCTCCCTTGCCTAAGGACACAGAACAAACAGTGGCAGAGCTGCGCCACGGGCCCAGCAAGGCACCTTGGAGGCCGGCACTCCTAACCACACCAGCACAACGCAAACCACCCGACGACCCTCCCACGTGAGACGAGCGGCTCCTCTTCCCAACACCCGGCGCTACGCAGAGTGGTAGAGCTGGTATCTGAAGCTGGGGTCTGGCTGATTCAAAGGGCTGTGTGTCCCTTCCATCCCCCCAGGCTGCTCCGCTGTCTAACGAGCGAAGGAACAGGATGTCGACCCGGCACCTGCAGACGGCAGGCGGCTCACAGAGAATCGAACCGAGGACCAGCCTGCTGCCTAGTGCCTGGGCCGAACGGCCCATCCTGAGGTCTGTGTCGCTTTGAAATGAGAAACGTCCACATTCCCAGCTCCTGAAGGCTCCGGCTGCTAGAAGAAGTGGGTGACTTGCTTTAAAGCTGCTTCAGCAGAGGCGAGAGCCTCTGGAAACACGAAAGAAGCAGAACCCATTCTTTGGCCTAAATGTTAAGGGTTTTGTAAAAAGAAAGGGGGAAAGAAACAGATTTAAGTGACAACAAGGAAAGGAGCGACGTGAGCACTGCCCGGATCGGGACTAGAGCATGGGGACAAGTAATCCCAATGCCACGCCTCCCAGGGAGGTGACGCCATCTGAAATCTGGAGGTTCGGACTTGATCACCACATTCTGAAGGCTGCTAGTGGCACCTCAGTGACAGCGAGGAGCCCAGGTGACCTATCTCAGGGCCTCTGGGGTTCACAGGAAAGCCCTCAGCCGAGGAGGACAACAAAAGCTCCAGGAGGGCAGGAGTCTTGCTTTCTAGTTGACGACGCCATTTCTGGAGGACGAGCTTTGGGTGGAGACTCCCTGGGCCCCCCTCCTTAACGCGTCCATGTAGAACCACGTGGAGCCACCTGCATTCTCTGGTGATTCTTCTTGGAGTCCAAAGAGGGCCAGTATTGTTCTCGGAGATCCCAGCCCTGGACTCAGAAAGGAGGCCTGAGAACCACTGGGTCCTCACAGACAGGGAAGGGCCCTGTTTCTTGTCCAGTAAAACGGTTTCAGTCCAGGCTTGGACAATGAGCCAGTATTTACTACGTTCCCCCATGTACCAGTCCCCACACTGGTGTGCATTTGGAGATGCATTTGGAGATATCATCATAGACTTTATCTCATTTAATCCTTATGCAGGTGGCTCCACGTGGTTCTACACGGACGTGTTAAGGAGGGGGGCCCAGGGAGTCTCCACCCAAAGCAGATATCATGCCCATTTTATGGACAAGAATACTGAGATTCAGAAATTATTCCAAGGGTACACAGACAAACCCAGGTCTGACTCCAACCTTTGCCTCTTCCTGTTCTTTCTTCAACCTCCCCTCCCCATTCAGAAAATATGTAGGAGCTGCCACAACAGCTCCTACACCTGTGGAGGGAAACAGTAAGAGAGAAACAAGCAAGCAGGGTAATTTTGAATGCTGATAAGCACTATGAAGAAAAACACAGAGTTTCACAGCAAGGTGAGGGTGGGTGACCGAGTGGGTGGGGGTGGTGGAGGAAAGCCCCCAAGATGGTAACTAAGCTGAGATCTTAATTTGTATCTGAAAAACAAAGCTCCTTCTGTTTTCCATGTGTAGCCTGAGAAATGCACCTGACTTTTCTCTTTCTTCCTCTTAGGTCTCCATCAGCAGATTCCACAGTACCTAGTTTCTTTTTTTGACTAGAGAGACTTAAAAAACCTACTGATAAGGTTACCTGTTCACCCTAGGAGAGAGAATTCCAAAGCAGGAAACAGACCTGCTCAGCCCTACAAACACGGTATAAGATGACTGAGGTCCTGGAGCTCATCCATCCTACCAAGCCAAGTAGCTGCCACCCGCTAAGCCCTCTTTGAGTTTGCATTAATCAGACAGCGCGCCATAGGTTTTCTTTTCATTTCTCCAGGTCTGTGATGACGGACGGCGTGGGGTAGTACTTTTGGATGCATAATAAGGGAATGGTGGTGTTTTCTCACTCCCCCAAGACTGAAATTCATGGGACATGGGACATTTTCCTTGACAGCACTGATCTGAAACCCTGGGTTCTTGAAAGGATTATTGCAGTCCTTTAAAAAAGATAACCTAATCACATAGGAGAGAGAGATTTGATTTCAAGCAATTTGATTCCAAAGCCCTGGAAGAGAATACCAAAGAATAATTAACTATGAAAACCAAAAGATGCTGATCTTGATGAGCTAATGGGACAGACTGGGAGAGAGAGAAAACTCAGATCGTCAGAGTTTCACAGATTCTTGAATGGTTTGAATGATCGGAATCAAAGCTCACAGCAGGCCTTCAGCTGGCTGGATTTGTGGCTTTCTCCTCCCTCAAATCCACACGTCCCAAATAACTGGGTGCCCCTGCCGCTGGTCTGCCGCTCTGGCTTCTAACAGGACCAGGGTTTTCTCATGCCTGCGCTGCCCCTGGGTCTGGGCTCCCTGCTGGGGCCTGCTAAACCCGCTGCAGGAAGAAGGCAACTCCTGCCGAGTGGGCAAAACAGCCCCTTTCACCAGAGGGAGACAAGCAGACTGATTGCCCATGACAGGTGATCTGATGAAACCTTCACAGAATTCCCCTTCCCTGCATTTGCTTTGGAGGTACAACTCTGGGTGATGGTGGCTCACTGGGGTTCTTTCATAAATCTCAAAGACAGGCCCTTTCAGGCATTCCCTACAAAAGAAAGGCCTCGGTGAGATTTCTGTCACTGATGGCCATGTATTCCGTATAAAGGAAAAACCATCAAGTTTTCCCAATTCAGAGCACAGTGGCTGGAAAAAAAAAAAGTTGCATAAAATGGTATCAGTTCAGCAGACAGAGGTGGGGCGGGGGGGCAGGAGCTGGAGGAGGGGTCTTCTCCAGCTGCTATTAACAAAATCCCAAGTTTTGGGTGCCTTTTCTAAGGAGGGTGGCTTCTACTCAACTTGCTGACCCCAGAAGCTGCTCTCTTTGTGTCTCTTTCCGGCAAGAGGAAGAAATGCCTCTTCTTTTCACTGTGGACTTGTGTTCTATTTATGTGCCTGAGAAAGATGTGAGTAACCGGTCACGCTCAGATCTGACTCCGGGCCTGGCTGGTACCACTGAAAATGAATAAAAAGGATGAGCCTCCTTATTTGGAATCCAAGGGCCCCCTCACAGATAGGAAATCACTAAGTGAGGAAAGCTTCACTGGAGGAGGACAGAAGGGGGGGCAGGGATGGAAATGATGCGAAAGAGAGAATGTCAATGCAAAAAAATGCTTTTTGAATGATTAGCTGTGGTTATTTAAGCCATTAAAAGTTTAAACCCTCTTGAGGTCAGGGAAAGAACCAGAAGAAAATCAGAGGCACATTTCCTCTCTTCTTATGATAAACCCAGCAAAATTTTAAAATGCAAAGCATCTCTAAACAGCTATTTGATTAGGTTTTTTCTTTTCTCCCCAACGAGGCTATGATAATTAGCAAATGCCTGGGAGATGAGATTTAAATATGCCAATCAGTCCATCTCAAGAGTTTAGCAGAAACAACGTGGAATGTAATTATCTTTAAGCGATAACCACTTTTGTGGGGTTACAGCCTTAACTGGAGATGTGAAACCCAAAACATGACCTCTCCCCCAGACCCAGAGCAGCTGCTTTCCCACTTAAAAAAAAAAAAAAATAGCAATGCCAAATGCTATCTGAAAACCCCACCAGCGTGACCTTTAAGGAGAAGGATTTTGAGTACCTCTGGTGATAACGCTGCCCCATTTCTTCCACTAACGGGGCATTTTCCCAAACCAGCAGGGTGGCGGAGATAACCCGATTTCACAGAGATGCGAACAGACTACTTGCAGTATCTGAGGCCCTATTTTCTCCATCAGTGATCGTTTCTTGGGTTGGAAATCGTCAAAGACTTAAAGATTCACAACATCTTGAGTCTCACGCAGTCCGTAGGGACGTGCAAAATGGGTCCCACAGTAGAGATTGGTCTGTAATGGGACAGAACGTCATCCGAAAGAGGAGAACAGTTAGCTGTTTAGGAGTGTTTTCCATCTTGCTACTGGGGCATGCCGCATCATGAAACTACTCTGGTTAAAATGGAGTCTTTTCAAAGACTCAGGCTGTCGTCAGACCAGGTCCATTTTTTACAGCACAGACTGGGCTCTGCTATCTCTCAAAATAGCTTTTTATAATATGGTGATGGCAAAGTGGCTAAGAGAGAGAAAGGTTTCACTTCTTCAACCTATAACTACAGAAACATGTGTGTCTTGGGCACAAAGGGACGTTACCAGGCAACGTGACAGAAATGAGTAACATTGATAATCAATCCCATAGTAATAGCTTTTATAATTAAAGATTACTGCAAGTAACAATGGATTCTAACACCAATGGGAATAATGGAGACACGGCCGTCTCTCTCCCTCTTTGTCAGCAACTGTCCGGCCTACACATGGACCCTACGCTTTTGTGGTATGGGCCACGTCTGTAATTACCCACCAGCCAGTGTTGGGGGGGGGGGCCATAAGTCTAACCAGGCCAGCACTTTCTTCACTAAGTTCTTACCAGGGTAATTCAACCCGCTAGGCTTGCTTGTGAGGTCTGATCACAACTGAGCAGTACATACATAGGTATGTTAGCGTGCCTAATGGCAATGGATTCTCAAAGAACCGTTGGCTGGTGGAGGGGCTGCCAGTGCTCACTGCCAGTGCCAGTGCTCTAATCATCCGATAAGTATCTCCTTACGTGAGTGCCTTGAGTCATGGTCCCTGCCCCATGAGCCTTCACCTTTTCTTTTAATGGAACAACATTTTGCAATTTCAGCTCCATCTATCAGGCACGTCCATTGTCTGCTAATAGAGTTTACAGAATCCTATTCCCCAGTCTACAGCCAGAGCCAAGAAATCTTCCGTCATTCCTGTAAGTCCAAGAACGTTTCAAATGCACTATAAACTGAACTTGAACTTTGTCCACCATTCGGCTGTCGACCTGAGAACTTGCCAGCAAGGGCTTTCATTCATAATTAGAAGTCGGCTAGACAAATTACCTGCCAATAGTATCTTTGCCTACCACTATTGCACAGGAGAATAATGTTCGATGTGGGGATACATGGAAAGAGAGAGCTCTCCTGGGAGGAAGCGTTTTGCAAAATCTATTTCCTTGACAACTGTTTTCCAGGCAAATGTTAGTACTGTAGGGTTTTTTACCCATGGTTTTGAAATATTCTGGTGTCTAAAAATCAACATTGTCAAATGCCCTAATATGAAAGTAGGGATAAAAACAGAAGGGAAAAAAAAATTAAGCCTCCAGAGTTGAACATTTTAAAGGCCAGGGGGATATTCACACCACCTTTTGTGTGGGGGCAGGCGGGCAGGTGTGTGTGGGCAGGGCGCGGAGGGAGACAGTAATGAGCAGAAGATGGGCAGCATTAGAGGTACTGCTAGGGATCACTTAGTTACTCGGCACAGAGGACCATGGAGAAGAGTGTGGAGGACAGACAGCCTGCCATGCTGGGCCCCTCTACCCAGGGCTGGAAGACTAACTCGGGCTCTAGGGGGGAGCGCAGCCTAGTCCCCTGACCATCCCTTTCCAAGGATTAAAGAAGCTCTGAGAACAATCCAATCAGCCTCGGGATGAGGTTATGTTCCTTTAGAATCACGCAATCTCTGATTCTCTGAGACAGGCCCAATTTCAAATGTTCGGTCCCATTATTAGACAATGTGTCAGACACCATGTTCTAAGTGTTTATTCGGAAAACGGTTTTATGGCGTTGGCGGGCCTCCAGATGTGGGCAGAGCCACACTTCCGGTGCTGGGACAGAGCGAGGGTGGCAAGAGTGCTACCATCCTCTGCTCAAGCTGACCCTTCTCTCCCGACGACTTCAATGGAATTATTATTGCATATATTAGTTCCAAATATATTCCATATATTAGTTCAACTCTAAACAAGTCATAGCCAACGAGGACACATTTTAATATACCCATTCACCCACCAATATTCCACATTAAGTACAGCCTAAATGCCAAGAACCATACTAGATACTGGGGACTCAGAGGAACAGGATGAGTGCCTATTATGGGGGATCACTTTTTAAAGCAGGTTCTTGTTTTGGGGTGTATGGGTGGAATTGAAATCTACGAACCCCCTGAAACTGTACATAAAACAGCATGTTTTCTGTGCACGTATGCACATACCATTAGCATTATTCTGGGGGAGGAGGGTTTATACTTTTTATCAGATAAAAGTTGCTTATCTTATTTTATTAGATAAGCAACTGTGACTCAAGACAGTTTAAGGATCACAGAAAAGTTATAACACAAACTGCTCTTCTGTCACCAAGATCCACCCACAGAAAAGGGGTAAAGACAGACTGTGCAATGGAGGTGACGTCTGGGCAAGGTCTTAGCAAATGCAAAGGCTTAGCTTTACCTGCCTGGAGTCAAAGAATGAAGGCTTCGTCCTTCCAGCTCAACCCCTGTCCTCCAGATGCCCTCGGGGCCCCTCACCCACACCAATCTCCCTCCTCCACACTTGTTCCTCCCTTCCTCCACTTACTTGAGTTTTTCCTGAGCACCTACTTATGCCGAGCCCTGTGAGCAAGACAGACACGGGTCCCTGCCCCCCCCACCCCGGGGCTGACATTCTTGTAAGATAGACAGACATCAATCAAATACAGAGCTAGATCATTACAAACTGAGATCAATGCTAAGTAGGGGGGGAGAACGGAGAAAGAGAATGATTGCCTGTGGGGGCCTGATTCCAGAGAGACGGGCAAGGCTTCTGTGCTCGCCGGCCAGCAATCTGGATTATAAACTGCCCCACAAGTCTGAAAATCCTCAAGGGGAGAGACCACGGGTCGTCTGGCATGGCAGCTCACGGAGCTTGCAAGCTGGCACGGGGAGCACGGGTATTTGCTGAATAAACAGATGAGTGGATCAGCGGGCTGTCTTGTGCTGCTCCTTTTATTAAATATTTCTCAGACCTTTCAGGCACACGGGTCTCACTGGAGATCTCCTTCAAGCCCACAGCGCAGAGAACCCGGTGGATGCCTCCCACTTCACAAACTCTCTAGAAATGCATTTTGCTTCCCTCTTACTGGCTTTCTCCCACAAAGCTACTTCGATATTCAATTCCGGGCCTTCGTTCAAGTTCCAAGCTGTTCACACATGACTCTGCTCACATTCTCTCCTGGAACTGAGGCTCAGCCCCCTCAGTGGAAGGTTGAAAAGGCAGAGCCCACCCTCCGTGGGGAAGAGCAAGACACGGAGAAGGGGGACCTTGTGCCTCGAAGCAGGGAAGGGTTTGGAAACGCACACTAGGGAGCTGACACTGATTCTGTTTGTCGCCTGTTTTGTTCACTGTTGGCACAGAGCTCACACTCAATACTTATTTGCTAAGCGAGCCAGTGAATGAAAGCGGACTTGGACGCACCAGTCAGAGGCAGGCAGGTGGCAAAGTACACAGGACAGGCGGCAGAGCTGCACCAATGGCGGGCTGGCCAATGTGGCTTTCCTGCTGGAGCTCTGCCAGCTGTTCTTGCTTACTTTTTAGAGTGAGACAAAAATGAAGTAATGGAAAACAGACCAGAGTTCCATTTGTCTGTCAGTGATGGTAGCAGATTCTTTGCTGAGTTGGGCAGCAGTTTTTGAAACCCGGAAAAGGGTTATTTTCCATTTCTTGTGCTATTTACAATGATACACGGTAAGTTTCCTCTGTATTATTAACATTTTCTCCACCACGTTCCTAAGTCTAGACAATCATCAGAACAATAAATCAGATCCTGATTTATAGCTTTTTCTAGTTTCTGTGGTGTAAACACTGCTACCACTGTCTATTTCCGGCTGCCAACATGATGTCGGGAAGAGATGTGCAGAGGAACACCATCACATACAGCAGACGCCTGTCCCCTGAAGAGCACAGATGATTAACAATGTGGTAAATTAATGAGGAAGTGAGGAGTTTCGAATATTGGCTACCTTTGCTTTTCGTATATCTTAATTATAAATTTGTATAATTAATTTTTAAGTAATGGCTGTTCTTAACAATTCGCTCCCAGAATTTCTGAAAATTTAACAGAGGCTCTCCTGCTTCAGCTCTGGCCCCCCAGGCAGACCAAACCCTGCTTTGGGATTATAGAAGATTCAGCAGCAATGGACACAACATGCAAGTTTTGTTATTAAAAACGAAAGAAACAAAATAGAATTTTGAATTCTATTTTGGGCCTGCTAACCTCCCTGGATGTAGGCTTTCTAAAAGCTACGCTGCAGCCCCACCCCGGGGCCTACTCAGTTCCCCAGAGGGAAGGGAGCCGGCTCTTGGAGGCCTCAAAAACGATGCAGCCGGTACGGTGCTTTTCAGGTAGTGAAATGCATATTACAGGAAACCGTGGCCTGAGGATCTAGCTGAAGATCTGGTAGGTCAGCCAGAGGAGAGGTAATTCTAGGTCCGAGGCAGGGGTGGGAGGGCAGAGCTGGGTGTGCTAAAGAAGTAGAACCATAAGTTTTGTTGAACACCTCGCGGCAGGGGAGTGGGGAAAGGTCCCAGAAGACAAGGGATCTAGAACAAAATGGTCCCAACTCTGAAGGCAGCCTGGGACCAGAAAATCCCCAACTCCAACTTCCCGGATCCCATCTGAGCTCCAGCTGGTAGTGGCTGTGATGAAACCAGGGGCCACCCAGGCACGTGGGCGACTTCACAGCTCAAGTCCTTTGGCAGGTGTTGGGGATGAGGGCCCTCGGCCCTGCTACGGCCTCCTGCTCTTCCTGACATTCCTCTCCCGGGCAGTGGGCTCAGGGACAACGTAGGGTGTGCAGGGGTGAGGCAGGCAGGGTCAGGGGCATCAGGGCTGCTGCTGGCCAGGCCTGGAAGATGCCGGGAACATGTGCAGTCAGAGCAGCTTCTCGGAGCTTCTTCACCATCTGTGGAGAGTCAGGCTGACAGGATGGGTAGGCTGGGGGTGAGCCAGGGAAAAAAGGGGCCATGAGGGTCGGGGGAGGGGCTCCGAGGGCCCAGCGCAGCGTCCTTCCCCAGGGGCAGTTACTCCTGGGGCTTAGGAAACACCAGTGGTGGGAAGGGCAGGGCCGGGCTGCCCCAGAGGGTAGGGAGCACAACTCAGGACCCCAAGTCCCGCCAACTCTCCTGTTTGCCGCACCATTTTGCACAGGCAAGATGTTGGGGAACCTGGTGTCCTCAACCGGAAAGACGGCAACTGTGAGAATGATTCCCAAGAACAGAGCAGAGAAAGAAAAGGGGCTACAGAAGCTGTGACGGGCTGAGCGGATGGGAGGGATCCCAGAGAAGAGGAAGAATTTTCGGAGGCAGGTTTGGAGGAGCGGCAGGCTGTCTCTTACTGGGTTCACTCCAACCCTCAAGCCAATCTTCACTCCCACAAAACCTCCGGCCCCCTTCCCATTCATGCAGCCCTTCGGGCCTACAGTGTGTGCGTCCCATGATCAAGGGCAGAGCGGGATAAGCAAGGGTCCCACTCTAGATTCACACTCCGGCCGCGTCACTTTCTGGCTGTATGACACGGGCACGTCCCTTCAGCTCTCTGAGCCTCGGCTGCCTCAACTGTAACTTAGGGAGTTACGATTATCTTCTCCTAGAGTCAGCGTGAGGATGAATAGCCTATGGGAAAGGATGCCCCCCACACACTGATAATGGTCCCCGAGCTGGGGCTTTGGGTGACTAACACCTGCCAGGATGCCCAGAGGGAGACCAGGTGTTCGGTCTTGCTTAGACCGTTCAAGGCCTGGGGGGCTGGGAAGTGGGCCCAGAGCACAGGGAGGAGTGCAGCAAGGGCCTGGCTGTAATGCCCTGAAAGGGGGCGCGCCCTCAAAGTGGGCAGGGGTCCAGCGAGTGGGTCAGGCTCCATGTGTGGTCTTCCACGGCCGACAACTTGTGTCCGTGCTCACGCTACAGGGCGGGTGATCCACCGTGCAAGTTGCATGGGTGCGTTTATTCCAGTAAGGATGACATCGAAAGGCAGTGGTAGCCGGTGATAACTTACTGAGGCCAAAGCCCCCGTGGGCAACAGGGCCTCACATGAGGTTACCGAGCTTCCTGGTCCTGCCTTCTTGTTCTTCTATGGCTTGTGCTGTATCAATCTCTTTTCTGTGTGTCTGTCAAAGGGCAGCCGCCGAGCCCCCAAATGGGACATAAATAGCACTGATGTAACGATGAGCTACTATATTTTCGGCACCGGGAGTGTAAGGCCCTTAGCCTTAAAGTGACAGATGAGTAGGAAATTATTTCTCGCTAAAGAATAATGAAGACCATAAACCGCTGTGTGTGTGGAGAATCCACGAGAAGGTAAGCATCTCCAACCAAAGGCGGAGGGCGCCGCCACTGCAAGCCCCGGGGCCTTGCTTCATCGCCTTGGTCCTATACTTGGAGCAGCAGCCCCCTTCCCTACCCTGCTTCTCCTCCTCCCCAACCCCAGGACGCAGGTACATGCTGAGCGTGGCTCTCTCAGTCTGAATGCTCCTTCACTCCTAGAAAACGGTTTCAGGACCCAGAGCCGTCCAGCCGGGCCAGGACACAGGACCGTGCCAGCCTCTCACTTAGAAGGCTGAAGGCTCTGGGATCCATTTTCCACCTGGAGCCACGCGCAAGACCTTTCCTCTGCTTGGTTACCACCCAGGTTGGCCTCTCGATCCCCTCCGCACACCTCCTGGACTCCTTCCTCATCAATGAATCTGAAGACCAGGACGCCAGCTTGGGCATGACCAAACAAGTGTCCCCTCCTTCCATTTTCCACTTCCGGCGGCACTGCCAAAGGAACCCTCCAATTAAGCGGACAGAAGCACAGCCTGACATATAGCAGAGAAACACACATGGGATTACCTACAGAAGGTAGAGACCCAGGAGGAATTTAACATGCAGGTTTGTCTATTCCAAATACGAAGCTGACCCTAGGAAACTGGGCAAGTATTTCAGCTAACACTGCGGGAAAGGACTACTAAACCCACGAGTCTCTAGACCTGGAAAACGTGCCTAATGTGCCTGTAGCTACATTATGAAATGATACGTTTTACAAGGTCATGAAAATTCCAACCTAAGACCCACGTTGGCTTCATAGACAATCCTCTGGAGACACAGCCCACCACCTCCGCCCCGCCGGAAGAGGACACAGCTCACAAGGAACCCCAGTCCAGGCCCTGGGCTTGCTCTCCCACCCCCGGCTCCAGGGAAGCTATTTCCTATTGTGAGGGTCAAGGGCAGGAGTTTCACTTATTTGTTTATTTGTTTAGGTCAAACCACAAGAGGAAAAATTGAGATTTCAGGGTAAGAGTGAATTTCTTTACATTCCTATTAACCCCTGGCACAAGTCCCCGAGGGGGAACTGGCATTTTCCAGAGGGTTTTAAAAAGGAAAAGACTTCAACCAATAGACTTGGAAATCAATACCCCTGATACAAGCCGACAACAGATCCAATGAGACAAACCAGGGGTTGAAGAGGGATGTGGGAGAAGAGCCCACTTTTTAACCAGCCACGCTCTGTCCCACACATCTATCATCTTCTGTCCCCAGGGGTCGGAAGAAAGAGCCAGAGAATAGTTTTTCATTTGTATTTGTCAAACTCAGCTCACTCCCTTGAAGTCAAGAGAAGAGATTTTAACTACGAGTATCAGTCAGCTCTCTCTATATAATATATTATATATATATAATATATATATAACTAAATACATATACTTAATATATATAATATATATATTATACAATATATAATATATATATAACTAAATTATCATTTGGTATTTTGAGAGCATCTGAGAGTCGCAATTACACAGGGGAGGAGAGGGTCATTTCCTCAGCTCGCCCACACCTTTCAGAAGGGGTGATTTTCACCCTAGAAGAGCTGTTCCAGGGAACTTAGGTTCCCTTCCTAAGTTCCACGAAACACAGGAGCTGAGCGAGAGGCTGCAGTGGGAGGGAGACTGGGGAGTTTAGTTTGGGCCCCACATTTTATAGATGAGACTCAGACCAGAGGAGTTAAAGGACTTGCCCAAGACCACAGAGTGAATTAATTCCTTAATCCATGACCTTTGGGGATGAAGTAGGTTGGAGCCCTCCAACAGAGATATGCTCCAAGTTTTTTCTTTTTAGAATAGCTTCGCTCGCAAGACGGTTTATTTCAAACCAATAAGACCTTGCTTTGTTTTAAGCCACTTCAATTATCAGAGGACAGCATGTGTTCTGGTGAACTCCACGGCACTTTGGAACCACAGAAAATTTACAGCCTAAACGTGAGCAGATTACATTCCACAGCATCTGCCATAAAGTCAGGCTTCCCCATGCGGCCACACACAGATTAGAAGCTCGCTACGCATAAAGAAAGGACAATTATTGGGAAGCAAGAAAAGCTGTTCAGCAGCGGCTATGTCCTGGGACGTGGGAGAGATTGGCAGGGGGCGCATCCGCCCACACCATGGGATACCGCTTCCTAAATGCAGAGTCTACATCAGGCTCAACAGTCCCCCCAAAACAAAAGCCAGACAAAGCTGTTTTCTTTTTATAAAGCCTTACCCTCCGGAAGGAGTCGGGTGCCTCACAAATCAGTATAACAGCCTGGGATCCCCCTAAGATAACAATCTCTGCATTAGACCTGGAAGTCTTGGATACGTCGTCATCTGGAAAGGCAACCTCTAGGATCCCGGAGGACAAGGAATGAAAACTAAGGTTCAGAGGGGCTAACCTGTCCACAGTTGCACAGCCCAGCAGTAAGAGATAAGTGATCCTGGGTTCTCGGGCTGGGGGACAGGAAGGGCTAAAGAACCAGGCTGATCCCTCTGGGTGATGCTGCTCCCTACAATCCGGGGGGGGGGGCAATATCCCTGGCCTCTACCCACTGCAGAGCCATCCCCAGTTGTGACAACCAAAAATATCCTCAGACATAGCCACAGGTCACCTGCGATTGGCAGGGGTTGGGGAGGGGGGGGTATGTGGTACAAAATCACCCCAGTTGAGAACCACTAGAATAGACAGTGAGTTTCAGGGGCAGCCCCCACATTGTCCTCCCAAATATGCCTCATCCCTTGTCCCCCTCGCAAGCTGGGCCACTCAGCAAATTTCCTTCGGGAGACAGACTGGAGGGAAACTGAGGCCAGGCACAGCAGCCTAGTTCTGGTAAAGCAGCTTAGCACCAAAACCCTCTCCAACATGGCCCCTAGCCCAGGACGCTGACAGCTGTTGGGTCCAAGAGAGTTCAGAAAATTTGGGCATCTGTGGAGCTCCCCACCTTAGAAGTCAGAGGACAGCCTCTGGGGCAGGGGACAGGCCATGTGATCAGAAGGCCTTTGAAGGAAGGGCACACAGTAGTCACACGGCAACACAAAAAAAGAGGGTTTCCTAAAAGGCCCCTCACAGAGCTGGGTCATTTTCAGGGGTCTCAGCACAGAAGTTACAATAGAAGCTGATATTAATGAAACAACTCCTACGTACCAGGCCCTCCGCCAAGCACTTTACGTGTATTCCAACCTCAAGGATGGTTTCCATTATCGCTCGTTGTGAGAAAGAAGAAACTGAGGCAGCAGTTCCGTGACTTGCCTGAGGAGCCCTCCTGCCCCCGCAAGTCTCTGGGAGGACACGCCCAAGCTCTGCCTCACGATAGCGCCTCCCAAGGCTTGGGGCCTAAGCCCCCCAGGCCCACCGAGGCAGGGGAGAAGATGGCATGGCTCGAGGCTGGCAGCAGCTTCAGCCTCTGCCGACCAGCCGCACGCTGAGCGCTGCCGGCCCCTGGGGCCCTCGCCGGAGCGGCCGGGGGCCGTCCAGCCTGCGGGACAGGAAAGGCAGATGCCAGCTGGAACAGAACTTGAGAACACATTAGCAGAGTCTCACTTCCCAGGAGACTGCCACTCCGCCACACTGAACAGGCTTCTTTGGCAGCAAGTAGTACTTGCAAGAGTCCTGTGTCACTTAGAGAAGCCATTTGTTTCCCAACAGCCACCAGGAAGGCAGCAGCTGTCCTGCAGCAGGAGTCTCTGGCACAGCCTGACCCTCTTGCCAGGGGCCACACGGGCCTTCCGGCCCTAACACACGAGGCCAAGGCTCCTTGGCTCCTCCGGGGGCAGAGTGGCTACCAGAATCCTTGGCAAATGCCTGGGGCTCGGCCCCTCAGACTCAGGCATCAGCAGCTGCTGAAGGGGCAAATCGGAAAAAGAAAGCACTTGCCTTGGGCAGCCGTTGCTGGGGAGCAGGCCGGGCCCTGGGGGTCTCCAGACTATGCAGCGATCCCCGCTCCGGCCACAGCACGCAGGCTGCGGCGTCTTCCCTCCCTGTCAGCACCTCCCGAAGCACGGAAGGGGCACCACGCTGCTAACACGTCTCAGATGGAACAGGACTTCATTGCTTTTCTAAACCCCACAATCCAATAGTCTAAGGAAACACCTGAAACAAACCCGATACGGCCCCGCCAAGCACAGATTTTCCCCATGGGGAACATCTCTCTTTTCCTGAAAGCTGACCTCAGGCCCCGGCCAGGGTGGGAATTAGAATGCATTCCACCGGGCCAGGATCCGCTTGTGGGTAAAGGGCGTGCATGCTAATTCCAGGCAACCTGCTCAGGGACAAGAGCCAGAGGAACACACGTTAGCCTCTCCCTACAGAGAGCATCCTACTTGAAGATACGGAGTTTCACCTCGGGTCATGGCCCCACAGACACAAAAGGGTCAGGCACTGCCTTCAAGAGCCTTGTCCGCGGTGTTGGGCATGGGCTGCCCTTTCCGCTTGCTGGGAGGCACAGGAGTGGAACAGGAATCTGTCCAATTCGAAGGACTTGTGGGGCAATGAGCAGCCTGGAGCTGGCCCCCAGGAAGGCAGTAAGCTCTGTGAGAAGCTTAAAGTACAGCTGAGAGCCAAGCACGCCCAGGGGCCAGGCCTGGAAGAACCAAGGACCCTCTCACCCTCCAGCTGGGCAGTTTGTCTTTCTGGCCAGCTGGGCCCAGTTACCAACGGAAGTCTCTGGCAAGGGTTAGTCTGCTTTTTCCACTGGGACACTCTAGAAAGACTCAGCAGGGGCCAGGTCCTTGGTTCTTGGCATCCACTGATTTCTAGAATGTTTGCTCATTAATTGGTGGACTCCAGTCTGAATGTGCAAATCTCTCCAGAACCACGCTTCCCTCCCCAACTCTTCCTGCGGGCATCATTGCCTTTCTCCCTTTCTCCTAACCCGATCCCCTCCAGTTCTCTACTGAGGGGTTCTTATTTACTAAATGAACAACTGGAAAAATAAGTTTGGAAATAAGCTCGGATAAGAGCAATAAAGCCTCCCTTTAGCCTGTGCCATTAGAATTGATTTGAAATAGGAGAGCCAGATTTTCCAGGTGAGAATTATGGGGTTTGTGGATTAGGAAGACAACTGAGCCTCCTTTATTTTTCTTCTATAAGAACTAAATTGATATTTACTTGCACAAGCCAAGAGCAAAAAGGGGCAGTGTGCTCTCCTAACAGATTCATCGGAGCCTAAAATGGCAGAAAAAGAATTCAGAACTTTCTATGTCAAAGTTCTATATGGCCCCAGATAGAGTCTTCTATTGTTAAAAGTCCCTATCCCTTGCTGCAGGGGAGATCCGGTTAGGCCCCAGAGTTAAAGCAGGCAATGTCTGGCCCAGTCGCTCGAGGGGGAGTTCACGAGCTCCCAATACACGCCCCCAAATCAGCTCAGAAGCAACCACAGAAGTAGCCTGGGACGGTGGCTGCCTGCAGAGCGACACAGTTTTCTCAGAGGCCCCAGCACGGTGAGCACCGGGCACTGACTTGGTAACCAAAGGCTCCAAACCCTTACAGAGTTTCTGGTTGGAGCTCCCTCAGCTCATGTCCGGCTCACATATGATTGACAAGGTCACGGTCAGCAATGAGCCACTTGACTCTTCGTCTGTCCCTTGACATTAAGAGAAATAAATGTTGGCTAAGAAACAATGCTGAGAACCTCATTTATAAAAGCAAGAAGAACATTCTGTCTCATGGCAGGAAAGACCTGCTTCATGCCCGAGGGAAGGGGAGACCCAGGAGGATCCCATCAGGAATGCAGATTTGAGTACTTGGGGGGCTGGCAGCACACATACCCTCTGTTCTTTGGAGTCAGAAGCTGGTTTTGTCCCACCACTTGGGCAGCTCGGCTTGGCTGGTGGCAGAAGGTCTTTGGGAAGCCAGTATGGCCATGGGTGAGATGGAGCATCCTCGGATTTTCAACATGAAAAGCAACAAGGCTGCAACGTGTTCAGCCTCTGGAGTTCACCTTATGATACCGGACGGGAACTAGATGCTTCTATTAGACGCAGGGCAGCTGGAGCAGAGCAACCAGCAGGCCCTCAGAGCCCAAGGAACCAAGAAGTCTCCTTGGAGTCCGGCATTCTGGGACCCTCCAGCTCAAAAGCCACACGTGTGTTGGATGCCAGGAACAGAAACATGCAGTGGGTGAGCTGGTCTCTGAGCCCTGAAACCATCTCTTACCTGAGAGATGAGAGCAAAGCCTCACAGGCCTCACAGGCCTGTGGAGAAATCCAGAGCAACTGAGAACAGAAACGACAGGTTCCTCAGGCAGGTGTGCAGGGCAAGATGCTAAGGTCCCCCCCACCTTAGAACCTGCCACTGGTGGAACTACGGAAGCAAAAAAACCCATCGGCTTCGACTTCAGACCCAATACGAACAGCTACCCAGCTCCAAAACCAGAAAAGCCAGTGAACCCCATGACCTTGTCAAAGGGTCAGCCAATCCTTTGGGATTCTTGAGGATAACCTCAGAAATTGCCAATAAAGTCCAGAAACACAGTGACTTCTTTGTTCGTAGACAGGATCAATGAAGAAAGTCAACAGGACAGAGATAAAGACAGGGCAGGATGATCCAGAGACAGGAAGGCAGTCAGTCAGTCAGGCTCAGGTCTCTGAGGTTCTTCTCCATTTTCCCCTCACTCTGTGGGTTCACAACACTACTGGGAAAATATTTGGGATTTCTGACATTCAAAAGGTGCCTCAGTATTAGCACGCTCTGGATGCTGTCGTATCGTGCGCTTGGCACAGAGACAAAAACTGGAGTTGAGGGTCTCTGGTGGAAAACGCCGAGCATCTTCTGGAGACCCACACAGCCTGCAGGGCCCACAAAGAGGCTGGTGAGGGAGACTTGAGTGCTCCTCAGTGGCGTATGCGAGACGGTCCAGGAAGGGGCACTTTCTAAGCTGGGTGACAACTCAAACCAGGAGTCCCGGCACCCTTCCTGGGATGTGCCCGGCATAGAGGTTAAGAACAATGCTCGTGGAATTCCTGAGGAAACGCGGCGTGCTGATTTGGCTTCTGGCATTAGGTTGTTGATAGGAAGTGGGAGGCGGGTAGTCGGGGAAGAATGACAGTTTGGGGATTCGTGTGATGACGATTAGCCAAGTTCTGCTCTGCTTCTCTTTACAAAGAAAACTTCCCTTCTCTTTGCTCTTGGAATGCCATGTTAGAAGAGAGACATTTCCATGGCAACCTCATACACATTTAGTGATGTGTCACTAAATTTGTATGTGCACAAAGGCACATTAGGAGACTTTTTGAATGTGGCAAGAGAAATAGATTTTCATAATTGAATGTTGCCCTCAAGTAGAGTTTACCATTTGCTGAAAGCCGGGGCTG
>CM052798.1:16661657-16682745 GCA_028533885.1 Nasua narica | reverse complement strand
CATATCAGAGCGATCATGTGATAATTGTCTTTCTCTGACTGACTTATTTCACTTAGCATAATACCCTCTAGTTCCATCCACGTCGTTGCAAATGGCAAGATTTCATTTCTCTTGATGGCTGCATAGTATTCCATTGTATATATATACCACATCTTCTTTATCCATTCATCTGTTGATGGACATCTAGGTTCTTTCCATAGTTTGGCTATTGTGGACATTGCTGCTATAAACATCTGTTTCCAGTTTTCTTATAAAGGTAAACATATGTCTACTGTATGAACCTCCCATGTATTTAGAGAAAGGGAAACATGTTTATACAAAGACTTGTACATAAAATATTCATAGCAGCTTTATTCATAATAGCCAAACACTGGAAACAACCAAAAAGTCCACAACGGGTGCTAGAGAAACAAACTCTAGTGCATTCATGCAACAGAATGTATCTCGGTAATAAAAAGGAATGAAGAAGGGCACGTATTGCACGGAGCACTGGGTGTGGTGCATGAACAATTGATCTTGTAACACTGAAAAATTAAAATAAACATATTTGGGGAGAAAAAAAAAGGAATGAAGGAAGAATTTACATATGGATGAATTTCAAAAACATCCTTGGTGAAAGAAGCCTTGCACAAAAGGGCACATGTTGTATTACTCCAAAGTTTCAGAACAGGCAAAATGAATCTCTAGTTACAAACTGAAATAGTAGATGGGAGGTGGGCGATGGGGGATTGCCTGGGAAGGAGCAGAGGGAGCTTTCTGAGGTGATGGAAATGTTCCATATTTCCAAGTGGGCTTTGCATGGTTTTCTGCATTTGTTAAAATTCAGCAAACTGTATATTTAAAATCTGTATATTTTGCTGTATATAAACTATATTTAAATAAATAGTGCCTGCATCTTGGGATTGTTGTAAAAAAAAAAAACAGACAAGAACACAAGGGACAGGAATTGAGAGGCCAACAGACTTATCTAGACAACTCAGCAGACCCTACAGAACACTGCTGTACCACACGGCGGATTTTTTGGTGACCACCACATCATGGTGGAGGTGGAAGGAGGAGAGAGAAATCTCCTATTATTCAGCCACTGAAAATGGCTGCTATTTCGTGAAAACTATTTGCCTATAAGGTTCACCTATGGAGCAGCTGATATCCAGAGCATGCCACATAAAAGCACAGTTCTTGCTCATCGATTAAGGAGGACATGAATCAGTATGTCGAAGTTTCTTCGGAAAAAGTTACCACTAACAGGGCACCTGGGTGGCTCAGTGGGTTAGAGCCTCTGCCTTCGGCTCAGGTCACGATCTCAGGGTCCTGGAATCGAGCCCCACATCGGGCTCTCTGCTCAGCAGGGAGCCTGCTTCCCCCCCTCTCTCTCTGCCTGCCTTTCTGCCTACTTATGATCTCTCTCTCTGTCAAATAAATAAACAAAATCTTTAAAAAAAAAGTTACCAGTAACAGCGTGGCCCTAAAACTGATGGACAACTGCCCTGGTCTTAGCCTTTAATTAATGAAAATGCAGAGTTAAGAGACATAACTCAGCCCTCCTTGTGAGTAAGAGCTATTCCGACTGCCTGCCTGCCAAGTTCGGGGAGCTCTCAGCCCAAATCTTAGAAAACAGCCTTTTCAGGGAAGAAAACACCTACAGCTGGGCCACCACACACACTGCGCCCATAGCTGTAGGCTGGGGGCTCACGGCTTCTGTTCTCTTTGGGGGTGGAGGTGCCAAAACGGTGTAACTTACAGGGATCTGTGACTGTGACTTACAGAGATCTCAGCCACATCCACACCGCATTTAAAAGAACCAAAACTAGGGCACCTGGCTGGCTCAGTCAAAAGAGCAAGGGACTTTCGATCTCGGGGGTCCTGAGTTCAAGCCCCACAGTAGGCGTGTGATGCCTACTTAAAAAAAAAAAAAGTAAAAGAACCAAAACTATGTGGCTTAAGCTATTAACTAGCCCCTAGGGATGAGTGGGGGAAAGGAAGAGGGACTTAGGCTCTTCCCTCCTCAGAATTCTTTTGAGGAGTCCCCAGTTTGGTGTCCTATCATCATCTGCTCTGAGAATCCAGAACTAAGAAAATCTGCTGTTTCTTCTCCCCAAATCATGCAAACAGTTGTGTGTAGACCTTGGCCATGGGATAGTCGGAAGTCAAGAACCAGAGCTTGTTTTTCAAATGAGCCTGGTCTGTCTGACCCGCAGGTATACAGACTGGAATAATAATAATAATCTTTGATTCATGACACTCATCCCTGCTCGATGCAGGGTCCCTCTTTTATTTTTATTTCTTATTTATTTATTTTTAGAGGGGGGGAGAGGCGAGGAAGAGGGAGAGAGAGAAAATCCTAGGCAGTCTCCACGCCCAGTGCAGAGCCTGATGAGGGGCTCTGTCTCGACACCCTGAGATCGTGACCTGAGCCAAAATCAAGAGTCACATTCCTAACCAACTGAGCCACCAAGGTGCCCCCGGTCTCTCTTTTAAAGTAATGTAATACCCGTGAATTCACCAGAGGCAACTACTCTCCTGAATCTTGTCCATCACTCCCTTGCTAAGGCTTTCCTGACCTGGCCAATGAAAGCAAGGCAGGGAGAGAATTTCTTAAAGCTCCTACCACCTCTCTTAACACAGACTCAACTTAGGGTACAGGAAGACCAGAGGCGGTACCCCCAAAAGACCAGGTGCCCACTGAGATAATCAAACTGCTTCCCTGAATGGGACTTTCCAATTTGTGAGCCTGATTTATTTTTTTCAATAAGAGAAAAGATGTAAGTCCCTTTGAGCAAGGTATGCCTGATATATATCACAATATTTATTTTTGGTAGAGTAATGGATCAGTCTTTGGGGAAAGCTAGAGAAAAAGCATTTCTTGAGCTCAGATGTAAATCAGTCACTCTGAAAACCGCAGGGGAATCTATATTCTTACCCTTCTGCTAACTATAGTGTGAAATAAACAACTGACTTTTAAAAGTCACTGTTTCGAGACCTAACACTAACAAGAGTTAAGGATGTGAGGCCCAAAAAAGCAATTGCTCCTAGAATGCCTGCACCTAATTCCCCCAAGTGATAGTACAACTCAAAATGAAAGAAGAGATCTACCCAACCTGCAGGTCTTAAAGTGCACACTTTGGGGGGGACAAGTTCAAAGCTTTACACACAGTACTCAGTTCCAAGGAGGAAGGATGAAGTGTGGCTGGGCTCAGGATGTAAGGGTCTCCCAAGGGACCTGTCCAGTTACTATAGGCTGGTCTTCCTATCTACATTAAATGTATCATGGAGCAGGACAAGAGTGAAACTGAAGGAGAAGGGGAGAAAAAGATCTTCCATGAATCGGCAACTTAAACAGAGTTCTTCAAAGGAAAGCCATTTAAATCTAAGGTGTTCCTAACATTAATTATCCTGAACATCTCACAGCTCAGATTCACATGCTACAAAGAACACAAAGCCTTTTAATTTTCCTACCTGTCCATGGCACTAGCGGTGATAAATCAGACACACAGAGAAACCACACATGACTAACGAACCAGCCCATTAATGGCGAGCAAAGATCATTTGCCAAGATGACTTATTCAGACATAGTCACATATCATAACCAGCAATATCCTGGAGGCTTAAGGCAGCAGGCATAGAAAGCGAGAGCTGGGGCACTCCCTGCCAAGTCTCAGGCACTCCAGGGCGACTCAGGCATCCTCCAGATGCCTGCTATCCAGGCATGAAAAGATTTTATTCATGGCTGCCACCTCCCCACTCCCTTCCAGGTAGACTTGCACTTGGAAAAATACCGCAACTGAGTCCCCAACCTCGCTATGGCCCCTCCTCTGACACTCTCAGAACTCCACGTACCTTCAGCAAGAAGACCCGGCTTCTGCCACCAGCAACCTTAGCTGTAGGCACTCATTCAAGTAACTGAGCTCCAACTAAGTGTCCGACCCTTTTCTAGGTGCTTGGGCAGATGCATAAACCTGTAAATAGGTGGGAGTGAGGGAAAGAGAAGAGTTTCCTAAATGCCAGTCCCTTTGTTTTACCAGGAAAACAGACCCAGTGACTGGAATTCTTCTTTGAGGTCAGAGTTGATGGTGTGGCTAGGGCTTGAACCCAGGGTGGATTCTTAGCGTGACTGCCACATACAGCGGTGCACAGTGATGGGGATGGAAATTCAAACCATGTTCTGCATATGGGCCAGGGGCAGCCTCATTCCAGTACCATATTCTCAATGTCCCAGACTGCCCAGTTCCCTTTAACCAAAGCCCCCTTCGCTGGAAGGGACAACTGAGGTTTTCCAGGTCAGCAACCAACCACCATGAGCAGGACCCAGGAGAGTTTGAATCCTTTCACTGGGATGTAACCCTGACAAGCTACACACTCCCAGCTCTTGTCATGAGTGAGAAGAGTCTGCTGAACTTGAATCTGTAAGAAATACACTGATGGCGAAGGTCCCCTATAATTAATAATCACGACAATAATTTTCTATATTCTCATCAGCTCTGAAAGGGAAGGCTTCTAGCAAGCTGTTTTGCATTCTCGCCAACTCCTTTACTCTTCGTGATCCCAAGCTGAGGATCTGTCATGGTTCAATCCCATCTCTAAAGTTCCATACGGATGATGGGAGTAATTAACTTAATCAACTGTATGAAGATCTACTCTTGACTAAGTGCCAAGGATGCAACAGTGAATACCACCACCATTGTCGATAACGACACACCGCTGTCTCTGACTTCATGGGACTAACACCATTGAATACCGAGCTGGGAAAAGCCCAGTTGCTAAGGAGTCCCGGACCAGACTGGCAGCCTGCTTGGGGAAGGTCCAGAAGCAAGAGTGTACGTGACCAGCCTATTCTCCCCTCCCTCGCTCCATTGTACAGAAGGAAAAATAAGGTCCAAGAATGAGAGCAGGTGGCTTGCCCAAAGTCAGACAGTTGATAACTGAGCCGGGACTTGAACCCACCGGCTCTGGCTTTCCCCTTTCCACCACATTGCCTCCTCCAAGGTTCCAAGGCTGCAAAGTGAAAAGAAATAGTTGGCTCTACAGACAGATTGCTTCCTGATGCATGTACCCCCAGAATACGCAGCTTCAACCCATCTTATCAGCACAGACCTCATGCCCGTGTTCATCTCTCAAACCAGAACGTTTATAAATATACTTCATTGATCTAGAGCCTGGGTGTCCGGTCTTCATTCACTCTCATTTATCACCCTCTCTGGGTCTCTCTTGACGTTTACTTTCACTTTAAAAAACCTCATCTTATAAGAACAGAGCCCTTTTTATCTGATGCTAGCTCCCCCTCTGTTCCTGGGGTCTAATCTATCCAGGTCTGGAAATAAACAAGGCAGAGAGGGAAGCAACAGTCCCTTTCATGAAAACAGGCACCTTTCTAAAATGATCTGCCCCCGGGCATGGCACAGATAGAAATTTAAATCAGAAGGGGATAAAGACATCCTCCAGCCATAGTCCTAAGCATTCCTTATCAGGCAGGACACCAGGGAAGGGAACAGCTAAACTGAAAACTCTGCCTCGCGTTTTTCAGGCTGCTTAGAAAGGCAGGGGGGTCCAAACTCAAGAAGCCTGAAGAGACAATTGAAATATAATAGTGCATATAGTTCAGCCTCCTCCATTCTGAGGAGTTGAACACCAATCCGGCTCGTTGAACACCAATTGCAGGCATATGCAAGCAGCTACTACCAGGGGTGCTCAGAAATGCCAGGCTGAATGATCCAGACATCTGGCAACCAGTGCAGACCTTCACCCACCATGTTATCCTACATCCACCTGCAAAGCAGGAGTCTCCACACCTCCCACCACCCCCTGGCTGCTGCCACCCACAGCCTCGGCCCTCAAGGGAGGCTGTCTGTGTATGGAAGGGCAGAACCAAGTCCTCACATGAGCCAACCGCACTTCTTACCATGGTTCCCAACCCCAGGCTTTCAGAAATAGGTCACAGATCTAGATGCAAAAGCAGAAAGCACCTCTTCTGAAGAGGACAGTAGTTGATTCTTAATTGTTGGGGGAATCCTTTTGAAAAGATGACGGCAGCTCTGGACACCCCATGGGAAACTGCGGGCCTGCCGTTTATATGTAATTTCACTGGGGGTGACTGCCCTCTGGGGAGGAATAAAAGGCAGAAAGGGCTAATGTGCTCAGAGCCAGCTTTGAGCAAGGGAAATTTGGATGGTTCCGGTAAGTAATCAAAAACACAGATCTTTACCAAAAAGGGAGAAATGATGTCCCCTCCTTAGCTACTGCAAGTTCCAGCCTTCAATTAACCTTTGAGATTTCAACAAGAATTTGGAAACCGAGAGCGCGTACACGCACAAAACAGGGACTTATCTTTGTGGCTTCCGATCTTGACGTCACAAAATGACCTGTGATTGCTCGTTAAGATAGAGTCTCCGAACAGGGCTTATCCCTGAAGGGCTGGGTACCAGCAGAGGTAAGAAGTAAGGCAGAGGTGGACACTGGGATGGAGGACAGTTCAGACAAGGAGAGAGGGATAGCTAAGCTCTCCGCTGGCTCTGAGCAGATCCTGGCAGAGCAAGTCCCGACCCTTGCTGCCGGCTCCCCTTGGAAGCCAGACCGGCTGACTCCTTTGCAGCAAACCACAAAGTCCAGGCAGAAAGAGCCCTCTCCTTCTGGGTCCACGGAAAGTGGGGGATGCATCCTCTCATTTCTAGGGAGGAGACCCTGGCCCACAGCTTCCCCGTAGCCCCCTCGTGGCCGGGGGGTGTCACTGCAGCCCCCTCTGCATTGCTGGGCAAAAACCTCAGGGAGGCAGCTCTAATAGTGGTAGAGCACAATATTTAGTTATCAGAGGCGGCTTGGCAACGGTCTTCAAGCCATGGTGAGACTGCGTTTGCTTTTCGTTTCTTAAACTAGGACCAAGATGGACACTCAAAGTGATCCTTCTAAACTCCTCCCTGGTACAGTTCCTACAGGGAACAAGTCCAAGACCTGCTTCATTAAGCCAATAACCTCGGAGCTTCTGTAACATTACCACCGCCCTATTGATCACTCCTTCCTGCATCACATGCCATTGTGTACAAGTGTTTCAGAGCTCAATAGAAGTAGTTAGCAAGAATGCACAACATGCTCTGGTTTGTAGGTTGCTGGCTAGATTACAAAATATTTGCAGGACCCTAAATACCACCCCCCATCCCCATATCTTGGATTTCCAGGTAGCAGATCCTACAGGGGTTTGGGGGAAGTCAGGACTTAAGGACACACAGTGAGAAAGAATGTGGCCCTTGGCCCCATGGCAGGCGGAGAGGGTGTCCATTAATAAACCTAAATAGCAACTCCACAAAGGGACAGAGCGTAGCCCATCTGGTTTGGGGACTTGACTGAAAAGACCAGATTCAGGGTGGGGGAGAGTCAATGCAGTGGTTCAGCTACCATCCGTTAGAGGTGGGGATGATTAACTGAACCCAGCAGTGGGAAAGTGCCCACTGAGGAGAAAGTGGAAAGTCTGGGAGGAGAGAGGAGGGGGCAGTGTCCCCTGAAGGCCTAGAGCAGTAGTCCAGGGACCAGAAGTGACTGGGGCCAGGGGAAACGAATGGAAGCACAGAGGGTCTTTTCCTTTTCCCGGGGGAAGAGAGTCCTTACCTCCTTGATTTTCTCCCGCTGGGCTCGAACTAGGCTCTGGGGCTCCTTACTCTCATCTGCCCTCGTCCCCAGGACCGGGTGGCGGAGGCGGCTCCGGAACGCGTTGAAGTCAAAGCTAAACGGGATGCCCCCCTCCTGGGGTCTGAGTGCCGTGCTGCCGATGCTCCGCGCCGCCGTGGCCATTTCCCGTGTCCCGGTGGGGTGGATGCGCCGCAGCCACACTTTCCGGCGGCGGGTACTGGCTTGGCTGCTGGCGTCGTTCTCACCCGGGGCTGGCACGGCGGGGGCCGGGTTGGGAGGCGACTCCTGCTCGCGGGCCAGGGGGTGGCCGGCGACATCGGCCACTACCTCCAGGCCAGGCTGCTGGGTCCGGGAGGCCAGGAAGAGGCGCTTGAGGCGAGAGGAGTTGGGCAGCAGGAAGAGGGCCCCGAAGCACAGGGTGACGAGGCCCGAGAGGAAGAGAAGGAAGAGGAACTTCTGTGGCAGCCGCAGCCCCCACGGGGAGGACGGGACGAAAACGGGTACTTTCCTCATGAGCATCGTGGCCTGGCACCCGGCTGCGGCCAGTCAGCTCCGGCCCGGCCCCCGAGGCCCTCGGAGCGCAGGCACTGGCCAGCCGGGGTTCGGCGCGGGGAAGTCGTCGAGGGGCGCCGCCAGGAGTGGGGGGGCCCTGAGAGTTTCGCCGCTTCGGGGGCTGCCCCTGAAGTTCAGGGAGTTTTGGGCGAGTCCCCCAGCGCTGAGGCGGGGACGCAACCAACCTCGGCGGGGCCCGGGCGCGCCGGGCGGCACGGCTCGGGGCCCGGGCCCGCAAGGGTCGGCCGCGCGCCACAGCCTTCTCTCCGGCGGCCGCGCAGCCCCTCCTCGCAGCGGCCGGAGCCCGCAGGGCCCGCGCCTTCCCGCGCTGCGGCCGCCGCCGGGGCCGTCACATGCCGTCCACGGCGCCCAGGCCGTCCGCGCAGAGGGGCGCAGGCAGGCCTCGTCCCCGCGCCGAGCCGCCCGCAGCCCCTCGGCCCGAAGTTTCAGCCGCAGAAGCAGTTTCCAGAAGGGGCCGGCTCAGGGGGCGAGGCGGTGGCGGAGCTGGCGTGTCAGCGCCGCTGCGAGAGCGCGCCGACCCGGCCGGGTCGCGACAGCGCCCGGCTCGGCTACCGGGACACGTCCACAACTTTGCTCCGCCGCGGAGCGGGCGCGGGGCAGCGGGAGCAGGCACTTGAGCCCGCTGGAGAGGGGGCTTCCTGGGCCCCCGGGAGCGGAGGGATGCCCGAGCCGCGGTCTGGAGCCGGGCGCCGTCCGCGAGCAGCCGCGGCGGGGCGGCTGCAGCTGCACCCGGGAGTGCGGACTGCCGCCCCGCCAACTCGGTAGGGCTCGGCAACCCGCTAGGATCACCTGTTCCCGGCCCCCTCCGGCTCCGCCGAGTGCGCAGCCCCGGCTGCACCTCTCCCGCCGCAGCTGGCGTCCTCTCAACGGCCGCTCCAGACGGGTCGCTGCCGCCGCAGGCTGAGCCGCCGCCGCCGCCGCCGAGCCTGCGCTCCACACGCGCGCACACCCGCCCGGACGCCTCCGCCGCCGCCGCAGCTCCGCTTTCACTGAGAGAGCGCCCGCGGCCCCGCCTCCCTCCGGGCCACGCCCTCGGGCCACGCCCACTGCGCGCGCGCCGCGGTCCACCTCCGCCGCGGCGCCGCAGCCAGGCCAATGGCCTCGGGTCCGTGGGTAAGGAGCGCGGGGCCTCAGAGCCGGTGGGGAGAGGCGACGGGACTCCAAGCCACGCCCCCTCCCTCAAGTGGCCAGCGCCGCGCACACTCCCCCCCATCCCACCAGCACCAATGGTCCAGCTGCGCGGAGTTGGCGAGGGCGGGGTGGAGAGCGGAGCGAGGTCATTGGCTGCCTCGGAGGGATCCCCGTTGGGCTGCAGTCGCCCATTGGTTAGTGGCCAGCGTTCGCTGGACTGGGAGCGACCGCGAGGGCCCGTTGGCGCCCCCGCCCTGAGCAGCTCGGGTCGCTGGCCTCCCGGTGGGGGCAGGAGACCCCGCCAGTCTGAAGGGCTCTGGCCATTGTTCAGGAACTGCTGTCACCCCGCCGTGCCAGTCCGGGATTGGCAGGGGGCGGGGGGGCCTGCCCAGGGGTCCCCAGGGCTTCTGCAGTGGTGGTGCTGCTGTGGCAGGCTAAGGAAAAGGCGGCTGGAGCCAAGCTGGGGAGCCGTAGCCGCGGCTGGACCAGGCTAAGGCAGTGTTGCCACTGGACCCCCACCGCTCACTGCCCTGCCTATCTTTTCTCACAGCCCCAAACTGGTCTAGGGCCCCCCGGTGGGGAAGGGAGAGATGCGAGGTGAGGACAGAGAAGAAAGAACCCTGGTCGTGTGTACAGACCGCACGGATCGTGTGACATGCGTACCTAGATGCCCGCGTGTTTCTGTGCACAAATGTGTTTGTAGGCATAGATACCTATGCTCTCGGGGATTGCATGTGAGTGAGTGCTTACACACATACACTTTATTTAGGTATGAACATCAAGTGGTTACACCGGAGCATTCACACGAATATTGACATGTGCACACACACACCCACCGACCCAGGACAGGTCCAAAACCATGCGCACGTACCCACTGCCAGGCATGTATTCGCAGACCTGTGCGTGTCTCGACTCCAAGGCCCTGCCTCACACCTTCCTCCTTGGACTTAAGTCTCCCCGTGCTTTCCCTTCCTGTTAAAGCTAACCCAGGGCAAAGCAACATTGTGCTGTGTGGGTCTTTCATGCAAAACACTTTATAGAGACAAATAACAGCAGAGGGAGAGACAAATTAAGAGGTGTAATAGGCAAGAGGGAAAATATCTGCTTTCAGCTGCAATTTAAAATGAAATGCAGCATTGAGGAGACAGAAAATACTGCAGGGAGGCCTTTACGGTTAGAAGAAGCGGCCCAGGCGGGCTCTCACCTCATAAATCTTGCTTCCTCTCTGAGGCCTGCTAGGATGGGCCACCGGAACTCAGACATCCTTCTCCCTCTGGCAGGCCACTGACAGCAGACCCTCCCCTGATGTTTAAATACCCTTGGCATGTAAATTTCTTTCACTTGAAAGTAAAAGACTGCTCTGGGTAACAGGTGCAAATATGTTGGTGACTGGAGACGAAGAGTCCCTCCCAACCCCACAAGTTGCACCTAGCTTAAATGTAAAATTCTAATTCAAATGTTTCAATCTCTCATGAATTTGATTAGTAGGAGTCAGTTCCCTGGAACCGGCTATGAACATCAGAGACAAACATGGGATCCCCTTGGTTGCAGGAGCCCAGACACCTGGCCTGAACTTTTCCCATCCTCAGTACTCAAGCATCCCCTTGCTCGGTCCCACCCCGGGAAGAGGCAGGCTTGTGTTTGGAGAGCTAGGAGCCCGTCATTCATTGGAGGCACCCCATTGTTCCACGTTGCGACTATAAGGGAATCGCTGTTTGGTCCCCCGAGAAGGTAGGATCCAGGGGGGAGGGGAGGAAGGCAAGTCTGAGTCTTGGAAGGGCATGTCTGTTTGAACTGGATGCTCAGGGGAATTGTGACACCTGGACCGGCCTCTCATATGCTGGTGAGCAGGGGTAGAAAGCGCAGCTGCGGTGAAACTGGCACATTCCACAGACCCAGGCTACAAAAACCAGAGCCCAGAGAGGACAACTCCATTTCAGATTGATGTCATGTTGGTAGTCACACTAAGTTGGTGACCTTTTACACTCTCCCTTAAGAGCTCACTGAAACCCTGCAGGCCCCCATCCCAGCTTCCGTGGACCTCACACATACCGTGGCTCTTTTATCACTGGGGTTTTCTGTTCATACGCTGTCCCACAGCAGTCAATGCCTCATGACAGGGACCATGGCTTGTTCGCCTCTCTAACCCTAGGTATTAATTACAATGCCTTGTACATCAGCACTGTGTTTGTTGACTAACCAATGAACGAATGCGTGAGTGGATGCCCATTTCACAGATGAGGAAGTTGAGACTCAGGGAAGGGAATAATAATGAACTAACATTTCTGTGTGCCAAATACATATCGCTTTGTTTACTTTTCAGAACATTCTTATGTGGTGGATTTTATTTATAGCCTCATTTTATAGATAAGAAGACTAAGGCTGGAGAGGTATAGGCTAAGTTAACAAGTATCTTAGTTTAATTTAAAACTCAAGTGGGGAGGGGAAACAGAAATGAATAGCCATTGAAAAAAATCTATTCTGGGGGCACCTGGGTGGCTCAGTGGGTTAAAGCCTCTGCCTTCGGCTCAGGTCATGATCTCAGGGTCCTGAGATCGAGCCCTGCATCGGGGGGGGGGGGGGGTCTCTGCTCAGCAGGGAGCCTGCTTCCCCTTCATCTCTGCCTGCCTCTCTGCCTACTTGTGATCTCTCTCTCTCAAATAAATAAATAAATAAATAAATAAATAAATAAATAAAATCTTTTTAAAAATAAATAAAATTTTAAAAAATTTATTTTGTCAACAAACTTTTATTGAACTTAGATGCTAGGTATTTCACTAGTCTCAGGCCGGACACAAAGATGAATAAAGCATGATCCTTGCCATTATTGATTCATATATTCAGTAAAGAACTATTTATTGAGGGGTGCCTGGATGGCTAAGTGTCTGCCTTCAGCTCCGGTCATGATCCCAAGTCCTGAGATTGAGCCCCACATCAGGCTCTCTGCTCAGCAGGAAGTCTGCTTCACCCTCTCACCCTCCCCCTGACCCAAACTCTCTCTTTGACTGTCTCTCAAATAAATAAATAACATCTTAAACAAAAAGAAGAACTATTTATTGAACACCTACAACTACCAAGTACAGGGGGCTGGGGAGAAGAGCCCTCTAAATAAGGCAGGTGTAAAGCCTATCTTCAGGAAGCTGCTTGTCTAATAGGCAACAGGGACCAATTTAGCCTGTCAGGAAGGACCGCAGGGCACTGGTCTGCATGCTTCACATCTTATCCTAACAGGCCCCCATGAAGGCTCTCTCTGAAGTAGGCCTTGTGATCCCGATTTAACAGGTGGAGAAACCGAGGCTCTGGGGTGTGACATGACTTATCCAAAGTCACACAGGGTATGATTTGCAAATGCGACAGAAAGCCAGATTCATCTACTCCCGGAATCTGTGCTCCTTCTGTTAATAATATTAATAGTAACTAAGATTAATGGGGCACTCGTTATGCACCAAGCCCTTCCAATAGCATGTTCCGGAAGCTCACTTATTGGATCCTTACAACCACCCCATGAGACAGGTACTATTATTACTGACATTTTACAGAAGAAGAAACCAAAACACAGAAATTAAAGAATTTTCCCAATGTCCCACATCTGGGAAGAGGCAGAGGGAGGATTTGAACCAGTCAGGCTCCAGAGCCCTTTATGTCTTTCAAGTCCATTGCTCTCCATCTTGTAATATAATATACTCTCCATCTTATAATGCCCTGAAAGCAGGTGCTGTAGGGGGTCAGAGCAGGGCACTGGCTGCAGGTGAAATTATCAGAGGCTTGTTGGGAGGATTGTATGTGCTCATTATCATCATTCAACAAGTACCTATAAAGTGCCTGCTATGTTCCAGCCAATATACAAGGCTTTAGGGATATAATGGTGAGTAAAAATAGACACATTGTTCCCATTTGTGGAGCTTACAGTCTCAAGGGGAAGAGGAGTTTCAACAAATAAGCAATCGCCAAATATGTACACAGGCGAAGATGACAATGAGGAAAGAGAGAAATGCAGCTGTAGGAACATGGAACAATGGATCTAGACCTAGACTGAGGGTGGGTGAAAAGTGGTTGGGGAAGACTTCTCCCAAGGCTGAATGGAGTTATGTAAGCAAAGAGGGATAGTGAGAACCCAAAGCTGAGGGGACAACCTGTGCAAAGGCCCTGGAGTAGAGAGAACATGGTGCTTTTGAGAACACAAAAGCCAGTAAGTCTGCAATAGAGAGAGTGATGGGGGAAAGACAGGTAGCATCATTGAATGATTTAGGGCAGGAGTAGGAATGTGTGTATAGAGGTAGGTGGGTGGGTAGATTCAGATTAACATTTTAAAAAGGCTTCTCTGGGGGAGCCTGGATGGCTCAGTTGTTAGGCATGTGCCTTCAGCTCGGGTCATGATCCCAGGGTCCTGGGATGGAGCCCAGCATCAGGCTCCCTGCTCAGTCGGAAGCCTGCTTCTCCCTCTCCCACTCCACTTGCTTGTGTTCCATCTCTGGCTGTCTCTCTATCAAATAAATAAATAAAATCTTAAAAAAAAGAGAGAGAAAAGAAAAATAAAAAAATAAAAATGCTACTCTAGCTGCAGTGTTGGCAACAGAATGGAAAACAGGAGTGAACAAGGTGGGTGCCTTTCAGAGGATATTGCAGTAGTCTATGGTGCCTTGGCCTGGAGCGGGGGGAGTCACCAGGACTGCAGGATCCAGATCATATTTAGAATCCAAACGCTACAGGACTTAGTGAATACTTGAAATAGGACATTGACCAAGAGGGAGACATCTGGACCGACTCTTGGGTCTCTAACTTGCCCGGGAGGTGGGGGCATTTGTTGAGATGGGAGCAGTCGAACCAGGCTGTGAGGGGCTTCCCTTGGGTTCATCAAGAAAGTGCTGGGCAGTTGGTACCTAACCTGAACCTCAAGTGGTCATTAGTCCTATTTAAAATCGAAGACCAGAGATAAAGCCAAGTTTGAGACAAGAGATAATCATCAGGCAGGTTCCTTAATGGCCTCCAGATAAATTGACCCTGGGCAGGGGAGACACTGAAGACTGGGGTCCTGCCCACTGAGAGCACACCCCGTCAGTCTAGAGATAAAAGGCCTTACAGCTGGGCTCACTCCAGCAGGCTACAACACTTAGTCAATGCCTGTGTGGTGGGGGCTGATTTCAGAGTCACAGAGCCCAAAACACCTGCCCTTATGGATTTTTTTTTTAAGATTTTATTTATTTATTTGAGAAAGCGCATGCGCACACAGAGGGAGAGGCGGAAGTAGACTCCCTGCTGAGCAGGGAGCCCAATGCGGGGCTCGATCCCGGAACCCCAGGATCATGATCAGAACCCCAGGCAGACACTTAACTAAGTCGCCCCGGCACCCCTGCCCTCATGGATCTTAAAAGAAAGTCATGAAATTTCCTTTCACTTCGTCTTCCCTGAGTCCCCAACCTTGCATCAGAAGTCACCCAGTCAGCCAGGAGCAAGAATTCTCACCTGGGAGCAATGTTGCCCCCAGGGAACATTTAGCAAAGTCTGGAGAGAACTTTGGTTGTCACAGTTCGGAGAGGAGTGCTACTGGCATCTAGTGGATAGAGGTCAAGGATGGTATTAAACATCTTACAAGGCATGGGGCAGCCCCCCACAATAAAGAACTGTCCAGGGGTGTCTGGGTAGCTCAGTCGGTTAAGCATCTGCCTTTAGCTCAGGTCATGATCCCAGGGTCCTGGGTTCAAGCCCCATGTCGGACTTCCTGCTCAGCCTGCTTCTCCCTCTCTAGCTCCCCCTGCTTGTGCTCTCTCTCTCTGTCAAATAAATAAAATCTTTCAAAAAAGAACTGTCCAGCCACAAATGTCAGCAGTGTCGAGGATGAGAAATCCTGGCTTAATGCCAAGGCTTTGAAAGTCAGAGAAGCCTAGCTTTACCACACATCGACCAGTAGATCTTGGGCAACTTGTCTGACTTCTCTGAGCCTCAGTTTTCCATCTGTCAAAGGGGGAGAGTCAACAGTAATACATACCTCAGGAAGATGATGTTGGAATTAAATGGGATGGCTGGCCATAAAGAGCCTGAAGCAAATGTCAGGCTCATCCTCCAAGTGAGCAGGAGCTGAGCCAGACTCGTTCTTGATCTACCTCCCAAACCCAAGTCCGCAGTATGTCGGAAAAGGGAAAGCAGAGTGGTCAGAACAAGAATGCTGGAGTCAGAATACCAGTGTTGAGTCTGGACTCAAGTCTCTTACCAGTACTGAGACCTTGGGCAAATTACCCACCTCTTGAGTCCCCAGTTTCCTCATCGGTGAAATGGACACGTTCACAGTACCCACCACATATGGTGGTTCTGAGGACTACAGCAGCTAATCCTTGTCAATGACTGAGCACAGGGTCTGGCACATAGTGAGCACTTGATCAACATGAATCCATGTTATGAAAGACAACAAGAATCACTGCTGCCTCATTTCCTAGTGGCAAGCAGGCTGCAACCCAAACTGAAACTTTGTAACAAAGTTTCTAGGAAGGGAAGCTCCATTTCCAAATACTCTGTCCATGGTCCCTATGAGAACTCTCATTTGTCAAGTGAAGATTAATTCAGACATGGATTTTCATTTCAGATGAAAGTTCTATTGTACTAAGCACTAATCAGGCAAAACCCCTCCTCTCTGGGAGTTTCTAAATCATCCCGCTGAATGGTAGATATGGAATCTAAGGATCAAAGCATGTAAGTAATTTGTAGTTAGAGGCAGAGCAAATGCTGGGTCTCAGTACTTAAGAATACCAGCAGAGGCCACTTTCACAAGCATAGTAAGGGTCAAGGTTCTTCTCACTCCTGAAATTCAGGGTGACATTTACCTCATTAACATTGTGGGGATTAATGAAATAGTCCACGTTAATTTCTTAGCAGAGTACAGGGCATATACCAAGAACTAAATGTTAGCTATTATTTATGGTACTCTTTTTCAAGAGCCTGTAAAATAAATATCTGAGTCTCATAAAAATATACTTCCAAAAGCTTACATCAAGCCCCATAAAGCTAGAAATGAAGTGGTATCTTTAAAATGTAACCCTGGCATAATGTAGCCATCTGGTTCCACTTGCTAATATTAGGGAGTTTTTGTTTGTCTGTTTTCTGTGAAGATTTTACTTATTTGACAGATAGAGAGCACAAGTAGGCAGAGCGGCAGGCAGAGGGAGAGGAAAAAGCAGGCTCTCCTTTGAGCAGGGAGCCTGACATGGGGCACGATCCCAGGACTCCAAGATCACAACCCGAGCCAAAGGCAGCCTCCCAACCGACTGAGCCATCCAGGCACCCCTGTCTGTCTGTTTTCTAATGTCCATGGGTTGCTTATTGAGGCTCCAGATTCCAGGCGGAATCTCAAAGTATCTGCTCTTAATGGTGTTAGGATGTTAAGAAGAGCCCGAGGCATCAGGCTGGTGTGGCTGGGTGAAGACTACATGGACCAAACAATCTTGAGGAAGTATCCTCAAGCCCTAGCCATTATACCATCCAAGTGTTTTCTAAAACCAGATCAATAAGGCAGAGTGGCAAAAGAATTGTGGTTACAACCTTGAATCTTATAGACCTGCATATGAATCCTGGTCCTGCCTCTTACTGACAATGTAACTTTGACCAGGTCATCTCATCTATTTCTGCCTCAGTTTCCTTGGCTACAAAATAACAATGATGTTAGTACTAAATTCAGTATATGTTAAATATTTGTATTATGCAAAGAAATAGAAAATAGCAAGTTTAGAATTCAAGGTTGATAAACAAAAAAGACGGGTTTGAAGACAGAATCCTACCAGTTAACTTCCTTGTCCCATCTCTGCCATTTGATTGGATGAGCTGAGCAGACCACTCACCTCTCAGAACCAACTTCTTCATCCTTAAAGGGGACCCATAATACCCTATCTGAGATAACCAGCGGGCAAGCACTTTGTTAGTAAGAAAGCAAAAGAGACATGTTTGTTGTGGCTACGATCACTTTTCAGAAAGAATTTTCATCATTCCACAAATACTTATTGAGCCTCGCCATAATTTAAAAGCTTTATGGGATGCCTGGGTGGCTCAGTAATTAGGGATTCTGATATCGAGTCCGTGTTGGGCCCACTGCTGGGGCGAGGCGGTGGGGGGGGAGGTGCGCGAAGCCTTCTCCCTTTCCCACTCCCCCTGCCTGTGTTCCCTCTCTCGATGTGTGTATGTCAAATACATACATACATATATACATTCATACATACATACATAAAAGCTTTGCGATTCCCTCTCTTTCCTATTTTGTTCCATTCCACTTTTTTTAGTATTCTATTCCCTATATTAAAAAAAAACTTAGGGGCGCCTGGGTGGCTCAGTGGGTTAAAGCCTCTGCCTTCGGCTCAGGTCATGATCTCAGGGTCCTGGGCTGGAGCTCTGCATTGGGCTCTGTGTTCAGCAGGGAGCCTGCTTCCCCCCTCTCTTTGCCCGCCTCTCTGCCTACTTGTGATCTCTCTCTCTCTGTCCAATTACTAAATAAAATCTTAAAAAATAAATAAAAAATTAAAAAAATAAAAATAATTTAAAAAGCTGATAGAAACCGAGTGGGTCCTTTGTCCCATTTGCCAAGTGTTTCTGGATGTCTGCCTTTGGAGCACGTGGTAGAATTGTCCCACCCCCTTGATGTTGAATGGAGCCATGTGACTACTTCTGGCCAATGAATTAGAAGCAGAATGGCAGGTGTCAATTCTAGGCCAGAGTATTTAACGGCCAGAGCCAGGTCCTCCAGAGCTGTGGCTTTTCCTCTCGCAAGGTGACTGAGAGCGCTCCAGCCGGCAGCTGCTCCATCAGCCAGAGTCCTTGTCTGATTCCGACCAGCAGAACCTTCTGCACATCTGCGTTGGCTGCGCTGGCATGGAGCTTACATGAAAAATTAATTTGTGTCGTGTCGAGCCACTGAGACCACAGGGCTTTGAAAAGGTTTTTAACTTAAACAATCCTGTAAGGTGAAGTTAACTTTAATCATCTATTTTACTTAATCCAAAATAGCTAAAATATTATCAGTTCCATTATTATTTTAAAATCAGTAATAAGGTAAGTTACATTCCTTTTTACACACCAAGCCTTCATGGTCTAGCGTGTTTTTTACATTTACGGCACATTTCAAGTGCACCACGAGCCCCATGTGCCTGGCGGCTACTGGACTGAACAGCACAGCTGTAATGGCTAATGATCCTGAGTTTGAGGCGCGCTATTCTAAGGCATCCTGAATAGGTAAATCTTTATCCTCATCCGGAGGAGCTCTGGAAAGGGAAATCCAGTGTTTCACAAAGTAGGCTGTGGCTACATCTCTGGTACATTTTTCCTCATTTAGTGTGCAGTGGGGTATTTTCCTTCCAGCATTACAATTTCCTGCCACTTCCCTCCCTTTCTCTCATTCACTCACCCCTCCTTTCCCTCAAAGGGGGGAAAAAAAAGACGAGGGTGTTTTCAAGGGGCCCAGCTTGACGGTAAAGAGAAAACTGACTATTTAAAAAGTTCTGTGGACTCCTGGGTGGCTCAGTCAGTTAAGCATCTGCCTTGGACTCAGGTCATGATTCCAGGGTCCTGGGATCGAGTCCTGCATTGGGCCTCTTGCTCAGCGGGGAGCCTGCTTCTCCTCTGCCAGCCCTGCCTGCCACTCCCTCTGCTTGTGTTCTTTCACTCTCTCTCTGACAAATAAATAAAATCTTTAAATAAATAAAATGTTCCCAGTACCCATGGTATTTCAGGAGTAGAGATTCAGTGAGGCCCGGGTAAGGGTCAGGATATGGTCAGTACACTTTCTTCTCCATGGGATGTGAACTGTAGGCTTCAGGATCACGAGGGAGGGGAGGTAGATGTGGGAGAAGAGTGGAACGAAGGCCTTAGGACTTGATCTCATATCCTGGGGGCAAAGAGAATTCCTTCCGGCTTCTGGCTTGGAACTTATACTCAAGCGTCAAGAGTTGAAGGTAAGTGTTAATTGCTTTTTTATTAATTTGTTATTATATGTGTTTGCTATTGTTGTTATACAGCACCTACACACTGAAAATGTGTTTCCTTTTTATTTATTTACCGATATGTCAGGAGCATCTTTCCATGAAATTAAATATTCTTCTCCCTGATCATTCTGACAGCCAGATAGTATTTCTTAAACGGGTATACCATAACTTATTTACCCAATCTGTTCTCGTTGGACATCAGGGTCGCTTCCAATTGTTTGTGATCGACAATAGCTTATTGCTCTCGTGATGCCTGGGCTCCTGCAGAAGGCTCAGGCAGAGCACATGTGCAGATGGGGGAAGGCATGATCACCCCAAGGCATCCTTCTGACAAAATGGGATTTTGCCACATAAGAGTCCAACTTCTAGGGGGGTAAAGAGGGCACAGCCTTCTCGGGGCACTGCCAGAGACCTGTGTAAGATGAAAAGTGTTGGAGACAGAGAGTTGTGGGAGGTCCCAGGTCGTGCCACTTAGCAGCTCTGTGGATACCGTCACTGAGCCTCAGTTCCCTCATTGGGAAAATGAGGGTAATAAATGGCCCCTTGGCATTGTTGCAAAGATTAAATCAGACTGACTATGAGATCTGGTTAAGACAGATGGAGCATGCGCACACCCAACTCGGCTCCCTCCGAATGCTCCACTAATGCAAAGGCAAAGGGGATTTTTTTTTCAAGGCATAAAACTACAAGGATAATTAGCACAGAGGGATAACATTAACAAAATGTGGAAGGCAGAAAAGCAGATCAATGGGTTGTAACTTAGAGGAACCAAGGACCCCCAAGCCCTAAACTGCCAACAGGGAAAGCTGGAAGTAACCCTACTTACACAATAGAAGCCCCCAAAGGCTCAGTGGTTACTTTCAAAGGCCAACGGAAGGAGGAGCTGAAGACAAGAGCGTGGTCCCTTCCCTTCCTTGCCTTCCTCTGTACCCAGTTCCTGCTTCCGGACAGAAAACCAGGGTCAGGGCCCGAGGATGGTTGGGAGAAAGGCTGTCCTTCCTGCGGGCATGTGCAGCCCACCCTGTGCCAGGCTCCGCGTGCCCGTGGCGGCAGAGGATGGCAGAGGACGGCAGACACAGAAGCACACTCTCTCAGGGGGCTCGGGGGACTTAGCAGGACTTAGCAGATGTCCAGCTTGCCCTGGTGAGTCAGAAATAAAGTTCAAAGGGCACTGGGACGGGGCCCTGGTGGGCTGCCCCAACGGCCCATGTTAAGACGGGGGCTCTGAAGCCCCTGAGGCAAGACCTTGCCCCACACCCACACTCATCAGCCTGTCCCTGCCCACGTCCCCAGCCCAGCTCTCCCCATGCTTTCCTTTCGCCGCCCACGCAGACGGTGGCCTCCTCCAGGCCCTCTCCAGGTGCCCTCTCTTTAGCCTGTCGCTCAGATAAGGGTAGGGAGGCTCCAGCTCAGCCAGTAGCTGGGCCCAGGATCCCTAGTTTGGGTCCCTGTCACTCCTCCAACAGGCCATTCCCCACCCTCCTGGCAGCACCGCCCCACCCCTTCCAGGAAATCACCACTAAGTGCTCTTCTCAGAAACTCCTACTCCCAATCCCTTGTCACATAATGTACTAACCGACAGGGCTTTAATCCTCCCCGGAGGGAGACATGCTTTCCTAACCATCTGAAAAGAAACAAGTTTCCAAAGACCAAAGGATTGTAGCTATAATGGTGGAAACCTATAGGCAGTGGGGCCAATCAGATGGGCATAGAAGCTCTGCTCGAAGCATTGCTGTAAATAGTCATGTCAAACGGGCTAAGGGGAAAATAGAGATAAAGGTATTCCTTCACCTGTGTGCTCACCTAGAGTCAGA
>CM052798.1:16638323-16661157 GCA_028533885.1 Nasua narica | reverse complement strand
AGTGGGCAGCGGGGACTTGAGCATTGTTTACCCATTGTTTATTTATCATCATTATTATTTATTTTAATTTTTTTATAATATTGAGACAGAAGTCATATAACATCAACTTCACCGTTTTAAAGCGTGCAATTCAGTGGGTTTTTAGTGCAGTCACAATGTCGTGCACTGGTCCCCATTAATTCCAGAACATTTCCATCACCCCAGAATGAAACATGGCACCTCTCAGTAGTCGCTCTTGGTTCTTTCCTCCCCCTGCCCCTGGCAGCCACCAATCTACTCTGTCTCTCTGGATTTGCCTATTCCGGGCAGTTCATATAAGAGGAATCCTGGAGCCTGAGACCTTTTATGACTGGCCTTTTCACCTGTCATAAGTGTTTTTTAGGTTCATCCATGGTTCTGTATCGGTACTTGGCTCTTTTTCGTGGCTGACTAGTGCCCCCTCGTATGGCTGCACCACGTCTTGTTTAGCTATTCATCCCCTGATGGACATTTGGGTGGTTTCCACTTTTTGGCTATTATAAACCATCACGTATCAGTTTCTTTCTCCTTGGTCCCAGGCATCAAGAGTTCAGCATCTTCCCACATAGCCCCTCACTCCTGTCCTTTGGAGGGGGGCACCCTTCTATTCCCCTTTACACAGGGAAGGAGATGGGTGCCAGGATTTGCCATTGTGAGAGCGAGACCCTCCGGGGCCCCATTGAGTCGACTGAGTGGATCGAGTCGGAGGCTGCTCCTTCGGCCCCTGTGCCTGAGTGCTGGCTAGGGCAGAGCTCCCGCCAAGCCACGAAGGACACGGGCAGTGCCCGGGAAAGCAGCCTTTGCTGTTGGAAGCCACTGAGACTGGAGCCCGTTTGTTACTGCCGCAGTGCCCAGCCTTCCCTGACGGACCCGGCGCTTCCGTGGGCTGGGACCCCGGCCGCCTCTGTGCACGGAAGCAATGTCCAGGCTTGCAGACGCGCACACAACACAGCTTGAGGTCAGGCTGAGGTCAGGCCGTGTGGCTTGAATTTCCAAAGTCTTGGTGAGTACATTGTGGGAGCTGATTTTCAGGAAGATTCTGTCGCACAGTGGCTGAAACGTTATCCAGACAAGGCTCTCAGTCGTGGATCAGGCTCACCCTTGAGGTTGTTTCCAGATGCCCCTTGTGCTCCGTGAGAACAACCACTCACCTTGGCAGATAATCAGAGCCAAGATAAGTACCGATGGAGAATCTACCAGATACAGTATCGAGCACTTTTCATATATGTTAACCTCCTAGCCGCCCTCTGGGATAGGTACTGTTATCACCTCCAATTTCCTGATAAGGAACGTGAGACTCGGAGAAGTAAAGAGACTTGCCCAAGGTCCCCAAACAAATAGGTGGGAAAGGTAGAGTTTGGACCTACGTCTGCCTACTTCTAGAGCTCATGTTTAACTCACTGTTTTTTTGACCACTAAGGTCTTCTTGATGACCTGTGAGCAACTCAGCATCTACCAGTGTCTTATGCTGGAATTTACCACCATCAGGTCTTCCAGGGGAAACAACACCATAGTATATAGACAGAACTCAGGGTTAAAGGTCAGGAGCCCTAGGTTCACGTTTGAAATCCAGCTGTAGCTTACTCCATGGCTTAGGGCAAATTCCTCCCCCTCCCTGGGCCTCAGTGTTCACATCTATGAAATGGGACATTTTGACTAGATCAGGGGTTCCCATGTCAGCTGTACATCCAAAGCTGGTTAAAAATACTGATTGATGGGCCCTTCCCCAGATCTGCATTATCAGGTCTGGGATCCCCAAATCCACAGGTGATGCACATCCGAAGCAAGGCCTGGGAACCCTGCTCCTAGGGACCTTCCATAGCTAAGCCTCTGTGAGTTTATGGAAACAGAAGAGATCAACCCAGTAACGATGCTGGGCAGTCTGAGTCAAAGACCAAAAACAACACTTTCTGGACAGTGTGTTGTGGAAGAAGCTAGAAGGAAGTCGGTTGGACTGTGGACGTTGGGGTGGAAGGAAAGTAGAAGCAGAAGCTGGCTTTAGCCTGTTTTCACGGTTTCATTTTCTCCACAGAAGAAAATCACATTTCCGGTGAAAGGTCATTTCATCTGAAAACGGAAATGACCATTCCCCTGGGAACTTGGACATGGAGCTGGGCTCCAGGGGGATGAGAAGCGCCCCCAGCCCACCACTGCGTGCCGTGGACGGCAGGACGAGGCCACGATGAACTCAGACTGTGTCGAAGGACGGAGATGATGGGATTGCTTATTGTGGCAGCTGGTGGTACTCGGCCTACCACAGCCTGGAGGAAGTGGGACCAGAGCAGGCTCTTAGAAGGCGAGTAAGGTTTGGACACACGGACGTTCCAGAGGGCAGGAACAGGAGAAGCAAGCAGGTGGGAGCCGGAAGAGGGCGATGGGTCTGCACACTAGAGAGAGATGCGGTGTGATTGGTCCTGAGGGCCACGCTGGCGTGCTGGAGTCAGCTCACACCCGCTCGGCAGAGCCAGACGTTAGCATCCTTTCCCATCTCTGCGCTCAGTGACAGCCCTCACTTTGGTAGCATGAAATTGGCCATGGTGGGAGTATTTACACCATGGCAACCAGCAACCGCTATAAGCCAGGGCTTTTTTCTCCTATTGTTACACAGTTATCAGCGTGCTACTGGTTGCAACCCACATGCAAATGGGTCCTGCCCTTCAGAGGCAGGGGCCAGAGCCCCTGCTGCCAGGTCTAATCCTTGCCCTGCTGAGCTGAGTGGCCTAGGGCAAGTGAATGTCATCTTTGAGGCTCAGATTCTTCATCTGCAGAATGGGGCTACTAACCATATGCCCTTCACAAGGCTGCTTGCGGACAATGAATGAGGTCATGTATGTGGAGCCCTGCCTGCATCTCAGGACCACCTGTCCCACACACAGGACAGCCGCCGAGAAGTACCTGCAGCGCTCTGGAAGCTTCCTCTGGCTGGAGGGCATGCTCCCCAATGCAGGGCCAGCCCTCCGACACAGGGCAGGCTGGGAGTGCTGGGACCTTGATGTCTTTGGGAGCCGTCCTCAGTCAAGGGTGGACGGCAGCTGGTGGGCAAAGGGCCCAGCCCTCTCACCTCTTCATTAGGACACATCTGAGGCCCACCCTGTCTCTTGGAAGTCTCCAGAGGGGCTGAGCCTCGCCTGTCCCCACTGCAGCCTATTCACCAGCCTAGCCTGACTTGGAGTTTTTCTCCCCTGCCTCAGTTTCCCTCTTCCCTACTGGTGCTTCTTGGGATCACTGCCCGAAGGAACTTCTCCCATCCTTATCCCAGGGTCTTCTTCTGGGGGAGCCCAGCCCAGAGAGCAGCCAAGATGATCAGTAACCAGAATCACCTCATTTTGTATACAGAGATTTACACAGTGAGATCCCGTCTGCAGCTGGCTTCATCCCTACAGAAACCCCATGAGGCAAACAAGGGATTATCCACTCCATTTTGCAGATGGAGACACTGAGGCTCAGAGAAGAGCAGTGATTTGCTCAAGGACATACCACTATCAAGGAGAAGGGCTAAAACGAGGGTGTCCATGTTCTAAGTTTTTAGCTTTGGGTTGCTCTGGGCTCCTGGAGGGCCCTGAGTTGGCTGGGAGTGTGGTCTCCACCCCTCGGACTCCTGTCCCCTGGTGGGTGAGGCTGCCGCTGGCCCCTACATGGGCCTGGGACTGTGAAGGGCAAATGGGCTGGCGGGGGGAATGGCCGGTTATTAAATCCATCTATCACTCTGCAGGCCTGACCTCATTCTGTCCCGGGAAAGCTAGTTGTGCCCGGGGGCGGCTGTGAGGGTAGGGTGGGGTGGGATGCTGACCCAGCAGGGAAGGGTAGGTGGGGGCCTGCAAGGCCAGAGTAGCTAGGGTGGGATGAGGTCAGAGACAGCTCCTGGCTGTCTCCATGTCCAGACAGCATGAGGGCAGCCAGGGGCCCAGGGGCCCAGGGGCAGGCAGAACCATTGTAATGCAGATGGCCCCTGGCACCCCCCTGGGGCAATGGCCTGAAAAGGGGGCCTTCTTGGGGGTCCCTGCCTCTAATTAATTCCCTATCACTACCTGAGCCCTCCAGACCCAGGATCCCAAACCCGAGAAGATAGGGGTCAAGGGCAATATAGTGGCCATGACATAAACTTGGATGTGCCCATGGGGGCCACCACTTCACTATCTAGTGAGCACCAGCTGTGTGCAACACTCAACCTGTTTCATCCTCAGGCCACGTGGGGAAGGGTTAGGGTTGAGTTCTGGAGCCTGAGGGACCTGGGTCAGAATGCAGGTCCCACCCCGTGGGGTCTGTCTGTGCACCTCCTCCCCTCACTAACCTTAGCTCCCACATGGGGGAAATGTGGCCAGTGATAACCCCCATCTCGTGGCAGGAACGAGGTGAGGATTTGATGGCAGAGCCCACGTAATTTGTTCAACTCAGAGCCGGGCACACGGGACACTCGGTAAGTGGCAGGAACAGCGATGACACTGGCACCTAGGCTGCACAGGGCGCTGTCCTGAGCACTTTCTGTGGCTGTCTTGAACTTCGCAGTCACACTGAGAGGGAGGGGCTGTTAAGCCTCCTCTCACAGGTAAGGAAGCCAGAGCTCAGAGGGGTCAAGTCACCGGCCAGAGGTCACACAGCTGCTGGGTGGCAAAGGTGGGAATTGAATCCAAGTCTCTCTGCCTTGAAGGTCTGACTAGCAAAACCCCTGGCCCCACTTCGTATCCCCCCCATAAGTGAGGCTGGTTCATCTCTTTGGTCCTTTTAGAGATGCTGCTGGGTGAAGCTTTCCCGGAGGCTCACAGAGGTCAAGGCACCACCAGCCCGGGGCTGCCGACAAGATGGGACCAGAGCTGGGACAACCGCCCTGGATGTCATCCGCGGGCCCTGCCCCCACCTCGCCCTCTCCTGTGAAAGGACGGAGCCCCCACCGGATCCCCAGGCCACTGAAGTGTGGGATTGAGGCCCCATTCTTTTCTCTTCCTCTGGAAGGTAATTTGCCTGGAACACATTGAGCACTTAAAATATTTGGTCACATTGCCACCATCTAGGTTACCATGGTGACCTCTTTGAATTTGCTTCGGGGGGGGGGGTGGGGGCGGGTAATAATTAATACAGCACTTAGCACTGCTGCCCACAGCGAGTGTGGGGGGCATTACAGATTTGCCCTGGGACTTTCTTCCCCATGGGAACAGCCTCCCCCTCTAAGCAGGGTGCTAGGGTTCCCCAAGGAGGCATGGAGGGCAGAGCACCCCAACCCTGTCCACCCCTTCCGCGGCCCTGGCAGCCACGTCACAGGAGCCGAGTAGACTGGAGAGCTCCCTACCAACGAGGGATTCAAAGCTCACGAGAGTAAGGGACTCGTTCAAGGCCACCGATCAGGATCCAGGCAGCCTCAACATCAGGCCGGAAGGCTGGTTTCCGAAGCTGCAGGACAGGGCTCAGGCTGCCAAGGAAGCCCAGCTCTGAATCTCTTCCCTTCCCACGTGCACTTGAGCCATGTGAGAGGGTGGAACATTGCTGTCTCTGGACGCCAAGGAGGGGCCAGTGGCCCTGGGCTCAGTCATCGCCCCTTCAGACCCGAGCGGATTTCGGGCTGGGGTAAGGAGCCAGGAACCAGACTCGGGGGGAGGCTGGAAGAGCAAGTGGATGGACTATGATGGGGAGGGGAGCCTGGGAGGGAGCTCCGGGCAGTGAGGGCTTGGCCATTTCCGAGAGGGTCCCCAAGAGGGGGAAGTGCAATGTGGGGCCATTCTGCCTCTGTGCTCCTCTCCACCGGCTCCTCCCCTTCATTTCCTGGTCTCTGCTCACTCCAGCTCTGGATGGGAAGTAGATAGATAGAGAGTAGAAAGAATAAGAAGTCTTGGGGCGCCTGGGTGGCTTAGTGGGTTAAGGCCACTGCCTTCGGCTCAGGTCATGATCTCAGGGTCCTGGGATTGAACCCCGCATTGGGCTCTCTGCTCAGCGTGGAGACTGCTTCCCCCTCTCTCTCTGCCTGCCTCTCTGCCTACTTGTGATCTCTCTCTCTGTGTCAAATGAATAAATAAAATCTTAAAAAAAAAAAAAGAATAAGAAGTCTCTTGAATCCAGACTCCATCCCCTTTCTCTGATGGGGAAATCGAGGCTCATAGAGGCCTTAGAGAGGTCCACAGACCCACAACCAGCACGTGGTCAGCGGGGATTAGAACCCACATCAGTCTGTAGCATCTGAACTTCTAACTGCTACCATTGGGCTAAGTTCTCTCCCTGTTCCCACATTCCCCTTGGGGACAGGGCTGACGGCTTGGGGAGGCGTTAGCACTGATGTAGAATGGAAGGAAATACGGGTGGGCCTGAGGCTGCCCAGGGCTGATGAAGAGCAGGACACAGGGAGGAGGAGCAGGTGGACTTCTTTGCTGGGGAACCGGAGCAGGCATAGCTCAGACAAAAACCTGGGAGCTTGGGAGCTTCAACTATAGAGGTTGGGTTATAGCAAAAGGAAAGGGAGAAGGGGAGAGTGGGGAATGGCTTTGATACCTCCAGACAGGGCCAAAAATTGAGCTTGCAGTGTTTTGTTCGTCGCAAACCAAACAAACCTGGGACTTCAGTACGCTGCCACCAGGTGGCGGCGTAACTTGGCTGCTCACAACATTCACTTCGATTAAAATAAAAATTGCAGTCATTTTTCAAGAAAGACAAAAGTCTAAAGAATTAGATTTATATATTGTGTCACGTAATTTTTAAAAGTGAAGCTATTTTAGGAGAAAAACACCTGAATACAAGTTAGTTCTTTCTTCCCTGACCTTTAACTTTTTATTTATCTACCTACTCTAAACCTTCTGTCTGACTTGGGTTAACAACTGGAGCCCATCTCTAATGTTTTCATGCTAATTCAACATACTGGAAAGCTCAGAGGACATGGAGTCAGCTTCCGTCCCTCACTTCAATTAGCCCAACTCCGGAGGTAGCTGCTTACCACCCCAGGTCACCCCACATCTGTACTGCAGACTTCCCATACCCCGTGCTCTCCTCCCACTGGGTGTTAACTCTTGACTGCCTGCCACGTCAGAAGGTGAATTCCTCCAGGCACAGACCGTGGCCCATGCATCTCAGTACTTGCCCCAGATCTTAACCCTAATACCTGGCACATGGATGATGATCAGCAGTTTGTTGAATGAATAAATGAATTCCCATTTCACAGATAAGGAATGATGATGATGATGATGATAATTATAACTGATATTTGTTATGTATCTACAATGTTCCAGACATGTGTTAATTCATTTAGTTCCCACAATAATTCTAGAAGGTAGATACTAGTATTACACTTATAGGTTAGGGAACTGGGGCTTAGAGACATTTGACATGGAGAGCTGAGAGCAGTCTCCATCCATCCATCCATCCATCCATCCATCCATCCGTTTAGGAGAATTTTGCTGCAGCTAGATGCTGGATGTCTATGGGATCCCTGGTCCATGCTAGGCCCTATGGTCAGTGGGCACCAGGGAAGCACCACCCACATCCCCTCTTTACCCTGGCCAGCCCTTGAGAGAGGCTCTTCACCCAACACCTGGTGTACAACCTGTGTGACAGCCCACCAAAAATGCTCCTGCCATCTTGAACTTCATATCCTCACACCCAGTGGTGGGTTGGGTGGGAGGGAGAGGAAGCGCTCTTTCTCAGAAGATGGCTAATGTTTCCTCGCCTATCTTCGGCCCTCATTGGGTTGAGGTTCCATCCCTGAACCAATCAGGGAGGTCTGAAGGATGCCATTGGGGAACAGACGTTGTCCCCGGAAGTGGGCAGGTGATAATTCCAGGCCTGGGTGCCAGTAAGAGGGTGAGAGAAACGAACCCCTTAAACAAAAGGCAGGGTCCGGGTGGAAGAAGGTAGATGCCGGGAGGTGGCTACAGCTGCCCACTGACTCCTGTTGCCGGAAGCTGAGGACTTACAGACAGATCCCCGCCTCTCTCAAAGGCGCTGCCGGTCCCTCCGAGTCAGCGAAAGCGGCCTCCCTGGCCTGCTCCTCCTCTTGCCGGCTGTGAGTGCTCAAGCTCAGACAGGGCCTCAGTGTGCTCACCTACACAGGGCTGTGGGGAAGGTCCAGTGGAGGCGAGGCCCAGGAAGGCTCCTTGCCCACTAGACCCTTCCCTGCACGTGCATGATGTTCTGAGAGGGCTGACTCACCTCCCTCTGCGAGTCTATGCACAAGGCCCTTCGCTCTGACTGCAGGACGAGTCCCGGGTAGGACCCGGGGGGGCTCAGGGACCCGGGGAGATTGGGGGCCAAACACTTGTCCACTTCCTGCCTGCATGGTCCTGCCTACCTGAGCCTCAGTTTCCTCACCCCTGAGGACTAGATAATTACCAACATCCCCAGGTCGTTGTGGAGTAAATGAGCAGATATGGACACGGGGCCTGGCTTGAGGGAGTCTCTCAGAGAGATTTTCTCTACTTATTGGGAGGACGTGCAGAGTCAGGATGGGAAAAGCATCAGGAGGCTCTCAGTCAGATTCTAGTGTTCATTCTTTGGATGACCAGCAAACATTATTGAGCACCTACTATGTGCCAAGCATCATACAGAGCACGAGGGATACAGCAGTAAACAAAACAGACAAAAATCCTTGCCTTCCAGGAACTGGCATTTCTGTCAGGAGAAATGAACCACAAAATCAGCTTAAAAATGTAAATATGATAGATAACAATAAATGCTGAGAAGAATAAAGTAGAGAAGACAGAGACTATTGGTTAGCTGGTCAGGGAAGGGCTCTTAGAAGGTCATATTTGAGTAAAGATCAGAAGGAGGTAAGAAAACGAGTCTAGAACATTCTAGAAAGAAAAAAATAGACCTGTCACAGGCAAGAGGAGTCTAAAGAGATGTAAAAACTAAATGTAATGTGATATCCTGGATGGAATCCTGGAACAGAAAAAGGACATTAGGTAAAAACTAAGGAAATCTCAACTAAGTATGGACTTAGTTGATAATAATGTATCAATATTGGCTCATTATTTGTAACACATGTATCATATTAATGTAAGATGTTAATGATAGGGAAACTACATGTGGGTATACAAGAACTTCTGTACTATGAGTTTTTTGTACTTCTAAAACTATCCCAAAATAAAACGTTGATCAAAAAGGCGGGGGGGCAACAAGTGCAAAGGTCCTGAGACAGGAGTGTGCCTGGTGGGATTAGAAAGGAGGCATTGCTTAAGGGAGAGTGGGAGGTGAGGTGGTCAGAGAGTTAGGTGGGGGATGCGTTGTGTGCAGGCTGGTGGGACATTCCAAGGACTCTATCCTTTGCTCCGAGGTGGCTCTAGAACCACTGGCGGGCTCTGACATCTTTGGACCTGTGTCCTAACAGCATCCTTCCAGCCGCTCTGTTCAAAGTGGACCCCGTGGGGCAGAAGCTGAAGCGGAAAGACCAGTGAGGAGGTTCCTGCAGAAGTCCAGGTTGGAGAGGATGGTGGGTGGACGAGGCGAGAACGGGTTGGGTCCTGGAAATATTGTGTAGGAGGTAGAGCTGACTGAATGTGGGGTGTGAGATGTGGGGTGTGAGAGAAAGAGGAGTCAAGGAGGATCCCGGGACAGCCTGAGCTGCTGCAAGGATGGAGGTAGACAGATTTGGGTCAAGTTAGGAGCTCAGTTTAAACAACTGAGTCAGAGGTGCCATGAGACATCCCAGAGATGTCAAGAGGCATCTGGAAGTACAAGTCTGGAGCTGAGAAGGGACGTCTAAGCTGCAGAATATGAATGTGGGAGTGGTCGGCAAAGAAACAGAAGGGAAAGCTCTGGAAGCCAGGGTGGGGAGATTCCCTGGGGCGAGGCAGGGTGAATGCTGGCATTGCACACATGCACACGGTCACTTAACACACACGGCTGCTGTCATCCTTGCAGCCACCTCCCCAGCCCACTCCTTGAATGTTCCTCCTGCGTCAGTCGGGAGGACTAGGGAGGTGACAGGGGAGGTCAAGGGCTAACCAGCACGGCGCCTGACAAGGGCGGGCCCTCCACGCTCCCCCAGCAACTTGGTGGCTGGAGCCTTTTTCATCACCCCATTTGACCGACGAGGAGAGTGAGGCACAGAGAGTTTAGGGGACATGGCCCCCCCTCTTTCCAGCAGAAAGCATCCTGGCGGCGGGAGTCACATCGAGCCCCTCAGTTCTCATAAGGAATTCAGCTGATTCGAAGTCAGGGCTGATCAGTGGGCAGAGCAGCCTTACCCAGGGCCCCCCCAAAGACGGCCGCCTGCACCTGCTGTGCCAGCCTGCGCGGTGCCCAAAATGCCCCCGCAGGGCCAGGCCCTGCGGTGCCTGAGACATCTGTGGCTTCCAGTGGTGGCGGCAGAGGGAGCGGGTTAGGCTGCCGGTGGTCCCGGGGGGCCCAGATATCCGGAGGCCCGGGAAGCTGCGGCGTACGCTCCCGAAGCCAGCTCTGGTGTCGCAGAAAGGCTGCCTGGGTGCCTGGAAGGGTTGATTTCTCCCGCTTTTCGGCTCCCCTGGAACTCTGGGCAGCGGCATTCTGAACTAGCTCAATACGGGGACTAAGGACTTAATACACGTGGTTACTTTTGTTCATGGGCAAGAGCCTTCAGACATGGAGCTCACGGGAGAGGAAGGCCTGGAAGGGGCCAGGGCGGAGGGCAGGCTAGGACTCGCTGCCCTGGGCTTCGGCTCCCGGAATGACCGGCACGGCGGCCGTGCGGGGGCCCCTCGTGCTCCAGCCCAGCGGCTCGCTTGGTTTCTCCTCCATAACAACCTGTGTCTGGTGCAGCCTGCGGTGGCCGCGAGCTGTCTCCGCGCAGAGCTGAGGGCCCAGCAGCACCTTCTTCCCCAGCCCCTGCTCTCCATCCCGGGGCTCGGCCTAAGGGGAGGGCCAGGGACCCAAGCTTGGACTCTTGCTCTGGGTTGGCCAGCGTCTGCTGCGGTGACCAACAGCCCCCAAATATCAGGGGTTATTTTTTTGTCTTAAGATCTATTTATTTGAAAGAAAGAGAGAGCACGAGCATGAGCAAGAGGAGGGGCAAAAGGAAGGGAGAGAGAATCTCAAGCTGACACTCCAGTAAGAACGAAGCCTGATAAGGGGCTCGATCCCAGGACCCCAAGATCATGACCTGAGCCAAAGTCAAGAGTCAGCCGCTAAACCGACCGAGCCACCTAGGTGCCCCTGTTTTTTTTTTTGTTTTGCTTTTGGCTCATGGGCATGAAGGTTGGCTCTGACTCTGCTCAACTCTCATCCGGCCATGGCTCGCCTGGGAAATACTGTTCTCCGGGCCGAGAGAACGAGAAGCTAACCTGAAGCACTCAGGTGCATTTAAAACTTCTGCTCAGGGCGCCTGGGTGGCTCAGTTGGTTGAGCGACGGCCTTCGGCTCAGGTCATGATCCCGGAGTCCCGGGATCGAGTCCCATATCGGACTCCCGACTCTGCGGGAGGTCTGCTTCTCCCTCTGACCTTCTTCTCCCCTCTCATTCTCAGTCTCTCTCTAATAAATAAATAAAAATCTTTAAAAAAAAAAAAAAAAAAAAAAAACTTCTGCTCAGATTGGGCCCGGTGATGTCCCCTCACATTCCATGAGCAAATTCTGACACCCGGGAGGGTGGATGTATAATCCTCTCAGCGGGGACAGAGGGGATCGCTGGGAACAACGACACAAGTCTACCACGGTCTCCTGACTTTTGCTCGAGAGAGGCTGGGACGCGGGCTCATTCACCCCAGGGGCAGGGCCCCGGCCTGCTGAGCAGCTTCTGTCTCCGAGGGCTCAAGCTGGCAGACTGACTGCTCTCTCCCAGCTGCCTTCTCAGCGTCCAGACAGCCCCGATGTGCTCGCCTCCCTTTCCACTCAGTTCCCTTTTGGATTTATCCTGGCCACAATCTGTTCGTATGACTTGCAGTGTAAAATACCTCAGATAAGAAGAGAACAACAAACTTGAAACGATGCTAGCAGAATTTCTTCTTGGAAACCCCAGGGCCAAAAATTTAAATTGGTAAAGATCAGTGGGATCAATGCGGTTGGCCAGGGGAATGAGGACAAGAGCCTGCTGGGAAGCCCAGGGGTCACAAGGACGAAGAGAGCTGACAAGGGTCTCCACAGGGAAGGTGGAAAGACAGACCCCCTCCCCTCACATCCCAATTCGGCCAGCCCAGTGCCTAAAGTCCTGGCCCACGGAGGCTCCGTGAGGTCCCAGATCCCAGCCAGGACAGAGGCTTCCTCTTATTACACTCCAGTTCCCAGTCTCTCAACCTTGGCTGGGTTAGACAGCTCTTGGGAGTTCAACAATACCAATACCAATAACAACGACAAAGCTGTGGCTCCCCAGCCCCATTCATTCAGGCTCCTGGGGGCCAGACCTGGAGACTTTTAAAGCGCTCCGCAGGTGCCTGTAATGAATAAGCAGGGCTGAGACCCGAGGCCTACTTCCCCCAAGCTCCACAGCGGGTGGGGAGGGGCGCCAGCTTTGGGATTTCAGATCTGCCAATGTTTCATCAAAAAACAAAACAAAATCTGGAAAAAAAAATCTGGATAGTACTCCCAATTTTTAAGTGTTAGCTCAAACTTACTCAATTCGATGCAGGCCAAACGAAATATGTCTACAAGCCACTGCGGAGGAACCTCTGGGCCATAAAGTCTCTAAGTTTTGCCATCTCTGGCCTGCTCCCACCTGCTCGGCCCGGGGAGGGCCCGGAGTCTGGGAGCACAGCAGCGCGGCTGGGACTCGGGGCCGTGCATGGGCTGGGCGTCAGGCCACAGGCTCAGGCAACAGGGCACAGAAGGGACAGAGCCCTCACACGTCATCGTCCCTTGGTCCCAGCTGGGCCGCCCGGAGCACATGGCCTAGTGGGTTCCACCCTCTCCCCCCCCCCCCGCCACAGGCCGACACCTGGGCAGAATCAGCCCGGAGAAGAGGGGTTCTCTTTACCCTAAGCTGTTCACCCCAAGATCCCACTTGGGTTGTTGTTGCCTTTTATTATAAAACGTACTATTACGGGAGGCCTGGGTGGCTCAGTCATTTAAGCGGCTGCCTTCAGCTCAGGTCATGATCCCAGGGTCCTGGGATCCAGTCCCGAATCAGGCTCCTTTGCTCAGCAGGGAGCCTGCTTCTCTCTCTTCCTCTGCCTGCCACTCTGCCTGCTTGTGCTTTCTCTCTTTCTGACAAATAAAATCTTTTTTAAAAAAGTAATATTAAATTTATTATAGAAAATTTGAAATATAAAGTATAAAGAAGAAAACGAAAAATCACCTTAATCTTAACTGCCCCCTGAGTTCTGAGTATGGAACGATTTCAGGATGTCCTGAAAGCAAGTCGCTCGTCCCTGTGCTGAGAAGGGGCCCCCTCTCAGGGGTACAGAGCTCCATTTCTTGAAAACTGGGAGATTCAACAACCCCTTCATAAGGCTTGTTCGTCAGACCTTTGATACTTGTCAGAGACAGATTTTGAGAACTTACCTCATTTCTTGGATCAACACTTCTCCTTCCTGATCCATAATAACAAAGATTACAATTAGAAAGAAATCTTTAGGGAAGAGCCTCTGCTACCCAGCGGCGGCGCAGCAGCTGGAGGATAGAGAGGACCCCCGGCTAAGGCCACAGGTGCCCTCTGGTGGCAGCTGGAGGGATGGCTTCAGGCAGGGCTAGGCCCCAGGGCAGTGGTTCCCAGTGTGGGGTCCCAGGACTCAGGCTCACTGGGGAACTTGTAAGACACACATTTGCCTAGACTTCCTGAATCAGACTTCCTGAATCAGAACCACTGGGGGTGAGTCCCGGCAATTTGGGTTTTAACAAGCCATTCTGGTGGTTCTGAGGAACACTGAAGTTTGAGAACCATTGTTCTAGTTAAGTACAGGCCTGGTCCCAGATAGTGTATCGCAACAGCACAGGCCTCTGAGGACAAGAGGGAGGCCAAATGCATCTCATAAAGGTCACTGGCACACTGTCTGGCCTCCCTCCCGACCCAAAAGCGCCTGGCACTGCAGGGCCAGGAAAGAGGGGTAGGCTGGGCTGTCTTCCGGCGAAACAAACCCTTCTCGGGTTTCTCGGGTGGGGCTTAAAAGGCCACAGTGCACTGTGTGAAGCTAAGCCTGGGATTCTTAGGACAGAGGTCAGAGGTACACTGGCAGGGTGACTCTAGAACCCTATGAAGCCCGTCCTGAGGGATGTAAGATTTGAACCTTGGGCAAAGGCAGAGGAGTGAAAAGCAAGCCCTCAGACAGGAATGAAGCAGGAACAGAATAAGCCCAAGGAAGGAGGGAGGCAAGAAGAGAAGGGTAGCCTCTGTAGTCAGAAGGAGATCTTCAAGACATTCATTCAACCTTCCTGGAGGAAATGCTTTATAATTCGATTACTGTCAAAATGAAAAATCCCCACACTGACTCAAGATGCACTGGGGCCAGCACTTGGGGAAATCAGGTCTAGGGCTCCAACCGGGTAACGGATGGATGGATGGATGGATGGATGGATGGGCCCAGCAGGTTCCCTGCGGCGAGGTTTCCCTGACAGAGAAGTGAGTATTCTCCATGCATCCAGCTGTTCAGGAAATCTTTGCACCTGGCTAAGTCAGGCAGGCGTTTGTAGAGAAAATCTGACAAGAAAACAAAGTTTTGGCAGCAACCAGAGATAGGCAGATGGAATGTCATGGTAAATATGCCACTTCAAATTTTCCCCTCTACTTCTAGAAACAGTTCTGTGTCTCCTGTCATTCTAACGGAACTGTTCCGTAAGAGCTGTGTTAAGACACAGTAGTTCAGATTACGTGTCTGGCCTATGAACCTGTCCCTTAGTGAGGGTTTCCTGAGCACCTCACTATGCAGCAGTCACTGTCCTGGTTCCGGGGGTCCAGCCAGTGTGCAGACAGATGCCCCTGCTCTCCCAAAGCTCGCACTCTGATGGGGCAGGGGGATAATACACCAAATCAGCAAAATGGGTAAAGCCTAGGGCTCTTCGACTTCAGCTTGCCTTCATCTTCCAAACTCTTTAACTCTGAATTTTCAAAGCCTAAGCGTTGGCTCTTTCTGATCTAGGAGAGAGAGGGACAGGGTTTAACCTTCAGGTTAGGAAAGTCAGCTCAGGACGGGGCTTCTAGCCAGTTAACACTGCATGACCTCTGGGGAGTTTGTTAAAATGCAGATTCAGATTGGGAGGGCTGCTGGGGAGAGCAGGGAGTCAGGCTGTGGGAGGGGGGGCTGGCCCCAGGAACAGGAATTCAGCCGGCTCCCTGCCCAACCATGACTCCTTGCTGCAGTTCTGGACTTGCATCCGGGAGGCCCCGGATTGTTTGCAGAACACTTTTGTGTCGGCTCACCTAGTTCCCAAAGCAACTCCTTCCAGGAGGCAGAGCAGTAGGGAACTTCAATCCTTAAAGGCGAGGACGCCACACCCACCCAGAGAGGTTAAGGGAGGTGGGGGAGCCGTGCAGTGTTAACTGGCTGCAAAGCTGGGAGCAGACTCCCATCTGTGTCTAGAGGGCTTGCCTATGCCACCAGGCTTCGGAGCCGTCTGGAGCCCTCCGAGCAGGGTGTCTGTCGCTGGGCCGGTGCCACAGGCCTGCGAGGGGCAGAGGGACAGGCACTGACAGAAGTAAGACCAGGCACTTAACCGGCTGGGTCTAGCGGTCACAGCCCCGCCCGCCCGCCCGACGACACTTTACGAGACGGCCTTCGCTTCGCCGAACTGGCTTCTGGGTTGGCTTCGGGTCTCCCTTTCCCGCTCCCTCTAGCGTGGTGTGAGCTGCGCAAGAAGCCATCTGACAGCAGCCTTGAGAACATGGGGCCCTCCCCGGGCGGCTGGCATCGGCCCCCTGCCCGGAGCCGGGTGAGCGCGGCGAGCTGCGCAGCCAGGAGGAATTGTTCGTTCCCACTTTATGGGACAGATTATCCCAGAGAATGGACACACGACAGCTATTTCCTTGTCAAGCTGGGGGATGTCAAGTAAGAGAGGTTATTCAGCCAGTGAAAACACACCCAGCCCGCTCCTTCTGTGAACATTTAACCACACAGGCTGGCAAACACGGCTTCACGGCAGGTCATAAATTACAGCGTACTAAGAAGTGGAACCCCTTCGTCACGGGCCTAAAACAACAAAGACAACAACTGAAGTTCTTCTTGGCGGAAAAGACCGTGCCAGTGAGAAGGCTGTAGGCAGAAGCGTTCCTCCGTTCCTCCTGGGAAGGTGAAGGCAAAAGCCAAGCCACGGTGCTTCCCCAGGGTGGGGGTGGGCGGGGGGAGGCCCCGCTCATGGCATTAAGTGTGGCGTGTCTGCAGGAGCCCCAGTGGCTGAGACTCTGGAAGGCTATCCAGCAACAGGGACAGAGGGTGACGTGCCAAGAGCAGAATTTTCCAAAACCGGAGCCAAGATCAATTGTTACAATGGCCAAGAGAGGAAAGCAGGGACCAAGAGAGGCAGCTGGCTTCTCAGAAGATGAAAACAGACAAAGCCTTTAGAAACACAGGAGGACTGATAAGTGGCTATCTCGGAGGTCAGTTCAGGATCTGGAGCAGATGGGAAAGCCAACAGGCTACTGGTCACCAAGTGGCCCCAAAAGATTCTGGGAAAATGGGAAGGAAATTTGCTCTCAAGAGATTTTCTTGCCAACTACCTTCCAGCCCCACCCCTAACTTGCTTTTTTCAGGAAAGGAGGGTTGTACCAGAAAACAAGTCGGCCGTGGTTCTAACCACATTTGAGGGAGAAAGATGGGGGGGAGGAGAGGGAAGCATGGGGGAGGGAGAATGAGAATGCATATGTCTTAAGTTGGACTAGAACTAAAACCAACTTGAGACCCTGCATGGATTCATCCCACATCCTGTTTCTGCCCCCCACACGGGGCCCTGCCCCTGACAGGCCGCTGGGATGAGGAGAGAGCAAGAGTGACCATCGAGGGCCCATTCAGAACAATCTACCTTGTTGTCCCTCCTGCAAAGTTTAAAAAGGCAGAAAACTAGTTTTATCTGTAAGAAAATGTTTATTCTTTTGAACCCCACAGGGAAAAAAAAAAAAAAAAGAATGCAGCCAAGACCATGTGTGTAACGAAATAGTGTCCCCAAAAGGCAGCAAAATGGGGGAAACCTCAACACAAAGTCAGGGACAATTTTCCATGTTTTTGCACAAAGATGAAAAAAACCTATGACAATTCTGAGTAACACTTCCATGGCGACAATTACACAAGATGATTCAAAAATGCAAAATGGCAGCAACATGCACACCTGGCTAAAGCTAGAAGTTTTTTTAACCCCAAAATAAGATCTGTGATTAAAAGGATGATTCTTTTTAATACTTCTATTTTGCTGACTTGCTTGTCCTACTTAATCTGCTTTAAATATGACGCACATGCCAATTAACAGGAAATTTGAGAAGAACTATGTCCTTCCAGAATCCATGGCAAGGAAGCAAAACCCATCTATTTGGTTTCTTAATTTTCCTAGTTTCCCAATACAATTTTGCTTTGCCCCTCCCTCTCCCAATCCCTCCCCCCGCCCCCACCCTGATTCTTAAACACTTCCAAAAGTTGCCAAACACTTTTCTACAAGTGTCTAATATACACTTGAAACTGAAATCTTTGTGCAGAGTTTTGAGTTTAAAACTCTTAAAAAAAAAAAAAAACCAACAACAACAAAAAACTCCTTGGCACAAGAGCTGAGGAATAGTCAAGTTTCTTTTAAATCATCAAACACAAGATGATGAAGAGAGAAAGCATGGTTAAATGAAATGAAATTTAAAAAAAACAAAAAACAAAAAAACAAAAAACCAAACTTAGAACGGCAGCTTTCTGCTTGCTGTCATCGTAGTCTCTGGCACACAAACACGGCCCAGCTCCCCGCCCCAAGGTGCTTGCCTCCAGACGAGTCCAGAACACCGTGGTCTCCCTCTGAAAGGATACGGGCCAGAGGGGCGGTGGGCACGACGAGCCCCCGCTCCCCGCCGGTTTACAGCAGGATCCGCAGTGAGCTCGACACATAGAAGACAGATGATGGTAAAGGGGGAAAATAGTCTAAAATCGTCAAGTTTCCTCTTGAAATGTCTTTTCCCAAGGCACTGCTAGCAGTTTTCTAGGACTGGACCCCCGAGGGGAATAGGAACATTTCAGACACAACCCCGGAGATGCTCTCATAGCTAGTCTCATCACCTCGCTCCCCTCGGCTTAAGTGATACTCCCGGAATTTGTTTGGTCCTTGGAGGGGTAATCAGCTTTTGTTTTCTGTAATATCAAGAATCATCTTCTGTAATGCAGCTATAAAATCAAAGCCGTGTGAGGTTATTAACCCTTCCACTCTACAAAGGAAACGTTTTCATTAGCATCCCATGTGAATCCAAAGTGCAGGTTTTGCTTGCTTATTTAAGAACAAAACCAAGAGAAAGGATTGAGAAGCAAAAACCTTGCTTTTTTTTTTTCTTCAAGAGGAAACTGTAAGAATACATAAAAGGCAAAATTGGCTATTTGAAATCCAAGAGTGGTTTTAATGTATTGGCCGAGAAAAATAAACTGCAAAGTTCTGTGAGGTCTTCTAAAAATTTACAAGAAAAACTGATGGGCAGTTCTAATCAGACTTGGATGTTATCTTCCCCCCCTTTTTAAAAACGACAACATATACAGTCCCACAAAATACAATATAAACTTTTTTTTTTTTTTTTTTTTTTTTTTTTATCTTGACTGCCAGAGACGCTCCTTTGTGATGTTCTGGTAACCAAATGGCTGGGCAAAACCCACAGCTGGTCTTCATTTCTTCAGGGGCTGGTAAACAGAGGCATTGGGATCGAGTCCAGAGGGGCTGGTCTCCACAAATTTGGAAGAGTAGTGGGGGGAAACGGGGCTCAGGGGGCTGGTGGCGGCACTGTACGTTATGCTGGGCATGACGGCCATGACTTCTGCTATCTTCTGTTTAAGGTCCTTGATTTCCTGGTCTTTCTGAAGAATTTGTCCTGGAAGATCAAAGACCTGCCATTAGTGAGGAGGGAGGGCGCCTCTAACACGGACCAGTCCCAAGTGCATTCTGCTCCGGCTCTGCGGGTCTGTAAGGGTAGGAACTTCTCCCGTTAAGACCAAATAATAAATATTTTAGGCAATGTGAGCCAGACTGTCTTTGTTGTTTTCTTTTCTTTCTTTCTTTTTTTTTTAACCTGGGGAAATATACAGACCATTCTTAGCCCATGCCTTGTGCAAGGACAGGCAGCAGGCCACATGTGGCCTGTGGGCTGTGGTTTTGCAGGTTTCTGGAAGGGACTCTGTTTGTGTAGGTGTGACGAGCACAGAGGTCACTTCCAGGATCCACGTTCTCAGCACGACGGCGGCCCACGGCAGCCGGAGGCGGTGTGGGTTTGGCACTAAGGCTGCACCTCTCGAGCTAGACGGTCTTCCTTGGGAGGCTGGGTATCTGATGTCAGCCCCAGGCACACAGGACCACTGAGGCCGCAGAGTCAGTCCCCACACCTCCGCCCCGGGTGCTCTGCCGGCAGACGTGAGCTCTGCAGCGGCTGCCCCGGGGGCTCCCACGTGACTCAGCGCGCTCACCTCTGCGCCCCCGCCTCTTGGCCTCGTGTCCCTCAGCCCGCGGGCCCCCTCTGCCCCTGGCCGGATGCTCTCTCTTAGCTTCTAGATCCCACCAACTCTTGCCTGCCTCGCGCCGCTTCCCTTTCCATGTTTCTCCTGTGCTCTCTGTGTTCACTCTGGAGCTTTCCACTTCCTCACAAGGCTTTCCCTGACCCCCTCCTTCTAAATCAGACCCGACCCTGCCCCCCAATTCCTAGATTCTCAACACACCCTACATTTGCTTTTTTGTCGCTGTCTTCTAATAAGGATAATAATTACAGTAGCTAATGTATATGTGCCAGGTACAGTTCTAAGTACTTAGACTTGTTTATTGCACAATGACCCTATGACATGAGAATTATCATCATCATCTGTTTTATGGATGAGGAAACTGAGGCAGAGAGAGAGGCTGAATGACAGAGCCAGGACCCGGGCCTACGCAGTCTTACTCCAGAGTCCTCACTCCTTGAGACGGCCTTCCCTCTTGTAACTTATTCATATGGGGATGACTGGCGTCCATCATCTCTCCAGTAGCCTGTGAGCTCCATGAGGGCAGGAACTGTGTTTACATCTTTATTCACCGCTAGATCCCTAGTGCCCAGCCCAGGAGAAAGCTGAGGCTCTGCAAGTGACAGTTCTTGCCAAAAGTCATTCAGTTATTGAGAGGTAGAGCAAGATTGAAACCCCGCACCAGTGTTCCAAAGCCCGTGTAATTTCCATCACGCTTTGAAGTTCCCTGGTCTACTCGGGGAAGAACACTTAGGACTAGCCCCTCAGAAATTTAAATGCTTAAAAAAAAAGAGGTTGCATTTGAGTTGCACTCATTTTAGTCCTACAGGAGACGGGAACGGATCTGAAATGTTACGAGAGCACAGTGGCACGTTTTTTAAAAAGGATGTAGGAGAGATGAAAGTCATTTTGGAACTGGGATGAAGCAAATGATATTGAAAGTAGGAAGCAGAAAAGCAACAAGGCATGTGATTTGAATTACAAAGTTGGATCCTTATTAGAATATTCTGAGCTTAACGGTGGAGGGAAGTAGTGGGGGGGGGCGCAGAAAGGAGCTGCTCCCTCTGACTCCCTTCACGTCCCCTCAGCTTCAAGTACTCAGCAGATAGCCTCCTTCCCTTTGAACAATATAAGCCTCAGATGAATAAAATACCTCACAGCAGCTGAGACGTGCGCCACCCTATCTTTCTTTTTTCCAGGCAGATTTAAGTTTGAATTTTTTTTTTTTAAGTTTGATTTTTTGAAATCAGCAACATGCAAACATTCCCAGAGCTTTGGAAAAGGCAGTTCTCTTTGCTTTTTTGTCGCTTTACTGGAATTCCTGGGCTGACAGGGAAGCACGGGCTGTGCTGGGCAGCCAGCTCCCTTCGGCTACCTTCTCCCAGGGGCCAGCTCCTCCAAGTGGACAAAGCCACGTCAATGAAACGAGTCAGGCGTGGCTACTTCTCAGCAAGCTGAGCCAGGAGGGCAAAAGAGCCAGTGTATGGTCAGAAGTTCAGCTTGAAAGCAGAATTCCCAGGAACCTTCTTTTTAAATGCTCTCTCCTGAGTCCACAGTAGTCCGCTGGACCCTCAGCCTGCTCTCTTCTTGCTCTACCCTCTGCGCCGTCCCGAGCCATTCCTATGGCTCCGTTTGCTTCTCACACCTTCTACATTCCTCCCCGCTCCCCGGGGTCTGGGCCTCTCTCTGGGGTTTTGATCCCAAATCCCCGCTCCGACCCAGCTGTCAGGAAGCTGCTCCAAATCAGAGCATCTCCCATCAAATGCATTCTCTCTTCGCATCCTTCAACCCATCCTGCTCTTCTTCCTTTGCTCCCGGGAACTTTATCCTCCCACACCCCTCGGGCACCTCCACTTTCCTTCACTCCCTGCCTGGACCAGCCTCTCCCCCGACAATGCCTCACCTCTTAGACAAAAGACAGCGACCGCTTCCTCACCCCTCTGCGTCCGCTCAATCTCACCTTCAAGTCGCACATGGCCATTCCGAAACGGTGGTCAGGACAGATCACCCCTTCCTCCTAAAAACCTCGGGAATACACTCTCTAGGCCTCATTTATGGGTCTCCTCATCGCCCACATCCTCCCGGGGCCTCTGGACTGCTCAGCTGGACATTCCCAGCATTTCTTGCCTTGGCTTACACGATTCCCTGAGTAACAACGTTCCTCCCTGCCACTCTCTGTTCTCAGAATTCATCCTTCAAGGCCCACTCTGTGTCCCCTCCCTCACGAAGCCATCCTTGATCTCTGCTCTGGCCCTTCAAGCTCTCTACCTCTACCTAAAGGCAGCAGGCCTTTCTGCTTGGCTTGCCCAAGTGCAGTAATTCTCACAGGGTCCGCAGGGTCCAAACCATCTTCATGAAAATACTAACACATCCTTTGACTTCTTCACATGCATTCCCTTCCGGAGGTAAGTGGAGTCTTCCAAAAATAACATGCAAGTAAAATTACAACAGACTGAATGCAGAAACAGAGATGAGAATTGAAGTATCTTCTATTAAGCCAGAAATTAAAGAGATCTGCTCAATGTAAAACAATGCCATTTTTCTCAATTTTTTTTGGTTTTGGAAATACAGCTATTTTTCATAAAAATATGTTAACGAGTTATATGTTTATTATGTTATTTTAAAGATTAAATTAATATATGTTTTAAAGTTTTAATTTCTAATAGGTAAATGCCGATAGATAAAATCCACTTGAAAAAAAAATCTCCTTGGGGTACTCGATAAACTTTAAGAGTACAAAGCGGTCCCTAAGACCAAAAAGTTGGAGCACCATTGCCCTAGTAGATCCTCCTAGTGACTGTGTCTTGTTCATCTTTGTCTCCCTTTTAGCTTCTGGTACAATGCTGCGAATGCTCTTTAAGTAACTGTTGAAATATTCTTTTCTGGGGCGCTGGGTGGCTCAGTGGGTCAAAACCTCTGCCTTCGGCTCAGGTCATGATCTCAGGGTCCTGGGATCGAGCCCTGCATTAGGCTCTCTGCTCAGCGGGGAGCCTGCTTTCCCCCTCTCTCTCTGCCTGCCTCTCTGCCTACTTGTGATCTCTCTCTCTCTCTCTGTGTCAAATAAATAAATAAATAAATAAATAAAATCTTTAAAAGAAAAGGAAAAGAAATACTCTTTTCCTACTAAGTCCAATTGTTCAAAAATTTTTTTCAGTAATCTGTTGCTGGCTAATCAATTTCTTGGATGAAATCGAAATTGCTTTTCACCAGACTCTGTCATGCCTCTGTCCACAAACTTTCCAAAGCTTTCCATATCACTCAGAGTAAAGTCCAGAGTTCCTCGCAAAGGCTACAAAGTCTGGCGGAACGTGGTTCTTGCCAGTCCTGACTTGTTGACTCCAACAACTCTGCCCG
>CM052798.1:16614131-16630320 GCA_028533885.1 Nasua narica | reverse complement strand
CCCCCCCCCCCCCCCCCCCCCCACGCCAAAGGCTCTTCTGGCACGGACGTACCTAGACGCGGCAGCAAATGCAACGGCCCGGGCAGCAGTAGCTTCTTCCAACTTCTTCCTTTTTTTCTCCTCCATTAATTGCTTTTCTACAAAACTTCGGGCTTCCTGCTCAGCTTTTAGCTTTTTCTCCAACTGGCTGATATTTTGTTTGTCTTTTTGCTTCATCTGCACAGCATTATGTAATCTATATGGAAACGATTATCACACAGTTTCATTGTTAGAAATGACCACTAGAAACCCTGGAGAAACATGGCTCCTCTTTTGAGGAGCAAATCACAAATGTCAGCTTCCAGAGTGCCCGGGAAAAACAAATTGTCATTATTCTTCAACCAGAGCTGCCTAACAAGATACAGAATAAGACCCAGCTTTTGCCCTACTATGGGAAGCGATCTACAAAAGGCAATCCAGAAAAAGGGATAAAACAAATTTCTATCAGAGGGAAATGCAGCTGTACAACTAATTCTAGTTGTGCCCCAAAGCACCTTGAGCGAACTTTAGTTGATCAAAGAACTACCGATGGAACCAGCCCCACGGAAGCCAAGGTAAAGGGTGGGGGAGGAGGAAGGTTTTTCTTTGCCTCAATACAGTTATGCTGCGGCCCTGCTGCAGCTTTTCCTTTTCCAGCTGTGAGATGTTTTCTCCCAAAACAGATGTGTCCCAAAACAGACCCCGGAGTTAGAATCACAGGATGCTTAATTTCAGATAGAGATTTGAGCCGTATTCCCTTCCGGACCTACTACCGCCCCCAGCGTTCCACATCGGTACAAGCTGAGTTTATCTCAGTGTATCAGCGTAAGGTGAGATGCTCTGGATCAGAGCGAGAGCCATTACGTATATGGGTCAGAAGCAATGGAGAAGTTATGTGCTTATAAGGCTCTGGCTTTGAGTTATGTTCCTCCAGAATGTCGAAGGACTCCTCTTTCAATGGGGAAGCCCAGAGCCTATCATAGCAATCATTACCCCAGGCACACATTGCTGAGAGATTAAAAAAAAAAAAAAAAAAAGGACAGATCGATACTGAGTCAAGAAGTAATTCCAGGATGAATCGATGGGAAGCATAAACAAATTCACACAGAAGAGCTGGTTTTTTTGCTTGCCTCTTCAAATAAAATCAAAGTTCAAAGTCATTTTTTAGTTCCAGATATCAAAGCAAATAGAGTTTTTGTTCCTCTGGAAACTTTCCTTCAGAGGAGCAGGACTTTCAAATTGTGGCAGAACGACTTTTCGTCAGTTTTACTTATAGTACCGACTATTTTAAATTAAGAGAAGGTTGTGTCGACTTATTACATGAAAGAAGAAAGAACAGTAACATTAATACACTGTTCCGTTGGGATGAAACAAGTTTTCGTAGATTCTGTAACGTGTGGAATATCTGGTACTGCGTTCAGTATTTTAAACATTTCATTTAACCCCCCGCTGCCCCTTGCCGTCACACCTCTCTCGCTCCAACCCCTGGAAACCACAGGAACGGTGCGGCCGCTTGGCCGGCGCCCGAGGCCCCGGCGCACGTACTTGTTCTGCAGCAGCTCGTTCTCCTGCCGGAGCTGGCCCATCTCGGAGCGGATGCCCCGCTCGGTGCTGGACAGGGAGCTGATCTGGCTGCGGAGCTCCTGCTCCACCTGTCTGCTGGCCTGCAGGTCAGCCTTTAACTTTTTAATGTCTTGTTCCAGCCTAGGAGGAGAAATGTGGCATTTTTATCAGGGAAAGGACACCCATGGGGCGCGGCAGGAGACCCTGGCCAAAGTCCCAGACTTCCCGGGGCCGGGCTGGGGGGCGGAAGCGACAGAAGACCCCCCGGCAGCTTCTGCCAACATCACGATTCTCGTCTGCAACTGGCTTTTCACTGCGTGCTTCTTCATGCCTGGGCGCCCACCCTGCGCACCGCCAGAGAGTAGCCTGCTCTCCTCGGCGTGCTGTGAGCATGGACGGCCCAGCTGCTTGTGAATTCCTGAGCTGCCAATAAAGGAGGAAGGAAAGGCGGAGAGTAGCTGAAGGCTTGGGTCCCCCGACACACACACACACACACACACACACCCTGGTGAATTTCCTATGCCGCCCCTCCACCCCAACAAGGGAGAGGTATCAGTAACGGCCAGCTCCTACCCCACCGGCTCTAAGACGATTCTGATGCACCAGAATTTTCCCTCTCAGATTCCCTTCCATCATGGGCCCAGACAAGAGGAGTGTCTAAGGCAATCTCTGAAATTGCTAGCATCCTTGCTACACGATGGCCACACTTCCAGTGATTGTGACAGAAGAGCTCGTTCGACTCAACAACAGTGCAAACAGGAACAAATGACGTGCTCTAAGAATCGTAAGAAAATTCCATCTGTGAACTGAAGCCTATCTTTTTTTCTCTTCAGCTCCTTAACCTCTGTGCCTTCTATTTTCTTTGAATATAGTGACAGCTTCATTTTAAGCGGTACGTTCTGGGGAGGTGTTACATGCGCAGGTAGGCCTGAAAAGGGCCAACAGAAAGTATAAAATCTCTTCATCAGAGGGCTTCATAATTTCACTAGAGGCCAACAAGTGACAATCTTAAGTGGTGAGACAGCAGCACAAGGAGCGCTGGATTAAATGCATGTGAGAAGGAATAACAACTGATACTTAATGAGAACTTCAGTGCTACGCACTGTTTGTTCCACAGGCTTTACTGGCGTGAGCTCATTTAGTCGGCACAACCATAGGCTGAGGACAATTCGCTATTCCCACTCTGGCAGATGAAGAGGTCTAGATTCAGGAAAGGCTCCAGCCCCAGGTGACACGGGCCCCAGAGCCCACCCTCTTCTCCAGCAGGCTGAGCCGTGGCTCGGTCATCCATAGCGGGGGATGGAGAGAAGTGCCACAGCAGTTCTGACAAGAGAAGGTGGGAATTAGGTTGGGCCTCGAAGGCTGGGCAGGATTTGAAGGAGAAGGGGAGGAGGGGCCATTCTCAATGAAGGGAAAACACACTCAAAAGCTCAAAAGTAAGGACAGCCATAAGTATTTGGGGACGGAACAATCAGTCTGGCCTCTGAGGAAGCCACGTACTCTGGGAACAGAGTGAGAAAGGGTAGAATGGGTCTGATGGAAGGGACTGTGGAGAACACTGAAGGTCAAGGATGGTGGCAGGGGGCCCCAGGGAGGTGTGCTTTCTGACAATCTAACAGGTAGGCAAAAGTCAGCCTGCTCTGATGAGACCCTTAGGCATGTTGCGAATCCAACATACAACAGAACCGAGATTTCTGGAGGGCAGTGGTGACCTCTCCTTGGAACTGCCAGCCCCACAGACTTAAGTCCTTACAGACATGTTTTATTAAGCACCAAGCACCCAGGGCTTAAATATATGTCGTCTGGCCTCCCTTGGAAAATCAAAGAGCAAGCAGTTTTATTTACCTACCTACCTTTAGTCAACTGAAACAAAACCCCAAAACAGAAAGTCATAACACATCGATGATTATCTCCCAGGCACCATAGCCTGTCCCCGTCCAGTGCCCAGGAACAGATGAGAGACCCGGTTTTCCAGAAGCACAACCTCATCTCCTGACATAGCTCACTCCCCAGGGAGGGGTCACAAGTCGACATCACACCACACTTTCCCTATTGCCAGGGTTTCCAGCTGAATGTGCTCCCAGAACTACTCTAAACAATACAGACTGGCATTGACACCACCCCCACACCATCCCTCGTTCACCCGAAGTAACCCGAGGGATATCTTCCAAAACAGGTCGACGCTGTCAGGTTATCCCCGTTAAGAAGTTGGGCTGAAAAACCTGTTAGGTTATTTATCTTTCTGAAGTCGTTGGTTTCACAGTCTGAGGGTTGCATTTTTAGTAGAAAGGGTGAGTTTTAAGAAGAGAATAGGGTCTTAGCATGGGGTTTAGGACCAGGATTCTAGACTCAGCTCTGGTGCCAAGTCCGTGACCCCAGGCAAGGCATGTAACCTTCCAGGACTCAGTTTCCCCATTGTAGACTAATGACCTCTAAAGTTCCTCCTGGCTTGGTCTAGGGTTTCTAGGCCTGACATACTTACGGGCCGGCTGCTGATCTGCTTCTTCAGATTAGCAACCTAAGCTGTATCATATGCAGAGGCCCAGGAATCAAGTTCCACACAACCAGCTGACCGGGGCCAAGCGCTGCCGCAGGTGGGAATGAAAGAGAAATGAAATCTGCAGAGGCTAGATGGCAAGAATTTTGTAGTTGTTATTTCGCACCTTTAACCTCTAAGGGCCAATTTTCCTACCCTTGAACTAAGAAAAATGACAATATTCTGAATGAAACTTTAGAGCTCCTTGAAAAATGCAAAAACTCAGACTTAATGTACTTATGAGAACAAAAAGTACAAAATATCTTGAGTGTAACTTCGGGAGACCACAGAACCGTGAACAAAAACATAGTTTCTTATGTAGAATTATGAAATTCTGTCAAATACGATATAACAAAAATAGAACGACGTGGTTACCAGGACTATGAAAACTCCTCAGATTTGTGCCCTTTCGTGAATGTGTGTTATACTTCAATAAAAAGTTTATTTTTAAAATAAAATAACCTAATTTCACAAGACAGAGAAGTAAAATTAAAACGCTTCAGGGGCGCCGGAGTGGCTCAGTTGGTTAAGCAACTGCCTTCGGCTCAGGTCATGATCCCGGAGTCCCGGGATCGAGTCCCACATCGGGCTCCCAGCTCCATGGGGAGTCCGCTTCTCACTCCGAACTTCTCCCTTCTCATGCTCTCTCTCACTCTCACTCTCTTTCCTAATAAATAAATAAATAAATAAATAAATAAATAAATAAAATCTTAAAAAAAAAAACACTTCAGGATTTTCATAACTGCCATTCATTTTGTAAGACTCTGAATTACTGTTCTTTGAAGAGCTGCGGAAGACGTGTGAGCTAACACCAGCATTCCCAGTTGAAGAAACTGGGGGAATGGCCCCGGTCAGCTGGTTGTGTCACTGCATGGTGACACACAAGATAACTTACAGTGCTAAATGGAAAACTCTCAGGAATTTTAAAAACGTATAAGGGGCAAATATGTATTGTTTCTCGGAGAAAGCAATTATCTAACCTTGCATGTTCACTACATTTTAAATCTTTACTGAGGTAGGTGGAAAAATGATTTATATTCGCTTATTAGATCTATTTTCCATTGCAAAACTGACATGGAGTCCAGGTTAAACACTGCATCCAACAATAGAAAAGTAAAAATACAGAATAAAAATGTCAGTAATTCTTAATCCTCTCATCCAGACAGAAACACTCACTTCACATTTCGTTTACTTCTGTTCTGCATGTGTGTCTTCTTTCACTTTCTTCATATGTGTCAATATTTTTTCATATTGGTGAGAGAGTACCATATATGCAGTTCGCATATCATATGCACCTTTCCACACCATCAGAAATTGTTCTCTTTTGCTTTTGTTTTGTTTTCTTAAGGAGGCTCCATGCCCAATGTGGGGCTTGAACTCACAACCCTAAGATCAAGAGGAGCTTGCTCTACCGACTGAGCCAGCCAGACGCCCCTAGAAAATTTTCATAAATGATTTATTTGCTGCATAATATTCCACTGTATAGATCCACTATACAATCCTATTTTCTAAGATATATTTCAATTTTTGCATAAGCTCAACAGAAAAATGTACACAAGTTTTAAAAAAGAATCATGTGGGGACGCCTGGGTGGCTCAGTTGGTTGAGCGGCTGCCTTCGGCTCAGGTCATGATCCCAGCGTTCTGGGATCGAGTCCCACATTGGGCTCCTTGCTCGGCGGGGAGCCTGCTCCTCTCTCTGCCTCTGCCTGCCTCTCTGCCTGCTTGTGTTCTCTCTCTGTTAAAATAAATAAATTAAAAAAAAAAAAAAGAATCATGTGGGGCGCCTGGGTGGCTCAGTTGGTTGAGCAACTGCCTTCGGCTCAGGTCATGATCCTTGAGTTCCAGGATAGAGTCCCACATCGGGCTCCCAGCTCCACAGGGAGTCTGCTTCTTCCTCTAACCTCCTCTCCTCTCATACTCTCTCTCACTTTCTCTGTCTCTCAAATAAATAAATAAATAAATAAAATCTTAAAAAAAAAAAAAGAATCATGTGAATTAGTTAATTGAACTGAACCAAGCCAAAGTGCCAGAGACATTTATTAGACAAACAACTACTACTTGTCTTAATGGTATACTTAACCCTTTGGTGCTGAAGGTCAATACTTCCTAGATAAAATGCAGCTATATAATTTATTGGTGTGAAGCACCAAGAAGTACTGATTAAATGGTGTTAGAGGTTAATGCAAAATCTTCAAATGTATTCACGTGCTTTTATTAAAATGCCAATAGCTGTAATCTGAATTAGAAGCAAGTGGTCAGGAAGAAAATGAGGTAGACGTGTAACAGTTTATAACCCTTAAAACCGATTCTGTAAACAAAAAAGGAAGGAGGAAAGAAAATGCATCCACAAGCTCAGACCGCTTTTATCAGAGGTAAATCCTACTCTCTTCCCTATACAAAAGATGAACATATAAAAGGGAATTTTATTCCAGAAGAACTGCAATCTCATCCGCAAGAGAAAAGAAAAGAAAAGAAGAGAAAAGAAAAGAAATTGGGCCAAACAGATCTTAACAAACTTTGGTAAGGCTCAGGCAGGAAGTCAATGCACTTCCTGCTTGCCCCACTCCTGCGGCCCCAGTTTGCACCCTCACAAAGTCCGCCTGATGCTGTTACCATTTGGGATGCAGACAGGGCCCCTGGCAAAGCTGGAGGCAGTGTGCCTAACAAATATGTCCACTTGTGCCCAATTAGACAAGCCAAGGTTCCAACCAACCCAAAATGTTACCTATTAGGTCCAGACACTCTTCCTAGCCACTTCTAAAAATAATTTTAAAAGACAGCACCCAACTTGTAACGTGTGAGGCGACCTCTGAGCCCCAGCAGACGGCTTCCCTCACAGCAGGAGGTGGGCTCATTGAGCGCAGTCCTTCTTCAGGGTCACTCTGATGGGCATGAAGCCTTCAAAATCCAATTAACGGCCAAGGTGAGGATCCCTCTTACCTGCTCCAAACCCGAACTCTATCTCATCTTCTCCCTCATCCCACTCAACTAGGGTAAGCTATAATATGAACGTTTGATAATTATTTAATATTAAGAAGAAAGCTTTACATTTTAATAAGGGATAATCCCCTAGCAGACTGAAAGAATGAAGCTCAAACAGTAGTCTTCCAGGCGGGCTAAGGAGGAAAAATATCTCTGAGTATCTTGAAGTTCATATGCCTGGTAGTAAAACAAAGTACAGCATTCAAGTGTCAGCTTTTAGTTGAAAAGGGTATTGTTTTAAGTATCTGAAAAGGTAGGCAGATATTTGTGTCTAAATGTCTGTAATCCTTATCTTCTGTGAATTACTTGAATTACAGCCCACAGTACTATGACTCCAATGAAGGTGTAAAAGTCTCCAATGAGTATTGCCAATAACTTCAGAGTTTTAGAAATGCTGAGGCTTTAGGAGGCATGGCTGACAGCTCAGAGAACTTTAAGGCTTTGGGGCAGTAAATTTCCCTAGGAAGTAAGTCCTGCAAAAAAGGAGATCTTTTTTTCAGCCAGGACTTCACCTAGGGATGACTAGGTTCCCCAAATACGATATGAGTCACGCTCTACACCCACTCCAGAAAACTACCTAAGTGTATATTTCTAGGGCTGCTGGTTTGACCCTATGAACCCATCAGAAAGACGAGGAGCCTCAGCTCTGCTGGTTATCTCTGAACCCTAAAGAGCTAGTGACAGAGAGGCTATAGCTCTGCAAGACAACACAGAACTGGAAATAACAAGCGTCAGCAAGGATGTGGAGAAGAGGGAATGCTCAGGCACTGTGGCTGGGAGCGTAAATTGGTGGAGCCACCCTGGAAAACAATATGGAGGCTCCTCAAAAAACTAACAACAGAAATATCGTAGGATCCAGTAATTCCACGTTGAGTATTCCTCTGAAGAAAACGAAAACACTAATTTCAAAAGATATATGCACCCTATGTTTACTGCAGTGCTATTTACAATAGCCAAGATATGGAAGCAACCTAAATGTCCATTGATAAAGCGTAAAGATGTAGTATGTATGTGTATATATGCAAATACACACACACACACACACACACACACAATGGAATACCAACCAGCCATAAAAAAAAAAAAAAAGAATGAGATCTTGCCATTTGCGACAACATGGATAGACCTAGAAGGTATTATGCTAAGTAAAGTAAGCCAGACAGACAAATACCATATGATTTCACTTATATGAGGAATCTAAAAAAACAAATGAACAAACAACAAAAAAGAGAGAAACAGACTCTTAATATAGAGAACAAACTGATGGGTGTCAAAGGGGAGAGGGAGGGTGAAATAGGTGAAGGGTGATTAAGAGGTACACGTTTCCAGTTATAAAATAAGTAAGTCACAGGGACAAGAAGCATAGCTTAGGGGATATAGTCAATAATATCACAATACACTTAACACAGTGTGCATTTCATAATGTATGTAACTGTTGAATCACTATGTAGTACACCTGAGATTAATGTCAACTACACTTCAATTAAAAAATACAACTTGGGACACCTGGGTGGCTCAGTTGGTTAAGCGTCTGCCTGCGGCTCAGGTCAAGATCCCAGGATCCTGGGATCGAGTCCTATATCGTGCTCTCTGCTCAGCAGGGAGTCTGCTTCTCCCTCTTACTCTTCCTCTGTTCTCTCTCTCAAATAAATAAAATCTTTTAAAAAAATGCAACTTACAACGCTGCTTGCTCTGTAAGAAAAGTGGCTTCAGAGATCATCTCCAAATTATACAGCCAAGTGACTGAAAGACGGATGCTTCCAACAAACCCACTGCACCAGCCAAAATTACCTACTCCTTGTTTCCAGACATCTTCTGCCTTTAATTATACCACCCCGTGGGGGAGGAATGGCCTCCAATTTTCAAATTGCACTCTTCAAGGCCCAGTTAAAAAAGAAAAACAGAAACTAAACAAACTCTCCACCATCAGGTGCTGAGCTCCAGGGCCCAGAGTTTTCTCTCCCTCTGAAATCTGAAAGCCCTTACTGTTGCTGCTTCTTGTTTGGCACTAAACCACTGCCCTGGGCTATTTTTAAATTTGTTTTGGTTTTTAATCTTTTCCTGTGTATGTATCTTATTTCTACAAACACTATACATTCTTTGAAGCCAGGGACGGACTGTGCTATAAAATTAGAAGCTGGAACTGTTATTTCTCAAGTTTCTTCCAATCCTTACAGGCCTCTGTCTCTAACCCTCACTCTTTGTTCATCTCCCTAGTGCTAAGAACGGGGTCAGCTCTACCTACAGCAGACTGTCAGATTCTTAAGTTTAATAGTGGCTAAAGGAGCCAGGGGCAAATGGATGTCTGCTTATCAAGAAGGCAGGTGTACATGAAAAGAATGAATGAAGAGCAGCAGCTTCATCTTGGTAAGGACCTAATTCCATTAGGAGATCCCCTGGTATACATTAATCATACAAGACAAGACTTGTTTAGGACCACACAGCTGTCCATGCAGAACACTGAGCTCATGCATTAAAACTCTGTCCCCAGAAGAAATAGTATTTACCCTTTCCACCAACTCCCTCCCCTCCCCCTTTCCAGGTCATTCTCACTGGCAGGAGGGGAAGCATGGGACGTGCACATAAAAACCCGAATGCATCTCATCTCCAGTAAGACTTACACTAACCCAAGCTGCTCCAGCATGTTCTACAGACCACATCTTTGAAAACCGTGAAATGAAGCTGCCTCAGGTCTCCCTGTGGTCACTACAATTGCTTACTAGGCACAAATATCAAAAAATAAGCAAAAGCTTGATGATTACTAAGCAAGACCATATGGCAAAGTACCTTATGTCTCTGCTCCCTAATCTGTCAAACACAAAACTTAAACACATTCATTTTCATCAAGAATGCAACAAGAGAAAAGAAATCCTAGAGGCATTCACATAACTGGTTATATAGGAAAACAGGGAAACTGACTTCATGAAACCCTTCAAGAATAAAGCCATGAGTGCTATGACTAGTATTTTTAATAAAGCCCTTAAAGGATGTGGTCAGATTTGATAATTTGTATCAAAAGTCTTTAAAATGTTCATATCTGTTGATGTAGCATCCCACTCCCTGACACTCAGGGAACTCGAGACGCACACAAAGACTTACGTAACAGTGTGCTCCTTGCAGCATTATTTCTAATAAGAAAGAAATCAGAAACACTTAAATAGTCAACATTAGACTGGCTAATTGTATATTCACGTGTCTGACAGACAACCATTAAGACAACAACATTAAGAAACCATTAAGGAAGAGTATTTGATGACATGGGAGATGCTCACGATACAGTCAGAGAAAAAGACAAGTTACAACACATACATAGTATGAGCTCCATTGGTAAGAAGAATATACAAGAGAAAAAAGACTGACAGGATATATAAGAGTGGCTATCTCTTCTTGATCTTCGAAATTGGATATAATCAATGTGTAGAACTTATTTTTAACATTTTATTATTTTATAATTAGAAAAGTTATTTTAAAAGACAAGGTTACGATGACATATCACCTCCCACCAGTCAGAATGGCTAAAATCAACAATAGAAGAAACAACAGGTGTTGGCAAGGAGGTAGAGAGAGAGGAAGCATCTTGCACTGCTGGTGGGAAGACGAAGTGCTGCAGCCACTCTGGAGGACAGTATGGAGGTTCCTCAAAAGTTAAAAACGGAACTGCCCTATGACCCAGCAACTGCACTACTAGATATTTACCCAGAGAATAAAAGATACTAATTCAAAGGGAAACATGCATCCTGATGTTTACAGCAGCATTATCTAAAAGAGCCAAATTATGGAAACAGCCCATGTGTCCATCGACGGATGAATGGGTAAAGAAGATGTAGTGTGTATGTGTGTGTATACACATGTGTGTGTATATATCTATCTCCCCAATGGAATATTACTCAGCCACAAGCTTTCAAGAATGAAATCTTGCCATTTGCAACCACATGGATGGAGCCACAGAGTACTACGCTAAGCAAAATAAATCAGAGACATATACCAAATGATTTTCACTCATATGCGGAATTTAAGAAACAAAACAAATGAGCAAAGTGGGGGGGGGAATGAGAGAGGGGTAAACCAAGAATCAGAATCTTAACTATAAGAGAACAAACTGCTGGTTACCAGAGGGAAGGGGGCTGGGGGGCTGGGCTGAATAGGTGATGGGGACCAAGGAGTGCACTAGGCATGATGAGTACCGGGTCCTGTGTGGATGTGTTGACTCTCCATGTTGTACACCTGAAACTAACACTATACTGTATGTTAACTAACTGGAATTTAAATAAAAACTTTAAAAATAAATAAAACAAAAGAGGAGGCTGTTAATCTGCTTTCCACGGCTTTTCAGTGTTCACTGTCACTCAACAGTTACTCTTAGATTTGCCCATGTCACCGGTCAGTTTTGGAATAATCTGAAAGCCTTAGGAAACTCCAACTCTTTTACTTTATAAACTTTTTAGGTCACTCCAGAAAAGGGGGAATTTAACCTTCTGGAGTAGAGAATGCCTCACTTCCTGAATCTGTATCAACGACTTCCCATTCATCAGTTCCTAGCAAAACAATAGTTTTTCTAAATCTAGACTCTAGAGCTACAATTTATTGCCCCGGTCTGGCTCCCTCTGGAAAGGGGAGAGCAGACATTGTTCTGACATGGGGCTTCACAGTACACACACATCGTAAGGGATGGTGCTGGGAGTCCAATTCTAAGGCAGCTGGCCTGTGAAGTCTCAATAACTCAGCATCCAGGTCCCGAATTCTGGTGTACTGTACACTCCAAGAACACAGAGCAGAGGAACGTCTTGGTGTGGAAAAAGTCACCGGTCCTAGGCACAGGAGGGCCAAGCAGCTCTCCGTACTGTGTGGCCTGAGGAATACCAGAGACCCATCACAGGGCTTGCGGTCCTTTCTCCTTCTAAGAGCTCTGGAAGCCTCACAGTCAGGTGTGAGCATTCAACTAGATGGGGGTGGCCTCTGACTGGGGTAGGGGGACATCATCCACAGGTGCATGTTTTCCAGGAAGGCCACCAACTGAAGGAAAGGAGAAGGCAAAAAGGTCCCATTCATACATGGCAGATAGTGCATGATCTACCAGATACTTCCTAACAGAAAAGTCCTTCCTCCAGGAGTCAAGTTTTGACTGCCGGGCCAGGGGGTGGGAGGGGACAAAATACAAGAATAACAGGAAGGGTTGGGTGCAGAGGTTCCAAACTGGTAAGTCAATCCGGCCCAGAAACATGTTGTTTGACCCTCCTCAACTTTATAACTGGGAGATCTGACATAGATATCTATCTTTGGCATCTCTTCAAAATCTCAGGAGATTTAGCAACACCAGGCTGGCCATTCCCCATGGTGACGACTGGCTGTCCCACTGGAAGGACATGTGCTCCCAGACGCCCAGGGGCCAGGTGCAGAAGTGACTGCAAATGATGGCACCCCTGGCTGCCCTCCTTGTGCCTGTGCCCTGCCCTGCTCCTGTAGGGGTCAGTCTCTAACACCAGCTCCAGCCCAGGGGTTGGGGGCGGGGGGAGTAAAATAAGGGCAACAGTCTTTTCCAGTTCACTATTCTGTGTTTCTTTGTCCAATCTGTCATGACACTCTACCAAGAGATGTGAAATGTACCTTATGAGACAGAAGAGCTGTCGTTCTTCCCATAAAAGAGAAACTAAAACTTGTTCTAGTCCTGAGAGTCCTGGCTAGCTAGGAAAAAGGTCTCAGAGATTTGCAAAGACTGAATGCCCACATTAGCTGTCAAAGGATTCAAACGGCTAGTTTCTAAATGATAGCGTGAGTAACATTTAAAGAATATAGTTCCTTTTCCTTGGAGCACCTCCCCTTCAGGGAATCCACCCCTAACCCCCTTAGCTGGAAATCTCAATTCATTATGTGCCAGCAGGGGCACTGACTCAGAATTTAACACAAAGTTTTATAGTAGTTCCTTCTAAATTCTAGGGAGGAAACTTTCCAACTGTCTAACTAGAAATCCCTGTTTTGTTAGAATAAACTCTCAGTACTCAACATAAAAATGTTTCTAACATGGACTCCCTGCCCCAAATAATTTGGGTTACTTCATAATTTATTTATCCATAAAATATAATTATCTTCTTTGATCACCTGGATATGAAGACATTAGGTAAACCGTTGCCTTAAATTCATTGATGCCTAGTTTCTCAAGAGCTGGTTTTCAAGTCACAAACTTGACTCCAAGTCAACATGGTTTTCAAGTCACAACTTAGCCTTGTTTAAGTATAAAATTATCCTGCTTCTTTTACCACATTTATATCTCAGAATATTATAGTTTTAAATCACTGCAATGGTTAGTATAAACTCAGAATACATTGTGAATTAACATAAAGCCTACCAAGTAAAACCTACAGGTGCCGTAAATATTGCGAGCATGGCAGAAATGGAAGTAAATCATGTCTGCTCGGAGGCAATGCTACACAAACGTGAATCAAAAACAATTTTCCACAGAGACAGAAAACAAACACGCTAAACTTACTAAATAGAACTATGGCTCTACCACTTACTTTCTCCACTTAATAATTTCCAGATAATTCGACAGTAGCTCTAGCCAACATATTTTAGTTAGAAGCTCTCGCTGTCCAGTTTTTGTAAAAAGCATTCTACGATTTCAGTAAGACCATTCCGTGTCGGTTCCTCTGTGCGCCTGCAGCAGCACCTGCTCGCAAGCGGGTCATGCTGATTATCGGCGCGGCGAGGTGCGGGCCAGGGAAGCAGCCAGGGTAAAGCCCCAAAGCCTGATCCCTGTCTCCCAAGATCAAATTTTCTCCGCCAACTATTCCTGACACACAGCAAACTGTATTCAAATGCAAAAGAGAACAACCAAACGCACTGCACAGTTCTCCCTCTAGCACCAGAAATGATACAGAAGCAGTCAACACCCTTTCTAGTCCCAGGGATCTCCTTGGAGCAGAACCATGGGATCTGAGCTCCCTCTCCAACTACCACAAAGACAAGGAGAATGGCCAGGGCTGCAGGGTGGGGAGAGAGAGGGTAAGACTCACTAGGGGAGATGAGTAAGACAAGCAAACTGAGATCTCCTCCAAGTTCTTGGCTGAGGTGTGGGTTGTGCTGAGATTCCTTGGCCCCAAAGCACAACCAACCCACTGCCAGAGAAAATGGCTTTTTTCTGAGACCAGTTCCTCGGAATAGTTTTCTCTCTTTGTCCCTTACAACTTCCAGAGATTCCTGGACCTCCTGCACAGCCTTAGAAAACAGTATTGGGTGCCTGGTGGCTCAGTCAGGTAAGAGTCCGACTCCTGATTTTGGCTCAGGTCATGATCTCAGGGCCTGTGTGGGGCTCTGTGCTCAGTGGGGAGCCTGCTTGAGATTCTCGCTCTCATGCTCCTTCTGCCCTCCCAACAGCCCCCATAACAAAATACTCAAAAATAATAAAAAATAAATTTTTAAAAAAGAAGAGTATTGATAGAGCACTAATTTTTAAAACTTCCTAGGAAATGCCAAGGAAAGGGGCTTAGAGTGGAAAGTATTCTGTTTTTTTGGAAAAAGACTGGTAACGACCAAGTCAACAAATAGTGGGACACTGGATGTTCGTGCTTGACCGGGTTCGTGCTGGACCTTGGCTTTTCTCACTTCAAAAGCCTCTCTGAGCTGTAAGGCAACTCCACTTTGAACTACATGGCACTGTACTTACTGAGGCTCATCTTTTTCTCCCTCTCTCTTCCTAATATTTTCCCTGCACAAAGCTAATACTCACTCAACAAGTATTTGTTGACTATCTACTCTGTGTACCATGGTAGATAAGCAAAAAGGACGTCCCTGACCTGAGCTTACATTCTATTGTGCATATAACAAGCCTGTGTAAAAACTCACACTATATAGAAATGGACCATGTAGGAAGTAATGGGGATATTCCCTATCATCAACTACAATTGACCATCTTGGTATGTACTATTTCAAATAATTTTCTGTGTACCTGAGAACTGCATCTACCCATATTTTGTAATGGCCTCATAATATATAATCTGTTTTGCTACTTCCTCCCCTTTAATAATCAATCTTGGAGTCTTTCCGTTATCTTCTTTTAAGATGGGTTTCCATCTTTCAAGAGAATCCTTTGTAACTTTTCCCTTTCACACCACTGTGATTCCCCACTTAGGACTCTTCAGGGCTTGGAGCAGGGCTGGAATAGTCCATAAAAATGCCATCTCCCCTGGGGCACCTGGCCCAGGGACTGCTCATAGGCTCTACCTCTTAAATTTACTGCTCTGTCTTGTTTCTTCCCCATAGTCAGGTCTCAGCTTTGGCCTGTATTCTTGCTTTGTGCCTACAATCTTGGGTTCCATGCACTGAATCTCTTCCCCACCTTCTGTTGCAACTTGGCACCAGCAAGTTCCTTGCCCTTCTTTGCCCCTGGAGCTAGAAGTCAGCCCCACTTACTCCTAACCCTGAGACGGGCAAGTACCTGGATAGCTTCCTACAAGGGACAGGAAGGATGGACAGTTATAAGAAGAACTGATTTCTCCTTGTTCTTCTGGTGTATAGCATCTGTCCCTAATTTTCCCTGTTGCTTTGAAAAGCTTTTTGATGACAAAATAGGAGTTTCTTGGATTCTCTCTTCACGTAGGTCTTTTTTAGTTATTCACACCAAGTCATACTAAATCCACGGATTATTAAAAATCAGTACCCAAAAATATGGCCCTTTCTTTTCAAAGGATATATAATTTTTAGTTGTGCATACACATTTTGAAATGTGGGGAAATGAAAAATAATAAGTACTATACACTGTCTCCTAATGTCAATGTACCTGGGTGGCTCAGTTGGTTAAGCCTCTGCCTTGGGCTCAGGTTGTGATCCCAGAATCCTGGGACTGAGCCCCAAGTTGGGCTCCCTACTCGCTGGGGAGTCTGTTTCTCACTCTGCCCCTCTCCGCCCGGTCCTGATCTCTCTCTCTCTCTCTCTCTCAAAGTCTTAAAAAAAATAAAAAAACTGTTTTCTGTTATTTTTCCCCAAAGAGCATGACCATGCTCCCGAGGCTTATATAAGTCAGAGGTTATACAACAATCTCAAATGATCGTATTTGGAAGACAAGATTAAATTCAGAAACACAAAAGACTGCGAA
>CM052798.1:16589501-16604002 GCA_028533885.1 Nasua narica | reverse complement strand
CATCAGGCTCTCTGCTCGGCAGGAAGCCTGCTTCCTCCTCTCTCTGCCTGCCTCTCTGCCTACTTGTGATCTCTCTCTCTTTCTCTCTCTGTCAAATAAATAAATAAAATATTTTTTAAAAATGTGTCCATCTTAATTTCTTTTTTTTTTTAAAGATTTTATTTATTCATTTAACAGAGAGAGAACACAAGCAGGCAGAGAGGCAGGCAGAGGCAGAGAGAGGAGCAGGCTCCCTGCGGAGCAAGGAGCCTGATGCGGGACTCGATCCCAAGACGCTGGGATCATGACCTGAGCCAAAGGCAGTTGCTTAACCAACTGAGCCACCCAGGCGTCCCCATCTTAATTTCAAATACAGCAAATACTGATAGATATAACCCATATAAACCAAGAGTGGAAAGAGGTCCTGAGACAAAAATAATTGAGAGATGGTGGACTAGAGAAAGTTGTGCATGGCATCAAGGTAAAATGGCCTCATCCCACTGCTATGTTCTGCACCTGCCTCTCGGTGTGCAATCCAGAGAGGAGGATGTCTGAGAAGACCTAAGCTACGCCTTATTTCTCTTTTCTATTCTAGGCCTCTTGCAGACTGCCAAGAGAAACTTTCGAGTGTCAATTACACACACACACACACACCCCGCCACTGTGATGACAAATCTAGTGTAAAAATGCCCAATTTAGAAAGAATAAAGAAAACCTAGAATAGAAATCTCTGAAAAAAGCTTTTAAGAATTGTATGGTGGGGCGCCTGGGTGGCGCAGTCGCTGGAGCGGCTGACCCTTGCTTTCGGCTGGGGTTGTGAGCCGGCGGTTGTGAGATCGAGCCCCTTGTTGGTCTCAGTGCAAAGACTGCTTGGGATTCTCTCTCCCTTGAACCTTCTCAGCCACCCCCTCTCCCACGCGCATACTCTCTAAAATAAATAAATAGGTATTATAAAAAAGAATTATGTGCTATAGTGTTTTTACGAAGGACTAGATAGACTGCAGAGATACCAAGGACAGGTACTGTAACTTAACACAACTGGAGAACTTAGAGTTTTAGAAATTCTGGTTCAAAAACACTTTCATCTAAAAAACAAACAAACAAACAAACAAACAAACCATACCACTTTTGACAGTGAACTCTGTGAGGTCCGGGATGGGGCTGGTGCTAGAAGCGCGTAAGGACAGAGGGAACAACCCACAGGATCACACATCCTATCTTCAGCAATAGTAATCATCTACCTAATCACACCTTACGCTTACATCACACGTGTAATTTTTCCAAATGCTTTCATATTAATTATCTCATTTTAGTCTTACAACTGTGAAATAGGCAGGGTAGTTATTATCCTTTCATAGGAAAGAAACCTGAGGAACCGGGAACTGAGAGGCCGCGGGGCCCTGTTGAAAGAGCACAGAAACAGGAGTCTGGAGACCACAGAAAAGTAAATTCTACGTGAAATGCTGTGCTGCTGCTAAAAATAAATAAATGAATACATTTTCCATGGAAAGAAATGGAGAAGAGATTAAGTTAGGAGAAAAACCAAGAAACTTGTATGTAAAATGGAACCCTATTTCTGTTAAGGAAGAAATACACATGTTTGCTTATATAGAAAAAAAATGATACTTAAAAATTATATAACAGTGATCATCCCAGAGCAGGAGTACTAAGGTCTGTGTTGCATTATGCTAATACACTATCGTGTTGATTCTTTCATAACAAGTATGTGTTACTTTTATTTCTTTTTAACTCTTCATTTTGAAATAACTTTGGACCTAAAGAAAAGTTGCATGAATAATACAAAGGGTTCCTTTATATCTTTCAGAATGCATAAATGATAAAACATTTTATCATGTTGTTATCATTATCTCCCTGTATATGTTTTATTGGTTTAATTGGTTTAATCAAAGTCAGGAAATCAACATTGATATGTTACTATTATCTGATCCAGACACCTTATTAAAATTTCAGTAATTATCTTACTAATGCCTTTTTTTTAAATTTATTTATTCTGGGGGGTGGGATGGCAAAGGGGGAGGGAGAGAGAGACTCTCAAGCAGACTCCCCATTGAGCATGGAGACTGACACGGGGCTCGATCCCACTACTGCGAGATCACGACCAGAACTGAAACTAGGAGTCAGACGTTCAACCGACTGACCCACCCAGGCACCCCTCACTAATGTCCTTTAAAGCAACAGATAAACAGATAGAGCTTGATCAATCGATAGATCCTAGTTCTATCATTTTATGCTGTTGTCATACCTATACTTGTTTGTTTGGGTTTTTTTATTTAATAGTGATTCTCTTTTTTGAGAAAGAAAAAAGGTTCCTGGTACCTGTTGCTTCACCTGGAAAATAAAGATACTGACACTTGCTCTCCATGTAGCAGAGTCGGAGACTATCATATGAATTCTTATGCATAAACACCACTCAGAAACAATGAAGTAACACAATCCTGTGCAACAGAAACAGGACAGACTTTGGGGTTAGAAAGGCCTCTATCAAGTAACTAAACCGGGGCAACCATGGTTTCCTCATATATGAAACTGAAGCTAATAAGACAATGAAGAATAAAATAAGACAATGAAGAAAAAATAATAATAGCAGTAACAGCAAATAAACTTTATGAGCAATTATCTGTGTGAGGCACAGTGCTAAGTTTTTTACATGACTTATCTCAATTATCCTTATAGCAGTCCTATAAAGTAGGTGGTATTATTTACCATCCTCATTTTACAAATGAGAAAACTGAGAGCTAAAGCAAGTAAGTGACTTGTTCAAGGTCACACAACGAGTGTCAGGGACATTCTTTGAACTCAGGTTCAAATGACTTTGAAGCCCATATGTTCATCCATCACACTGAACTTTCTTATCTCATATTAGATATTTAATAAATATTATTTTCCTTCTTTATATACTTTCCTATATACACATTCAACTTACATAATTATTTAATTCCCCAAGAGAACGAAAAAAAAACAAGTAGATGTACTTTATGAAAAAATAAACCCTCGGGGCACCTGGGTGGCTCAGTGGTTTAAGCCTCTGCCTTCGGCTCAGGTCATGAGCTCAGGGTCCTGGGATAGAGCCCCGTATCGGGCTCTCTGCTCAGTGGGGAGCCTGCTTCCCTCTTTCCCTTTCTCTGCCTCTCTGCCTACTTGTGATCTCTTTTTCTCTGTCAAATAAATAAATAAAATCTTAAAAAAAGAAAAAAGAAACCCTCATTATCTCATTCATAAACTATGAATTTATAAAAACTTAATTTGTAAACACACTATAAAGCCCTGCAGAAAAAAATTTAAAGTCAAGTATTCTTTTTTTTTTTAAGATTTTATTTACTTGAGAGAGAGAGAGAGACAGACAGAGACAGAGAGAGAAAGAGTGGGGGCTGGGGGAGAGGTAGAGGGAGAAGCAGACTTGACACAGGACACTGGGATCATGACCTGAGCCAAAGGCAGATGCTTAACCAACTGAACCACCCAGGTGCCCCCTAAAGTTAAATATTCTTTACAGTAATAACTATGGCACAAAAGATGGGACAACTCAAGACTGCTTTCTAGCAAAATTGTAGTGATCATTATACTAGATGATTATTGTAATAGAGAACCATGTAATTCAAAAATAAAAAGATTGGGGCGCCTTGGTGGCTCAGTGGGTTAAAGTCTCCGCCTTTGGCTCAGGTCATGATCTCAGGGTCCTGGGATCGAGCCCCGCATCGGGCTCTCTGCTCGGCAGGGAGCCTGCTTCCCCCTCTCTCTCTGCCTGCTTCTCTGCCTGCTTGTGATCTCTCTCTCTCTCTGTCAAAAAAATATATAAAAATCTTTAGAAAAAAATAAAATAAAAATAAAAAGATAATTCATTTTTTAAAAAGTCATAATTACCATAAACCATGAGGCATAGCTTGTCAAGCCTAGAGCAAGGCAAGAAAATAACGCTTATTACATCTGAGAAAGAAGACTCTAGCCTTAGAATTTCTCTCATCTGAGACAGGAGTTTTTGTTTGACTATGAACATGGCACTCATTCTCTCTATAAGTCAAGTGCCCTCACTACAAGATAGGCAAAATACTGACTCTAGTACTGAGCAACTTATTTGGTTTTTAGAAGTGCTTTAAAGATGAACAAAGTAATAATATAATTTACAAAAACAGAGCTGTTTCTAGCCACCTCCCCTGTGCTAGGTAAGGAAAGAGATCTCAAACGGTATAAATCCATTAGTGATGTCTACAGATATACCTCAAGTGGACTAGTAGCACTATTTCAATCCGCTAAATGCAAAGCCTCTAAAAAAGAAAAGGCAACAGAACAGATGGATGAGAGATAAATTATTTCTGATGTCACAATCCCATGACTCAATGTGAGTACACTGTCCTTAAAAGCAGCAGAGGAAAACAAAGGAATGAAGGTTGGTACTATGAAGGGGCTTCAAAGTCTGGAGATGAGGCATTTTGGAAGGTTGAAGAGCAGAGGCCAATGTGATATCAGTTAAGTTAAATGTCAAAGTGAAGATATAAAGCCTCAAAGAATACATTCTAATGGTTGGTGATGTTTTTTAAAGTTTCTATTACCAAGGTCCACGTGCCTAGAAGTGAGAGACCTTGAGGAAATAATCACGTCTTGGGTATTTGAAGAAATTCATGATGGAAAAAAAAATCTAGCAAAGGATATCTGTTTCTACTGTGGGTCTGTACCATTATACTTACGTAGCTTGTTGAGCAAAAACCTTTCTTCTGAACCTATTTCTTGAAAACGATCCAAGTAAAATAATTAAACCCAAATCCAGTAAGCCTAGAGAATATAAGTAATCAGTATCTTTGAAGATCACACTAAATTTCATCAAGAAAAGTAACCCAGGGGCGCCTGGCTAGCTCAGCTGGTAGAGCATGCGACTCTTGATCTCAGAGTTAGGAGTTTAGTTTGAGCCCCATGATAGGAAGGAAAGGAAGGAAAGGAAGGGAGGAAGGAATAAAGGAAAGTAACCTAATTACGGTATTTCACTTTGAGGTCTTAACCATCTTTAAAATTTCAGACCCTCCAGACTCCACAAGGTATATGTTATATTTTATCATATCCCCTTAAGTACCACCTGGATGGTAGCCTAGAAAATGACAAAACAAAACACAAATATATACACACACAAAACACCAAAGGGTTAATATCAGTGGGAAGATCTGGGAGAAATGGCCAAAGAAAAATATAAATATTTTATATTTTATATTTACTCTGTAAATATAAGTGCCTATAGAAAAGGAACTGGCTCCAGAATATTTGGCAAAAAACTAACGAGAAAGTGAAAATAATAAGTTACTAAGTCTACCATTAAAAATCAATCTCCAGGGCGCCTGGGTGGCTCAGTTGGTTGAGCGACTGCCTTTGGCTCAGGTCATGATCCTTGAGTTCCGGGATCGAGTCCCACAACGGAGCTCCCAGCTCTACAGGGAGTCTGCTTCTTCCTCTAACCTTCTCTCCTCTCATGCTCTCTCTCACTTTCTCTGTCTCTCAAATAAATAAATAAAATCTTTAAAAAAAAAAAAATCAATCTCCAAATCTAGCGAGGTTCAAGAAAGGCCACAAGGAATCAATGAAAAAAGAGAATATCACTAATAAAACAGGAGGCTTTAAAGCAAATAATCTGAACTAAATCATGTTCCCTCCTTCCCCTGCCTCAACTTGTAGCAGAAATTTAAAGGGATTTTCAAAACATCTAATGAAACTAAACTGCCAAGAGTACTAAGACAAGAAGAATCATAAATGAAAGCTGGAGGAAAAAGTACCGTTCTTTTAAGGCAACAAACTACTGGCAAAAACTAAGTACAAAACTCCAGTGTGGCAGATTCGTTTAAATGTACTTCATGGAAACTGCAAATATAAAGATTAGGTAAACAGCTCACTGGGAAGGTTAGTCAAAACTTACTCCCTTTCCCAACACCACTCTAAAACAATACAGAATCTATCACTTGCCTGTCAGGTCCAGTGTGGCTAAAGTCAAAACCTCCCAAGATTACCACAGTGCTTTTAGGCTGTGAGGCTGCAACACTGGGTTCTAGGCTTTCCGCTGCAGAACACACGTACAATCAAGGCAGCCAAGGGTCATGCCAGCCTCCAGTGGCTTTAATAAGCATAGCCCAAAGGAGGCTAGAACTACGCTTAGGAAACATCATTAATTAAAGAGGCAGGAAAAGCCGAAAAGTGAAATCTCTGGAGATGAGATTACTTAGACGAGGGTCTGAAAAAGGCAATTAGGAAGCTGAGAGGGATGCAAACTTTGATCATTTCGAAAGTCAAAGGCCAGGAAACTCTTTCCTGAAACAAAGATGGGACAAGGTATTCGATCCACCAGGGACATCCTGAGTCCTCAGATCTAGTGGGAAGGCATGCAGCTGTAAGACTCTAAGAGTCGGGCAACCCCCAGACCCCCCCTAAACACGCAAAACTCAGCTCACGATGACCGGAAGTATTCGTAAGATCACAAGTGAAGGGGTGCTTCCTTCAACCACCAGTTAACAAAGATATAAAATAGTTTCCTGAAGCTTAACACATGTGCCTTACTTAAAAAATGCCTATTATGCCTACTTGGGCAAGTAACAATTTTAACTGCAGAGGCTTTCAACATAAACATCTCTGCCCCTGTCTCCTACTTACCGCACCTCATCTCCTCGTCTTCCTTGAAAGTCAGTAATTCTCAGGGGGAAGGAAGTGGGAACATGGCAAAGTGACAGATGGGTAAACCACACAGGATCCCCTTAAGGCTTTTAAAAACTACAGAGCAATCCAACCCCACCTCACCTGGAGAATCACTGCATGTAATTAGACGTTACTGTTGGGAGCGTCTGGTTCATGTGCGAAGGCAGAGACATGGACAGAGAATCACTGCCGTAAAAGGAACCTCGGAAATGTCATAATTAAGTGCAGTTATTTATTTTACTTTCTCTTATTAATAACTGTTCCTTAGCATTTCCGAAGTACTTTCACATCTATCTCATTTGAGTTAGAAAATATTCCTGGACTTAGTGGCAACCTAAGTCATATCATGACCTGAGTTATATCATAAAATAACACAGGGCAAAATAAAGCTGTTAATGCATCAGGTGAATAACTAAAATAGCCAGCTAAAATGTAATTCAACAAACATATTTTTCCTTGAACAGAACGCAAAGTTCTCAAAACCTCAAAACCACTGTATAAATTTAAGAGGGCATTATGATAATCTAGTAGACTGCAAACTCCTTGAAGACAAGAAACCATATCTCATCCTGTATCTTCCACAATTCCCTAAACAATGAAGGTTCTTAACCAAGTAGGATGAATTAGTTTATATTCATTTATTTATTAACTCACACACTCAACATTTATTGAATACTGAATTCCTACTCTAGATCTGTGCTGGCTCGGATTATTTATAAATGTGTCTTGAATTTTAGTCCTTAATAACATAAAAGAAAATCAACACCATTCCTGTTTCTTTTCTCTTATTCTTGATTATTAATTTGACTGGAATAGGACATCTGTACATTTCAATTTTCAAACAATGGGCACACATATAAATGTAGATTATGCTGATATGTCTAAAATCCATTTTCCTTCTACCTTGCCCCTAAAACGATTCTATCATAGTCATTATACTGACAATAATCAGATCATTTGACAATCACCTCAGTCACAGCTGCTGGATTGGAGCCCATGATTAAAAGCATCTCAGCAATAGGAATTTTTTTCAGCAAGACCAAGCAGCAACTGACCCTTTTTTTTGACTATTCAACTTCTGTTTATAGCTGTAGCAAATCTTACAGTCTCTCTTGCCTCCTTAAAGAATAAACCAAACATGTTAAACTGTGATAACAACAACATGGTAAATAATATTTGTATAGCCTGCTAGAATTTATAGTTTCACAAACTGAACATGAACTCCTTTAGACCTCAAGACTCATTTGACAGATGAGAGAATGGGGCTCAAAGTGGCAGAGCTGGGATTCTGAGTCTGAACCCAGGTCTCCTGATGCCCACAGCTCAGTGCTCTCTTCATCACAGCTGCCTCCTTGCTATGCCCAGACTCAAAAAGTTGTGCAGACTGAAAACATGAAAATAATGTGCATGAAAGGTTATGCTGTGAAAGAGTAGATAGTGGTTACCAAAACTGTCAACAGAGCCTCAGAAAAAAACAAAGCTCTCTGTTTAATGAGACCAAAATTGGCCAGATGTCGAGAAACAAAATGGGTAACAGACCGAATGAAGAACAATTTAATATAGAGTTAAATTGGATGATCACAGAAATTCAAAATTCACAAATCCTCAAACACCATAATTTATAACTAGCCCACTCATTTTGTTTGCTTTAAAAATAAAGGAAAAATTTCTAAACATTTTTTAAAAACAGAATTGGAAAAAAACAAAACTATGATCTTGTTCTTTAGTCCAATACTCCATATTATAAACTAAGAAACAAGTGAATTAAAACATTCATTTGATATACGATACTCCAAAAGGAAAGACAGCTAGAAATATATGTGGGTCTTTGAATGACATCTAACTTAAAGAATGGCAAACAGAGAAGAGTAAACAGTTTTGAGAGCTGTTGGGTTTTAAAATTTTACAGAGAAACTCTGAATAACTTGTATAGCATATTTACTTTAGGGTAAGAACATCTGAATTCCAAAAGCTCATCCAAAAGCTAAAATAATAGATCTTCATTAGACAATGAATTCACATCGTTCACATTGAGTGGTTACTATCAGGCAATTATTAAATTGGACATCATTTGTTCAAATATAAAGAGATGTCAAAATACAACATATGTAAACAATATGGGATCCCCAGTCTTCTTTGTATAAAGGTATATCATATGTTACTGTGACTAGCAGCCATTCAAAGTCCTTGCCCTACAATTCTGTTTAATATGCTTTTTCTATTCTTGTGTCACTATTAAGTTGTTCAAATATTTTCCAATGGGCAGAAAAAAATCCTTCCTAAAGGATCATAGCGTCTTCAACTTGAAGAGACATTCCTCCCCCCACCATTAAATAAATCTGAGGGAAAATGGTTTTTGCTTTTTCAACTTTTAAATGGTCAGGTGTGATTGATTCAGCGTGGATTTTGGCCTGTTTTACTGACTGCCGTACCTTCATAGCTAGAACAAGGCCTGGCACATAGTATATACATTTATTGAATGAATGAATGAATTATTCCTATGATCTATGGCTCATTACATAAGGATATACTATATAGAACGATAAATATACATAAGAACTTTATACTTTGACTTCTTAATGCTTTTGAACTTGAAATAAAGGAAACCCCTGATGTTTACATCACTCAGCTGCTTGTGAAAAGCAATCTTCCATATATGTAAACAACAGCATGTGCAAGGTGTAGAGTTATGCTAAGATTTGGTCATTAGCTTGGTGACAACTTGGGTGTTATCAGCTACCTCACATATTTCTCTAAGTCGCACAGCGCGAAGAGCTAAATTGTAAAATACCACGAAGGCTCAATTAAGCCTTCGTGGCTTAATTCACATGCTGAGAATTCTCCTTTGTAAATTAATTATTTCTCCACTGCAATCATTTATCAAGGCAAATCCCATTCAGAATTAACATTCTAAGAAGAACCAGAAAATAACAGGTCGTACACAAGTTCTGCTTAGGAAGCTGTGATTGTCACTAAGTTGCCCCATGAACCTGTTGTCCTTCTCCCCCTCAGAGCAGTGAATTCAGTTTCTATTTAAAGGGACACTGCTTTTTTTTTTTTTTTTTCCTGGAAGAAAAAGAAAATTTTGAATTTGGAAAAAAATCCCTTTTAAAGGTTCGAAGAAAACTATCTCCTTCGAATGGTCAAAATAATGTTTGCTGAGAAAATGATCATCAGCTCCTTCTCAGTCTGGAGCGGGGCCACAGGGCATGATTAGGGGGTATTGGCTTCGGCTCGCGATGCCAAGTCTGAGATTCCGCAAGAGAAGTAGACGGCGAAAGAAGGGGCAACGTGGCCACCTGCCCAGTCTGCCCTAGACCGTGTGGCCAACGTCTGCTCCCAACTTTGTCAGCCTTTCCTCGTAGTGCATATGGTCCACGCGCCTCCCGACTCAGGCCGGCGACTCCCAGGCCAGAGCGGAACTCGGGAGCCAGCGGAGTCCCGGCGCTCCCGGGAGCGGCCCTCGGGGCCCTGCGGCGCGGGCCCGGGGCGCGGGAGGGGAGGGGGTTCGCCGCCCCTCCCCCCGGCGGGGGCCAGGGAGCGCCCAACGGCGGCTCGGCGGCTTCCTCGGCCAGCGCCCGCCGCGCCCTCCCCGCCCGGCCGACGGCCCTCGCCACGCCCCGCGCCCCCGGGGCGCACCCCTGCGGGCCAGCCGGAGCCCCCCGGGCTGCGCTCCTCCGGAGAGCCCCTGGCGCGGGCGTGCGGCCTAGTCGGGGTTACATAACGGGGCCGGGCCCCTCCGGAGCCGACCGGGGACCGCGGGGCCCGCGCGGGCGGAGGCGGGGGCGCCGTCGCTCACCTGCCGTAGATGCCCTCGGTGATCCGATTCCGCTTTAGGGGGCGGCGGAGCTTACTGCAGTCGGCGTTCCGCCGCTTCATCCTCCCGCTGGGGGGCCGGGTGCCCGCGCCGCCTCCGCCGCCGTCTCTCACCTCAGCCGCCGCCGCCGCCGGCCCGCGCCGCGTCGGGCCTGGACTCTACCCCTGGGGCCGGTCACACAGACATGGAGCCAGCACCCGGGGGGAGGGGGTGGGACGGGGAGGGGGGGCTCAGAGCCTCCTCCGCCTTCGGAAACAAAGAAATGACAATTCCGGGGCCCGCCCGCCCCAGCACCAGCCAGCCGCCTGCCCCGCCTCCTCGGCTCCGACGGACGGCCCCCGGGGCCAATCGAAGGCGCCCCTACGCCGCTCCCGGCCAATCCAAGGGCCCGCTGAGGGAAAACGGACTCGAGAACCCGCCTCTTTGAAGGACAGAAGAATGCGCCAATCATTATAGTGTCTGTGTGTGTGCCTGGGCCTATCAGAAAAGATTTAAATAGAGGCTTATAAATAGGCCCTATAAATATAACATCCTATATTATGCCTTATTGCGAAGGTACACTTCATGACTGTTGGATTGCGTTTCATTGTATTATAATCCATGCTAGAGCATACCGTGCTATATTCAGTGCCCGCTATCACTAGCACCGTATGAAATCGGGAGGCCTGGGTTTGCGGCATGTGCTTTTTCTGCGCTGACATGTGCTCCAGTCAGCCGCGTCATTATATAAGGGGCTCGCAGCATCCTCCCCCTCCGGGGTCAGCGCCGGGGACCCCTTCTGCGGATCCTGGAGTGTTCGCCCAGGCCGGCCGCGTCAGCGCGCGACGGGGGTACGAATGACAAAGCAAACCCCACACACACATACATACACACACCACACGCCCTGCCAGCTCCCGGCGACGTGGTGACAGCGCGGCAGCCAATCGGAGGAGGGGCGGGGCGGGGCTGCTGCGGTCCCGCCCCCTGGAGGACGCGTCACAGGGGGCGGGGCCGTGGGTGCGCGCGACGTCGCGCTGGGCGGCCGTGGGTGTGTGGGGCGGTGCGACCCTCGCTCCACGTCCGCAGGGCGGGCTGTGCGGCTGGCTCCGCGGGCACGGCGCCTGCTGGATACGGCGAGCGTCAGCGTCGGGGACGTGTCCGTGCCTCGCGAGGGGCCGATGCCGCTGGGACTAAGGGAGCCTGCTCCGCGGCAAGGGCCGGGTTTCTCAGATGTTGGGACACCGGCCAGCGACCCCTCACCTACCCGACCCTCCTAGAGCTCGGATTTTGTCGGAGCCAGGCACTGTGATGAGTGCTTTACATCTACTTGCTCATTTACTCCTCATTACTCCCTTGCAACGTACGTATGGCAAAATCACATTAGAAAAGACAGCAAAGATTCTTTTAAAAAGAATGTCATTAAAGAAAACTGGGAAACTGTCAAAAAGTAGCTGAAGGGAAAAGAAACACCCATGGATCTCATTACCTTAACACGACCACTATTAGCATTCTGAATTTTTTCTTTTTTTTTTCCTATTTTCCCCCATGGGTGATACTCTTATTATTATTGCTGCTGTTATTACTGAACAGAGTAGTGATCGTACTAGATATTCAACTTTGTATTCTATGTGTGTGTGTGTGTGTGTGTGTGTGTGTGTGTGTAAATCGATAGAAGTTTATTAAGTGAAGATACAGAAAAAGCTCTCAAAAGTGAGAAGGGTCCTGACAGGGTTACGGATGAGGGCCTTTAGGGTTGGTCTTTTTGTATTCTGTTCTTTAATGTAAACATTGTCCCATGTTATTAGGCATCCTCCCTGAATATTTCTGATGGTTGCTGAATCTCCTATCAAGTGGCTGTATCAACTGAACGGCACACCAACAGTGGACTGTGAGGTGGTCTCCAGCACATTTTAAAAACTTCCAGGAAGAAGATGGCATCTGGTTTTGTCCTGAGTTGGGTGGACCTCTTCCTGCCCTATAATCACCCCCTTGATCAACACCCAGCCCAAGGAGGAACTTGTAATTTGTATCAAATTCCATTCTCATCTGCTGTTCTTCCTTATTTTATCCTACTCACAAATCTTTAAAGATTCTCCAAAGCCTGAAAACCATTCTCTTTGTTATGGCATCCAGAGCTGTCACACGGGAGACCCAATCTCCTTTTCCAGGCCTACCCAGGCCAGCAAGCCTTATCTACTCACTGTCCTCAAATCCATTGCAACTTTATCTTCCCTCCTTCCTGCCTTTGCTCCCACACAGAGCATCTCCAGTAGTGCTGCTCCTAAGTCAGTTTCCTGGGTAAGGCTTATTCATCCACCAAGGACTAAAGCTTCTTGGGGGATTGGATCCATATTCTGAAGAGATGCAACTTTGAAAAATTGCAAGAGCACCTGCCTTTTCAGACCAGGATTGAAATTCCAGCTTAGCCACTTACTAGCTTGGGTAAGTTACAGAATCTTAGAACCTCTGTTTCCACGCAGGCATGCAGTAGGTGACGGCAAGCAATTACTGTTAATAGTGTACTTGTTCATCCCTCACTTCTCTTCAGCATGTTGATAAAGTGGCACTGTGTGGCCACGGATAGATAACAAAGTCTGTGAAGTCAAACTTTCACGGAGGCTGCCCATCATTGTGAAAGGGTCTGAATAGAACGCTCTGCTTGGAGCAGCAGAAAAAGACTTCAGCTGCCAAGGTGAATTGGTTCATGGAGAAGGATACAGACAGGACCTAAATCAATATGCTGGAGGCTTGAATGCATTAGGAAGGCTACATGGTGAGATCCTGGCTCCAGACTCCATGGGGCCCCAGATCTGAATAGCTGTCATCTCCATGACTGCAAGTTTCCAGATTACCTGGGCCAGAGACAAACGGCCAACTCAGTAAGATTATAACAGGGACATATCCGTGGTCTTTTCCACTCCCCCTTATGTCCCTGTTATCTAGGACAGTGCCGTGACACACTGTGAAATGAAGAGGTGAGAAATCCAGGAAAAGATGACAGGCGCTAGAGCTCACTGTCTAGCCTACCATCCTGATAAGGACATTCCATGCCGTGGCAGAAGTGTGGAGTGACTGGGAGTTACTCTCAGGCATAGGGCTACATAGGAGAAAGAGAAAGAACAGAGAAAATCTGGAGGTCTGGGTTCCAGCCCTAACTCCCTGATGTCGAGTTTCCTGCATACAGTTGTGCCAAGATCCCCTCTGGAGACTCAAGTCCTGTGTTTAGAAGCAGGTCATATTAGCTCCATTTTACAGAGGAGAAAACTGAGGCTCAGAGAAAATAAAACTATGCAATTGGATTGGGAAAGCAGTTTAGCTCAAGGAACAGCTGAGTGAGATCAAGCTACAATGCTATAGGCCATAGCTGGTGCCTAGAGATGGTTATTGATGGTTAGATTTATTGATCTGGTGATTGGCTAGAGTGGAATGATGAGAATGGTCTCCTTGCCAAGAGCCCACAGGAAGACTGCCCTTCTCCATTTCCTTCTCTCTCACTCCTCCTGCCCCAGCCAGACCATCTCTTTTTCTGGCCCATCCTAGCCCACGCCCCCTTGGGCTCCAGTCAAGTGCCACCTTTTCCCCTCTGAGCCCTCAAATGGCTCTTTGGGATCCTAAGGGCACAGACCTGGGTGAGACGAGGCAGGTATCCTCCTGCCACAGAGCCCCCCAGCTCCCCATGCCTCCACCACCAGTCAGGAACCAGGGGAGATCTGTGGCCATTTTACAGATGAGTAAGACAGGGAAAGGAAATCATTTGTTCTCATTCAAAAGACCAAGGCCCAGTCAAGAATTCAGGGCTGTCCCCTCCTCTTCTCCTGACGTTTGATGAGAAAGGGGTTGAGATTTGCACTTGAGCTTCACCTGAGCTCCGAATAGATCAGAACAGCCTGGAGAGTGGATCATCACACCTCATTTCACAAGTAAGAAAACTGCATTCCCCTCCTTTCAGTAGCTTCAATCCCCTCGAGACCACCAGGCAGGTCTGGCCCAGCTGCCTTGAACTAGGTTCCCGTGACTCAGGAGTCACAGAAAAGTCCAAACA
>CM052798.1:16562865-16589001 GCA_028533885.1 Nasua narica | reverse complement strand
TCAATAAAGTATCCACCCATGGTGGGCCAAAATCTGCCTCCCTGCAACTCCTAGTCTAGTTTATTACCTGAGGCCCCATAACTTCAGCCCACACTCAAAGGCCAGAGGCTGGGGCCAGTGTAGAAAGGTAAGAAAATATCAATCCTCCCCTTCCTTCTTTCCTCCCTCCGTCTTTCTTTATGCTTATTATAGATTAGACCATCTGTTAGGCACACGGAAGGGGGCTACAAAGGTTAGCTGCGGGGTCAAAGCTGCTCCCAGGTGCCCTAAATCCCATTTCAGGGGACTGCCTGCCCCTGCTGTGGGACAGGGGTCCTGAAGCTGGTGGCCTGCCTCAAATATGCTACAAGTGCACATGCCCCAGGCGGAGTCCTGGCTTGTGACCAGAGTTGAAGACTTATACAGCCTAGGGTTTGGGCAGCACCTCGCCAGATTCTTCCTAGAGCTGGATCCAAACCTCCCCTCCTCTCCCCACCTACCCTTAAAAGATTTACAAACAAGTAGATTTAAATACAGATTCAAATATAAATAATCTCAACCTTGTAACTCTGGGGAGTTAGTTCCTCAGGGGCTCTTAGCGTTCTTCTTGGCTTTCAATTCATTCATTCTCATTCAATACATTCTTATTAAGAGCTCACTGGGTAAGGTTTTAAAGAGAAATTTTGCCAATCCAATGCTCCCCCTGAGGCTCCGTTTCCCCATTTGTAAATTAGGAGTGTCGATCCACTCTCCGCCTGGCAAGGATCTGGGGAGGGTAAACTGAAGTCATGAGCAAAGGACGGTTCTTCTGTGTGGGTGCCCAGGGAATGGACGCCCTCTTGGAAACCGCACACAGTGCCCACCCTAGAGTAGGAAGGCAGCAACTACTTGTTGAATGAACAAATAAGTGAGTGACTGGATGAATGGGGTCATGTTGGAATAAATGCGTTTCTTCCCCTGTCAGAGTCCCTCTGCTCCTGTGTTAACTCCCTCGACAGGCCAGCAAAGCCAGCCCTGTAGCTGGAGATAAGGTTTTTGGCGGGTGTCTCCGCTATCACTCCCTGGAGTGGGGGTGGGGGCAGCGGGGTGATGCCTAGAGCGGGTGGAAGTGCCACACGGACACAGGATGGGCTCTAAGTACCCACCGTCTATGCGGGGCTGCCTGCCCCTGTGGACCATAGTGCTAGAGGCGGCTCTCATTGTCATCTTCTTCTTTTTCACCTCCTATGACACTTCCTCACAGGATCTGAAGAAGCTCATGGGGACTTTTCGAGGTGAGTGTCCAGAGGGCAGGTGGTCACAGAGGCAAATAGCTGGAACAAGGGAAGTGAGAAGGTCTGTGGTCTTCCAGGGGCCTACATGTTCCTCTCCACAAAGTCTCGGAGTAAACGGGTTCCCACACCTTCTCCCTTGTTTGCGAAGAGACCCAGCCAACAACGTAGGCTCCCCCTTGAAGGACCAGCGTGGACATCTCCTCTTTGACGAAGCCTTCCTTGATTTGTCAGGGTAGTGAGGGGTCTCATAGTCTGCATTTCTAGAATTTCCTTTGCCAAATGGTCTTCATAAGTCTCTGCTTTTCTGTCCCTTCCTCCCCTTTCTCCTTAGCAGCAAAGAATTTCACATTGTTTGGCTTTTAGTTTTTGTTTCCTTTTTTTTTTTTTTTGGTGTCTCTTGCTCATTTCTGTACCAACCTCCTTTTGGTAGCCTGAGTCTGTTGCCCCTCCCCCAGCCCCAGCCTTCTCCTTCTCACTCATTGGCTGGGAAGTCTACATTCTGTCTGCAAATCCAGGGCCATAAGGTAGGGCTGAAGAGGAGTATAGGATGGTTGTGATTTTATATGCAGCTAAAAATATTCAGACTGTGATGAGAACAACTGTAAACAAGACGGATATCCCCAGTGGTGTGGCTTTTGCTTTAAAAAAAAAAAAAATTGAGATGAGTTTCAAGCATCTCACTGGGCCGATATCTTACCTATGATAATAGATGGGTCCTCCACTGAGACAAAGCTGAAGAGACAGAGCTGAAGCTCTGGGTGAGTGCCCACTTCTTCCTGAGTGATATTAACTAGATAGTTAGCTGAAAGCAAAGGAAAAGCTCGCTGGGCCCTCAGCAGCAGTAAGTAGGACAAAGAGATGGCTTAGGGAGGGAAGCTTCTACACCAGTTCAGGGGCCAGCCCAGAGAGGGGCCCTTAGCGCCTGATGAACAAGGCCTAGGCAAATTTAAGTTCATTTCACTTTAATTATTTTCAGTCCAATACAATGTAATTCAATGGATGCCGTTCATTCACGCATGTATTCATTCAACCCTGTATTACAGCCAGTGGGGGATCTAGACACATGCTAATCAGAGTTAATATTTATTGAACTCTTACTATGTACCAGGCACTGTTTCAATGCTTTATACTGAACCCTGACAACAATCCCATGAGTCAGTACGATGATCTCTTTTTCATATAAGGAACTGAGGCACATGGACGTTGAGTAATTTGCACAAAGTCACTCAACCAGGGATAGCACAGCAAACTGAAATTTGCGCAGCCTGGTTTTAGTTTCCATGCCCTTAACCACTATGCTTCACTGCCCCATTTTCCGGCGAGCCTGAGTCACCTGTCACATAACCAGTGGGCATAGGACCCAGTAGTACTTCAACTCCGTATGTTGGCGCTCCCAGTCCACGTTCTTCACCCCTCTGTTCTGCTGCTAACACAGAAGTAAAGTGTCCTCAGGGTGCCTGGGTGGCTCAGCTGGTTAAGCTTCTGCCTTTGGCTCAGGTCAAGATCTTCAGGTACTGGGATTGAGCCCTGCATTGGGCTCCCTGCTCAGCGGGGAGTCTGCTTCTCCCTCTCCCTCTGCCTCTCTGCCTACTTGTGCTTTCTCTGTCCCTCTCTCTCTCACTCTCTCAAATAAATAAAAATTAAAAAAATCTTAATAGAAAGAAAGAAAAGAAAGAAAGAAAGAAAGAGAAAGAAAGAAAGAAAGAATGAATCCTCAGATACTCACTTTAATGGAAGCACAGAGGAGGGCAGGGGAGTTGATGGTGTCAGGGAAGCCTTCTGGAAGGAAGTGATTGACCAGCCACGTCTTGGAGACTTGGTAGGAGTTAACCATGTGAAAATGGATCATCATTCAGAGTGAGAGGACAGCAAGAGCTGGTGTGTGCACTCCTTGGAGTGGACCAGGTTAGGGCTTAACATTGCAACACTGGAGCCCAAAGAAGGTAGTAGGGCATGGTGGACCCACTGGGTTGAGTAAGGAGCTTGACCATCATGCTGCTGAGCTGATCGAAGGCAGGGGTGTGGGGAGTTTGGGTTCAGGTTATGGAGAAAACCATTCCAGGGCTGATGGAGGCGTAGGGGAAAGAGCCATGACTTGAGGTAGGAGACCAGCATGGTGGGCTTGTGTGTAGTATGGACCTGAGGGCTTCAAATGCTTCTGATCACGCACACCATCTTTCAAGCACGTACCATACTTATATGTCATCATCAAGTACTACTGCATGAATATATCTTGTACATCATAATAATACACACAAATTAGAAAATTTGGAAGAGGTCGAATGAAATATACAATATTTTCAAATTACTGATGATCGATGGTGCCAGTCAATCTCAAGGCAAGGTCCATTGTTCCCATAACTGAGAGTGGATGTAAATCCATTCCTAGAGTCTTCTTGATAACTGTACATTCTCCTGGTTGACATTTTGTCAGATCTAATTAGACTAACTTTTTTAAACCTTGAATGTGACGGATGAAGGGTTTGCACAAGAAATATCACTCTGCCCTTTTTTTCCCCATATGCTTGGCTGCCATTATGGTTTTGCCTTCATTTTGTGGTTTTAGACAAGCGTTGTTCAAGCTATGAGTCCATTTTGTGAAGGTTAGTTGAGCTAAAACTAGGTTACCTAGTCAACTCACTTAATCTAATCCAGCCCATGTGAACTCAATGTTATTCAAAGCAGCCAGTTCCAAAAAGACATTTTTGAAGTATTCAGCATGAATCCTGTATGAGATACAGGAATTGTTGTTAGTTTTGTTTAGTCTGATAATAGCAAGGTGAGTTTTTTTTTAAAAGGCCCTATTGGCTAGAGAGGTATATTGAAATGAAGCAATGACTGGGGCTTGCTTTATGCCAGAAAAAAAAAAAAAAAAAAAACAAGGAGAGAAGTAGAAAAGATAATAAAACCCAGATCAGCCCCGTGTGACAGTCATCAAAGCTAGGAATGGGTACATGACATTCACCGTGCAACTCTGTTTTTGTATACGCTTAACATTTTCCATAATAAAGAATTAAATTTAAAACAAAAAGCCAGACAAAACCCTGCCATTCATTGCAACCTGATGAATACAGAGAAACATGTCACCCTCTTCCCGGGGGCCCAACATTCCCTCAGGACCCCTTCCAAAGCTAGGAGACTAGAAACTGTCTGACATCCCGAGCCCACAGAGGAGGCTCCTGGGTCAGTGTGGGTCTTAAATACTTACAGAGCTGCAAACTTCATCAAGGCCCTTTGGAGGTAGAATAGCCCAGATCAGTGATTCTCAGAGTGTGGTCCCCAGGCTAGTCACCTCAGGAATGTGTTAGAAATGCAGATTCCTGGGCCCCCGATTCATACCTACTGATCAATTCATACCTGGGCCCCAGGAAGCTGTTTTACCAAGCCCGCTAAGCGACTCTTATGCACACGAGAGTTTGAGAAATGTGGGAGCCAGACTGATTTAAACCTTGCCTCTCTGCCCCTTAGCTGCGAGAACTTAGACAAATTATTCAGCCTCTCTTGGCCTCCAATTCATCCTGGGTCACATGACAATAGTGCTTTTTCAATTTGTTGTTGGAAGGTTTGAAACAATGAGCACACCTAATGACTGATTAAAAGTATTCACTTACACTATGAATAGACTACAATTTCTTATAGTTTTATAAAAACTGGAAGGGCTCATATCTTCTTCCAGGAGTCCCTGGGAATCGTCTGAGCATCTTCTGAGGAGTGTGTTCCCTACACTGACGACCACCGGTCCGCACGGCCAGTGATGAGGCCAAATGGGCAGGGACAGAGAAGGAGAAGCAAGGAGTCAAAATATTCAAGAGATAGCTAGGAGATCAAATGAGCTGTACCTGGTAGAAATGAAGGAGGGGGTTAAGGATGGCTTCAGATATGCGCTTTGGTATATGGAAGTGCCAGTTCCTGAGAAGAGAAGCAGAAGGGGACGAACAGGTTGGGCAGTAAATGAACAATGATATATTCATTCTGGGCTTGGGGTTGAGGCGACTACAAGATGCTTAGGAGAAGCAGAGTGTAGCAGCTAGCTACTGCTGCATAACAAACCACTCCCAAACTTAATGGTTGAAAAAAGCAACCATTTAATTTGTTCATGATCGTGATTAAGTGGTTCAGCAGAAGAGGTGCAGCAGTAAAAGAGGATAAGCTCTAATGAGTGGGTGCTTTTCAAATCTCTGTTTGTCACATGTTGGCTGATGTTACATTGGCCAAGCAAATCACAAGGCCCAACCCAGGAGGGAGGAGTCTATATCGGAAGGCATGATTCACTGGGAGCCATTACTGTAACAATCTCCACACAGAGCCTGCTCTCGGACGGCCACATTGGGGAAACATTCTGAACCCTGCACTGTGGATACTACCCAGGTCCCCCTCCCCACCGCCCCTCCCAAAGGGAGGAGAGCTACCAAAAGACAAGAGGGGCTTTTCCACTGACATGTAAATACAGTACCTCCAAATCTACAATGTTCCACATCTCAGCCTTGGCTGCCCCCTTTGATTGGGACATCTTTTTTGGGGGGACATTTTTTTTCTATTCCTGGATGCTGTAGGGGTGAAAGTAGTGTGGGAGTAGAGGCTACTGGGGAACAGAAGTCAGCCTAGGGCTCCGTGGATGGTCCCAATCTGGGGCGGCAGAGGTCTTCCCAGTCAGCTGTGGGGAGAACAGTGTAGAAGTCGAGCCTAGAGCCTAAGGGCCAGGACCAGTTCTGGCTTCAGAGCTGTTGGCGCTGAAGTGTCAACAGGTCAGAGGAAAGAGCAGAGGTGGGTGGAAACACAGAACTAGGATCACAGGGGCAGCCAGGCCAGAGGAGGGGGGGACAGTCTTATCCAAAGTCATACAACCAATAAGTGGCAGGCACAGGATAGTAGTGTCTAACTCCGTGTATCCGAGGCCAGGCTAAGTGATTTGCATGAGCCAATGCAAGTATTCATGGCAATCCCCCAAGCAGGCACCATTGTTTCACACCCATTTTACAAATTAGGAAGCTGGGACCCAGAGATAGAGACAGGCTCTGAACCCTGACAACCTGACTCAGAGTCTTCACCGTTATACCCCGAGTGCTGTGTGGAGAGGCAGGACGCATCGTGGTTAAACCCAGATGGTCAGCATTCCGATCGCTCACCATTTGCAGCTGTGTGACCTGGGCTAGTCACCGCACCTCTCTGGGGCTCCCTTTCCTTTCTGTAACAGGTGGATAATAGTACCTACTGCACGAAGTTGTGGTAGGTGAGAGCCAGAAGGCTCCTAGAATGGTAGCTGGTGTATGGAGGGCACCACAGACGTGCCTGCTCTTACAATGCGGTCATCACTGCCTCCTCTCACACCACCGGACCCTCAGCTTAGACTCTTCCTGCAAGTTATGGGGCTTCAGTAACATTCTCCTGAAGGACTGTCTTCGAAGGCAGAATTCCGCTCTGGGGCCCAGTCGTTGCGGCCCCTGTAGTACTTCCGCTCCTTGTCACTCCCCAACACCTTAGAGTCCATTAGCCTATCAGCCCAGCAGATGATCTGGGGTGCTGCACAGAATCTGAGGGGGAAGGCTTGCACCACTGGGAATGGCCTGAGCTGGGACCCGGCCCCGAAGTGGAAGTCCCAGTCCTGAGACCAAGGAGTTGGAGGGGGACCTAGAACTCTGGGAGGCTGGGAAAGGAAGCAGGAAGGTGCAGAGAGTGAAGAGAGGCTTGAAATCTCATGTTATTGGCTCACCCATTTGGGGTGAATGGGCTCTGTCAACAGCTCCCAGAAACTGCCCCTGACTTCATCCCACGGGGTGGAGCACAGCTCCTCCCTCAGGGACAGTGTGGGGCCTTGGGGAGGAAGGCCCTGAGCTCCTACGCCTGGCAGCAGCGACAGGGATGGCGGCTGTGCCTGATAAACGCCCCTAGCCCAGATCCTCCGGCTCGCTAATCTTTAGGGCCCCACCTCTGCCCTATCCTGGTTACCCTCCTCTCCCCACCCACTGATGCTCTCCTCAGAATATGCCAGAGCTGTAAAGGCCATAGAGAGTACCAACTCCCACATGTTTACAGAGAGAGCCCTTGAAGCCCCAAGAGGGCAAGGGAACTGCTCGGAGTCTCTCAGTAAGGTAGGGGCAAACAAGAGCAAGAAACCGCCTAGCCTGGTGGAAAAATGCCGTACCTGGAGTTCAGAGCGTGGCTCCGCTGCTAGCGTGCTGTGTGGCCTTGAGGAAGTCACAGGCTCTCTCTGGTCTGCTTCTGTAAAATGGGTTGAAAATGAAAGGGTTTCCCTACACATATGGTAGGCCCCACACATATGGCATCACTGTTAGTGGGCAAATGTGTTTGCTCTAACAGGGGGACTTAATCCGAGATTGCATCAGAATACTGACGGCTGGGCGTGCAGTCTCTATCTGGCCACGGGCCTTACCACTCCCAAATTTGCATTGCGCCTTTCATGCACAGAGCTTCCTGCTTGGCTCCTGAAGGAATCTGAGCAATCCCAGGAGGAACTCCCAATACAAAACGTGCCCCGCCACCCCCACTCTTGAGGATGTAACCTCCCTCTCCCCCACAGCAGAGGAGAAGGGGCAAGAAGTGGAATCAATGCGATTTCTCACCCACTCCCCAAGTTCCCAGAGCCTTTGGGGGTCCTCAAGGGTCTCCAACATCCTGGAGCGATCAGATTGGTGGGGGAGTATCAATCCCACCCACGTTTCTCCACGTCTCACACGCCAGACCCTGTGCGTTTCTCAATGAAGGTAAATTTAAATGTGACTTGAAGGGGCTTTCTGAGACTTTGGAGCATTCTGGAAAACGAGTGCTTCCTCATTGTTATCAGAGCCAGGGCTGGAGGCCAGCAGAGACCAGGTGGGTTCTTACTACTGTGAGGGTGTGGATGGTGGTGGCAGGATAGGGACAGCCACCATTTCCTGAGCATCCTCCCTGCACCAGGTGCTGTGCCAAGGCCTTGAACAAAATATCACCTCCTTCAGCTCTCGGCTCCCTCTGAGGTGGGCATGCTTGCCCTTATTAGCGGATGAGGAAAGTGAGCCACCTACAGGACCGCACAGCTATGAGGGGGAAGCATGTAAAGTGCCATTTTCATAGGTCAAAAATGGTCAAATGTTGGCAATTTTAATACGGTTTAACCTAATGGGGAAGGACAGAGCTGGGATCAAAAGGAACTGTCTAAACTTGAAGGCTGTGCTGTTTTTCGTCTGTGTGTGTGTTTTGTTTTTGTTTACTGTCTGCATGCTGGCAGTAGAAAATTTAAACACCGAGAAAAAACAACAAAAACCCTCCCAAACCCAGAGATAATATCCATGGGGGGACGAATGCTTTCAAGTTCTCTCTCCAGGCATTTGTACGTGGGAAATAGTTGGTGTTTGTTGCCAAAACAGTCAGTGATTGTGTGCATTAGAGTCATTGAATTCTGGCCACCTGATGAAGAAGCGTGATTATTTTTCCCATTTAACAGAAGAGAAGACGAAGAGCAGATAGTGTGGTAGGTGAAGGCACAGGCTTCGGAGCACATCATCTAGGTTTGACTCTGGCTGGAAGAGCTGGGGCAAGTGACTTAACTCCTCTGTGGCTCGGTTTTCACATCTGTGAAATAGTGATAATAGCACCCACCTCGAAGGGTGCCTGGGAGAAGGAAGCAGGCCGGTCTGTGTGATGTGATTAAAACTATGTGGGGGGGTGTGGGCTGGCTGGCTCAGTCTGGAGAGCATGTGACTCTTGATCTTAGGGTGGTGAGTTCAAGCCTCCCGCTGGGCTTAGAGATTACCGTAAAAAAAAAAAAAGTGTTGCTACACAGGAAACAATAAATGTAGGCTATTACTAGAGCTCAGAGACTTTAAATAACTAGATGAAGCCACACAGCTAGAAAGTTCCAGATTCCTGATTTTGAACCCAAGTTTGTCAAGCCGCTACCCATTTTTCAAACTTGGAATTGAATAAAAGCTTCCACCCTTTTTCTTTCTCGGGACCTCTCCCTGCCATTAGGCGGGTCTCTCACGCTCAGCTGCCACAGCAGCCCCTGAGCAGGGTCCAAGGCTGGAAAAGGGGAGGCTCCCTCAGATGGCCCTGGTGCTTCCTGCCGGCCCAGTGGGTCCCTCCCAGCAAGGGACAAAGGGAGAGAACTGCTTTCGGCAAAGATAATTTGTTTCTTACCAAAGAACCTCTGAGCCTCCTTCTGCCCCTCTTTTCTGGGCCAAGTCATCGGCTTCCACGCTCTTACTTTCTCATGCACACGATCAGGTTAAATCTGCTACTCAGGAGCCACAGTGATTACCTTTACTGAATGTCAACTGTGTGCTAAGCACGAGGCCAGAGGCTTTACACACGTTTGTATTATTAAGTTTAATAATAACAGTAATTGCCACAATTACTGAGCACTCACTATGGGTCAGGCCCTGCCTTTGTGTTTCAGCAGCATTAGCTCATCGTATCCTTACCTCAACCCTGCCTGGTATGTGTTGCTCCCATTATTCAGATGAGAAGACTGAGGCTCAAAGAGGCAAACTAACTTGCCCAAGCACTCTCTTATGATCCCTTCCAGCTGCCATCCCCGAAATTCATACAGAATGTATGTTAACTCTAATTCTGTAAGCTCTGTAGATTCTAATTTCTGATTTCTAACTTTCCATCTTGTCTGCTTCTCTTGCTCCTTTTCCATAACTGCACCTGGGCAGTCTTCCAGGATGTGACCATCATGGCTGCCCTTGGCTTTGGCTTCCTCAACTCGTCTTTGCGGAGATATGGCTGGAGCAGCGTGGCCTTCAACCTCTTTTTGCTGGCCCTGGGGGTGCAGTGGGCAGTCTTGATGGATGGCTTCGTAGAACAGTACTTCAATACGAAGGTGGTCATCAAACTGTCCAGGTAACCAGACGACAGCTGTATCATTTTTCGGGTCCTTGAGGGTACCAAGGGGCCCAAGAGGGCTGGTTCTAGAAGAGCTGGGATGTCCCCTTGAAACCATGCAGTATTGAGGATATCCGCTAACAAATTATTCACTGTTAATCTAAAATTCAAATTGCATTGTGAATCCTGTATTTTATCCGACAACCCTGGGGCCAGATCTACAGCCCTCCCCAAAGTCTTTCTTTATTATTGAGTGTGATTTTATAAAGTTACACAAGCAATATGGGTTCAAAGAAAAATTAATAGAGATTACAAAAAAGAAATAGAAATGTCACAGTCTCTTGAAAACAAAGAAGTATTCTTAGTCCTCAAATGTCAGTGAACAAGAAAGAGTCATGCTTTTAAATTACCTTTGATCCATTTAGATGCATATATATGAAATTCTAAAAACTAGCAACATTACCCATGTAATGTTGGGTCAAAAAGTCAGAATAATGTTTGCAAGAGGAAGGTGATGGTTACTGATTAGAAAGGAGCACAAAAGAACCTTATGAGGCACAGTAAATGTTCTCTGTGTTATCCTGGGTAATGGTTACACAAAGGGATAGATATCTATATCCTCAAGCTGTATACTTAAAAAAAAAAAAAGGCATTAGCATGGGGCACCTGGCTGGCTCAGTAGCAACCCTCGATCTCAGGGGCGTGAGTTCAAGCCGCATATTGGGCGTGGAGCCTACCTAAAAAATAAAAAAAAGACAAAAAATTTTTTAAAAATGATAAAAGGCATCGGCGCTTGACAGGAGAAACTCGGTAAAACTCCCCTTGTACATTGTTTTTGCTCTTATCCAACTCTGAATCTCTGTCCTGCCCAGATGATGGTAAATCCCACGTCAGGCATCAGGAACAAGTTACCTCTCCAGGCCACTCCGTCCTCCCCTCTGAAACCCTGCTGAATCTCTGGGCACTGCTGTTGACCGTCTCCCCACGAGCCAGGCATGGTGCCAGGCAGTGCACAAACATTATTTTGTTTAACCCTTCCAGGGGCGTCTAACTAGTGGACAGGCAAGGAAACAGAGGCTCAGAGAGCATAAGGCATCTGCCAAGGGTCACAAGGCTAAGAGGTGGCAATGGCCTTAGCTCTTTACTATCTGCAGCCCCTTTCCACACCCTCCAGGGCGGTTATGACATGGAGCCTAGACAGGTCAGTTCCCTATTGGCCCTGAAAAAACCCTCATTTTTTCTTCTAATAAGTTGTAGAGCTAATCCCCATGGGGATTCGATACCCACCCCCTCCACCCTCAAGAAACACCTGGGAAAAGGCAAAGGGCGCTTTCTGGAAGAATTCTGACAGCGGTCGCCCTGGTCTGGCCTTCCTGCTGCCTTCGCTTAAAGTCACCCAAACCTTCAGCCTCCTGCCCTTTCGTGTCCAGGCCTCTCTGGGCTGCTCCTTCTCAGGTACCTCACCCACAGCAGCCAACCTGTTCTTGACTCAATCCAGGAAGACGAGAAGAGGCCATTTGCAGCCCGAGTAAGCTCCCCTGCCCCACCCCGGACAGTCTGCATCTTCCCAGCTGTGACCCCCGCTGGGACTGGCTTCGCAGATTTGAACAATGAGCTCCTTCCTGACCTTTCCAAGGGCCTGGCCTGCCTCCCGGACAGGGTCCTCCCCTTCTCCCTTGGCCTCACCCACACTATGCAGCCTGACTTGGCACTGAATTGCCTTGAGTCACTGATGACCAGTCCCTTCGGGGCAGGGGCCTGTCCTGCTCAGCTTTGTCCTTCGTTTCCCTCCTGTAGTAAAGACTTCCTAAATGGCTATTGGAACCAAAATGAAAATAAAAGGAACCCTGAAAGTTGTGATATTTTTAATGCTGTATTTGAGAGGTTCAAGAGGGCTCTCCTCGGGAATAGTAGCAATAAGCTACCCTCTTACTGTGCTTGACACATATTAACTCACTTCACCCTTATGACAGCTTCACAGGCCTGGCCTCCACCTTACAGACGAGGACACTGAGGCACAGAGTGGTTCAGTAATTTGCCCAAAGTCACACAGCCAGGGAGGGGCAGAGCCAGGATGCCCACCTAGGCTGGCTGGACTGGAGACTGCACTCCTAAACACTGTACTTCACTGTCTCAACACCTCCCCAGTGCCAACTGGCCCCTGGGGTCTGACATCCCACCACTGGCATCCATCCCCTTGAATTGGGCCCTTGCCAATTAAGTGAACACTCACCAAAAAGACATAACATGGCAAGTCATAGTGAAACTTCAAGTAACTCCTGTTCTAAATAATTCCCGCTCCCTATGAGACTCCTCCAGGTCGTCGGCCCTCTGCTGATCGTCCCTCCGAAGTCCTTGAGCCTTAATTGAGTTACTACATTGGCAGCAAATGCTGGGGAGGCTGTGTCCAGACTCCAGACCACAGGCTTTAGATCCAGGCCACTGGGTTTGGACCTCATATTTGTCATTAACTAATGTTATAGGCAAAAGAGTTGCCTCTTCTAGTCTCAGTGTCCTTTTCTGTAATGTGGAGGTACTGAACAGTACCCTCCATTTCTAGAGGGCCACTTAAAGATTAAAACTTAAACGAGGTGATGTAGTTGTTAGCCTGTTATATATAATGCTTATTAAATTATTGTTCTTTTGTCGTGGTGGTTGTAGCATCAAGGAGGGGAGGTGGTCTCAGACCAAGGTGCCTGGAGAGAGTGGGTTCGTTTAACCGCCAGGGATTATTCTGCTCATCGCCACCTCCCCCAGGAAGCCCTCCCTGATGAGTCCAGTCCGCACTGCTCTCTCCCTCCAATGAACCCCTGTAGCCATGTAATATCATGGATAGTCTTAGCAGACAGACTCACAATGTCGGCCCCGTCTCCCCAGCTAGATCATAAGTGCCTTGAAAACAAACTGTTTTCTCCTCCTGAATTCCCATATTGAGCTAGCTCATTTGTCAAGGGAAGGAAGAAATCAGTAGTAGTGCTAATAATGCGGGTTTCTTTGTGCCAATCACAGGTACAGATATTCCTTCTAATCCCTATAGTACTACCATGAGATAAGTATTATCATCACTCTTATTTTACAGATGAAGAAACAGGCTCAGTGAGATTAAATAGTTGCTCAAATGGAAAAGCTGGGACTGGAAGCAGGCTTTTCCTACTTCTAAACCATCTCTTTCTACTACCAAGGAGACGCAGGCAGGCAGCTGAATGGCAGGCAGGCCAGCAGGTGAAGAGCGCCCTCTATTGAGCATCTTTGTGAGATGCAGACAGAAGAGAAGCCGTGGGCAGAACCCCAATTGTCAGACCCCAGAAGGGAGTCCTGAGGGAACAATCAGCCTCCGTAACTCACCCTGACATTCCTATGAGAAATTCAGAATGGCCTCAGTGTGAATGAGTATGTGCAGATCAATTTCTCGCCCTGATGCCACCCTGATGGGGGAAGGAGCCCATGGAGACCCAGTTGGGGCAGCATCAGTTCCCATGAGGGTGGAATTTTGTCTCCTTGTTCTCCTACCACGTCTCTAGTTTCTTAGACAGTGCCAGGCTTGTTGAATGAGTGAATGAGTGAGTAATCAATGAGACGATCCTTTTCGGTGATCCCTGTCTCTCTCTCTCTCTCCCCCAGTATTAAGCTAGCCACCATGAGTGCTATGTCTGTTCTCATCTCAGTGGGTGCTGTGCTGGGGAAGACCAACCTGTTGCAGCTGACATTGATGGCACTGGTGGAGGTGACGGTCTTCATCATCATGAGGAAGATTGACAGGCAGTACCTCAGTGTGAGTCACGGTGCTGTGAGAAGGGGATTTTGGAGAGGAGTGGTGTGGTGGTGGAGGGGTGTGGATATTGCCTCCATTTGGTGGAGTTTCTGGGACTTAAAGATTATAAAGATGAGCCCAAATGGGGTTCCAAAATTGTGATCTGTGCTAAGTGTTTTAATATAGCAACCTAATGGTTTTAACTGGTGGTGGTGCAGTCACAGGTGATGACAAGGTCTAAGGTTTGACAGAGGATATAGGTGGCAGAAGTGTAATGTCAGAAAGTTATTAGAAGGGAAAGGGCCAAGGAACAGAGAGAGGGAGTTGGATGGATCAAGATGACCTGGAGAAGTGATAGAGAGAAAGATGGTAAGGCAGGCGCTGAAATCCTTAGAGACCAAGAGGCAGATGGATAATCAGCAAGGAGTGTAAAATCTGCCAGTTTGACCTTCAAGGGAGCTGGAGATATTTGGGGAGGGAAAAGGAACAATGGTCTAGAAGCTTAGATTTGAAGTTCTTACTATTTACTAATTTTTTGGTTCTCTTCATCTGTCTATATGACTTTATTTTAACCCCTAACACTTCAGCATATATTTCCTATAAACAAGGACATTCTTTTGCATAATCATTGTTCAGCTAACAAACTTTGGAAATTAATGTTGACATGATATTATCTTATTCAAATTTCACCAATTTTCCCAATAATATCCTGTTTTATAGATATATATTTCTTTTTGGTCCAGGGTCACACTTTGCATTCAGTTCTCATGCCTACGTAAACTTTTTCAATCTGGAGGTTTCTTAGTTTTTCTTGATATTTCGTGAACTTAACATGTTTTGAGGTTACAAGCCAGTTATTTTGGAGGATGTGGATTTGTCTACTGTTTCCTCATAATTAGTTGGAAGGTATGCATTTTTGGCAGAAATTACACAGAAGTGATGTTGTGTCCTTCTCAGTGCATGTATCAAGAGACACATATGGTCAATTTGTCCCACTACTGAGGATGTTAATTCTGGTCACCTGTTAAGATGTTTTCTTCCAGGCTTTTCTGCTGTAAAGTTACTATTTTCCCCTTTGTAGTTAATAAGCATCTTGTGGGGGAGACAATATTCTGTAAAATCCTGTTTCTTTCTTTTTTTTTTTTTTAAAGATTTTTATTTATCTATTAGAGAGAGAGAGAGACTGAGAATGAGAGGGGAGAAGGTCAGAGGGAGAAGCAGACTTCCCGCAGAGCCGGGAGTCCGATATGGGACTCGATCCCGGGACTCCGGGATCATGACCTGAGCCGAAGGCAGTCGCCCAACCAACTGAGCCACCCAGGCGCCCTAAAATCCTGTTTCTTATCAAACTTTCACCACTGGCTTTAGCATCTGTTGATTTTTTTTTTTTTTTTTTTTGCTTGAATCAATTAGATGATTGTCAATATTGGTTTTCTTTCTCTTTTTTGGTGGTGGTCGGGGGCACCTGGGTGGCTCAGTTGGTTAAGCATCTGACTTTGGCTCAATCATGATCTTAGGGTCCTGGGATCAATCCTCACATTGGGCTCCCCACTAAGTAGGGAGTCAGCTTTTCCCTCTTCCTCTGCCCCTCTCCCTGATCATGCTCTGTCTGTCTCTCTCTCTCAAATAAATAAATAAATAATTTTTTAAATGTTATTTTTTTTAATTTATTTTTATTTTGGGGGGAAGATTTTTATTTTATTTGACAGAGCAAGAGATTACAAGTAGGCAGAGAGGCAAGCAGAGAGAGAGGGGAAGTAGGCTCCCTGCTGAGAGCCCATGTGGGGCTTGATCCCAGGACCCTGAGATCATAACCTGGGCCAAAGGCAGAGGCTTTAACCCACTGAGCCACCCAGGCATCTGGAAAGATGTTATTTTTAATTAGTCTCTACACCCAACATAGGGCTCAAACCTACAGCTATGAGAACAATAGTCGCATGCTCTAGGGACTGAACCAACCAAGAGCCCCAATACTGGTTTTCTAATTCCATCTTCCCTTCCACAACCATTAGTTAGCATTCCGCTGAAAGAAAGAACTTTTTCTTTTCCACTCAGACATGCATACACTCATTCATTCATTCATTCATTCATTTCACTACGGGCTCACGAGTCACCCAGACATAATTTCATTTTTTGCTTTTTCTCTCTGCTTACCATAAGGACTAATTGCAACTCCTTGGTTTCAAGGAAGAAAACTGGACGAGAGCTTTTTTTTAGGCAGAGAGAGGGCTGGAATAGCAGCAAGAGTCAGGACTGGAATTGCAAATGAGAAGCCCGTAAAATCCCAGGTAGTTCATGCTCTCCATCTTTTGTTCTGTTCCTCTCTGTACATCTAACTTCTATGCACGTCAGCATTCTTTTCAGTGGAGAATACGTTCTCTCTTACCTCTTTCATTTCCGAGATTCTAAGTCCAAGATCCTGCCGGAAGCAACACTCTTCTCTCTCAGCTGGTCCCAGTTCAACCGGCCAGTAAGAAAGAACCTGATTGGCTCACGCACCCACGTGTCTGCATTTGCCCAATCAGCTGCAGCAAGCCTGAGGGGCGGGGTTATGCAGCGAACACGTGGCTAGTCCCCCAAAAGAGATAAATTCCCAGAGATGAACCCCTCACTGCAGGTGGCGCGTGGTAAACTTTTTCCTACTTTAAAAGGCCGCAGTGGTGCAAATCCATCTATGGCCTCTCTTTGCGGCTTTGACTCTAGTTTAGTTGGTGCAGGGGAGGGTTTAGCACTGATTTTGAGAGTTGGCTGCTTCACCTCAAGACATCAGTTCAGCCGGGGTTTATTGAGTGAAAGGCTCGGGGAAAACCGGAGACAGTAACCAGACAGCTGTTTCGGTGGCGGCAATTCCAGAAATGAGTGCAGGGTTCCACGTCAGTTGTCCCCACGTGTAGTTCCTGGATTCCAGTGGGGACTTCGAACATTAAAAACGCCAAGACCTCTTTTCAGTTCTTACAGGTAACTTCATTTTCATGTATGCCTGAAATGTGTGAATGTATCCTTCCCATTCACTCATTCCTTTCACAGATATTTATTCTGTGCCTATTATAGACCGGGCATCTTTTCGGCAATGGAAAAATCCAACTGTGGTGGACCTTCCATTCCGGAGGGAAAGACTGCCAATAAGCAATCACATAGGCAAATGTTCTAACACAGCATGTTAGATAGTTTTAAGTATCACAGAGAAAAAATAAAATGAGAAAGGGGATATGAAGAGTTGAAAGGAAGATAAAATGTTAGATAAGGTGGCCGGGGAAGACTTCCCCGAGTAAATAATTTTGAGTAGAGACATGAAGGCAAAGAGTGCACAAGCCACGTTGTTGTGTGAGCACAGTGGCAGGTCAAGGGTAAACGGTGGGAATGGTCTGCCTCTAACAGGAGTATTTTATCACCCACACTGTTTAGAATTATTGGCATGTGGTGATAATAAAAAGCAGACAGACTTCTAATAGCTTTTATTATTGCTTTAAATTCTCTCCAGGCAATGCATGCCCTTACTGCCTGCACGGGGTGGGGGGGGGGGGGCGGGGGGGGGGCGGCAGCACTCCCTCCACCTCGCATTCCAGGGATTGGAAAAACCAGAGTGAAGTGGGACTAATGTGGGAGCAGGCCGATGGGTTTGAGGAAGAGTGAGGAGAGTGCGTCAGGAGTGGAACAGGAAATGAAGTCAGGGAGGTTAGGGGAGAGCCCGTCACACAGGGTACTACTGGTCATAGGCAGAACAGACTTTGAATTGAGCGAGAGAGGAACCATTGGAAGATTCTTAGCAGAGATGGCCATGAACTGACTGAGATGTTAGTAGGGTCACTCTGGCTGCTGTGTGGAGAATAGTTAGTAGAGGGACAAGGGTGGAAATGGGGAAACCAGTTAGAAGGTTACTGCAATAATTTGGGGATAATGGTGATGGTGGGGCTTAAATCAAGGTGGGGTCAGTGAAGCCTGGTGGTAAAAATCCTGCCAATTCTGGATATCTTTTGAAGGCAGAGTTGCCAGGACTTCCCAATAGTCCACTAAGTGGGTTATTAAGGATTTTTGATAGTCATAAAGCAAAATTAGCCTATGTCTAGAATTTACTAAAGACTCGAGTTTGGTATTGTAAAAAGTCTGGCTGCTTCCTGCCACCAAGTTTATATCCCTCATCCAACGGGTCCGTAGATTCTGCTGAAAGGTAGGAAGCGGTGGGGGTGCACGTCCATGTGACTTTTTGCCTCGCCTAAAAAGATCTCAGCCAAAAGCGGTGAAGAGCTACTGATAAGGCCAACCAGCCACTTCTTTGGAATAAATACATGGCTGCTCCTGGGTCCCTTCTGAAACGGGAGCTGCTGGGCAGGAGAAGCTCCAAACACCAGTCTCCTGACTCCAAGTCACACCTCCCGAGCTTAGGTGAAGTTGGGAATGGTCTCCCAGGAACGGGGTTGGCGCATGCGCAGAGGCTGCCGGCACTCACCGCCTTGCTGGCTTTGTTGCAGATGGACAGCCACGTAAGCATGATGTACGTCCACGTGTTTGCGACCTATTTTGGGCTGATGGTGGCCCGGTTCCTCTCAAGGTCTCTGGATGAGAGAGTGATGCAGGAGAAGACTCAAACAACAAAGACCTCCAGTTTGTTTACCATGCTGGGTGAGGACGAGGCGGGGTGTGTGTGGGGAGCCGAGGGTCTCACCCCAGGAGTGAGCAAGAGGCTCTCCAGTGGCTCTGTGTAAAAATCTCCCTCCTTTACCAACCTGCCGGGGTGCTCGGAGCCCCTCCGTAATGACTCAGCTCCCCAGGCAGTGTTGGATGGATTCATCCCTTCTAGGGCAACGCTCTTCCATTAATATCCACAGGAAAGGGGTGGCTGGTTACCACTGAGTTTAAATCAATTTGTCTAATCCTTTTGTCTTCAGGTGAAGGGAGGGAACTGGACAAGTGGAGAAAGCAGAGGCCAGCAATGGAGAGAGGGACAGGGCGGGGAAGAGATCAGTAAAACTGGCTATCCCGCAAAGCAGCAGTGGAAAGGCAGAAGCCTGACTGTGGGAGAGGCCAAGAGGAAATGGGCAGTGAACTAGGCAGTAGGTGACCCAACAGCCAGCCATGAGGCCAAATCAGAGTGGCACATCATGTTTTCAGAATAAGCATTTGACCATCATAAGCTGAGCTCGGGAGGCCTGGGGCTTGGTGACTTCAACCCTCTGGATCTTCGTGTTTTTGCCCGTAGAGTATGTTAGCTGGGCCCTATCAGCTTGGGAATTCAGAGGAGATAGGACTTGCCCCAAAAGTTATAGAGCTAAAAAGGGCGGACAAAGCTGAGACTTGCCTGCTCCAGGAAGCCCCTGCAGGCTCAGGCTTTGGGGTAGCAGTGCTGGCTCTGGCCAATGACCCTCTCTGGCACCCAGGAACCCTCTTCTTGTGGATGTTCTGGCCGAGTTTCAACTCCGCTCTGCTGGATATTACAAAAGAAAGGAAGAATGCCGTGTTCAACACCTACTACGCCCTCTCAGCCAGCACGGTGACAGCTATCTCGGTTTCGGCCTTGGCTCGCCCCCAAGGGAAGATCAACATGGTGAGGAGGGCGCTGCCCCTTGGGAGGACTCAGGTCTTCTAGGCTGGACACCTATCCATGCCCCCTGTCCCAGAACCAGCCCCACAAGGTGGGAAAAAGTATTCCGGGTGACAGAGCCTTGTGCGCAGTGTCCTGGAGTATCAGGAAGGGCACTGGCTTATCAAAATGGGAACAGGACTTTGGAGAGTAGGAAATGATCAAAGGATCTCCGAGGGGAGTGATTAAGTCTATCAGTGTTGACACCAAAGAGCCCCATGTTTGAACCCTGTTTCTGCTAGTAACTGGCCACCATGAGCGAGAGTCAGCCGAGAAGAAGAGCTAGAATAGAATCAGTCAGGCTCTCCCCTTGCCCTAAGAAATTTCAAGAATGGGATGAATAGAATTGGGGGTAAAGAAGGATGTTTTTACCCTAGCTGTGTGACCCTGGTCAAGCCATTAAACTTTGGGAGCCACAACTGGCTCATGTGTAAAGTGGGAATTAAAGAGACAACGCACGTAACATGTTCTATGGGGGAAATAATGCTGGGCAAATATTAGCCATGTTATCAATGCATCCAGGAGACTGTGTGTGTGTGTGTGTGTGTGTGTGAGAGAGAGAGAGAGAGAGAGAGAGAGAGAGAGAGTTTCAGGGAGGGAGAGAGATGAGCGAAAGGGTAGAGCTAAAGATGAAACAAGTTTCCGTGATGATCAGGTATGAGGCCAGCCAGCCAGAGGTAGTGGGGAAAAGTCTAGAGAGACAGCAGGGCCTAGAGTGGACAGAACATGGCCATGTGTGACAGGTTAAGCACTAAGGGGAGTGGGTGTCTTTCTGGGGGAGCTCCATGGTGACAGGGAGTCTAGGATCAGAAAAGGTGGGGACATCTAGGGAGGCAGGTGTGGCCAAAAGGTCAGGGACGCCCAGAAGCTGGTCCCAAGCCCCAGAGGTGCAAGACCTGGTTGGAGTTGAGATGGCAGAGGGAAGAAGCATGAGAGCGAAGCCAGGCCCCAGTTCTAGAGGAACAAAGGACATGGCGGAGATGTGACTCAGGAACGAGCGCTAGCTGGTGAAAGCTGGATAGTATTACAGGGCGGCATAAGCACCAAATAGCCAATAATAATGATAGAAATAGTAAAAACAATGATAACGGCTTATATTTCTTGAGCCCTTGGCTCGGTCTTCCATGTGGTAACTCATTTAGTCTTACAGTAATGGTGTTAAGCAGGGACAATCAAAACCCCGTTCATCTTGTGGAAAAGTTGAAGCATGAATGGCTCAGTGCCCAAGGACACGTCGCTAATAGGTGTGATGGTGGCTAGGATACACTTTCAAGTTCAGTGTCTCCTAGTCACCTTGACAGCTCCCTGAGCCTGAGAAGCAGAGTAAGATAAAGACCACTGATGAAGGTCATGTAGTCTCAGCAGAGGGGAGGGGATGGTTTCAGGGTCAGCGAAGCAGGGAAGACATTACAGTGTTGCTGGCTACCAGCTTTCCGAGTAACTCTGGGCAAGATGCTGTCCTCTCTGGACCTCGCTTTGTTTGCCCACAAGCTATTTCTTTGCAGACTCATATCCACAATGCAGTACTGGCTGGAGGTGTGGCTGTGGGCGCTTCATGTCATCTGATCTCTTCTCCTGGGCTTGCCATGCTGCTGGGCTTTATGGCTGGACTGATCTCCATCGGGGGAGCCCTGTGTCTGCCGGTAAGGAGCTGGGCACCTGATGCCTGATTTGGCTTAGACCAGCAGGGCCCTGGGAGCCTGGTGGGCCGTCATGTGGTGCCACAGGCTGCATTAGGCAGGCATTGGCACCTTCTCAGGCAGGCTTCAGAGCCTGGGTGAGGGATCCCCCCGGTTGTACTCTGTATTTGTTAGGAACTGGGGAGCAAGTAACAGAACCCATTCAAGTTTGCTCAAGCACAGGGGGGATTATTATATGGCTACTGGGATGTGACAGAACCCAAGGACAAGGATGCTGCTGGGAACCCAGGAATGGCTGACACCAGAGACAGGAATGTTGTGGGGAGCCCAAGAGGTCCCTGCTCTTCTTTCTTTGCTTTTCCTGAGTATCTACTTTATTCTCACTCTGTAGACTTCCTTCTCCTTCTCCTGCTCCACGTAGTGGAATGTAGTCTTGCTCTTTAGGAAAGCAACTAGATGGAATTTCTTGGCTCCATTCCCAAGTGTTCTGCAGAAGGAACTCATGGGTTTAGTTTGGACAGTGTGCTTATCTTTGGCTGGGAGTGTGGGGGATGGGAGCATAATGTACATATGTGCCCGCTGTCCAGGAGCTGTGTGAATGAGGGTGGGAGGGGCCGCAGCCAGAAAGGGATGTTGGGCTAACCCGGGCCACGCCCATTTCTCATTGTTTAGTTCTTCTAAGTGGATGGACTTTTCCTCAACATCCAGCAGGTACCCATGCTGCATACCAACATCCAGCATACCCCATGATAGCCAATTTGTTATAATACATTTCTAAGAGAAATAATTTGAGAGCAACAACTCTTTGTGGATTTGAAGCCTTGGTAGAGAAGAAAGGAGTAGACTTTTGGATGGCTCAAGAAGCTGAATTTGGATGAACAATGGATATTCAGGGAGGCAATTTCAATCCAGAATAGAGGAAACTGTACCAACAGTCTCATCTGACCAGCGATGGGGCAGTCTGCTTTTCATCTTTGGAATTGCAATGAACATCTTTTATCTCCTCTGCTTTGAGGCCTTTTAGTGAAAGGCAGAAGTGTACAGGGAAACCTGCATAAATGCTCATCAGGCTGGATGTCTGTTGCTTTCTCTGTGCCTGTTTCCTTGACTCCATCACTGAGGGAATGGTTCAGGGATGATTCCCTCATTCGTTCATTCATCTGTCCCTTCATTCATTCAGCACGGATGTTTTAACACGTATCCTGCTTCCCGAGCTATGGTGCAGTGAGGGCAATGGACCAATAAACAACACAGCCCATGTAAGCCAGCCTGAGTTGGATCAGGAAGTGCTTCCTGGAGCAGAGGCCATCTTGGCCGAGTGTTGACAGATGCCTGATGACCAGGCAAAGTAAAGGGAGACGTATCCCAGACAGAAGGAGCAGTGTGTTCCAAGGCTCAGTGGTAAGAGCAGATGGCCCAGGCAGGAAACAGACACGGAAGCACTGGGCTCAACCTGGGAGTGTGGTGGGACCAGTCTGGAGAGACGGGAGATACTCAGGTGTGGCTCCTGGGCAGTGTGAGCAGTCTGGGTTTTTATTCTGAAGACAGTGGGGGACCCCAAGGCAGAAACTCACCTGTCCTATTTGCATTTGTATCCACATTTGTTGGCTCATGGTCCCCCTGGGAGGCTAAGTGGTGGAGGGGAAGGGGTGCTGAAGGCAAGTCTCAAGGAAGGTCAGGTTCTTTTCTTCTCGTTAGTCATGGTGTCTTTGGGATAGCAGTTAGGTTTGGGCTAGACCAGTGGGTCTCAGGCACCTGCCGGGGACGTTTGACAATATTTGCAGACACTTTTTGGTTACCACATGGTGCGGGGTTTGCTCCTGGCATCTCTAGAGTGGGGCCCAGGGATGCTGCTAAACATCCTATGGCCTTTTCACAACACAGAAGTATCAGCCCAGCGCGTGAGTAGGGCCTGGGCTAGACCTTTGCTTCTCGAAGGGTGGTCAAGGGGCCAGCAGCATTGGCATCACCTGGAACTTTGTGAGAAATGCAAAATCTCAGGCACCAGGTCCAGTAAATCTGACTCTGCAGTTTTGCAAACTCCCCTCGGGATGCAAGTGCACATTCAGGTCTGAGGAGCCCTGCTGGAGGGGAGCCCCAAAGCCTGCCCGCCGTGGGTGGCCCTGGAGGCCAAGGATCCATGCAGAGCCTGGAGGGGGGCTCTCAATCTTCCATGTACCGCTGCTTATCGGACATTCGTTCCAGGTATATTTTGAGCACGTGCTGGGGATCCACGACACCTGCGGCGTGCACTACACCTTCGGCTTGCCAGGTCTGCTCGGCGGGATCGCCTACATTCTGCTGATGATCTATGAGGCCAACTGGACCAAGAAGTCCATGTAGGTGACTTAGCTTATCCCCTTCACACCCGATCCAACTCGGGAAGAAATGCGCCCCGAGCCGTCAGCCAAGATGCCCGCGTTCAGAGCCAGGCACTCAGAGGGCCTCGGCAAGTGTTCGTTGTCAGATTTAGTAATACATTCTGCCTAGCCTCTGCCCCTCCAGGGCATGTCTTCTTTCCAAAAAGGACAGCTTGGGTGCTGGGCAAAGGCAGACAGTTGTGAGCCCCGCCCCTCTAACGCGGACAGAGCAGGTCAGTGGGGCCCAAGCCAGCTGGGTCTGTGGTGGAACCCCTGGGGGTTTAGGTCATGGTGAAGAATGTGTTATGGAGTCAGACTCGTCGTGACCTCTTGCTAGCTGGGCATGCTCCCTAATCCTCAGAGCCTCGTTGCCTGTTGTGAACGCAGATAATGACCCGGCCTCCCCTCATAGGGTGGTTGGAGGCTGCTTGAGGCCAGGCCCCTTGTGGCTAAAAGGATCTAATATTTTAATGTAGGAAAATGCTAAGCATAGCCCATCTCTGAGGCCCAGAGAGAGGAGTTTGGCCAAGGTCTCACTGTGAGGCAGGAACGTGGGCCTCGGGACTAGGGTCAGATCCTGTGTCTTCCAGACAATGGACGCAGTGACTGGTTTGACAGACCCTAGCCCTGGCCATCACGTCCCAGAGGCTGTGTGAGTATCTTCTGGGTGTGGCTCACATAAAACGAAAGAGTGACTTGAGCATGAACTGATGAACCAGATGAACTGATACAATGATAACGATAACAATAGTACCGGTAATAATCACCACTGTTTATTGACTGCTTTCTAGGTGCTAGGCACTAGGCTAAACGTGCCACATGCATCATCTCATTTACTCCTTGCCACCAGCCTGAGAGGTATTATTACCGTCCTCTAAGAGATGGTACATACGGGGAGTTATGTGTCCCAAGTCCCTTGGCTGGAACATGACTCGGGTGATGAGCACCTGAGGCCGGTGGTGACGAGCTCATCGTGTCTGGAGGCATCTGGGAGAAATCATGGAGGGCTGGGTCCCTTGTAGCTCTGACAACAAAGATGGCCACAGCCCCACATTATAGGAATCGCGTACAGCATGGGGGACATCAATCCTTGAAATGCTTGGGGTAAGGGGAACCCCACCTCCCCATGGGGAGAAGCTGGTCTCTGTGAAGCAAGACACTTCAGTGATGGGCTCCAATGATGTGTCTGCCATTGTTTTACTAGTTGTGCATCTCAGCAAATCCTTTCCTCTCTCTGAGCCCCTAAGTCCCTCTCTGTAAAGCTCAGGTGCTTGCCGGGGCCAGGCAGGTAAGGTTACAAAACGAGAGCAGCGAGACGAGGCTGGGAAATCATGGGTAATTGCTCTGAGATCAGCCCCAGGTGACCATGACTGTGCCAGGACCCAGGCTCAGTGTCCCCAGATCTAATGACTTTTTAAGAGAAGCCAGAAATCCAGAGTTAACCACCTGTGCTCCCAAGCATTGGCAAAAGATTCAGAATCATTAGAAACATCATGTGGGCCAAATTCTGGTCCTGGGCAGCGAACCTGCAACTTCCGAACCACCCATGCTTCTAGCTCCCCAATTCTGTGCTTCTGTGGCTCTCCTAGAGCGGTGGTTCTCCACAGCACTAGCATCACCTGGAACTTGCTAGAAATGCAAATCCTGCCCTAACCCAGACCTGCACCGTTAGAAACCTAGTGATGTGGGCCCAACAATCTGTGCGTCAACACAGTCCTCTAGGGGATTTTCCTGCAAACTAGTTTGAGACTACTAGCCTAGAGCAAACAACAACAAACAAACAGCAATAAAACAAAAGCAAACAAAGGTCAGCCAACCAAAGGTCTGGTACTCAGGGACTAACAACCTGCTCTCCAGGAAAACAAAGCTCTGATTGCAGTGGTGCAGATATTCCCCATCTGTGGCCAACTGCAAGCCACCCAGGGACTATCACTGAACTGGGAGCTAGGAAGGGTTGAGAACAGGGGCCGGGATGGGACAGGGGAGGACCAAGTAGTTTTTCCCTCTCCTCTGCAGGAACCCGTCGAAGGGAAGGGCATAGCGACAGCAATGACCTCTCTTAGGGAGGCCTCTGGTCGGCTGGAAGTCAAGGGCACAGGCTTCAGGGAGGGACAGACCAGGGTCCCATGTACCAGCAGCGTGACCTTAGGCACAGTATACTTAAACTCTCTTCAGTCCCCAGTTTTGATCTGCATGATGAGGTAGTATAAGATCTGCGTCCCAGGGCTGCTGTGAGGATTCAGCAGGGAGTGAACACTCTCTTGTCTTCGTGATGACTCTTGCTACTGCGGCTTCTACAGGAAAGAGGGACAAAAGACTAGCTGGGAGTCAGAACACTTAGTGTGACACAAGGAGCAACTCTTTATGGCTTGGTGTCATTGGGCCACAGGGTTGGCTTTTCATTCATACCAGGGTGTTTGCTGAGCTCCTATTCAGGGAAGCAAATGTGAGCGGGTCACGGGCTGTGCTTCCCCCTGGGAAGGGGCGGGGTTCCACAGACTGTGGGATTTGAGTGGTGCAGAGACACACTTAGCGAACATTGAATCATGCAGGCCAGATGCAGTGTTTGTTTCAATTATTCAGTCCTTTGGTTGCATCAGGGAGAAAGCCTGCACTCAGGTGCTAAGTGTCCCCGCGCTTGTGCCCATGCTGGGTTGGCAGACCAGTGAGGCAGCCTCTGGCTGAGATCTGACACAGGCCGCGGGGGGGGGGGGGGGGGGGGGGGGGG
>CM052798.1:16527429-16562765 GCA_028533885.1 Nasua narica | reverse complement strand
TTTGGGAGAGATCTGCCTGGCCTCCATGAGTAGAGAGGGTTTGAGTCCCAAGAGCCACCCATGCCAAGCCATGTGACATTGGAGACCCTGGTTCACTTTCCCAACCTGGATCTTCCCATTTGTGAAACAGGGACACTAACAGCTCGCCTAGAGGGCCTCTCCAACATCATTTGAAATCAGATGGTAAACACGGGGAGCAGAGGGCGTGGTGCGGGGAAGCCCACCCTGCGCGGGGACTGCCATCATGGCTGGCTCTGTGCCATCCATTGCAGCTTTCAGATGATACCCGGATAGAGTGAACCGAGGGGTTGGCAGTTAGCAGATGTAGGGGTAGCTTCCCTGCTACCACTTAATATGCCACTTTTTTAAAAAAAGATTTTATTTATTTATTTGACAGAGAGATCACAAGTAGGCAGAGAGGCAGGCAGAGAGATAAGGGGAAGCAGGCTCCCCGCTGAGCAGAGAGCCCGATGCAGGGTTCGATCCCAGGACCCTGAGATCATGACCTGAGCCAAAGGCAGAGGCTCTAACCCAGTGAGCCACCCAGGCGCCCCAATATGTCACTTTTTTAAAAAACGTTTTTGTAATCTACATCCAGAGAAACGCAAATATCATCAGGGCTCCACTTGGTGAATTTTCTGACACACCCAGGTAGGTAATCAGCACCCAGAACTCCTTCATGTCCTATCCCAGCACAACCATGAGCCTGACTTCCAACACCATTGATCAGTTTTGCCTGCTTTTGTCCTTCGTGTTCATGGTTTGAGTCCCAGGAAGTCTGTGCTCTTGCATGCCTGCCTTTGACTCTGCATTATAGTTGTGAGACCCTCCCACATGGTTGAGTATCTCTGTAGAATGTCCATTTTCACTGGAGTAGAGTGTAGGATTGTGCTTGGGTTTACTTCATAAAGGTGACTGAGTGGTGACATGGAGAGGTCAGTGGCATTGAAGGAAAAGTTTAATGTTACAGTTCTCCTAGAAATGAGAGGCACAGCGTACCATATAGGGCCCCACAGAACCTTATCATATGCTGGGATCAGGCAGCCCTGAGACTATGCCTTCAGATTGATGGCAGTGAGGTAATGGGGGGAGGGGGCAGGAGTCCCCTGTTGGGTGGGAACTGAGAGCATATGTTACAGTTTGTGGTCGGTGGGTTATAATATGAATTTTGCACTCCCAGGAAAGCTGACTTGCTGGAGAGAGAGCAGTAAACAATTTCAGTCATCAGTTGGGCCCTGTGATAAATGAATGCCATGTAGACAAATACAGAATCTAAGAAACACAGTTAAAATAAGTTTTCCATTGTGTGAATACAAAACAATTTATCCATTGCTGTTGAGCATTTGGGTTCTTTCCAGTTTGGAGCTATTATGAACATTCTAGTATCACTGCTTTGAACATTCTAGCACTTTTTTTTTTTTTTTAGAACATACAAATGTTCTTCTGTTGGGTAAATGCCTAGAAGCAGAACTGTTGGATCACGGCATTCGTATGATCCATTTTAGAGGATATTACCAGTTTTCCACTGTAGTTTGTGCCAGTCTAATTACCCATGGCACCCGAGAGTTCCCTTTACCCCATATATTCTCCAACACCCCATATTTTCCTTCTTTTTGAGTTTATCCAAATAGGCATCAAACATCACTTTAATTTTAATTTCTCTGATGACCAATTAAGTACAGCACTTTTCATATGCTTTCTGGACATTTGAACATCTCTTGTGAAATGTCCGTCTAAGTTCTTTGGCCCATTTTTCTGTTGTGTTGTTCTGCCTTTTTCTTACAGATTTGTAGGAATTCTGGATATAGAGCCTTTGTCATATAAATGTATCGTGAATATCTTCTCCCATTTCGTTGGTTGCCTTTCACCTTCTTAATGGTATCTTGTGATGAACGGAAGTTCTTAATTTTAACACAGTTCAGTTCATCATTGTTCCCTTCACGTTTGTGTGTCCCTTAAACACGTTTGTGTTTAAGAAATCTTTGGTTACTGCAAGGTCACGTAGATGTCCTCCCAGGCCACCGCATAGTTTAAAGTGAGGTCCTGGGGTCGCCTAGAAGGAGAGAGGACAGGGAAGGATGTTCCACCGGGAGTTCAGGGAGATGGGCCTGATAGCAATGCTCTACTCCATCTTGCCCTGATGGAAATAGAACTATCATCTTTAAATTGAGTCATGAGGGAACCTGGGGCTCAGAGAGGTTAAGTGACTTGCCCAGGATCATGCAGCCAGTGACAGTCCTTGAACTTGAACCTGGGTTTTCTGCCTCCTGGTCAAGTTGATCGTTCATCATTTCTGACAATTGAAGTCAGCCAAAGAGGATCTTGGAATCCCCCCTTTCCCTCCTTCATGTCTGTGTGGCTTTGTAGGAACATGACAGGGGAATGTATTACCTGGAGAAAGGAATTATTCTTCTCATAACCCTTCCCAGCAGCATCACCGCTGTTGTAGACAGTCCTTCTTGACCCCAATGACCTCTGCAGTCTGATGCCTGAATGTGACTACATCCTGCTTTGTCATTTCTAGGATTAACTACCAATTGTTCATGAGCATTGGGACACTCAGCTTGGCTGTGGCTTCAGGTCTGATAGCTGGTGTTTTGACAGGTGAGTGTGAGACTACCCTCTTTCCCCCATGGCCCAGGGCACAGGACCTGAGTCCAGAGGGCATCTGGCCCATGGCCCCATGTGTCTGTGCCCATCTCCTTCCCTGTAAACCCCCACAGCTTGAGCCAAATGATGCAAAGGGGCTCAGATCTTGATTAACAACAAAAACAAAATCACATCATTTCAGAATTAGAAAGGCCCTCAGAGGTTACCTGCTGGAGGTGTGGACTCTGCGGGTCAGAGAAAGTAAGAGACTTTCTGGAGGTTAAAAGTAGCAGTGAGTGGCAAAAACGCAGCCTCTTGAGCCCACGGCTGGTGATTTCAGCCAGTTCTGTACAGCAAGCCAAGGAAACCCTCATGCCAAAAAGTTTACCTTCATTCCCTGAGAATACCCGTGCTATTATTTTGTTCAGGAAGGATTTATTCAATATCTTCTATGAGCCAGGGCACAATTCTTAGGCATTAGGGACACAACAGTGAACAAAACATGTTCCCTGATCTCATGGAGCTGATATTCTAGTGGAGGGGGAGGGGACAGTAAATAAACAGATAAGTAGATTATTTACTATGTCAGAGATGATAAGTGCTATAAAGAGAAATAACTCAGGGTAGAGGAACACAGAGTAACTGTGAGGCTGAGATGCTCTTTTAGAAGGGTGGGAAGGGAAGACCTAGCTAATAAGTTGACCTTTAAGCAGAAACTTGAAAGGAAAAAGGGAAGGAGACATACCATGTGTCTATTTGGCAGAAGAGCATTCCATGAAAAGGGAGAGCAAGTGCAAAGGTCCTGAGGCAGGACCAAAGCGTGCTCAGTGTGGCAGATATGGATAGAGTGAAAGGGAGAGTGGCAGGGTTTGAGGACAGAGTGGTAAAAAGGAGCCAGATTATTCTGAGAGATGAGAAACCACTGGAAATCCTTAAACAAAGGATCAAAGTATGCTTTTGCTCCTGCAATATGACAGAACGGCAAAGACCCTTAGGGAGTTACTAATTTGTCGGTCTTATTTGTATGCTAGGAGAAAATATGATTTCTGTCCAGAACTGCTCACCTTTATTCTACAAGCAAATAGTCTTATTGATAAGACATTCATTTACTGTGTCCCTAAGCAGAGAATGGATGCCAAAGAGACAAAATAGCATAATCAGACATGAAGGAGTTGTGTGGCATTGGGCATATTAGTTTACTCTCTCTGGCCCTCGGGTGGCTTCTCTGTAAAATGAAAGGATGATGTCTTCTTTTCTGCTCCAAAACACGTAGAAAGGTATTTTCTGGAATTGCCTGGGTGACTTTAGAGAGCAAGACTGACTAGAATTGCTCTAATAAACCCACTGGCCTCAGCTTTCAGCAGAATCAAAGTGATTAAATACAGAGGAGACAAATGCCTCCCTCCCTAAGTTTACATTCTATTCGTGGTGGCAGTGTAATCCTGAGTAGGGTTACCAGATTTAGCAAGGAGAAATACAAAGTGCTCGTTTTTTAAGTTCCACATTAACTGAGCATCCTGTATTTTATCTGGCAACCCTCCCGCGGACTGTGACACCATTACCATTGTCACTAGTATTCACAAAGTGAAACTGACTTGCACTGTTTTGTAAAGCCCCTGGGAGGACTTTTAAATGCTCGCCTGGAGTTAAGACAGAGAATAGAGTTTACTTTAAGAGTTAAGACCAATGAGCATTCCTTTTTACATGTGGCTTTGAACATAAGAACACTGGTGAATAAAAAGAACATGAACGATGGAAGGGGGAAAGAGACCACCAAGCAGCCAAGATAGCACCAAGTTGACCCCCTAAAGCCGAGCATTTTGCTTGCCAAGAGGTCCCCTGATTTGGGGCCTGTCTACACTTACATAGGAAACAATCCCATTGAGCATGGTTATCAGGTTTCCCAGTTACGGCAGATTAGAAATGGCAGGTTTGAAGTGGAACAGATTCCTAGAGGTAAGGGCCACTGGGACAAGTGAAAGGTGAAAGGAGACAGCCTAATGGAAGAAAAGAAATTCTTAAAACTAGACACTAGAACATGAAAGCTTGGGCTGCTAAGAGACACCAATAGCCCTCAACAGCTACATACTTCCTCTGCATTAGACAGTGCATTTTAGGGGCCCCTGGGTGGCTCAGTCTGTGAAGCATGTAACTCATGGTCTCAGGGTCATGCGTTCGAGCCCCACTTTGGGTGTAGAGATTACTTAAATATAGACAGCACATTTCATAAATGGATGTTCCTAGCAATGGTTCTGATTAAAAAAAAAAAAAGCCTAAATGTGTTTAGTGTTATGTCATAAAACAAGAAAACATATTTTGGATGCATTTTCATCAGTGGTGAGTAAGCCTCAGCTATCTGGAAAGTTCGTGTAGGTGTTTGAGATCATTTCTGAATAATCCTAGCTAGACGAGGTATGCTGGTTACACCCTACGTGTCAATAGCAGTTAATGGTGTGCATTATAAAAGGAAAATGTGAATAAGTACACACCTACTCTTTTTAATCTTACTACTTAACACATGGGGACCAATCACCATCAAAAATGCACAGATAAATCTATCAGTGGCATTTCGCTGGTTCATACGAAAGGTGAGCAATCCCTTCATGTATCCTGGGAAATTCAGTCAACTTTGCACAGCTGGAGGAATGAATACACGAGGGCCAGGCTCTGTGGGCAGAGGCTGGGTGGGTGAAAAGAAGAATAGGCACAAAAGCAAGTTGTTATACACTACTTTCCTAACTACACAAGTAGAGTCTTGAGCCTAGGTCACAGAGTTTATTAGAGCAATTGACGCCGGACAGACAGGAGCACGGAATTGGGGTTGCTGTCCATGGTAGCTCTTATGTTCCAAATAGATCAGCTTTTCAGTAGAAGCAGTGTCTGCCAGGACTCTTGTATTCCATGTTGGGAAGCGTGTCAGATCGGTGGCTACTGCACAACTCTCAATATCATCTAAATCCTTTGGAGAGAATTGCTCTTGCCAGTTTTCTTTTAAAAGATGTATACAGAATTAATAAAGCTGGTCCAGGAAGGCCAGCACTTCAATACGTCCGTCTCCTGGCTGTAGAAGAAAAAGGGATTTTTGTTGAGATACCCATGGCTGGCCTATGATATTTTGATTAATGTTGAGATAACAAATGCTGTGCTCTAAAGGTTTAACACACAATATTGAATTTTAACAGGTTTGGTCTTAAGCCTCAAAATATGTAAGGCCCCTCATGCGACTAAACATTTTGACGACCAACCTTTCTGGGAGGTAAGATTTTGAACCTAATGTCATTGATGTTGAGTGAATGAACTTTAAGAGATATCTGTTATATCCGTATATATGTTGAGTTGGTGTTTGTGAGAAAAAACTAAAAACAAAAGTGTGTGTGTGTATGTGTTGGTGAGGGTTGGGGAAGTGGTAAAGGTTACCATTCCCCTGATGCCTCAGTCATTGAGGGTCAGAGCTATGAGAACGGCTGCTGGCCATACTTCCCCCTTCTGGGATCATCAGTGTGGGCCAGTGGTTTGCCCTAAAGATGAACGAATCCTGTAGTACACGGGCTAGCACTGACAGATGCACTGAGCGGCGCCATGACTGTCTGGGTTCTCACAGCGAGGGTGCGGCAGAGCTGGATCTAGAACACAACTCTTGACCAATAGTAGCTAGTGGACACAAGACCACTTGTACTGTAGGAGTCCGGGATCATTTAGCCAAAGGACAGAGAGCTCAAACAACGTGGCTGCTGCTGAGGGTCTCTGTGTTCCGTGTAGTGTTTGTTGTCACGACTAGTCTAGAAAGAGCCTCAGGGCTCGTTTCCTGTCACCCCACTTCCCTCTTCCCTTTGACCAACACTCACAGTTCACCAAGTACCCTGATGTGTCACCTTACGTAACTCCCACTTGATGCTGAGGTTGGCTGGGCAAACATTGGGAAATTATAAACGGGAAGTGGAGGCTGACTGAGGTCAGGCTAATGCCCAGCATCATACCTTTGCGAGGGGCAGAGGTAAAACCAGGAACTAGACTTCCCAAGTCCCAAGCCAATCCTTTTTCCACCTGGCATGCCTAGATACTGATCACTAACGGGACAGAGAACCTGCCTCTTCTCCTTTGCGTTCTCCTTTATCTTTTCTTTTTCCTCTGCTTCTTCCTTTTCAGTGTCAAAGAGCTTTACAGAGGTATAACTGACTACAACACACATATTTAAATATATATAATTTGATACATTTAAATGTATTTATATGCCCATGAAACGATCACCAGTCAAGATAATGAACATACCCACTGTCACCATGTTCCCTTGTGTCTCTTTGTAACTATTCCCTCCCTCTCCACCCTATTCCATCCCCAGGTAACCGCTGAACTGCCTTCTGTCCAATAGATTGGTTTACATTTTCTATAATTTTATATAAACAAATCACACAGTACATTCTTTTTCTGGCTTCTTTTACTCAGCATAATTATTCTGTGAGTCATCCACGTTGTTGCTTATAAACGGGCTCATCCTGTACCAGCATCTCCCTACAGCCAGTCTCTCTGAGTCCCTGCATTCTTGCCCCTTTCGTGGAAGCAGGGTAATCTCACTTAGTGAGGACTCAGAAAATTGGTTTAATTTATCCATTCGTTCCACAAGTATTTATTGAGTAATCTCTATCTGCCAAGCATGCTGCTAATTAACCAGAGATGCCACAAACGGGACCAATATCCAACTCAATTATTTGAGTTGCAATACATATTTGCTGCATAAATGAAGGAAATTTGAGGAATCCTGCCTAATGCTGGGCACTGCAGCAGCAGGTAAAGTGGAACCATGGGTACGAACCTAGAATGGGAAGACCTGAATTCCAGTCGCCATTCTGCAAGGTCTCATGGAGGCAAGTTCCTTGACCTCTCTTACTGGTAAAATAAGAATGGTATTTTTGTTCTACCTCACTGGGTTGTTTCGAAGACCAAACGAGGTAATAATGGCTGTAACTACATTTTGTAAACTGTAAAATGCAAAGCACTACATGAACAAGAAAGCTTATTACCAGGGGTTTAGCCAACCGTGAAGGAATGTGTAAGCATGATTAAGTTATCATTTATCGTAAGCCGATGGGTTCCGATTTTGTGCTAGATGCTTTTCAGCATTATCTGATTTTATCCTTACAATAACCCTCCACAAGAGTAAGAATCCCTGTCTTAAAGATGAAGAATGGGGCGCCTGGGTGGCAGGGAGTGAAGCATCCGACTCGGTTTTGGCTCGGGTCATGATCTTGGGGTTGTCAGATCGAGCCCCACGTGAGCTCCGGGTTCAGCATCGAGTCTGTGTGAGACTCTCTCTTCCTCTCCCTTTGCCCCTCCCCACCACACTCTTTCTAACATGAATGAGTCTTTAAAAAAAAAAAAAAAAAAAGATAAAGAGTAATTTGTCCAAAATCATAAGCTAGTAAATGGAAAGGAAGGAATTTGAACTGATACCTGCTTGGCTCCAAAGACATAGCCGCTGCTCCTGGAGGATGGTCACTTCTCCCCTCCTTCCCCCACTATTCTGATTTATCCTCTTACAGCTGAGCAGAACATTTATTCAGCAGTAGAACACAGCTTTCATTTGAAAAGCCAAATACTGGGGTGCCTGGGTGGCTCAGTGGGTTAAAGCCTCTGCTTTCGGCTCAGGTCATGATCTCAGGGTCCTGGGATTGAGCCCCACATCGGGCTCTCAGCTCAGTGGGGAGCCTGCTTCCCCCTCTCTCTCTGCCTGCCTCTCTGCCTACTTGTGATCTCTCTCCCTCTGTCAAATAAATAAATAAAATATTAAAAAAAAAAAAAAGCCAAATACCCATTAAGAGGCAAGAATTCAAACTTCCAAAGCTGGTAAATCCAGGGGTAATTTTTTTTTTTTTTGTAAACCATCTGAAAAGACATTTTAATCATTATCGAATGTCCTAGTGCACTTCAGAGAACCAATGACCTGGGTGTTGGATGCAATGGCATCCAATGGCATTCAGGCAACCAATGACCTGGTTGCCCAAACCGTGCCTAGCAGTTCTTGGGATAGGGCATTCGTTACTCCCCACAGGTACCCGTGTCATCCATGGATGGTTCTATTACTAATTAATCATTCATCCACTAATTAATTTCATTTAATGAATTACCTAATATTTGACAGAGCTCTTGTGTAAAGAGCTGGAGAGACAAATCTAAATGAAATGCAGTTCTAGCTCTCAAGGAACCACATACACTAACCCTCTTTCTAGATTACAATGATCCTACCACAGATACTGATTTACAAAAATTCAGTTCCTGATACAATTTTTCATTAACTCCCTCCTTCAACTTTTCATTTCAATTTAATAACCCATGGATTTTATTTCATGCTTTCCAAAGCACAAGGACTCACCGACATCCACTTATTAAAATTAATTCCAAAGTCAACCTTTCTGAAGAAAATTGCTTTTTTGCGAGTCTGTTGTTGACAAGTCCCCATCCTGGGTACTACGTGGGAGATCAGAGAAACTAGGGCATTCACCAAGTAGAAGGACTGGATCTTTCTATGTGCACAGCTCTATCTGTTAAGCACTGAGTGAGTAATCCTGGCAGTAGCTCTAGCCAAATGAGAGAAGGGAGAGATCATGAGTTTGGGGAGGTCAGGGAACATGGAACTTGGGAGTTGTGTTGGAGTTGGCAGGGAGTGAAAGACATTCCGAGCAAGAACTGGAGAAGCAGTAGGAAACCTGGCTCAGCAGGATGGTTGGTGAAGGGAAGGAGGAAAGGTAGGCAAGAGCCACGACTCCGCCTCCAGGCAATTGGAAGGTCCTGAAAGTTTAAGTGGGGAAATGATAGAATAATGTTTTTAGAGTTGAGTAAAGACTAAGCTTGTAGGGTGCATTCAGAAATGAGTGCAATATGCTGAAGATCATCCACTGGCTTCTGAACAAGTATTTGCAGTTTATTTTTAAAATCATTTTATTGCCAAGAAACATACCCCACCAGTTTTAACACATAAATACCTCAGAATGTGTTGAGTCCCTCCTGCTGTGTTAGGCAAAATTCTCAAAAGCTAGCCTCCTCACACTGGCATCACCCCTGCTTCTGACTTAAGATACATGTTCTAGACACACAGTATGGATCCAACAAATGCTTGTTCAACAAAAATGAGGAGAGCGGGTTTCTAAAGCAGAGTAGGAAAACAGATTAGGAGCCTGCCAACAGACTCCTCCCCTCTTGGAGAGGCCCCCTGCAAACAGCCTTGTTCTGGACGGCACCATCACTTTACTTCTCTGGGGCTCAGCTTCATTTGTAAAATGAGATCAAATTCCACATCCTGGAGTCAGACCGATCAGACGGATCTGGTTCTACCACTCCTTGGTCTGTGATCTCTCAGAGCCTCACTGTTCCCATCTCCATGGAGATAGGAACAGTAATATCTCACCAGGTTGTGTTAAGGGTTTAAATGAGATAACGTGTGTGAAATGATAGCACATTGATCCTCAAAAAACACCCCATAAATGGGAGCCCCTCTGATTTCCACTTCTACAATTCTGTGGTCCATGGTGCTGGACGCGCAGTGATTTGTGGCAGGGTGGGACCTGGCACCCCCAAGAACTTAGGATGTGCTCAGTTTGCAGAAGAGGAGACCCAAAGGAGACCTAAGAACAATCTTCAAATACTTCAAAGAAAGGACAAATACTTGTTTCCTACAGGCTTCTCCAGAGAATTTAACTAGCCCGCTGGACAACACTGTATAAATTGCTGACATTTTCAACTTGTTTGCAAAATGAGATGAATTACATCGTATGGTAGTGCGTCCTCTGTCACCGGGGGTGTTCAAACAAAAGCCAGAGCACTATTTATCAATGACTCATGTAAAGAGCTCTAAGCTATAAGATCTAAGAGTTCTTCCAATTCAGATTGTGTGGAAGACCCTCTAAGACCTTTGTGATGACACATTTTTTGTCAATATGTCAGTTTCCAAAGATCAAGCCAGAATCAATATGTGTCCAAATTTTAAGACTGTAAGGGTTCATCTGTAATAAAAATGTTTGCTTTGCTTTCACAGTTTCCTAATTTGGCTACTGGATCTTAAGCAAAACCATCCAACAAAAACAAGGCCTGTTTGAAAATGAGACAACTTCCTTTCATTGTCGCCGCCCCTTTTTTGTGGATGACAGACACTCGTTATACCAAAGTCTCCTTATATACAATGAAACAAGGTCAGAGATGAATTTGATATTAAAAAATAAGATTACAAATTTATTTGAACAGTAATTTCATAATAGTTTAAAATAAATGTTTGGTTTCATTAAAGATGATGCTATCAGTATTTTCTTGGGTGCAGACATATAAAGTATTTGTTCAATTTTATTGACAATTCTTAGATTCTTTCTCATGCTTAACAAAGCATGTTATGCTACCCAGTGAACTCTTGTCTACATGAGCAGAGAATATAAAATAGGGAAAAATTAAGAATTCACTTGTATTTAATCCTGTAATGTGGACATTGTTTCTATTCCAGCAGTTTCACAAAGTAGTTCTCAATACCCTGGGCATATCCTGAATTTAACTGCAGGGAAAGACATGGTCACTTGTGGAGATATGGCGTCTCAAGATTAAAAAACTAGTCCTATGACCTTGATAAAATCATATACGTTTCCACGGTCTGGGTTCCCCCATCTGTAAAAAGAGGTGAACCTTCAACCTCTCAGATGCTCTCGAATTCTCTGAGAACCCACCGTGAGTGATTGGCTGTGAGACGGCAGCAGCGTGGCCATTGTTCTGCGTGTGTCTGGATGCCCAGGCGATACTGCAGATGTACAAGGTGAAAGACCAGGTGGCTGGTGTGGACAGGAGTGTCACAATTTAAATCATCTAGGAGACATTCTGTGTCGCAGGAAGCGCTAACTGTAGCAAGTTTTATGAAAGAAAACATTTCAAGCTGTACTTCTAAAGAACATGTATCCCATAGTTAGCTCAATTAAAAAAAGATTCCCATTTTGCCAAGGTGAAGGGTGGGGAGGGGAGGGAGCCTGAGAGAAAGCAGGGTTCCAAAAGGAACAGACTATGAGAATTCTCAGTAGTTAATGTTTATAATTTTAATTGACTTTGCTGATCTATTTTAAGGTTAGTGGTTCAATACAGAGATACAAGGAAACTTGGAATTCAATTTATTGTCATACCAACAACGAAAAATTTGTCACCTAAGTAAAGACCAGTGTCATGTCTCTATCCTTTTCCTCTTGCCTTCAGTGGTAGAAGTGGAGTGACTGTCAGCATCCCCCACGACCACGTGTCAGGGCTGAGTGACTGTCACGCCCCATCCCCAATCAAGGGCACTGACGGGACACGGTTGAGCAGCCTGGTGGCTGAATCAGGAGGGCCTCTCTTCCGACACAGTCACTCACCTCTTGGGAGACCCTCAACGGCTACTTACGCCGAAATGTTTGCAGACAGACCAAACACAAAGTATAGCGAGCAAGAATTCTGACCACTGCATAGATTTAAAAACAAGAAAATGTTTATATTTCATTTAACATTTGACACAGAAGAGGCCACATTTGGACACATTAAATCTTCAGAGCACTTTAATTTGTAGTTTTGGACCTTGGCTATGACAAATGCTCGTATAAGATGCTTCCATAATTCCTTTTGTAATTTATGCTTACAAGTTACACCATGATAAAACAATAAAAATTACTCGTGTGGCATATTTTCAACATTTTATAAGTTAGTCCAATGCACACAATAGATTTTTGCTGTTGTCTACATAGGAAGTTCTCATGATTTCAGTATTACGCAAATTGAAGCTGACACTACACTCAAAAATGAGTTTAGAAAATAGCGTTACAAAAAACTGGGAGTGAGTAGTAAAAAAACCCACGTGGGGCTGCTGTGCGGAAGCAAACCGGATGCTCTCACTGCCATAAGTCTTCAGTGCGGCCAAACTTAAAAACCAGTCCTCTGCAAATAAAATAAGAAACATCACATCTAGTTGAGTTTGGGGGAGGAAAAAAAGAGTATGTGAGACCGGGAGAATGGTGGGAAACTAGCAACAAAGGATAGAGAGGTTGTAGGAAAAAACTAGGAACGTCTCAGAACAGAAACTGAGCATGTGCTTCCCACGTCCTCGACTTGTGGATCCTGGAGACTCCTGCCACTCGTAACCAATGTTTAGTATGTCTAATTTTAGTATGTCTAATGACTAACCAGTGTATGGCTCATTTTATCATATTCACTCAACAAACCTTTTTTGAATATAATGTGCTAGATGCTTGGGCTATAAAAATACATAAGACATGGTGTCCCTGCCCTCAAGCTGCTCCCATTTCACATTCTTGGTGACACAGCGTGGTAACGGCAGAGGGGGTGTGAGGGGGGAAGAGGTGTATTTACCAATGTTGAGCGAACACAGAAATATAGAGAATTTATTCTGCCTGAATGTGTTAGGACAGAAGTTACAGAGGTGGTACTATCTGGAATGGTCTCTGAAGGATAAGCAGGAGTTGCAATGGGAGATTGGTAGGAACAGGAGCTAATGTGACAAAGTAAGATGTTTCAGGGAGCAGAAACAACATATCAAAAGGGAAAGGGGAATAAAAGACCACAGGGCCTCAGGAAAAGCCCAAGAGACTGTTGTGTCAGGAATATGCTCACAAAGAACCTGCCATCCAGGGTTCAGTTGCGCAGGGAACTGTCTTCAGCTGTCCTCAAGTTTCAACTTAAGAGCGGCAAGAAGGCGATTATATGCCTAAGGAGATACAGGTCTGTGTCTACATCCAGATCTCTCGATACACGTAAAGATACCTGAAGTGCCTTAGAGGAGGGAGGAGTCCAATATGGCTGGATTATAGCTTAAGAGACAAGGAAGATAGGGAACGGCCAGTGGCCAGAATTTAGTAAACCAACTGACCAGGGTGGCTAATTGCCCTCAGGGGCCTCGCATGCCTTAAGTGAGTCAAGAGGGCAGGTGTCAGCCTGTAGGTTCTACTATAGGGGGCAACTGATACTCAGTCCCTGGCAATTTATGAAATGGGATTATGCAGAGATGCACCCCTACTTAAAAGCAGGGGTGCATCTCCAGCTGATTGTTGTTATGCAAGGCTCAGGATTGTCAGATCTTCCAGTTTTTGAGGAAAAACCAAAAATTCAGATTTTAATGTAAAAGTCTCTTGAGTTTTAAATGTTGGCTCAATAAAACAGGAAATTCTATACAAAATAAATAAAACAGAACTGTGGACAGAATTTGGCTGCATGGCCACTAGTGTGGAGTTCTTCTGCAGACAGCTCCAAGTTTTGAAAAATTTTAAGATGGGAAATGACAGAATTAGAGCCATGTGTTAGAAGAAAAAGTGACACAGGAAAACTGGATCCAAGGGAAGAACCATCAGGAATGTGAAGTGCTCAGGAAGGGAAGATGGTGACCCAACAGAAAGGGAACAAGTCTGGGACCCTTAGAGGCCATTCAAGAGGCCTTGGATGTGGGGGGCAAGTGGAAGGGAGAAACTGAAGATGGTGGTAGACAGTGGCATGGGCTGGTTTGCATTTGTTTTCCAGGCCCCAATGTCTACTCAAGGTTAAGCCTGCAATCGTAATGATCAATTTAAAATGGTTTTTAGGGATGCCTGGGTGGCTCAGTGGGTTAAAGCCTCTGCCTTCGGCTCAGGTCGTGATCTCAGGGTCCTGGGATCGAGCCCTGCATCAGGCTCTCTGCTCAGCGGGGAGCCTGCTTCCCCCTCTCTCTCTGCCTGCCTTTCTGCCTACTTGTGATCTCGTCAAATAAATAAATAAGTCTTTAAAAATAAAAAAAATAGTTTTCATAAGCCTTTCTAGAGGTAAACACTTGAGTGTTTTTTGATGAAAACAAAACTACAACTAGGAAATTGTACCCTCTCTTGCAAGTATGTTAATTTCTCTTTATAAAGGATTTCTTTTTTTTTAAACATTTTTAAATTTTTTTTTCATTTTACTTTCTTAAGATTTTATTTATTTGACACAGAGAGAGAGATCACAAGTAGACAGAGAGGCAGGCAGAGGGAGAGGGGGAAGCAGGCTCCCCGCCCGACAGAGAGCCCGATGTGGGGCTCGATCCCAGGACCCTGAGATCACAACCCGAGCTGAAAGCAGAGGCTTTAACCCACTGAGCCACTCAGGCGCCCCTATAAAGGATTTCATAAAGCTCCAAAAGGGCATGTGATCTCTGATCTTCTGGTTAATGGCAGGCCTCTACCCTCCAGATAGCTTGGATGAGACATACTTCAGAATACTAGTCAACAGATGTAAATTGTAATCTGAAGAGTTTCTTGGGCAAAAGCCAGTCCCTCCTACACTGTCAGATGGTCACCTTTGGTACTGACATCTGTGTCTGATTTCTGAAACAATAATTCTCAGCTCCTGCTGAGTATTGTCCTGTTACAAATCAGAATGGTAGGCAATCTGCTACAACTATTCTAGTAACGTGCTTATTAGTTGGATTTAATTTCTGTTTGCTTATAGTATTTTCAAAAAAACATAGTTTTTAGTCTTAAGAGGGACAACAGTACCAAATGAGAAACTAACCAAACTTGTTCCATATAAAAGGAATTTATCATAACTAATTGGAGACAAGTCAGGGATCGGTTTCCAAGGTTTTGTGACATATGAAAACTGCTACGTGAAATCATGTGTTTCTTCTCTCACTGGAAGATACACATTTCCTGCAAATCTTCCCCCTCAATCCTCTGTTCCCCCCTCCTGTGACACAGTGACTTCTCTGCTACAGCAGCATTTCAAGGTGGAACTTGCTTTATCCTTTCTCTCTGCCAGAGAATAGAGAAGGCTGCTGTTTGCCCCTCCCTGGCTGGTTCTCAGTACATACCCCTCCCCACAACTCCCTCCTGAAGCTTTTCTTACACACCCTCACACTACCTTCCCTTGGCTGAAGTTGTGGGGCCCTGAGTTCCCCGAGCACCTCCCACGCTATGGAGACACTGGAGTAGGGAGCTCAGGATGCTTGGGGCCTTCCGTACAGATGCCCAGGCCTCAGCACTGCAGCTCGAAAGGAAAAGAAATCCTACCTATCCACACCAACCTTCTCATAAACATGCTACATTACCCTACAAAATAACAAACGTACCCGAATTTTATTTCCTAAGCTGAGGAATGAAGTTTACTCATGCTGTATTTCTGAAGTAGAGTGTTATGCTCCCAAAAAAGGAGGGGGGTGGAGGGAAAGAGAACTCGTACTAAACAACCGGCTGAGGACAGCAAAAGGAGAAAACATCAACTGAATTCACTCCAAATCTTGGACGTCTTCATCCTAGTAGCTAGAGCCTAAACTCTGGAGTCAGACAGTCTCAGTTTTAGCCACATGATCGCAAACAAGGAGTCTATTTTTTCTGTGCTTGCTTTCTCACATATAAAATGGGGATAATCACAGGGCCACCTTCAGAGTTGTTACGGGAATTCACTGAGAGCATACAGGTAAAATACTAAGAATGGTGCCTCACACATAGTTAGTGCTCAATAAACTCTTGTCAGTACTGTTTTCTGCATAAAAATAGTGGCTGAATTTTTTGTCCTTGTTGTTTAAACTCTTTGGGTTTTCTCCATTAGTTTCAGGACACGAGGAAAGACCCAAAAACGTTGTATATATTGCCACATCTAAATTCACATTTTTCTTATTTCCAAATTGATTTTATAAAACTGCAAGAATTCCTGGTGGAAGAAAAAGTTTGAAGACCACTGCTGAATGTTACTGAAGGGTAACTGAGCATTTCACGAGTGGCTCAAGTAGATATGGGGCTTCGACTTCATTTTGGGGGGTCAATAGGAAGAGACAGAAAAGGAGAAGTCTTATAATAGACTGTCCTAGAATACAGAGTAATTTTGTAACCTTTTTTTTGGATTAGGGACTTCTTTGAAAATCATGAAAGCCATAGACTCTCTTCCTAGAAACAAGCAGAAACAGCAGTGTCTTGCCTACGGAAATGTCTGATGCTTCCCCATCTTCAGAACTCTACCCATAGGATGACAGTTAAGCATCCCTGATGCAGGGGGCCTGAGTGGCGCAGTCAGTTAGGTATCCGACTCTTGGTTTCAGTTCAGGTCATGATCTCAGGGTCCTGCGATCCAGCTCCATGCTCAGGGTGGAGTCTACTTGAGATTCTCTCTCCCTCTGTCCACCACTCCCCACTCTCTCTATATAAATAAATAAATAAAATCTAAAAAAAAAAAAAATCCCTGATGCAGAGAATAAAGGGAAGATTTTGGGTGCAGAGCAGGGAGGGAGGGTGGGGGTGGCAAGGGTAGAAGGCTACGGGTAGGGAAAAGGGCAGGCCCTTAGTATCCAGGAAAGAATGAAGATTAGAAAAGATTATTGATAAAAATATTAAGGTTCTTAGGGGTTTTAGTAATCCTTTGTCATTACATCAGAAGGATAAAAATGTTAGGGCTTCTCCAGCGTACCTCAAATATCATGCATAAGTTCTAATAACACCAAGGATAGGGGCGCGTAGGTGGCTCAGTGGGTTAAAGCCTCTGCCTTTGGCTCAGGTCATGATCTCAGGGTCCTGGGATCCAGCCCTGCATCGGGCTCTCTGCTCAGCAGGGAGCCTGCTTCCCCCAACCCTCTCTGCCTCCTTGTGATCTCTCTCTGTCAAATAAATAAATAAAATCTTAAAAAATAATAATGAGGGCGCCTGGGTGGCTCAGTTGGTTGAGCGACTGCCTTCGGCTCAGGTCATGATCCCGGAGTCCCGGGATCAAGTCCCATATCGGACTCCCGGCTCTGCGGGAGGTCTGCTTCTCCCTCTGACCTTCTTCTCCCCTCTCATTCTCAGTCTCTCTCTCTCTAATAAATAAATAAAATCTTTAAATAATAATAATAATAATGAGCCAAGGATAGAAAGAACTATAAAATGCACTCAAGAAACAAAATTTTAAGGAGAAAAGGTTTTAAGCAGGCTTTCACTGAAAGCAACTGTTAGAAATAAAGTTTTAAAATGAACCCTGTCAGTATTATGTAACTAAATCTACACAAATCACAGTTCTTCATTAAAGCGGAGGTGGTGGTAGTTAAAAAAAAATCAGTTTATGTTCCCAAGGTTGGTAACAACAAACCCACATATTAAAGTATCTTTCTCAGTCTCATTCTTCATATTTAATGACATAACATGGGGGAGGGGCACTGGACAGGGTAAATTAATCAACTAAATATAGTAACATAAACAATTATTAAAAAAAGAATTCAGGGGCTTCCGGGTGGCTCAGTTGGTTAAGCATCTGCCTTTGGCTCAGGTCATGATCCCAGGGTCCTGGGGATCAAGCCCATCGGGCTCCCTGCTCAGTGGGGAGTCTGCTTTTCCCTCTCCGTCTGCCTCTCCCCTCATGTGTCCCTCCCCTCTGCTCATGTTCTTTCTTACTCTCTCTCAAATAAATAAAATCTTGAAAAAAAAATAATTAAAAATAATAGGATAAAGAATGTAAAAGAAACTTACCCAAAAAAGATGAAGGCATTTTGGAAAAATACAGCTATTCCAGGGTATACGATGGCTTTTTCTGTAAAAAATAGTTGTAATATTTAGAGGTTCATGGTCTCAAAACATTTAGTTTCTGATATACTGGTGAATAGCAGGTTTCCTGCCTTACATAATTGACTTTTCTGGTAAACATGGTTGGTTTGAGTATTAAATGACATAATACATGTGACAGAGTCTAGCACTGGTTTAGTAAGTGACAGCTTCCTTCCTTCATTTAACAAATATTGAGTGAGTACATACCATATTCAGCACTGTAATGTGCTCAGAATATGGTAGTAAATAAAATAGGCAAAATTTTTTTCATCTTCATGAAGCTCAACAACGTAGAGAATAAGTGAGGAGAAAAAATAAAGCAAGAAAAGGTAAGGGAATGATGACATTTTATCCAAGTGGCCAGGAAGACCTCATGAGGAGGTGACAGTGACAAAAGGACAGGAAGGAAGGGTGGGCAGGCCCATGCAGAAGCAGCAAAAGACCAAGCACGGCAAGCCGGGGGTGGGGGAGGGCTGGCACAGACAGGAGTGGCCGTGTGGGCGAAAGAGAAAAGCAGGACACAGAGCAGAGAAGCATGAAGGGCGCACTGGTGGGGTGGGAGGGCCGCGAAGATCATACAAAGCCTTGCAGTCACAGGGAGGGCTTTGGTTTTCACTCTGAGGGAGATGAGAAGCCACTGGAGGCTTCTGAGCAGAAAAGTATTGATGTATTTTAATAGGATTCCCCTGGCTGCCGAGCTGAGTAGACAAAAGGGGTAAGAAGAGGAACAGAAACCAGTGAGGGAGCCAGGGAGCCGTTCCAGGAAATCAGACAAGAGACTAACAGATTGAACCAGAGTGGCAGCAATGGAGATGGTAAAAAGTGGTGGGATTCAGGGGGCACCTAGCTGGCTCAGCCGGTAGAGAATGTGACCCTTGACCTAACGGTTGTAAGTTCAAGTCCCACATTGGGTGAAGAGATTACTTAAAAAAAAAAAATTATATATGGGTGGTGGGTGGCCTCAGTCGGTTAAGCGTCCAACTCTTGATTTCGGCTCAGGTCATGATCTCAGGGTAGTGAGATCGAACCCCACATCGGGGTTCTACACTCAGTGCAGAGCCCGCTGAAGATTCTCTCTGTCCCTCTGCTCCTCCTCCCTGCACCCCCTCCATGGTTGTACACAAGCACGCATCTGTGGGCTCTCTCTCTCTCAAAGAAAAAAAAGTGGTGGGATTCAGGACATATTTTAGCAGCAGAATCAACAGGATTTGCTGATGGACTGAATGTGGAGTATGAGAGAAAGAGAAGTATCAACTCTGACAAGTCTTAATCACCCCGTTTTTGACCTGAACATTTGGAGGGACAGAGAAACCATTACCTAGGATGGGCAAGACTGCCAGAGGAACATTTTCTTCCAATTTATCCCAGATTGAAGTTGAAATCCTCATAAATTTCTACTATTGGAGCTGTCAATGATTACTCATTAACAAACCAAGCATGGTAAGTAGATGAATTATCAACTATTTCTCAGAATAATTCTAAATTAATCTGATTACTATAACAACTGGTTTGCAGAGGCTTTACTACTACAAGGCCAGATTAAATTATTCCACATTAGTGTAACTACTACCACTAGGATGGCTCATAAGGATCCTACAGAAAGGCAACTTATAAAATTACAGATCTCCTGCTAATAATTCTAAAGCATAACATGGCTCCAGAAGTCTTTAGAAAAATAACTAAAAACTTTGTGAGATAAACACATTTCTACAAAAAGGGGCTCTGTATTAATAGTTGCATCTTGAAGAGGAGAATTATCAATAATTTTATTTTCTTGTTTGAGCTCTTTTATATTTCAGTATTCTACAATGAATGAGTACTATGGAATTCACCTGATAAAAAAGTAACATTTTTGTTTTTAAAATATGATGGTGATAAAGATTTTGTAGCGGCAAGAGAACTACTTAGGATATCATGTAAAATCCAAAAACCTAGGTTCAAAATCATATTTATACTATAACTACACAAAAACATAAGAGACCAGAGAAAATATACCAAAACATTTAAAAGCAGTACATTATTATAGTTTCTTTCTTTTCTACATTTTTGGGAACATGGCTTGAGTAATAAATTATACAAGTAACAATAACAGAAATATGTATTTAAAGTGTCTATCACTCCTATCTATAAGACTTAAATGATCAGGGTGCCTGGGTGGCTCAGTGGGTTAATCCTCTGCTTCAGCTCAGGTCATGATCTCAGGGTCCAGTATCAAGCCCTGCATCAGGCTCTCTGCTCAGCAGGAAGCCTGCTTCCCTCTCTCTCTCTGCCTACTTGTGATCTCTCTCTGTCAAATAAATAAATAAATAAAATCTTTAAAAAAAATTTAAATGATCTTAATAAAAATTCAGGAAACCCATGATTTTAATCCAAGAATTACATTCTGTTCAAAGAAATAAAGGGTTAAAATATGGGCTAGATTAGATCTCTGCTGGTCTAGTTTTTGCAGATCATTAATATCATATTTTAACTATAAGAACCACAGTCAATTTTACCTGGAACTGTAAGGGGTTTTCATATTTTTCTGGGGTCTGTAAAGGTAAAATTTTAAATAGGGATCTAAAAGGCCTTTTCCTTCAGGCCTTGCTTTACACTGGCCTTATACAGCAGATGCACATGAAGTGTTAATTTACTTTCTATTAAAAGAAGATGATGTCATAGTATGAGGGAGGCTTAGCTCAATACATTTTAATTCTAGGATGTTAGAGCTTTGCATGGGTATCATTCACCAAATCAAAATTTGCCAAATAGCTAGAGAACATATATATTCTCCTTCTGAGGTTTTTGGAAGACAAAGAGAAGCAAGGTTTGGAGCTGTGTCCCATTACTTCCAGGCTCTAGATTAGAAGAAAAAATACAGAAGAAAGCAATAGTAAAAATATACCAAATAAACAAAACAAAATACTGACAGGGTGAAGGGAGTTCCCGGCCATAAATGCTAGTACCTGACCCATTTGTATGAATAAAAGCTTTACTCTAAAATAACCAACCCTAATCCACAACTTTAGTATTCTATCGAAGTAAAACGTAAGCTGTTTCTCTTACCTTTAGCAACATAACCTCCAAAGAGAATCCACATAGATGCAATCAGAGATCCAAATGCCAGCATGAAACCAATGAACAGCCAAATGCGAGCACCTTAAGAGAAATAACATTTTACCAGAATTGTTTCTCATATGGCAGCAGTCAGTTCAATTAACTTTCAAAAGGAAAGCGAAAACCAAAACAGAAAAAATGTGTAATTGCCATTGAAAGTCTAAATTAAGAATGGAAGATGTGTTGAGTATCTTTCATGAGTGCAGACGTTGGCCTTTTTCTTGTTGGCTGATCTGTATATTCTAAGAGCCTATAATTAATCTCCTTAAATATGTATACTGAGAAAAATTCCTCAACCATTCTATAAAAATCTCACAAAATATGTTTCAACATATTTACAGGCTCTTTCTCCATATATTTTTAGAAATTGTACTCCAAAACTTAAACTCCTCCAAGAGAATTTCCAAGCAATAACATAGGTATACTTAACAAAAAATTCATATTCAGTGATATATGAATGTAAACATACTACTGTACTTCACTTTCAGGTAAGTCCGGCAGTGAAATAAAATTCAAACTTATTGTGACTGGCACTTGGGAAAGCCTCATTAAAATTATGTTAACGGAGGAGGACAAACACATTTCAAGTCACATTTATAAAATATTTATGAATTGCTATATAATAAACAGTCCTTAGACTTCCTAAAATGAATTGAGATGACTTTCCTTAATTAGCATAAGTACTTTTTAATAAAAATACTGTCTTGGTTCAATAAAGCAAACAGAATGCTGTATTTAATTTCTGATTCCATCTCCAAAACATGAAACGAAACAATAATTACAAAATAATAATTTCTTGGGGCGCCTGGGTGGCTCAGTTGGTTAAGCCACTGCCTTTGGCTCGGGTCATGATCCCGGAGTTCCGGGATCGAGTCCCACATCGGGTTCCCAGCTCCATGGGGAGTCCGCTTCTCACTCTGACCTTCTCCCCTCTCATGCTCTCTCTCACTCTCTCTTTCCTAATAAATAAATAAATAAAATCTTTAAAAAAAGAAATAATAATTTCTTAACAATAGTTAAGAAATAATAATTTAAGACCATAAATGTGGTCTTAAATACAAATGGTTGTGGAACCCCCAAGCTGTGCTAGCTAAGAAATTTTAGTTAGAGATGTGATGGCCATATTCTAGTCCTAGCCTTCACTACTACTGGCTTATTATCATCAACACTAACTGCTAACATTCATCTATTTTTTTATAGTTTACGATTATGGCAGATCAGTGTTTCTGTATCTCTTTGGTTCATCTACAAAGAGAGTGAACCAAAGAAAGCGTAGATCAGGGCTGACTACTGAAGTTTCTCCTGTTTCATTAAAATAAAAAAGAAAGAAAAAGAAAAAAAAAATCACATGAGTTTTGCCTATTTATTTTTTGTATGGATGTAATATAAGTTTATCATTTAAATTGTTGAATCAATGTCCCCTCAAGTCTTTGTGTAAGCTGGACTCTCAAGGAAGCTGTGCCACACGCATCCTGTACTCAGCCTACCTCACCCAGGTGCGTGGCAATGGAGGCCAGGGGAGGGGAGCTGTTCAACTGAAGAGGAAGGGATTCGGTGAACCTAAGCACCAAAATTCTATTATTCTACTCAGTTTTGCAAGATGAAAAGAATTCTGGAGGTTGGTTACACAGTAATGTGAATGTATTTAACACTATTGAACCATACACTTAAAAATAGTTAAGATGGTAAATTTTATGTTTATTTATGTATATTTCAAATATATATGTATATTATGTTTACTTATGTATATTTCAAAACATACCCAAATTACGACGATTCTAAACTATTTCAAAATGCCAATCCAATCAAATAAAGTGGGCAAAAAAGAGAAGAAAATAATTTATATGGTAAAGCTTAAGATACTATAAAGTCTATTTTGCACATGTATTCTTTATTGCACACTGTCCTTTGCTTTATACTGTATACACTATCTAGGTATTATTGCACAGTATAAACTCAAGACGCCATACACTGTGCTCTACAGCCAACAAAGATTAAATGTGACTTGTACCTTATGCCTTGAAACCTATAACTTCTGTTCTAGATATATTTCCATCCTATCTCTGCTCTGAAGGAGTTAGATAGGTGGCCCTTCCATGTATAATTCTCGCTTTTAAGGATGTATAGTAAGATGTTGTTTACACCTATTTACCTGTTTGACCCAGGCAACCTTCACTGTAACTATCACCTCGGACTTGTCCATTTGATACTGCGTTAATCCTGTATGAATAAAATAAAGCCAAGATATCACGGTCCTTGACTCCAAGAGAAAATAGCCATGACATCATATTACCAGATACAATAAAGTAGAGTGTCTCAAATTTAAGGTTAATGAGTCTTGAGTAATGGGTTCATGTAAACTGAAGCAAGTACCTTCATCCAGATACCCTCTAAGCAGTGGCGATAGTCCCCAGAACAGCAGAATCACCACCTGGGAACTGATTAGAAAGAAAATTCCCTAGCCCCACCCTAGACTTACTAAGGCAGAAACTGTGAGTATGGGGCCCAGCAATTTGACTTTTAGCAAGTCCTTCAGGTGATTCTGATGCTTGGTAACATTTGAGAGATAATTTTTCAAAATTATGTCTCGCTTGTTAAAATTTGAGAGTGAAATTCTCAAAATTACTTCTTGCTGAGATGGAACAATCTTTAGCTCGGTCCTACCTAGCATTCCACTTACACACATGGGACATACTCAACATGTAATATGCAAGCATGACAAAACAGAGAGAGAAAGGTCCCTAGACAATCCAAAAACTCCTTAAAATTGGCTTTGCAATGAATTTTTTTGTGATAATTCTGTACCAATGTCCAATGTTTGGAGAAATGATTATATAATAAGCAAAATAGTAACTTTTTGCTCTGAAGTTATTATCAAAGTGATTCAAGTGGCAAAATCTTGTTTTTTGATCCCTGATATAGGTTCCAAACATAGGAAGTCTTTTGATGACTCTCACAGAGTACCATCTTAAATTGAGATAGCCTTACTTTCTTTAGAAAACTCCTTTCAAAAATTTAAATACCATGGGAAAATGTTCACAATATATTAAGTTAAAAAGTTAATAGTCACAGACCTGTACCCTGGGGTAAATAATACATAATATGTTAATAAAAAAAAAAAAGTTAATAGAACTTTATACATACTATATATACGTATCCATTCAATTGTGGGTGTATGTGTGTGTCTACCACTACAATATAAGCTTCATGAGGGCAAGGGCTGTGTCTATTTTGTTTCCTATTTTTATTTTCAGTGCCAAGCACATAATAGGTGCCCAATAAACATATTGATTAAATGCACCCTGACTTTTTAAATAATATGAGGTCTTAATTTATTCATTTAATCTTAAGTTTTTGAGGAATCACAATACTCATAATTATATTCAGTAGGATCTCTGTATCAACCACATTATTTGGTAAACAAAATAAATACATTTTAAAACAAGTTTCATATTTTAAAAAAATGCAGATGTTCTTAGGTTAGTGGTTCTTTGCTCCTGTTTTTTCCTTGCTGAGCTATCTGAATAGACTTCATAGCCCTCAAACAGCCATGATCTGCCCTGTCAGTCTCCAATATCAGGCACATTCTGAAATGAACAATCTCTTTTTGTTTTCTGGCATTACTAGTTTCATCTATAATCTCAAACTTACAGAAAAGTTATCAAGAACAGTTCAAATAAATTTTTATTATTTTCTGAAACATTTGAAAGTTGCAAAACTGATGCCCTGTAACCCCAGAAACGCATATGTATTTCCTACAAATAAGACAGGTCCACAGAATTACGATATAACCACTGAAATTGGGAAGTTAACAATAATCCAGTACCACCATCTACTCTTCAGATCTCATTCAAGTTCCTTAGTTGGCCCAAAAATGCTCTCAACAAGAGCATCTGCTCATGTAAAAAAGCAGATCATGAGGCACATTTTGTTCTCATGTCTCTTTAGTCTCCTCAGTCTTCTCTGGCTTTTATGACCTTGACCCTTTACTTCAGCCATCCTGGTCTTGTCACGGAGCCTCTGTCCTTGCTGTTCCATAGGTCTGGAATGATCCTCTCTTGTATCTGCCCATGGGCAGCTCCTTCATTTCTCCAAGTCTTTACCAGAAGAGCACCTTCCTTGACTCTATTTAAAATTTCTGTACCTCCTGCTGACATCAACTCTCTCCCTTCTCTGTAAAACTTACTGATATCTAGCATGCTATACACATAATTTATTTCTCTTTGCTTACTATCTGTCTCACTCATTTGAGTACACATTCTATAAGTGCATGGATGTTTCCCTGTTTTATTCACTACTATATTTCCTGTACCTAGAGCAGAGCCTGGGAATATAAAACCTTAATGAATATTTGTTGGATAAAGGAATAAACAAACACTTAGACAAAGTACATGGTTTCTGACCTAAAAGTAAAGTTGCAACATGAGCAATGTAGCTCATAAGGAGCTACATAAATAAAAGCTACATACAGGGGGACCTGGGTGGCTCAGTAGGTTAAAGCCTCTGCCTTCAGCTCGGGTCATGATCTCAGAGTCCTGGGATTGAGCCCTGCAGGGCTCCGGCTCTCTGCTCAGCGGGGAGCCTGCTTCCCCCTCTCTCTCTGCCTGTCTCTCTGCCTACTTGTGATCTCTCTCTCTCTGCCAAATTAATAAATAAAATCTTAAAAAATAATATAAAATAAAAGCTACATACATGTAGCTAATAAAAGGAGGGCTAAGAGAAGCTGGGGGATGGAAGTGGGAGACTAGGAGTGAGACTAGAAAAGAGAACTATTGCTTTTCTTTATAAGTCCTCTGCAAGCTGACTTTTAAACCATGTCCAATACACTGATGACATTGAAAAATACAAACTCTACTGAACAATATGGAAGACATTCTTATTTTGTGACAATCTATGTTAAGTAGTGTCATGAACAATGATACTTACATCAGGAACGCTATGGTTGCTATAACACCACAGGCATGGTATGAGTGGTTGAAATCTTCCATAGTGGGATAAATGACAGCTGCATCTATGATAATCCACCAGCCTGTAAAAAACTAAAACAGACATAAAAAAGTGACACTAATGAGAAATTACTTATCTTACTGAGATAAATAAGGTAAGTAATAATTCTCTTTTTTTTGTAATAATTCTCTTAATGAGAAATTATCTTACTAGCTAAAAAGAAAGCAAAATATTTAAGTGAAGAGATCCCTTCTAATTTTTTTTTTTAAGATCTTATTTTTAAGTAACTTTTACACCCATCATGGGGCTTGAACTTACGACCCAAAGATTAAGAGTTGCAGGGTCCACTGACTGAGCTAACCAGGCGCCCCTAAACTTAAATTTTTGTTTATTTAAAATACACTATTTAGGGGCGCCTGAGTGGCTCAGCTGGTTGAGCGACTGCCTTTGGCTCGGGTCATGATCCTTGAGTTCCGGGATCGAGTCCCACATCGGGCTCCCAGCTCCACGGGGAGTCTGCTTCTTCCTCTAACCTTCTCTCCTCTCATGCTCTCTCTCACTTTCTCTGTCTCTCAAATGAATAAATAAAATCTTTAAAAAAAATAATAAAATAAAATACACTATTTAGAGCATATGACAACATAAGAGTATAAAACACAAGTATCAGATGCCTTGAGGGATTTGCAATGTAAATAAAATTTTATACTACAAATTACTTCTAGGCAATATACTTTAATGAGCTTCCTCTGTAGTTTTTTCTTTTGTTTTGCTTTTTAATGAGATTGAGAAGAAAGCTAACTCTGGATTATGAAAAAGTACAATCCTATCTCTCCATTGGTTTTGACCTGTTTCCTTCTTCAACACTTTCTGGTATCTTAATATACTCACAAAAAAGAGGCGTTATCCATATAATGAATAAATGTATAAAGCAGACTATCTTATATCCCATTTTTAACATGCATTTAAAGAAAACTACTCTACTAATCATTTTTCAAACTGTAATGTCAACTCTTAAAATGGAGTAACTCTAACTCCCTCGTAAACAAAACATCAATGTTTATTAAAATAAATTCAGTGGTAAAGATAAAATAAATAGTACATATTTAAAAACATCATACAGAATTCAAAACACATAAAAACACAACAAAATAATAAAGGCCCAAATTATCAATGACACTTACTAGAACTCCAGCAGCAATGGAAGCAATAGTATTACGCTTTTCCCCCCAGTCAATGCATTCTGAGCATCTCAAGCCTTCTAGAAATCCAGACATTTTTTTCTGGTCACTTGAAAAAAAAAACAAAACAACCCCATTAAAGTACTTCTATTTACTTGCTTTGAACATGAGTTATGTTCCTAGAAAATAATTAACAGTTCAGGAATAATTTAAATAAAGTGAAATACTTTATCTTGGCTACATACACTTTTTCAGAACATTTAATTTTGATCAAATTCCACATTAAAACCTTGGAGAACAAAATTTGGATTCATTTGGGGTTTTTTTTAATTTAAAAGATAGTTTTGGTATATTTAAGAAATATTAACAAAGGTGGGTATCCAAATATGGAAAAATTTTATAATGGTTGTTAATTTTAAGTCCAAACTAAGTTATTATGTGATTTTAACATTTACAATCCAGGAGCACTAACATGGAGGAGAGAAAAAAGAAACTGGCTCTCAGTTAAAGCATGCACTCAGATGAAAAAATATTTGTCTTGGGAATTTACACATTTTATCATAGAACATGTGTTTCTTTACACTCAGCTTAAGAAATTAGACACTGCACTGCAGGTCTTCTAATCACATCATTTCCTTTCACTTCATTATTTTTTCCAGAACCAATCCTGATTTTCGGTGTCATTTCTATGTAAAGAATACCCATTTGATTTTAATATCTCGGTCTCTGATTCTAACAGATGTCTTCCAGGCAAAAGAAAGCACAAAATTGAAGCTAATATTAATTCAGACCAAAAAAAAAAAAAAAAATCCACTGCTGAATTACCACAGCCGACCTAACAAATTACATAAAGCATTCACCGGAGCCCGGCTATGCAGACCTGGCCTAAAACATATCCGGAAACTATCTCTATTTCAGAGTACTGAAAAAGCCTGAATTACATATAACTTGTTAATGATCAAGACACACCCAAACTCCTACAGAGACCCTGAATCCGTCCGTTAAGCTCCTCTGCAGTCAGCAATCCTGATTGGCCAAAAACCATAATATTCTAAAAAAGAGCAAGGAGTCCAATCGTAACATCCCTTTTAAGCATTAACTATTAACACCTGTGATTATAACCAGTGCTAATATGCTCTGGAGACAAGCCCAGTTTTGAAAATTCACCTTTCAATTTTCCCTGGGAGGAAGCGCAATCCAGGCTGTGTTACTTTCGGTTCATCCCAATGCCCCCGCCCCAACCATCCGAGTCCATTTTTCTTGGGTGTATTACCCGCACCCCGCCTGGCAAAACCCGCCCCCAGGCCCGGGATTCCAGGTCTGGAGTGGACGAAGGCTGAGAGAATGTGGGAACTCGTTCTAACTCGGCCACCCCATCTTCCCCCTCAAAGGGAACCCACGGGTGACACTCCCTCTCGGGGGCTGTTTCTCCAACCCTCAAGGAGGGGACCTCGGTGATTTCCACGGATCCCGGGACGTCCCGGGGAGGGGTGCTGTCCCGCAGCCCTGCGGAGTCCGCACGCGGCCGTCCCGGGAGGAAGCGGCCGGAAAGGGTCTAGGGAGACACAGCCCGAGCCCGCAGCCTCCCATCCCAGAAGGTGGAGATAACTACCCTGTCAGCACCCGCCTGACACATAGGCCCGAGCCCTCTCGGCTGTGGCGGCGACCCCCTCTCCCACTCCTGCCCGGCACTTACGTCCAGCCCTAGCCGTGCAGTCGGTCCCGAGCCCGGTGTCGCGCTGCGCGGGGCCACCTCACTTTCTCCCAGTTTTCAGCCAAGAAAACAAAACAGCCACCAGCCACCGGGTACCCGGATGAAACAGGACCGCCCCCCGGAGCTCGGTTGCGCATGCGGGGAGCGGGGCTGAGGCGGCGGCGCGGGGAGGGAGAAGAGCGGAGGGAGGGCCAGAGGGAGCCACGCCCATCGCGCCGAGGTCTGTGCGTGCTCCTGCGCCGGCGGGTGGCGGGGGCTGTCCACGGCGCTCAGTCCGCGTCTGCACGTTAGGAATGGTAGGCTGAGTGCACCCCCAGGGGAGGTGTGACAAGTCGCTCTTCCTTTGAAAGGAAGGCGTCTGTTGTGCCTTTGTATCCGTCCAGTGTGAGGTGGTAAGTGTTCTAGTGCTGCGGTCGGCTCCTCAGTTATCTCGGGGTGACAGGAAGAGTGTCAGGTCCCGCGTGGTGCGAAAAGTAGTTCTGCGTTCGCGGCCCTCCCAGCTGTTTTTGAGTCTTGTTTATTTTCTCAGCGCCTGGCCCCGCCCTCGCTGTAGCTCCGCCTCCAAGAGGGGTGGAGTCACTCCCAAGGAGGCGGGGAGGTCTGGGGTGAGCGTCGGGTTTGTGGTGCGGTCCGGATCCCGGTTCGCTGACCCTCTTCTGGACTTGACTTTTTTCCCCGTTGGGGAAGAGCCAGATAATTCTGTTTATGAGGGCTTGTCCAGTTCTGCACTGTAGGGTGTTTATCTGTATCCCCGGCCTCTGCCCACTGGCTGCCAGGGTCATTCCGGCTGTTGGGACGGCCACAAATGTCTCAAGAGGCCAAATATCCCGTTCGCGAGAAGGTCATCCAGGTTGGAGCCGCTGTTGAGACAATCTGGGTTTTAGGGAAGTGACCCTTTTCAGAAGTCGGAAGCAGTGAAGTCTTGCCTACTTGAACGACTTGTGGCCAGGCTCGCCAGCTCAGAACTCTCGGTCCGGCTCCAGCGGCTCGAGTTGGGCGTAGGAGTCAGAGCCGGCCCCCGAACCCCAAAGATTGGAGCGGTTGGAGGAGCAGATCCAGGAAGAGATCGCAGAGCAGAACCCCGTTTTGCTTAAGTTAAAGATTGCATGGATCATTTGTTGTGAAGAGGGACGCAAGGTTCACCGTTTTTGCATGAGGCTACAGTATTTGAGTAAGCTAGAAACCAAGGTTATGTCGTTTAATTTGATTTCTTTTGATGCATAACATCTGTAGCTTTGTGCTTTTGGGGGGCATTAGCTGATTAGTAGGCAAAACTGGACAATACAATCCATATAGCCTATTTTTAAATGGACATCGTTCTTACCCCTCAGGGTTAAAGATTAATTATGAGTGTTAAATGACTCGGAGTGGGGATGGGAATATAGCAGGTAATTCTTCGTAGAACTTTTTTTCTTTTAAGATTTTATTTATTTATTTGACAGAGAAGAGAGATCACAAGTGGGGGTTGCGGGGGGAAGCAGGCTCAGGTGCGGGGCTAGATCCCAGGACCCTGAGATCATGTCCTGAGCTGAAGGCAGAGGCTTTAACCCACTGAGCCACCCCGGCGCCCCTCTTAGAACCTTTTTAATGCTTATTACTGACTTAAGGTTAGTTTAGCAGCTCTAAGCAGCCTATAACAAATCTTGCCTTCAGCTTTTTTTTTTTTAATAGCTTATTTATTTATTTGAGAGGGAGAGAGACAGTGAGAGAGGGAACGCAAGCAGGGGGAACAGGAAAGAGAGAAGCAGGACCCTGGAATCATGACCTGAGCCGAAGGCAGATGCTTAAGGACTGAGCCACAAAGGCATCCCTTGCCTGTAGCTTTTAGGAGGTCAGCTAATGACTGGGACGGAAGGTATTAACTTTTCCTTTCTCCCCCTCTCCTCTTTCTCTCTCTTTTTTTTACATTTACTGTAGTTAACAATGTCAGGTATTTTATAAACATAAGTAAACACCTTTATGTTGCTTTTATAATAAAGTACATGCTTAATTTGTCATTCTTAGCTTTTTTGAAATATGTTGGAGTGCTTGTCTTTTTTTTTTTAAGATTTTATTTATTCATTTGACAGTGAGAGAGAGAGATCACAAGTAGGCAGAGAGGCAGGCAGAGAGAGAGAGAGAGGGAAGCAGACTTCCCGCTGAGCAGAGAGCCCGTTGTGAGGCTTGATCCCAGGACCCTGAGATCATGACCCGAGCCAAAGGCAGAGGCTTTAACCCACTTAGCCACCCAGGTGCCCCTGGAGTGCTTGTTTTTGTTTTTTCTATATACATTGGAGCTATTAGAAATAGCAAAAGCTAGGGCAGCTGACTCTTTGGGAATAGCCAATTTTGACTTGCCACCTGGTCTAAAACTTCTTGTTAGTTAAAGGATGGAATTTTGGGGGCGCCTGGGTGGCTCGGTTGAGCAACTGCCTTCGGCTCAGGTAATGATCCTTGAGTTCCGGGATCGAGTCCCACATCAGGCTCCCAGCTCCACGGGGAGTCTGCTTCTTCCTCTAACCTTCTCTCCTCTCATGCTCTCTCTCACTTTCTCTGTCTCTCAAATAAATAAATAAAATCTTTAAAAAAAAAAAAAAAAAAAGAATGGAATTTTGGAACAGCTATGCCAAACAATGCAAAGTTCTAGATAAGCCAGATTTATCCAAACAGAACTTTCCAAAAAAACTATTGCCAGAAAGATCTGGTTAACTGCTTTTATTTGATTTACCTTACATTACACTTTAGCTAGACTTCACAGAAAGTCTCGCTAAATTTAACTTGTTAATGTCAAAATAGCAGATCTGAAAATACTAGACAAGCTCGCACTCATGGAAATGGGAAAGTAATCAACTCTTTTTTTGGTGACCAACCACACCAGATTGGGACTGGCCCTGAAAGTCCTATGTTACAAGAAATCCTTCCTGGATGTAAAGTCCTGGTTTTAGCAATGAGTGCCATAGATTGGGGGTGGGGAGGAGATACAAAACCCATATTATGCTTCCCTCTAAAAGGAGGACAACACCGTTTTTAGTGACAAAGGAATCCGATGATTATCTGCCTTCTACTGACCATTGACACTGGCAGCCATGGTTTGTGGTTCACAATAATGTATCTATGGTAGCACTCTCTCAGAGCAGCTTAAATTCTGATCATGAGGAGCGCCTGGGTGGCTCAGTTGGTTGAGCGGCTGCCTTCGGCTCAGGTCATGATCCCTGAGTTCTGGGATCGAGTCCTTTGTCTGGCTCCCGGCTCTGTGGGGAGTCTGCTTCTTCCTCTAACCTTCTCTCCTCTCATGCTCTCTCTCGCTTTCTCTGTCTCTCAAATAAATGAATAAAATCTTTGAGAAAGAAAAAATTCTAATAATGAGTGTTAACAGTCTAATCATGAGTGTTAACACTTGTGCTTTGGAGGGAGATAGCGCTGGTTTAATTTTTAACTTTGTAAATATTGTGCCATGTTTTCTAAGAATTGAGATACTGAAAATGAAAGTGAGTATAATAACACCAGCATGACCCAGACAATACTAAAAAAAGAAGACTAGGGGCGCCTGGGTGGCTCAGTGGGTTGGGCCTCTGCCTTCAGCTCAGGTCATGATCTCAGGATCCTGGGATCGAGCCCCGTGTCAGGCTCTCTGCTCTGCAGGGAGCCTGCTTCCCACTCTCTCTCTCTGCCTGCCTCTCTGCCTACTTGTGATCTCTCTCTCTGTCAAATAAATAAAATCTTAAAAAAAAAAGAAGAAGACTAAATGGCTGTATTATTTTAATGGCAGATGGAAGGGCACATACAACTGGATTCGGGTGGCAAATGGCCCAAAGAGAGCACACGGCACACTTTGTGACAAAAGAATTTGGGGTTGGGAAGGGGATGTGAAAATGTGGAGACTGAACACCACAAGTCTGGAATGAGACAAGCAAATACTTTTGAATCAATGAAAAGTGTCATCTCCCAAAAAGACACCAGTGCTCAATCAAAATAGCAGTTCCGCTCAGGTCATGATCTCAGGGCTGAGCCACAAATTGAGAGTGGAGCCTGCTTAAGATTATCTCTGCCCACCCCACCCCCCCACCTCACAGGCTGTCTCTCTGTCTCTGTCTCTCTCTCTCTCTCAAAAAAAAAAAAAAAAAAAAGCAACTGCTGAATTAGCTTGGGCATACCACGCGAACGAACATGAGTTATCTTTTGGCTCCCTTGATTGCTCTATGAAACTGGGTAAAGTTACATTTCCTGATTCAGAGGTTGCAACTAAAATGTCCTTTGGGCAAACAAAAGGGGAAATTTTGGAGCGCCTAGGTGGCTCAGTCATTAAGCGTCTGCCTTTGGCTCAGGTCATGATCCCAGGGCCCCAGGTTGGGCTCCCTGCTCAGCAGGAAGCCTGCTTCTCCCTCTTGCACTCCCCCTGCTTGTGTTCCCTCTCTCCCTGTGTCTCTCTCTGTCAAATAAATAAATAAAATCTTAAAAAGGGGGGAGGGTATTTTGATCACAATTGTATTGGCCCTTCATAGCATAGACCTGCTTCTGTCAGATCTTACCATGCTTTCTACAGTATATCAAGTGATGTGTTGTACCATGGCAATAAAAAATGTTCCCCCTAGCTTTTAGGTACTTTGCTTTTAAAAATTAAGTTTCAAATCGTCTTCCTGATGGCTATGAAGATTTTAATGAAACCTTAGAAAACAATAAACAAAAGATCAAGCAATCAATACAATAGCAATACAAACTGGATTTGGCTCACCTATCTGTATATTCAGCAGATAGTACAGACGTAAATTTCAGTAAATTACATTCAGTCTATAAACTTTTTACCAAAGAGAAAAGAAAACATCTTATCTGCTAAATGTCCTTGTACACCACAGACTGCTAAAAAGGGATGTGATTTGCTTTCTTGTGACATTGAGGCTTTCATAATGAAGTTCAGGAAACTGAAGTTTCCTGAAAACACGCAGAAGCACTTAATGAGACTTTTGACTTTTAGAAATGGAAAGTGATAGACACCTCAAGACATATGCCTACAAGATAGTTTTCACTGTTGCCAGCCATAGAAAAGATGGCCAACCGTAAAATCCTATTTTCAAAGTGTGGGAAAAGATGAATATCCTTCTCTAATTTGGAAATACGTTGAAGATGAGAATGAAGAAAAGGATTAGACTATGACAGAAATTTACATGCTGTTTTTCCAGACCTGCTTGTTGGTCTTTAAAGAAGGTATCAGGAGCCTAGAAAAAGATAAACTGCCTGCACCTGAGTTATTTGAAACAACTCATACAGTGAAAAAATGACTCATTTTTTGGAAAGAAGACTGCTTCAGAACTGAATCAAATGTTGCCAGAAAAGGGCAACCAAATTAAATTAAACAAGACTTTCTCCATTTCGTTCCTAGAATGATAACTTATTTGGAATCCAATTTAAATATCACAATCAAAATATGTCTGTGTTTGAAAACCACTTTCCCTGAGAAAGATGGTTTGAACTTACAGTGACATCCAATGTGCCTCAGAATGTTTAAAAACGATGGACATTTGAGACACAAACATCCTCTCTGATGAATTTATAGATGCAAAGGACCTAATTGACAAACAGCTGGTCTACCAAAGAAGCCTATAGATAAAAAGGATGGATGGTTTTGGAGAGCTGGAAACAAATTCCTACAAGTCTAAAAACCTGCTGTTGCTCGTAAATAAAATCCGAAGTATTCCATGCTCAAGTATTTGTGCCGAGAAGCTGTTTCAGTTGATGTTATCACATTGGACTGACACCAGCAATCGATGTAATGTGGGCTTGGTAAGAGCACAGTTGCAAGTCAAAGAGAATTTTATATTTGTGTTCAGTTTTACTGCTACATAAAAGAAAAGAAGGATGTCCTAAAGGCTGCAGGCAGTTCACAGAAGTATTATTGGAAAAGGAAAGAGAAAGACTAAAAATATCCTGTATTGCGAGACAGAAAGAAACATGCCATTGTCGTTTTTAATAACTATAGCAACATCTATTTAGTTCATCTTATTGTATTTATGTTCTCCTTTTAAAAAGTCACGTATTTTGGGGGTGCCTAGGTGACTCAGTTGGTTGACTGTGCAACTCTTGGTTTCAGCTGTGGTTATGATCTCATGGTTTGTAGGATCAAGAGTCGGGCTGTATGCTCAGTGTGGAGTCGGCTTGGGATTCTCTCTCTCCTCTCCCTCAACCCCTTCCCCACTCACACTCTCTCTGTCTTTCTCTCTAGGATAAATGAATAAATAACTCTTAAAAAAAAAAGTCACGGGGTGCCTGGGTTCAGTCTTCAAGCATCTGCCTTTGGCTCAGGTCATAATCCCAGGGTCCTGGGAT
>CM052798.1:16467943-16526929 GCA_028533885.1 Nasua narica | reverse complement strand
ATGGATGGTATTTTGATAGGGATTGCATTCAATGTATAGATTGCTTTAGGTAGCATAGACATTTTCACAATATTTGTTCTTCCAATCCATGAGCATGGAACGTTTTTCCATTTCTTTGTGTTTCTTCGTCAATTTCTTTCATGAGCACTTTGTAGTTTTCTGAGTACAGATTCTTTGCCTCTTTGGTTAAGTTTATTCCTAGGTATCTTATGGTTTTGGGTGCAATTGTAAATGGAATCGACTCCTTAATTTCTCTTTCTTCTGTTTTGCTCTTCGTGTATAGGAATGCAACTGATTTCTGTGCATTAATTTTATATCCTGAGACTTGATTGAATTCCTGTATGAGTTCTAGCAGTCTTGGAGTGGAGTCTTTTGGGTTTTCCACATAAAGTATCATATCATCTGCAAAGAGTGAGAGTTTGACTTCTTCTTTGCCAATTTGGATGCCTCTCACTCATACTCTTACTATATGGACCCCGCAACTGTCTAACATCTCTCCCACATCATCCATTTTCCACTTTCTATGAGATTATTTCCATCAGTATACAAATATGCTATATATAATATAGCCTATTTTCAAACAAACAACAAAAAAACAAAAAAGCTTGATACAACCACCTTCTCTAGCCACCAGCCCAATTCTTTGCTTTTCTTTACACCAAAATGCCTCTAAATTCATATCCACTGTCATTAAAAATTAAGAGAGAGAGAAAACAAGGTGTTAGCAAGGATATAGAGAAATGGGAACCCTCATACATTGCTGGTGGGAATGCAAAATGGTGCAGCCACTGTAGAAAGGTGTCTGACAATCCCACAAAAAGTTAAACACAACATTATCAAATGACCCAGCAATTCTACTCTTAAGTATGTACCCATGAGAACGGAAGACATATGTTCATACAAAAAATTGTACACGAGTGCCCATAGCAGCATTATTCATAATAGCCGAAAAGTAGAAACAACCTAATGTCCATTAGCTGATGAACTGATAAATGTGGTATAGCCATACAATGGAACATTATTCAGCCATAAAAAGGAACAAAGTATATGTGGATATATGCCACAACGTGGATGAACCCTGAAAACATGCTAAGTGACAGAAGTCAGACACAAAAGACCACATATTGTATTATTCCTTTTATATGAAATGTCCATAATAGGCAAATCCACACAAAGAGAAAGTAGATTTGTGGTTGCAGGGAACTGGGCAGGGAGGGAATGAGACATGATTGCCAATGGGTAGGAGATTTCTTTTGGGGGTGCTGAAAAAGTTCTGGAATTAGTGAATGTCTGGAATCTACAACATTGTAAATATGCTAAAAAATGTAGGATAGTGTACTTTCAAAGGATGAATGTTCTGGTAAGTACATTGTATTTCAATTTTTAAAGATTTTCTTAATTTTTTTGAGGGGAAGGGGCAAAAGACTCTCAAAAAGACTCTGCATTGAGTGCAGAGCCAGAAGTGGGGCTCAATCTCAAGACCCCGAGATCATGACCTGAGCTGAAATCAAGATTCGGACGCTTAACTGACTGAGCCTCCTAGGTGCGGGGTACATTGTTTTTCAATTTTGAGACTATTCTAATTGATCTAAAGATTTTTTTATTTATTTATTAGAGACAGAGACTGAGAATGAGAGGGGAGAAGGTCAGAGGGAGAAGCAGACTTCCCGCAGAGCCGGGAGTCCGATATGGGACTCGATCCCGGGACTCCAGGATCATGACCTGAGCCAAAGGCAGTCGCTTAACCAACTGAGCCACCCAGGCGCCCTGTTTCCTGTAGTTTTAATTGAAATCTTTTCAGCAGAATGTCAAGGAAAAATAAAGAGTTAAAAATTCCTTTAGTAAATCCTCATGACAGAAGATTCTGGAAGTCATAGAAAGGAAGCCAAATATGTTCATTAAGGACAGTGTTTTGTCATATTCCACAGTGCATAATAAGGTGTGAGATGATGCATTGTTGTAGTATAGCTATTTTAGGAGAGCATATATTAAAATTAAAAGCCTTTTGAATTTTATTCCCCAAATCCTGCAAGTATTTTCTTCCTTCCACTCCCATTAAGTAAAGCTATTTACCATCCCAGTGTACCCAGTTAGCTTTGGAAGGGCAGTTCAGTATTTCTGACAAAGTAGGACCCTGCTGCTTGAGAAGCAGATGTTCACTTGTGCCTCATCATAAGCTGCCCTAATTCTGCATTTGCACTTTCATCTTCCCCAGATTCCCCACCACAGACTCTATGCTCTAGCTAAGCTCACTCATTTTCTGTCCCCAAATAATAAAATGGGCATTTCCATTTCCAAGATTTTGCTAAGACCTTTGTCTTGCTCTAGAATGTTCTCTTCCTTTCCCTCTGCCTATCCTTTAAGACTTATTTGAGATTCTGTTTCATTTATTTATTCATAAACACTGAGTGTACTCTATGCAGTGCACTGTCTGGAATGTTGGGGTTCAGTAAAAACAAGGCTGTCCTTAGGTAATTTATCTTCTAGCAGGAAGATGTTACAAAATGAGTTCAAATTAATTATTACAATTCTGGTAAATGCTCATAATATGAGGCACAGGAAAATAAGATAACCTATAATGGGGGATATGAACTGGTCTGTGGCATCAAAAAGGTTTTCTCTCCCATATTGTTACAACCTCTTTGGGAATAATATGGCAACATATTCAATCACATAGACCCTTTTTTTTTTAAGATCTTATTTATTTGTCAGAGAGAGATAGTATATGCAGAGGGAGCGGCAGGCAGAGGGAGAAATAAGCTCCTAGCTGAGCAAGGAGCCGGATGTGGGACTTGATCCCAGGAGCCTGGGATCATGACCCAAGCCGAAGGCAGATGCTTAAGCGACTGAGCCACCCAGGCGTCCCAAACATATGGGAATTTTAACCCAGAAATTCATTCCTTTTCCTTATTCAAGTATAATTACCATATATTCAAGCGTTATACTAGCTTCAGGTGTACAATAAAATGATCCAATAATTCTATGCATTTCTCAGTGCCAGCAATTCCACTTCTGAGACTTAACAGTAAAAGTAAAGTAAAAGTAAAAGTAAAAGTACCAGTACCTAAAGTGGCATGTGACTGGGGCACCTGGGTGGCTCCGTTGGTGAAGCGTCCAACTCTTGACTCTTGATTTTGACTCAGGTCATGATCTCAGGGTCATGAGATAGAGCCCCGAATCAGGCTCCCCACTCAGCAGGGATTCGGCTTCAGATTCTCTCTCTCCCTCTCCCTTTGTCCCTCCACTTCTCTGCTCTCTCTCTAAAATAAATAAATCTTAAAAAAAAAAAAAAGTGGCATGTGACTTCTGTTCCTTGCAAAGTTGCAAATCTTTTTTTTTTTTTTTTAAGATTTTATTTATTTATTTGACAGAGAGGAGAGAGATCACAAGTAAGCAGAGAGGCAGGCAGAGAGAGAGGGGGAAGCAGGCTCCCTGCTGAGCAGAGAGCCCGATGTGGGGCTTGATCCCAGGACCTGAGATCATGACCGGAGCCGAAGGCAGAGGCTTTAACCCACTGAGGCAGAGGCTTTAACCCACTGAGCCATCCAGGCTCCCCAAGTTGCAAATCTTATAAGTTTTAAAATCCCACTCAGCCAAGCTGCCCAAGAGGTCAACTTCCAAGCCAGTCTTGTGGATGGAGGAAAGTAAATGAAGGTAATCTAATGTGCCATAAAGTACTATTCAAGTGGGTGCACCGATCATGAACATTCCAGAGAAATCAGATTTAGGTCCACTTGCATAATACAATGGATCTAACATGACAGCTTGCTATAAGATCCTGATGGATGTCTCTTAGTAAAAACTTACTCATTCATGTGTTTTGACAAAATGGTTGCTGAAAATGTGGGCAATGGTCGGGGTGACTACTCAGGGCACATTTGTTTTACTGGCCAGAGTAGTTGATATGTCATCCTTTGCCTCTGGAAGGCAAATTACTATGTAAGATCCTGTCCAGCTGGTAAAACATCATGGTGTCATTGCATTGTCCCTGCAAGTAAAGGTCATCTGTTTTTAGGTTGAAGACAGAATAGTCCATCTTTACACAGGGCCAGACAAGTGCCCAGTCTCCTGAGACAGTCCCTGAGATTGGTTGTTGAGCCATGGCAGCAAAAATCAAGTATGGTCAAGTGAAGACTGTGAAAGGGCTTGAGGGAGCTGGCCTGCAGTAGACTGCATGACATCTAACCTTTGAAAAGGAAGTCTTACAGCGTCGATACTGTAGCCTTGTGCAGTACTTCTGTTTTCCATTCTGGACCAGTTGACATTCTCTAATTATTTTGCCTCCCATGACTGTGCCATTATTGAAGTCAAATCCCTTGTGAAGGTTGTATAGCATAATCCGCATATGGTTAATGACGGTTCCTTTGACATTCAGGTGAGTGTGGCTGAGGCAGCTTGTCTGATTGAGTAGCCGTATCCTAGTGAGCAAGGTGTGCACTGGAGAGGTCTGTTGCTTTCAGAGTTGAGTGATTCTCAAACAAGCTATTTGGGTGGCCAATAGGCATGGACAAGAATGTCACATTCTTAGTTAGGCGGAAGCACGGGTCAGCCCTTATACTGTAATACCTCCACCAGTAATTGCACCTTTGTGAATTATTGGGAATGACGTTGGCAGATACAGATCTGGATCTGTGTGCTGCTCACTTGCTTTCCTGGCTTCTTCAAAGCCAAATGACAGTACAGAATCACTGACACCTCTCTAGGATGGCTGCAGTGGGGACAGAGGAGCAGCTTCCATGGCGATGTTACAGATAACATCCTCATGTGTAAGACTTCATGGCAGAAAACATGTGTTAAGCTTGATGTATTGAGTCGGTGCCTCTCGAATCGTGCTGTAAGCCTGATATTCCTATGCCAGAGATACCAACCTGAGAAATGATTATCAGGAGGAGCAGTAGGAATAACAGCCTAGGGACACCTGGGTGGCTCATTTGGGTAAGCAGCTGCCTTCAGCTCAGGTCATGGTCCTAGGGATCAGGCCCCACACCAGGCTCCTTGCTCAGGAGGGAGCCTCCCTCTGCCTGCTGCTCACCCTGCTTATTCTCTCTCTCTCTCTCTCTGTTTCTCTGGCAAATAAATAAATAAATAAATTTTTTTTTTTTTAAAAGGAATAACAGTCTAGTTATAGCTCGGCTCAATAACTGTAGGCAGTGGAAGAATGAGCCCACATGGGGTGATGATTGAACCAGTATCAGGAGTTCCTTGGGACATACTGGAACACAGGAATGTCACATCAGACTGGAGTTTATTGATCTTTGTGTTACTTGCCTTGAATGTTGCACTGGTGACTGTAGCTAACGATTCTACAGCAGCTCTAACAACAGAGATGTCTGATGTCAACTCGTCTGCGATATAAGATCAATGAATACGTCTTCTATGTCAGAATCACTCAGAGCTCTTTTTCCTCTTTGTCGCTCACTCTAGATGGGCTCCTTGGTTGAAAGCTCCTCTGATCCTGTCTGTTGGTCTGAGAGAACTGAGCTTATCCCTGAGCTACCATGTCACGTTATCTTGGAAGTAACTCCTCAGATAGGGCTGGGGTGTTAATTGCAATCAGCTCCTCCAGCTTGTATCCTCAATATGGCTCTGTTGACCTTGAAACCATGTATTAGGAGCATTCACAGGAGCTTGCAACAGCTGACATTTTCAGAAGCCAACACTGGCTCCAAGGCATGGTTTTTAGTGGTAGAAAAACTGAATACCACATTGACTGTTCATGAATAAGCAATAAGGGATAAAAGATTAATTTCTGGTATTTCTACACTATGGAATATTATACAGCTGATAAATAGACATAAATTAGATCTATATCATTTATCTCAAAGAATATTGGTTATAAAAGCAAGTTTTAAATCAATTTTTTTAGAATGAGTCCATAGTCATAAAAATCCACATGCTTGTATTGTGTTTGAAAGAGCTTGGAGAAATATGACAGTGCACTTGCTTAACTGTTAACATTGGTTACTTCTAATTTATGGGCAAAATAATGGGGACCTCTTTTAGAGGATTTCATACCTCCAAGGAATGGGTTACTAGCTTTTTCTTTGTATGTCTTTGGATTTCCTCACTTGTTATGAAATTAGCTGTCATTAAAATTAATGAAAAATTTTAATTTTGGTAGGGGAAAGGGCTACTAAATTATTCCTAACCTACCCAACAGCCTCTAGTACAACAAACATTCTGTAAATATTTGTGGAAGAAGATAGGAGGAGAGGACAAACAGGCTTAAATATTTGGTAGAAATAAAAAGATAGCTACTCAACTACTAATGGCATGATGAAGCATTGCAGAACCTCTAAATGGTCAGTGAAAGAGAGGAAAAAAGAGACACTTGATCAGGCTGGCAAAATAAAATGGAAAAAAGTGAAAAAAGCTAAGTAAAATAAGATACTAATGAAAGTAATAACAACATTGCAGTTACTCCAATAAATGTAAATGGGTTGAATTTACCTATCAAATGAAAAACAATCTTTCATATTGTTTAAAGTCAAGGCATCAGCAGGACTGTGTTCCTTTTGGAGACTAGGGGAGAATCTCCAACACCTTGCTCATTCAGGTGTTGGCAGTATGGAATTCCATGAGCTTATGGGACTGAGATCTCTGTTACCCTGGTGACCATCAGCAAGGAGCAGACGTTAGCTCCTAGAGGCCTCCTCAGGCCCTTGCAGACAGCCCTCAACATTCCAGAAGCAGCAATGGGGAATGGCATTCTTCTCAGGCTTTGAATCTCTCCAGGGATTGGATTGGGCCTACCTCCCCCACTCCCATAATTCAAGATAATCTCATCACAAGGTCCTTAATTTTAATCACATCTGCAAAATTCCTTTTGTAAATGATGAGGGAGCAAAAGGCTAGCGGAGGACGGAGCAGAAGCTGGCATGTGATATGTGTGACATTCCTCAGGCACTCCTGGCTGCCCTAAAGGAGGAACAGATGGTTAACTAATAGAGATCCCAGTCCTGCAGAACAGGAGTGTCCCTCAGTGTACAAATGTGCTAGTGATTTACAAGGAAGAAGCTTTCTTATCAGTAGCCTAACTTCCAGAGACCCATATAACTCAGTTCCTGAAGCCCTAACATCACCCTCCCCTCCATAAAATTGAGGGAGGCTGAGGCAGAGGGAAATGTAAATAAAATTGAATTTCTTTTGAACCTGAAACCCATTGACAAAGACGTGTGATGGGAGGAATGTAACATTCCTCCAGGAAACTCCGAACTGTCTTCATGTTAGTGCCTCATTAGAAGGGAAAAACAGCCTTGGCTTGACAATAACCAGGCCTCTGGTATCCTGAGAGTCTTCATTAGCATATGACAGTCCTCTGGACACCCCTTTTATCCCCAGCCGCCACCCCCAAATCCTGAATATATAGATAATCAGCCACCCCTCACAACCCCGAGGCAGCAGCTCTTTCTGCCCACAGGTCCTGTTTTTGTGCTTTAATAAACTACCATTTTGCACCAAAGACATCTCAAGAATTCTTTCTTGGTCTCTCAGCTCCGGACCTCACTCCACCGAACCTCACCTATTTTCCAAAACTTCATCAGTAAGGTAACATTCCCAGGTTCTGGGAATTAGGGTGTGGACATTTTGGGGGGCCATTAATCTGCCTACCACCGTGAAGGCCCTAAATAATTTTAAATAAATGTAGAAAAGCATCACATTCTTGGGTGGGAAGATGTGCTATTGTAAAGATGTAATTTCTGCCTGAATTAGCCTACAAATTCTTCAAGATGCTTTAATGATAACTGAAATTGGATTTTGAATCAAGTGAGGAGAGAGGTGCTCAGAGAAGACTGTATTGCTTAGAAAAAAAGAAACACATTTCTTGCAGACTTTAACTCAGGTAGAACTTACACATATTCTAGATACAAATGATTAGATTTTGGAATTATAGGTGAGGTTCAGTGGGGTGAGGTCCGGAGCCGATGACCAAGAATTCTTGAGATGTCTTTGGCACAAAATGGTGGTTTTTTTTTTTTTTTTTCAAAATGGTGGTTTATTAAAACACTGGGATAGGACCTTAGGCAGAAAGAGCTGTGGCCCCAGGGTTGTGAGGGCCCTGGGGTTGGGGGAGGTAAGGAAAAGGGTTTCAAAAGGACTTTAATATATTAAGGAAGACTTACAGGATATATGAGGCCTTGCCATTGTTAAGGTTGTTTTTCCCCTATAGTAGGACATTAACATTTAGATAGGAGCTTCCCGAAGGAACTTTACACTCTGCTCGTTTCAAGTATCTGTCAATGGGCTGCAGGTCTTAAGGACATTTAATTTTATCTACCTTTTCTTCTGGAAGCTAGGTTATTGATAGAAATGCTTTGTTCTTGTAGATTCCTAATACAATTGTAAATTGAGGAGTCTTACAGAATTGTGATCTCTATAACTATTTGTTTTTCCTCTCCTTAGCTTTAGGGCAACTAGGAGTGCTTGAGGAATGTGACATATATCCCCTGGCTGGGGGTGGGTGTGGGTGTGGGTGTGAGCTTGAGCTTCTGATTTGTCCTCAGTTCCCTCATTACAAATATACCAGTATCACACACAAGAGCAATGTTAACATATCCCATTGTTTCCAATATCCTTACTGTTAACATTCAGGATTTTTCTACTCACCTTATTTTAGGCACACATTTGACTGATATTTTGAACCTGTCAGAGACTCCTACCACCCTTTCCTTTTTAATAACCAAAAGCTCCAGACTCCATCATCCTATTTCCCCAACACATCTTTTTTACACTTGTCAAATCTGAAGCTCTTATTTTTCTGACTCATATAGCTTAATGAGAAATTTCAGGAAAAGTTCCTGGCAGTTGGGCACTGTGTCTTAGTTTACTTGTGATACCACTTAGAAAAATGTTTCTAAAGAAACATTTCTTTCCCTACAAACGATTTCTATCAGGAGACTTCCCTAGAGATGTGGATGACTGTGGCAGTACCAAGGCAGGTTACATGGGTGGGCGCAGATTCTGTGATAAGGTTTTTATCCACCCATTTCTTTGCCTGTTTGGGGATGTGTGCTTAAGATGAGTAAGAAAAAATTTCTATCCCCTCCAAAAAAAGTAACTTTAGTAAAACTGCCACTCTTGTCTTGCAAAGAAGCTCAAATAATGACTCTACTTACAGATGAGATTAGTTCATTCAGTGAAAAGTTATTTCAGGGCAATTGTCATGCTTTATTAAGCACAACTATGTTTGGAATGTATCCAATTTACAAATCCCCGGAAATAAAACAAGCACTATTGTTTAATCCCCGACACCAAGCACGGAGTTTTCGGAACTGACTTTTCAGCCGTCATTTTGACCCCCGGTATAAGTCAACTGTGGGTGTCTTGCATTGTCCCCAACTTTCTTGATCTTTGCTAGGCAAAACATGGGCATAAGCGAATTTTTCTAAGTTAATACTGCACTGACGGAGATCCTGGGACGTCTGTTGCCTGGCACAGGTCTGGAAGAAATAGCCGTGAAGGGTTCAGGGAGGTTCAGCCCGAGTCTGCAACATTCTGGACGGTGGAGGCAAAGACCCAGTCTGCACTGCCCCACCATAGGGTGGCGAGCTTGGCACTGGGGCCACACCAAATGGCCCCACTCCGCCCGGTTCAGCAAAGAAAACAGGCCCACGCGTACGCGGATGCAGCAGGTACGCGGATGCAGCAGCTCCGCGCCCCGCCCCCTGGAGGACGAGGACCGCATGCGCATCCAGGACTTTGCGCACGGCGTGCGGGGCGGGGCGCGGGAACAGAAGAGAGAGGGCGGCGGTTGGGCGAGAGGGGAGCCACGCCCACCAGACCAACGTTTCTGCGCATGCTCTGCGTCTCGGCTTCTGGTACTTTCGACGCGTTTGCGGACGCCGACTCAGTTCTCGTCTGGAGGTCAGAGGTGGAGATTGGGAGCCTGCGTTTCTCAAAAGCAGCTTTGAGAAGCCTTTCTTCACCTCAACTTCGAAAGGAGGGAGTCTGTTGGTCCCTTCCTTTTGCTTTTGTGTGGCGTCGGCGGCCTGTGGTGGTAAGTTTCCCAATGACGCGGGATTGGTTCCAGGTACGTGGGGGCGGGGGTGACGCACAAAGGAGCCGCTGGTAGGGCGTGCCGGCTGGCCTTTGGGGTCGTCGCCTCCCGAAGTCGGAGCGGCTCGGTTAGTTTTTTGGCTCGGGGTCCGCCCGCGCGACTCACTTCCGGTCTCTCCCCCCGTGGATTTTAGGCGCCGAGTTTCCGGGCAGGGATTCTCTGAGGCGGAGCGGAGCTTGCACCCTCGGGCGGAGATGTCCCAGTACGTGAACGACCTGTGGCCGGGCTCGCCGCAGCACAAGGAGTCCCCCTCGACGTCTCGGTCGGGCCGGTCCAGCCGCCTATCGTCGGCGTCCAGGAGCCGCTCGTCTTCCGGGAGCTCTCTGTCCCGCTCCAGCGGCTCGAGCCGGGCGTCGTCGCGGAGTCGGAGCCGGCTCGGGAGGAGGAGCAGGTCCAGGTCCTGGTCCAGGAGGCGCCACCAGAGGAAGTACAGGCGCTACTCGCGCTCCTACTCGCGCAGCCGGTCGCGCTCCCGAGGCCGCCGGTACCGGGACAGGCGCTACGGAGCGTCCAGGAGATACGGCCGGTCGCCGTCACGTTTCCGCTCCCGCAGCCGGTCCCGCTCTCGGGGACGCTCGTATTACCGACGGGACTACGCGCTGCCGCGGGGGCGGCGCTACTACGGCTTCGGCCGCACCTTGTACCCGGAAGAACGCGGAAGTTGGAGGGGGGCGTCTCGGGGAAGGTCCCGGACCAGGTCGCGGAGCCCCACCCCTTTCCGCTTGAGTGAGAAAGGTGAGTCACCTGCCCCGAAGCTCTGTCGCGCCCTCGTACGTGGCTAGCGAAAACATGACTACGCTGGGGGACCAAAGTAGCCTTGTAGTGTGGATATTTCGTTGCTTTTGGCGCTTGCAATCGTAGTAGTTTCGTTGGGAGCAAAGAGGGAAGGGCGCATAAGCAGATTAAGAGCGATTAAAAGCGCTCTATTTGGTACCCAGTTTTAAAGTGGGCGTTCTTTCTCTGGGAATTAGAAGTCGACTGTGGTATTAAATAGCTCGCGGGGGAGGAACCCTTTTTTTCCATAGTGGCTGGCCCTTCTCAGTGGAGCTTTTCTATGTATTGCTAGTGACAAGTTTGTTCGTCTTAAGTTTTTGTTCTTTTTGAATGGGAAGAGTATCAAAAGTTTTTTCCTCAATACAGTGTTAGTGGAACAACTGGATTTTGTTCCAGTATTTACTTATTTTTAAGATTTTATTTATTCGATAGCGCGAGCCAGGGTGAGGGGCAGAGGAAGAAGCAGATTCCCTGCTGAGTTCTCTGGGACCCCGGGATCATGACCTTAGCGGAGGCAGACGCTTAAACGACTGAGCCACCCTGGCGCTACAGTTCCAGTATTTTAATAAAGATGATTTGTTTTAATGGTGAATAAGACACAGAACAGAAAAAAGATAGGCAGACTAAAACTTCTAGAAGTCTGAAAATGGATTTAGAAAATGTTATCTATCGGTTTATTAGTTGTGACGATAGAACCACGTATAAAGTCTATGTTGCAGAAGAACTTGATATGTTCAGAGAAACATTTTGAAGGGAAAGGGAAAACAATTAGGAAATTCAGGCCTTTGGTAAGGAAAACTGAAAAACAGTTGAGATTATTTAGGGATGCTTGCTTGCTTTTCTCAGTTAAAAATGAGCATTCTTTGGGGGAAATGTTCTACAGGATTAACGATTGTCTTTTTTTTTTGTTTGTTTTTTTGTTTTTGTTTTTTTTGATTGTCTTGTTTTTGTAGATCGAATGGAACTGTTAGAAATAGCAAAAGCCAATGCAGCAAAAGCTTTAGGAACAGCTAACTTTGACTTGCCAGCTAGTCTCAAAAAAGTTCTTGCATCTAAAGAGACGAACGGTGGAACAGCTGTACCAAATGGTGCAAAGTTTGAGGTAAGTATTCTAGGATTATCCGAAGTCTTCAGAAAGCTATTAGAAAGATCTAATTAGCCGTTTTTATTTAATTTACCTTGGAGTGCTTCTTGAAAAGCCCAAATAAGATTTAAGATCAAAATAGTAGTTCTAGAAAGGATCTCTTCCCTATGAAAATGGGAGATTTATTTTTCATGTGACACAGTACTAATTGCTTTCATAGCTGTAGGTGGTATTTGGCGATTCTTTGTAGCTATTGAGTTTTTCTAACTAGCCTTTATAGAGTATTTTATCTGTAGCTTTCATTTGCAGCATTATGTTCCCACAAATTCTGTAATCAACATACAGTATAGTTTATCTGCTTTATTTCTGTCTTATAGAAATCATGAATGTGGTCTCCAGACATTGATGAAGAAAATCTGTTGGTAATTGATAAATGGGCAAAAGCATCAGGTTTAACTAATTTGAAGTTTTCACACTGAAAGTTTAGTTTTTTGTTGGTAGATCCATGTGCATGCTAGATTCTGGGATAAGATATTTTTTAAAAAACATTTTGTTATGTGGGGCATCTGTGATACAGATGTCCCTTTCATAATATATGCAATATATTCCAGATGTTTTGAGAGATTACAGAAGAAGAGGCCTGCTTCACTTGCAGATAAGTTTATTAAAATTCTCCAGAAATGTGCAGGATGTGCATTGGTAAATTGCACTGTGGTCTTAATTACATGAAATAGAAAGTATGAAATTTATAGCCTTCAAGGTTTAAGGTAGTTATGAGTTTGATAGAATCAGTTAAGATAGGTTCATCTAGAGAACACCTTTCTTATCAATTCAAACCCAGATGTGGATTTGCTTAAGTATTAGTAATAAACAAGGTCTTAGTCCAGTTGCTTTTTCAGATTAGGTTTCCAGCTGGTAAATGCCTTAGTTTTTTGGAACTAAGTATTTTCTGGTATGACTTTACTTTCAGAGTCAGTTGCATTTGCATCAGGGGAATATAATACTGCTTTATTGGGGAAGAGTGCCTTAGGCTGATTATTGAATCAGTTTTGTTAAAGGGAAAGCTGGAATACTAATGTCATTTAGGCTGTTAACTAAATGATTAGATCCAACTTGATACGTGTCTCTACAACTAAATTTATATACGTTTGGGCTGCATTTTATACAATATGGTAAACCAAGGATACGGGCTTTTTTTTTAAGTATTTTTTCTCGTACTTGTTTAGCTGTCGGAAAAACTAGAAGATGGAACTAAAAATCCCAGTGAAAAGCCATCCCACCGAAAAAGCATAGCTTTTAACTCTAATGTAAGTATATCTGGGCATTGACTACTCAAAAATTGGACTTAAGAGTCAGAATTCTATTATGTGGGCTTTTCTTTTTGTTGAAATACTCATTGTTTTTGTGGTGGTAATTTGGGGTCTACTAAGCCACTTTAGATCGAATAAACCTTTCATAATCTTTGTACCATTCTTAGAAGTGACCAGTATACTGGCTTCTTCTGTATATGATACATTTTTTTAAATTTTTTTTTTATTAAAGATTTTTATTTATTAGAGAGCGAAAGACTGAGAATGAGAGGGGAGAAAGTCAGAGGGAGAAGCAGACTTCCCACAGAGCCGGGAGTCCGATATGGGACTCGATCCCCGGACTCCGGGATCATGACCCGAGCCGAAGGCAGTTGCCCAACCAACTGAGCCACCCAGGCGCCCATGATACATTTTTTTTTAAGATTTTATTTATTTGACAGAGAGAGATATAAAGTAGGCAGAGAGGCAGGCAGAGACAGAGGAGGAAGCAGGCTCCCTGCCAAGCAGTTGCAGCTTGATGCGGCTCCATCTCAGGACCCTGAGATCATGACCTGAGCCGAAGGCAGAGGCTTTAACCCACTGAGCCACCCAGGCCCCCCTGTATATGATACATTTTTTTTTAAAGATTTTATTTATTTATTTGAGAGGTGGTGGGGGAGAAGGTCAGAGGGAGAAGCAGACTTCCCGCAGAGCTGGGAGCCCGATATGGGACTCGATCCCGGGACTCCAGGATCATGACCCGAGCCGAAGGCAGTCGCCCAACCAACTGAGCCACCCAGGCGCCCCTATGATACATTTTTGATACCAGTATTTACTTTTCCATATTTCTCCTATACTTGTTGAACTATTTTAAAACCGCATTTCAGAAAACACATCAGAATATTTTAAAATCAACTAAGTGTTTAAACAAAACTCTTGTCAGTGCATTATTTTGTAATATACTTTGCATACGTCTGATTTTTCCTAGCAGTTTTTAAAGTAGGCTTAACAGTTTGATTGGACCATGTTGTAAGTGTGGGTCCGTTGTCTGCATTTGGTTGGTGTCTCAAATTTTAGTTTTTAATGGATTTAGTGTATTTTGAGTACAATATATGTGTTTGCAAAGCTGACTTAAGAATTTTTTCTCTTACAGAATTCTGTAGCAAAGCCAATGCTTCAGAAATCAGCTAAAGCTACTGCTGAAGAGACCTCTTCAGGATCCCCCAAAATAGATAAGAAAAAAAGTCCCTATGGACTGTGGGTACCTGTCTAAAAAAAGAAAATTAATGTATAAGGTTGGCTGAAATGCACTTTATTGCAGTTGTGTGTTCTTAGCATTATTCTATCTCTGGTGTCATTTAGTGGTAATTGTTGGAATTACGACGACACAAATATGTAAATCCTTAATATTTAAATATTAACATTTTAGATTTCTCTTATAGATAAAACACATGGACCAGAGGATTCATACAGGTGGGAGTCTTGTACATATACTTGTAAATGTTTTTGTATAATATCAGTTATGTAAGAGCAAAATTTGTAAGAACAGTAATTGATATGTTTATATTTGTTAATAAATTTCTTATTTTTTAAATTTGTGTCATTTTGTTATGTGTATATATATATATTACATAATGAGGCTTTATTTAAAGAAGCATAAAGTGTTTCTTTAAAGCTTTGCTAATTCCAAATCCAGATCCATGGAGTGACAGCATAGGGTTCACTGACCTTCTGGAGTCTGTGAGAAATGCTAAATCTCAGTCTCCACCCAGAGCTGAATGTTAATATTCCCAGTTATGTGAGTCTTCATTTAAATTTCAGAAGTTATGCCTAAAGTTTATGGAATTCTGGCATAGTGGTGTCCTGGACAAGCTAAACTACAAGCTTTAGGACAGGAAACTCAGCCGAAGAGGTAGAAATGGCATGCCTCATTGAATTCTACCATTTGTGATGTTTAGCTGCATTTCTTTTTTTTTTTTTTTTTTTTAAGAGGAGCAGGCTCCCTGCCGAGCAAGGAGCCTGATGTGGGACTCGATCCCAGGACGCCGGGATCATGACCTGAGCCGAAGGCAGCTGCTCAACCAACTGAGCCACCCAGGCGTCCCTAGCTGCATTTCTTTATTACACTTTTTTTTTTAAGCATATTTTTCTTTCTCTTTTGCCACCAACTTCGGTAGTCTCTTAAATTTAAGGAATAATGAAATATATTTGCAATAGGGATGATAAGGTAGAGAACAGGATAGGCAGAAAATAGTAAGAGACAAAACAAGTAACTCAAGAAACAAATATGAATAGATGAGCAGATAGAAGTCCGGAATTCCTAAATTGAAGGGACAGTAACAGGTTCTCAAATGGGACTTAATTTGCTGTTAACTAAAGCTATGCTGTCTTGTATTTTATCTGTACTTTTCCAATAACCTAGCCACTGTGATCAGTTTCTCAGTCATTTTAGGCACTTCTGAAGTGTTAAGGCTAGTGGCTGTGTTACTGGAGAGTACAGATAGTAGAATATTTCTGTCCTAAAACATTGTATGGGAAAGAGCTGGTCTAGTAAAATTTGACCTTATGAAAAATTTAAAAAGACAATGAATGGGAAATTCCTGTAAGGTCTGCTGCTCTGGGTGAACATGTCCATTTTACATCTAGGTTAACAGTAGTTACCAGGAGGGGGAAATGTTTCCAAAAGAGTACGAAAGTTTATGCAGTAGGTTCATTTTTATTCTGAGACCTGAGAACATTGGCAGGCTGGCCCGGCTGTAGCCAAATCCAATAAAATGTGACGATTTGAGTTGTAATTGAAAATGTGACTGGGCGCCTGGGTGGCTCAGTTGGTTGAGCGGCTGCCTTCAGCTCAGGTCATGATCCTGGAGTCCCGGGATCGAGTCCCATATCGGACTCCCGGCTCTGCGGGAAGTCTGCTTCTCCCTCTGACCTTCTCTCCTCTCATTCTCACTCTCTCTCTAATAAATAAATTAAAAAAATCTTAAAAAAAAAATCCTTTAGAAAATGTGACTAATAGGAACACCTTGTTAGTATCTTTAATTGGTATTTTTAGCGAAGTTGCAGAGGATTAACTTGCGAGGGAGACTTTGGAAAATAATGAAGTGATAATCTTTTTCACCTTCATTTTGCTGGTAATAGCATTTGCTCTGATTATGACCTGTATTTGAGTACTAGCCCTGATACTTTGCAGTGATTTTTCTCTTCAACATTCTTCACCATTAGCTTCTCCTTCAGTTTATTAGCACACTTGAGGCTTCACTATTTAATTTCTTAGTTTGTTGGCTCATTTTCATTTTATCTAGTGTCCTGAGAAGAGTATGGTTTTATATATATAAATATATATATATATTTTTTCTTCCATAATTGCCCCATCAAGTATTCAAGTACCAACAGTATTCTTATTTAAGTTCACCTTGTCTGTTGGCCAGGTCTGTGGTGTTCAGTCTGTCCTGGCTTTGTAACAGAAGATAAGGTAGTGTGTGAAAACCCAGACTGGCTCTCACTATGTAAGTGGGATGCAGTTGCCCAGGTGTGATACTCTTCCTGTGTAAGTTGTGGATAGTATAGCAACATGGTGCTGATGGTGAGAGAGTACCAAGAGACTAGATTCAGAGCTCTCCAGTGAAAATGAGGGAACCACATTGAAAAAAGTAAAAGAATTAGTGAAAGTTTTTTACCCCAGTAAATCTAAAGTATCATTTCAATATTAAAAGAATTAGTGGCATTTTGCTTTTTTTGTACTAGATAATGTGATCAGCGTGTATTTTATACTTAAAGCACACCTCAGCTTGTCCTAGCCACTTTTCAAGTCACATGGTGAGTGGCCACCATTTTAGAAAGCACATTTAGATTGGTTCAGGCGTTAAACCCTTTGCTTTTTTTTTTTTAAGTGTGAACTAGAGGAACCGTATTTAATTCACCATAGCATGCTATGCTTTCGTTTTCTTTGCTGAAAACCTCTATTACAGTTATCTAATAAAATAAAACTTGGTCTTAATGAGTGTTTTTTCACTTATAGAGCCCTTCCTCAAAATTTTCTTTCAGGGACTTACATGCATTTATTTCCTTTGACCTCTTCCATTTTCTACACTGGCTCTTTGTCCTTTGCCCACTGTTAGGGTTGTATCCTTGGCCTGCTTCTCTCTCTACAAGCTGGGCAATTTCCTCCATGCTGCCTTTACTATCATCTACTAACTGAAAATCAGTTTCCTGAGTTCGTTTCCAGTGCCTACTCCCCAGCTTTTCAAAATGAACCTTTCCTATACTGAGCTTATTTTTTAAAGATTTTAATGATTTGAGAGAGCACAAGCAGGCATTATGGGTAGAGGCAGAGGGAAAAGCGGACTCCCCCCACCCCCTGAGCCTGATGCAGGGTTCAATCCCAGGACCCCAGTATCATAACCTGAGCCAAAGGCAGATCCTTAACCGAGCCACCCAGGTGCCCCTTGAGTTTTTTTTAAGGGAGTTACATATTTGGTTTTGTGAAGATTCTGTCGGAGAGAGTGCGCATAAGCAAGGGGAGAGGCAGGCTCCCGTTGAGCAAGGAGCCTAAAGGACTCTGGGATCATGACCTGAGCTGAAGGCAGATGCTTAACCGACTGAGCCCTCTGGGGGTCCCTCCCTTGAGTTATTTTTAAAAGGAAGTCAAACTAAAATTACTGCTTCAGTTTCTATAGAGGCAATCATATGTAGTATGATGTACATGCTGGATTTTTTTTAAATGCCTTATACAAACTCTGGGTATGAGCATTTTTTCATATATATTTCATATACAGATCTACCTCATTCTGCATTTGAATGTACATTAAAAGTTTCCTTATTCACAGTATATTGAGTCATTAATAGCACATTACCATCTTAATCAGCCCATTATTCATTAAATCAGACCTACTGGTGTGCCCAACTTGCAGATATCAGTCCTACTCTTTTCATATAAAATGGCACAAGTAACCTCCTTTACTAACCTCTTGACTTCCAAGTTTTCATCCTATATGTCCCATAATTACTATTCAAACTACATGCCCTCATTTTTCAGTTATAGTTGAAATACAGTTAAAATTTCAATTAGATTTTTTTAAAACCCAGATTGTATTATGTAAGTTTTAATAATAATTTGACCAAATGTTCTTAATTTAGTTTCTTCCAAGGGAAATTTGCTTTTGAAAACGATGTATTTATAAAATGTCATTAGAGGATCAGTTTTTCTACCTTGTGTGCTTGCCCCATAAATGTACCCGGGCCCTGGGGTAGAGCATGGGATAGGCTAGCACCTGTTAATTGTGCCTACTTCTGGAGAGGGTTGGCCAGCATGAATTTCCAGTAGTCACTGTCCCTTTCCTTTCACCACCCACCATAGCTTACAAGAAAAATTAGTCCCGATTTAGCATTCTATCTCTGAAGCCCCCAAGTTCATCTCTAGGTCAAGTCAAACTTAAATGTCAGGATGATGATGACTCACATGTTTGTAGCTAGGAGTTTCAAGCCCAGTAGAGTACACACATGAAGCACACACATTTAACAGAAATACATAGTTTTTTTCTCTGAAATGAGTGAATAATATATAAGCATGAAAATACAGTCATAGAACACTTTACAAATTATAAAAGGAAAGATAATAGTCCTGGTTTACTGTTAGAATTTGGCAGTCAACATTCCTAAAGGAGATTAGACTGCTGTTCCCCTTTCTAAATTCTGTTTAATTTCAGCTGTATATTTCCCATAGAATCTTTCTGCTTTCTTGTTGAATTTGGCATTTCTTTCATTAATGTAGTCAATGTCTGCATCGTCATTATAAGGACGTCTCCGGCTATACTTGTCTCGTTTTTCAATTCTAGAGAAAAGGGAAAAAAAAAGACAATATTCAAAGTTGCTTTTTTTTTTTTTTGATCTTAATAAAACATGACCAAATAGTTAACTAAGTAGAATCAGTGATGGAAACAGATTCCAAGCTGCCTTCTTTTTCGGTCTTAAGACTGAAAGCAATATCTTTAGGAAAAAATTCTATGAAGAAATAATTTCATTGAACTTCATTGAATTTATAAGTTAATAGTACGTCAGATGATCTAGTCTTAAGATTAGGAACACAACTTCATATTGAAATACAAGGTCAGTGACATATTATACTACTTTGAGAGAATTTATATATTGCTGGTTCTGCCTAATAACTACCATTTTCAAAACACAAATACACAAATGATGGTGATGGGATACTCTTAAAACTAGTGTTCAGGTGTTCCTTATTTCTACCCTTTGCTACATGTGAAGACCACAAAGTTAATTTTGTCATGAGGCATTAATCAGTACTAGAACTCGAGATCGCATGATAGTACTTACTGCTTTTCCAAGTCTATGACCATCCTATCAATTTCCTCTGTGGAGGGCATATGTGTTCCATGAAGAAGACTGTTGGATGTTGGGTAGAACTCCTCTCCACTGAGAAAGAGCAAGGTGTAAATAACACTGAAGATTCTATACCATCAGAACTGGACAATGTTTAGTGGTCAAAAGTGTAAACCTCTGGGATCATATTAGATTTCAAAGAAAAAGAAATCAGACCTGAAAAAAGGTACTTAAGATAAATCTACTCTAGTGCTCAAGTGAGGCACCAGCTGAGGACCAGAGGCTAATGGACTCCCCTGACAAGTCGTACAGTGAGAGAGCTTGCACTGGGAACATGGTGAGCTCTGAACAATTTAGAGCTCTACTACACTCTCCCTATTAAAACAGTTGTGATCTTAAGCACACTACTTGTCTTAGGAAAAGAGCAAGTGCAGCTTAGCACTGCTTACTGCACCTGATCAAAGTAGATTATCCTCCATAGGTAAGGGACACAGAAACAGCAACAGTAATGACAATAACTACGTACAGTACTATGTGCCAAACATTAAGTACATTGTATGAATGAATTCATTTAATCTTCACCATACCCTATGAGGTAAGCACTATTATTCCCTATATATAGATGAGGAAACAGGGAAGAAAACTGTGTGACACATCTGGTAAGTGGTGGAGCCAGAACCAAGGCCAGGAAGCAAAGCTCCAGAATCAGCACTCTTAAATTCAAGTCCTTCCAGGTAACATACTAAGGATATACCATTAAATCACTTACTGTTTTTCTCTCAATCTTTCATAAGTTTCCATGTCAGGTTTGATCTGCTTTGTCAGTCGATGATACTGGCGTAACTGGGCAGCAGCATAATCTAAAAGAATCCAGATTTTTTAGATGTTGGGGCATTATTAGACCTGTTATTAAGAGGCCCCAAAAAGTCATTTTTACCTGAGAATCCCAGGTCAGGGTTTTTCCTCCTCTTCTTCCTCTCCCATCTTTCTGCATCTTCTGCACTGATCTCCAGCAGCTTCACTTTCTCATAATCCTCCCCTCTTGCTGCACATTCCTAAAAAAAGGAAAAAAACCATTAGTTTTATTCCCTTATATAATTCTTTGACCCCTTTAAAATCAAGAGCAGCCTAAAGACTGCTATCAAAACTCTAAATTGATTAGCTTGAAAAGAAAATTGTGTAATTTGCTATGATCTGTAAGAAGTAATACATCTAGGGTCACCTGGGTGGCTCGGTTGGGTGTCTGGCCATGATCCCAGAGCCCTGGGATCGAGCCCCACATCAGGCTCCCTGCTCATCGGGAAGTCTGTTCTTCCCTCCCCTTCCCCCTCCCCGTTTGTGCTCTCTTTCTCAAATAAATAAATACATAAAATCTTTTTTTTTTTTAAAGATTTATTTATTTGACAGAGATCACAAGTAGGCAGAGAGGGAGGCAGAGACAGAGGAAGAAGCGGGCTCTCTGCTCGGCAGAGAGCTTGATCCTGGGAACCTGAGATCATGACCTGAGCCGAAGGCAGAGGCTTTAACCCACTGAGCCGCCCAGGCGCCCCATAAATACATAAAATCTTTAAAAAAATCACCAGAGTTGCATTTCTTTCTTTCTTTCTTTTTTTTTTTTAAAGATTTTATTTACTTATTTAACAGAGAGAGAGATCACAAGTAGGCAGAGAGGCAGGCAGAGAGAGGGGGAAGCAGGCTCCCTGCTGAGCAGAGAGCCCGATGCGGGGCTTGATCCCAGGACCCTGAGATCATGACCTGAGCCGAAGGCAGAGGCTTTAACCCACTGAGCCACCCAGGCACACCCAGAGTTGCATTTCTTATTAAAAAACGAGAACAAAAAAAACCTCTGTAACATTGACACCAAAAACAGCCTTGGTGGACACATTAGGTGTCCATTAAAATCTTTTCTCCCCTCCTTTCCCAGCTCATGGCTTCCCATTTCCCAACCTCACCTGCAGTTGGATCAGGCCAGATGACTTGGGCTGCTCAACAGGGAGCTGATGCATGAGAGACTCATGAGCTTTATAGTTCTTTTTTTTTTTTAAAGATTTTGTTTATTTGACAGAGAGAAAGTATAAGCAGGGAGAGCAACAGGGAGGAGAAGCAGGTCCTGCTGAGCAGAGCCGGATGTAGGGCTCAATCCTTGGACCCTGGGATCATGACCTGAGCTGAAGGCAGGCCTTAACGACTGAGCCACCCAGGCGCCCCTATTGTTTCTTACTGATGGAGCTTTTGTTACTGTAGCTTAGACTCTTACTCTGATGGCCATTGCTTATGTCACTCTATGTCCCAGGCACTGCTGTTAAGTGTTTTATACATTTTATTCTCACAACTCTCCCAGGTACAGCTGAGACCAGACCTGGAGTGCTCACCTACCAGGCCATATGTTGCCTGGACAAAACACAGGAGAATCCTAGAATCCACAGCTAGTGAGCATGATGGAATTGTACTTACTTTTTTCTTTTCTTCTTCCTGCAGCTCCCATTCCAGACGAGCTTTTTTAGCCTCCCAGTTTGCAGGTAATTTAAGTCTTTTATCTTCCTCCACAACTTCCTGGTGATTTAACTTTCGAGCTTCATTCTACCACCAAAACACACAAAGTTTGTCAGCACAGGTATGGAAACAAATCTAAATAGACATTACCTGTCTTCTTGTATGGCAGGCATCCAAAGCAGACCTTTGCATTTTATCCTGAATGGAGGAGAGCCACTAGAGAATTTTACATGTGTATTTGTGTTGGGGGAATTTATGGAGGGCGAGATGAGTAAGTCAACACCTAATCCTATAACCCTAAATATTCTTTTACCTCTTTCAAGGAAGCAGGTGGTAGTGATGGAAAGAGCTATGGTTTGGAAGTAAGAAGGCCTGAGGGATATATGGACTTGACTACTCTCTGGCTCTGTGATGTAAGCAAGTCTTTCAGGATTGGACTGAAACAGGGTTTCCCACAGCGTGAACTCCACTGTAAAAGGGATTTGAGGATTTTAGATGCTACTGAATAACACCAAGTCACATACTGAGAAGGTGATTCCATTTTCATGTCTCTTTTAATTCAAATTGGGTCCAAGACAAATTCTCAGCAACTAACGGGTTTAACACTTCTGAAAACACCTTTCCTAACACCTCCTTTTAAAAACAAACAGGATAGGAGAGTCCCATCAGAATGCAACCCACAAAATCCAGACTGTGGAAAGCTACAGAAAAAAAGTCTTTTTTTCCAACCAAATCAAACAGAATGACCTCCTCCAACCCAAAACAAATAAAACGCAAAAAACTCAAAAAAACCCTGAAACAGAAAAGATGAAAAAATAACCTATAAAGACATAAAAATGTAAAATTCTCATCTTAAATAGTAATATTACATTTAAATAGCAATTTAAAGATAAACACTGAGCAAGTGGGGAAGCGGTCACATGTATAAACTGTGACGGTGATGGGAGAGAGACTCCAATCTAATGTTTATGAAGGTGAGCAAGTTTTTAGATTACAGACTTAGTGGCAGAGCTAGGCCAAGACTAAATTTCCTGATTTCTGACTGTTTTTTCCCCTATCTGAGAATATTTTAATATCTCCTTTTTTTTTTAAGATTTTATTTTTAAGTAATCTCTACATCCAATGTGGGGCTTGATCACATCCCCGAGATCAAGAGTTGCATGCTCCACTTACTGAGCCAGCCAGGCACCCCTTTGATATCTCTTTAACTATACCACCATCACACTCCCAAAATAATTAATTCTTATCCTATAATGTTCACATTTTCCTGATGGTCTTAAGTGTTCATTATTTTAACAGTTTGAATTTAGACAAGTTCCATATATTGTGATTAATCAATACATCTCTTAAGGTTTATTTAATCTGTAGTCTCCTTCTCCATCTTTCTTACCCCCCGCTCTTTTGAGGACTGTGAAAATGATCAGGCTGACTGTCCTATTTCCCAAAGTGCTAGCTGCCTTCCTGTGATGTCCTCTAACAGGCTCTGTTGACCCCTGCGTTTCTTGTAAATTGGTCATTAGATCTACTGGTTCCATTCAGTTCAGGTAATATTTAACAAGTCTACTTATATGAAGCTAGTGTTATATACTTCTATCAGGAGACACCAATCTCTGATTTTCTCCCTTTTCGTGATGTTTGCATTAACTAATTACCTAGATCCAATGATCCATTAAAGATTACAAAAGCATGATGTTTGAATTATATTACTTCTTCACATAACATCCAGCCTACTCTTTACACAGTATTTCAAAGTAAGTATGTGTGTCTGATTAGTTTTTAAATTGGGTTTTTCTGGGCAAATACACATAACTACACTCCTCACACATACACTGTCTCCCGCTGCCTGTGGGCTTCCCACCTAATGAGGACTCTGCCTTTGCACTTGTCCTTACTGCTTGGATACCTCTTCTCCCAATTCCTTTACTTGTCTGATAATATCCTACTCGTCTTCAAGCAGCTTAGCTGTCCCATTAGTCTTTAGTTGTCTTTTCTTTGAACTTCTGAGGCACTTCGTTCCTCCCTCTAACACACAATTACCAATTTGTGGAGTAATTATTGGTTATGGACCTGCCTCCAGGTCCACTTTTACCACTGTGTCCACACTCTGGCTATGGTCGGGGGTGAGGGCGGAGGAGGGCGTTTGGATGAATGATTGAGTGGCCAACTTGCTGTGTGACAACAGACAAAACCAGTGTCTGGGTCCAGAAACGGATTAAGCGAGACATTCTAGATGTAAGGCCTAAGCATAAGCATTTTTAAAAAGTTCTAGAGTGATTCTAGTGTGCTCTCAGGGTTGAAACCACCGGGAAAGATCTTTCTTCAGCACCGCGGGTCTGTCAGGCGCGCTGGTGTGACTCGCTTGTCCCTTCACCAGGTGACAGGTCTTGGATGCCTCGGGGGCTACTCACCCGCTTCAGGTGCAGCTCCCGGAATTTGCGCAGCCTCTGTTCGCGCTTCTGGGCGACCAGCTCCGCGGCTGCCGCCAGGGGCAGCTCCCCCTCCTCCGCGCTGTCCACCGGCACCTGCGGCGGGGAGGACCGGCTGGAGGCGGGGCGGCCCGGGTCGAGTCCCCTCACTGGCGCCGGACCCCACGGTTCGTGCGCCTCCCTCCCTGGCATCGCCTGTACGTCTAGGCCAAACTCTAGCCGCAAACGCACTTATCCCCAACTCCTGGGCGAAGCCCGTCACCCACCCTCTCAGCCTCGGCCTCAGCTGCCATCACCCGGCAGCGCTTTAACCCTCAGACTTCCGGCGGCAACAGATAACTTCTCCGACTCTCGCGCTCACTTCCGGCTGCCTGCCGCCACAGGTTTCTGGAGGAAGCCCCGCCCCTTTCTGCTTCTCCCGGGAGATGAGGAACCAATCCCCGCCCGCCGCAGCCCTGGGCAGCATCCGATTGGGCCAGGCCTGTGCGCAGGGGCATTGAGTAGCGACACCTGGGCGGTGCGATAAACCCGAAAGGGCTTGGCGTCAGCGCTGTTGGGGACCCTAGAGAGGAGGAAGAGGGGAAAAGGGAGTAAACCATCAGATGTATGAGAAAGCAACTGAAAGCAGTTTGTGTCCATCAACTGACCGACCTTCTAGTTCAGCTTTCTGAATACCAAATACAAAGTAGATGCACAGTTACCATCACGTCGTCCTGTTTCAATCCCTGCCTAGCAGTTTATGGTCGTCCTGCTCGGTACAGCGTGAGCTCCAAGAGAACTACTGATTCCTTGTGGCCCGAACGGTGCCTGGTGCAGGGTATGAACTAATTTCATATTGTTGAATGAATGAAGGATTAAACTGTTTGGGGATTATTTGGGATCCCGAATATGTTCGTGATACTGAAAGATTTCTTGGATTAATTAGGCTTTGACTTTCTTCGGAAAATTCTGCACAGAGTTGCAGTCTTCATCTGTCTGTCTCCTCATTCAATAATGAACTGTATGATAGTTCTTATTTATTTACTAACTAGGTTATTCTCTAGTTCATCATTTATGAAAAAGAAATAAAGCAATACCCATGTCACAAAGTAGTTTGAGAGAAAATTAGATAATATGGGTCAAGTTTCTGTGACTAGTACCTGGCCCGTAGCAAATGATGAGTAATTGCTGACTTTTGCCAGTTGGCATTAGATGTGCCCGTCTCCTGCCTGAGGTCTTAAATGTCTTTCTTCAGGAAGCCTTAACCTTCACCACCTGAAGAATCAGGGGAAAAGAACAGTTTCCCCTGTTATAGCTCGTCATACTTTCTTCTTTGTTGCATTTACATAAGTGTAATTAAATAAATGTGGAATTGCTTGTTTAATGCCATTAATTTAAAGGAGACAAATTTCTTAACCACTATTAAAGCAGCAAATCTCGGCCTTTATTTTTTCTGTATCATGGATGAATTGACAGAGGAATCTTACATGTATTTATGTTCTTTAGGAATACAGAAATGTCAGTGACAAAATTATTTTCAGTAAGATCACATCAGAATTACAGGTTTTACAAAATACTTTGTTAGAGCCCTACGAACTGGAACTGGATAATTAAGGAGAGTTTAATGTAGGGACTGTTTACAAAGTTGTAGACTGGATTAAGAGAGACCAGCAAAAGAAAGTGAAGCATTCCAGGGCTAGGAGCAGGGGGAAGCCATTGCTACCCCTAATCCTAAAGAGGTAAGGAAAGGAGAGGTTAGGAGAGGGTCTTCAGACAAAAGCTGTGACTAAAGAAACCAGCCCCTAATCCAGGCATGGAATAAATATCCTGACCTCATTTCTCCCAGATTCTTATCTTCTGTAGGTGCCACTCATTGGAAGGATCCAATGAGAAGAGAGCAATAAACAAGAGAGCTTATTGACGCAGGCCATACACGCCAGCACCAGTGGGTGCAGAACAGAGTGGACACTGGTGGAAAGTGGCTCCAAAGGAGCAAACAAAATATCCAGCACCATTCTTTTTGTCGGACATGTTAAGAATTTCATAATTTTTTTGTCTTAGAAGAGCTCTTTGTTCAAGTAATACTTACATAGATTTAGTAACAAAGAACAGAACAAGTTGTGTGGCCAACTGAATTTTCCAAGATGATCGAAGACCTCTCATCCTATGTGCTATTCTTACATGTGATGTTAACACACCTCCCAAGGAGAGGTAAGATCTATATCCCTAATCTTTGAATATGTGACTGTAGAGGAAATGACACTATGTGACTTTTTAGGCTAAGTCATAAAAGTGGAAACAGATGCCACTTATTTCTTTTGGGATGCTTGTTTTTTGAACCCAGTCGCCATTCTTTGAGGAGGCCCAGGCCAAATGGAGAGGTCATGTAGGACTGAAAATTGGTACAATCCTCAGGAAGGGCAATTTGGCAATATTTATTTAAAAATTACAAAGGCATTTACTCTTTGACTCAGCTATTACGCTTTTGGGGTTTATCCTACAGGTGCAATTGCACAGGCATAAAATGACTTATATACAAGGATTGCTTAGGGCATCTATTTATTTTCTTATATGATTTAGTAAAGATGACATGATAGATTCATTCGCTGAGAATGCACAATATTCTTTTTTGCCTGTCATTTAAAGCTTGTTGGGTAATTTGGTAAAGCCTCTGTATATATCATAACATCTTGGCCAACAGAGGGAACAAAGACAGTGAGATGAATTGTCCTTCATGCCCAGGGAAAGCCAGGGCAAGATGATCTAACCATCCAGGTGGAAATCATGGCCTAAGATCCATGCCACATAACCACTGAGTTCCATTCAGGGCTGTTCAGTAAACACCTGGACAATGTGACCTATCAGTGACAAACCAGTCAGTTTCCTTCAGTATAACAGAATGCTAACAAAGTTCTAGATGTCCATCCCACATCTTGGGTATAACTGGGTTGATTCTGTTTAGAGTGATTTTGTTGTTGTTGTTCCCAACATAGGGGTCCCTGCGTGTTCCAATGTCCATATCCTGGGGTAAGCCATATAAATCCATCCCAAATCTGGGTATAGCCACCCATGGTTCTGACAGTCATATTTTTAGGATTCTTTGGTTAACAAGCTGGTGGGCTGCCTGCATAGTTTGGTTAACAGAAAAAGAATACTTATGTCCTGTGTCATTAACAGTGTGTGCTATAGGCCAGGCTTCTGGATCAGGCTTACTAATGTCAGATGTACTAAGGATACCAATCTCAACATGTTCTTCCTTAATGTATTGCTTTAGGGCCTTCCAGTCTCCTCCCAGGAAGTGGTAGTATCCACCAGGGTAATTCTAATAAGCTAGAGAGAGGAAGCTGTCCACATATTCAACAGTTGGATTGATTTTTGTTTTGGGCAAATGAGTGGGCCTGCTGCAGAAAGACACTTCCATCAGTTGTCCATCCCATGACTGGACACCATAGGATAAAGAGAAACCTAACCAAATGATTTCTAAGAATGTATATGATTGTACTTGGGCTGTGAATTTTCTGTGGATTTATTGCTCATCTCTATTGAGGAAATTAATATAAGAGCTCCAGGGTTTGGGGAGCAAATGTGAGGCAAAGTGACCTAAAGTCATATCTGTCGTTAACCTCAACCAGTTCTAAAGAACTGGAGTTTATTAAAGAGGGGATTTTTACCACCAGTAGAGAAGCCTGACCATGGGTCAAAGATCAAAAGTCACGAGAATTCCAATCGCAAATATTTTAACTGGCTTAATCATCCTATAAAATGCTCATTTAGCCCTCAAGTTTCCTTAAATATTATTTAGGCACCTAAGTATTCATAAAACTCCCCACTTTAGACAAGTGTTTCTACAATCAGAAATGCAAGCATCAGGGTTACATGTGCGAATAAAACTTTGGATAGTAGAGCTGGTATAAAACTCATAGGGTAAGAGGAATAGGAGAGTATGAAGTACGATGAAAAAAATTTTTTGAAATTGTAATATACAGGCCTGGTCCAGAGTCTTGGGATAGCTCTCTACTCAGATGTCATCTCCTTTCCGGATGTCATAAGTTTTAATTCTCTGATAGAGATGGATGGCCCACCAGGTATAGAGCTTTCCTTACATGAGAACCATGAACCCAAGAATCAATGCCTTTGAGGTTTTTTTGGGGGGGGTATTCCAAAGTTTATTCATTCCAAGGAATTGATGCTTAACCTGAATTTGAACTTTGTATAGTTAGGATTCCATAAAGAAAATGCAAAACACTTTTCTTCTTCTGAGGTAGCATTTATGCAGACTAGTGTTGTAGAATCAAGTAGAATAATTTCTCTAAATCTAATCTTAAGAACTGAAATTTTTAAAAAATTTTTTATTAACATATAATGTATTATTTGCCCCAGAGTACATGTCTGTGAATCATCAGGCTTACACATTTCACAGCACTTACCATAGCACATACCCTCCCCAATGTCCATAACCCAGCCATCCTATCCCTACCCTCACTACCTCCCAGCCACCCTCAGTTTGTTTTGTGAGTTTAGGAGTCTTTTATGGTTTGTCTACTTCCTGATCCCATCTAATACCTTTGAGTTTAACTGCACAAGGATTTGGTCAAAGTAACCTGGTAGGCTCTTTTCCATTGAGGCTATAAAGCATCCTTGTGGAGATGTCTTTTCCAATAGAATCTCCAGGTTGAAGGTGGTGCTGTAGGATGTCTGTCTCCTGGGCGCACTCTCTGGAAGAACTTTTCTACCAAGCATGCATTTTCTTTAAGGCCTCTATCACTCCTTGTAATATTCAAGCATTTATCCCTTAATTAATAAAGTATCATGAATTCCTGAACTTAATCTCGTAAGTCTCCTAGTTACAACCTCAAAGAACAATAATTTTTTGAAAGGTGTGGACCTTAAATTTAACAATATAGTTGGAAGTACCTTAGGCCAGGGTAAGTTAAAGGCTTCTCTAAATTTAACTAGTTGGGTTTTAATTATACCATCTGTCCTTTCTGTCAACCCTGATTACTAATGAAAATGTAAAATAGACCAAATATGAAAATTGTCTTAATTATTTGCCCACTAATGGGTCTGCCGATTGCTGTGCAATTCAGATGGGATTCTCTCATTGGGAGTGATGTTTCCTAATAATAACTTGGCTATTGCTGATACAGTGGCTCTGTAACAAGGGAGGGCTTCTACCCAATGGGTGTACATATAAATCATTACCAACCCATATTGACATTCCTGAGAAGGTGGTAGCTGGATAAAATCCAATTGGCGTAACTCAAAGCATCCTGATGGCAGTGGGAAATGACCCGTGGAACTGTGAATAGGTTTTTCAGCATTATGTTTTGGACAGGTTGGACAAGGCTGATAGATTTCAGATGCAGCTCTGTGGGAAGCGTTCCAAAGTGTTGTTTTCCCCAACTTATCATTTTTCTCTGCCCTCCAGTGAATGTGAAACTTAAACGATCCAGGGGAATTCATGATTTGTTCTTCTGTGTCTTCTGACCAAACAGCAGCAGCTGCTAGAGCTCTCATGCAGGGCAGCAGCCCTTCAGCCATTGGGTACTGGAGATCTGTGCTGGTCTCCATGGCTCCGTCAAAACTCCTAACGCGTTAGCTTTGTGTTTGTGAACATAGAGGAAGAAGGGCAATTGACAATTGGAGTGCCCCAGAACATGGACTGAGCAAGGTGTTTCACCTCCTCAAAAGCCTATTGGTTTGGGGCGCCTGGGTGGCTCAGTGGGTTAAAGCCACTGTCTTTGGCTCAGGTCATGATCTCAGGGTCCTGGGATCAAGCCTCGCATCAGGCCCTCTGCTCAACAGGGAGCCTGCTTCCCCCCCTCTCTCTGCCTGCCTCTCTGCCTACTTGTAATCTCTCTCTCTGTCAAATAAATAAATAAAATCTTAAAAAAAAAAAAAAAAAGCCTGTTGGTTTAATTTAGTCCAATGGAAGGGCTCTGGTTACAGTACCTTAAGTAAGGAATTTAAGGTTTGAGCAATAGCAGAGAAATTAAGATTTCGATTTTAGCAATATCCAGCTGGTCTCAGGAATCCCCACAACTGTTGTTTGATTTGAGGAAAGGGAAGGGAGCCAATGCTTTTTATTCTTTCAGGACTGAAGAGAAATCCTTGGTCACTAATGATATATCCCAAAAATTTAACTTGGGGTATTTTATTTTTTTAATTTATTTTCCCCCCACCTCCTGACTTAGCGTATTTTAAGTTATTTTTCTTTTGCTTTTTCCAGCTAACTGTTTTAAGCTCTTTACGAAGGGGAGCAAAGAAGATAGTAGTCCACACATTGTAATAAATAGAATTTTGAAGGGTGGTTACATCAGCTATGTCTGCTTTTAAGATTTGGGGCAAATAAGTAGGGCTCTCAGTGTGATCTTGAGATATAACTGTCTAGATGTATTATTTTCCTTCCCAGGTGAAGGAAAATAAAAATTGGCTGAGTCCACAGGTATACTGAGGAGGGCGCCACATAAATCCACTCCTGTGTAGATTAGCTTTCTGAAGGAACAGCAGAAAGTAAGGTGTGAGGATTAGGCCCACGTGGATGTTGTGGAATGGCAACATTACTGGCTGCTCTAAGGGCCTGTACAAACCTCCATCCTCTGCCACGAGATTCTAGATGGGAAAAATTGGCATTTTACAAGGACTAGTACATGGAATAATCAATCTCTATATATAGATTATATATATAATCTATCCATCTATCTACCTAGCTAGACACACACACACACACACACACACCCCTCAATTACAGTTTTAATCCCTTCAGTGGCTTCAGAATTTAGAGGATATTGTTTAAGATTAGGGAGTGGTTTAATAGCAATCTGACCATTTAGATGGGAAGGGCAGAGTGTATTATCTCTGAAGTCAGTAGGATCTTTGGACCGAAGAGTGTCAGGGACAGTGTCCAGGAGGGGGTGCTGTAGGTTTTGAATTGCAGAAGAGAAAGGTATTGATGTAGGCTTCTTTTTATTTATTTTTTTAAAAAGTTTTTTTTTCCTTTTTTTTGACACAGAGATAGAGAGTACAAGTAGGCAGAACAGCAGGTGGAGGGAGAGGAAGAAGCAGGCTCTGCTGAGCAGGGATTCCAATGTGGGGCTCCATCCCAGGCCTTTGGGATCATGACCTGAGCTGAAGGCAGCTGCTTAGCCGACTGAGCCACCCAGGCACCCCAATGTAGGGCTTCTTTTGTATAGACTTTTCTGTGTGCTGTTCCGCTATTTGCAAAAACATTCCCCCTGCCTTTTTAAAGTAATTGCCAAAACCAAAGTGGGGCTCAAACTCATGACCCCAAGATCTAGAGTCAGATGCTCCATTGACCGAGCCAGCCAGGCACTCCCTTTTTACTTATTTATTTTTAGAGCATTAAAAAAAATTTTTTTTTACCCCTTTTGAGAGAAGGAAAGGTGTACCTGATAAATCTCCGGAAAATCACGGCCTAACAGGTGAATAGCAAGTGTAGGGATCGGAAGGAATGGATGAGTGCCTTGTAAAGGCCCCAGCTGAAAAAAGGATAGGCAAGGATTTAAAAATGGTCATGGGATATTGGTCAAGCCCGCCATTTGTAACATTTCTGTACTCTAACAAAGGGAGACAGAGGGGCTGGTGGGGTTGAAAATTGATGGTGTTGCTCCTGTGTCTGTAAGATCTCCTGTCGCCTCATTCCCAATAATAAGATTTCCCCTAAGGTGTCAGTTTGAGGTCATGGGAAGACCCTGCCCTCCCGGCCTCAGAGGTGCCCTGGTCCGTCCCATGAGCGATCTTCCCCAGCTGCTGGTGTCCTTAGAGGGGAAAGCGTTCTGAGGCTCTTGCAGCTGAGTTTGCCTTGTTAGTTTGCAGCAAGCCTTCTTCCAATGGCCAGGTTCTTTGGCAGTAATTGCAAACACCTTTGACAGGAAAAAGACCCTGAAGATTTGGGGGATTTCCGGGGTTTGTTAATTGTTGTAATTGTAATTGGAGATGCATGATCTGAGCAGCTTGGACTTGTGAGTCCTTTCTTTTCTGTTGCTCATTCTGTGGTGTGAGATAATTGATCAGCCAAATTAACCAGATCGTGAGGCACCCTAGTGGCCCAGCTGAGTTGCTGTCATTTAACTAAGGGACCAAGTTCACCTTCTGACCTGTTAGCAAGGTGGAGTTAAGGAAGAGGGATGTTTCATATTTAATTTTGTCAATACCAGAGTATTGTTTAAAAGTTTTTTTCCAGTCTATCATAATAATCAAAACCAGGTTCATCTGGCTGTGGAGTACATTGTTGAATTATTATTATTTTTTAAAGATTTTATTCATTTATTTGTCAGAGAGAGAGAGAGAAAGAGAGAGAAAGCACAGGCAGGCAGAGCAGCAGGTAGAGGGAGAAGCAGGTGCCCCGCTGAACAGGGAGCCTAATGCGGGACTCCCACGACCTTGGAATCATGACCTGAGCTGAAGGCAGACACCTAAGCGACTAAGCCACCCAGGCATCCCTAAATTGTTGAATTTTTCTCTGATCTGTGGCTTTTAGAAAAACCACCAGAATAGTTTTATGTAATTCTTCAGCTAGCTTAAAAGCATGTTTTGTTTGTTTTTTCCTGTAGCCTTTTCGCTTAGAAAAATCATCAAAATGCCGTGTCTGCCAGCCTACTTTCTCCATCCATTCCCTTGCATGACCCTCACTCACAAGCATATGGATAAATCAATAAAGGTCAGAATAACCAGGCTTGCAGATCTGAATAACTAAACTGAATTCTTTAGCAAATTCTAAGGGGTCTTCAAGGGCATTGGGAAAGTCCTTGATAATGGCTTGTAATTCTGCCTTCGCCCAAGGAGTATAAGTAACTGATAAAGTCCCGGAGCCTCTTTCATTAGGTTTAACTTTAGAAGGAGTCTGGATGACTGGAGGACCTAGGGGAACCTTTGGGTTGTCATTATAGAATGCAAATTCAGCTAGACTGGGATTTTATCAGTGGAGAGCAGAGGGAGAAGGTGGAAGAGGAATGGTGGTTGCAGCAGTTAGCTCAGAAGACTGTAAACTTTCGTAGTTTAGATACTCAGAGCAGTTACAGTTAGCCTTAGAAAGTTTATAGAGTTCTTATAAGGAAGCAAGTTTAGAATTACTTAATTTCTTAGAGGCTCCAAATACCAATTTAAAAATACTTCCCACCCCTGGTTGCTTGGTTTTCTTTTCATTTTCCAATTGTGCATGCAAATAAACTAATCTTGGAATCTCAAAAGATCCCCAAAGTGGCCATGGTAAGGACAAGTCATTTTCAGTCTGATTGGTCCGACAAGACAGAAACTTATAAGGAATGGACCCATAATATTTAAACATAAATACGGCTGGGCTTCCAGATGGGGGCTGCTCACCAGCAGGAATTTTTAAAACCAAACACCCCATTGAATAATCCATCACCAGAAAGAGAAGCATCTTTCTCTGTAAATCACACAGATAGAAGCTGGCACCAGAGACACCCAAAGAAATTAGGCCTGAACCTTAACCAAAAAAAGGGAGTTTGGGAGCCAAGAGGATTTACCACCAAAACCTGGAGTTGGTTGGGGAGAGGCTAGAGCACAATATGCTCAGGAAGTTACCCTGCTCAAATCCAGCCGCCGCTCAGGAGTCAGAGCAGTGTGTTGCTTCTGATGCCATAATGTCTACTGAGAAAAGACGGCAAAACTGAAAAAGAACAAAGGCCTCTATTAGCGGTCTCAGAATTGCAATTTGGGCAGCAGATTCCAGCAGCAACCAGAAAAATATGTAAAGGGGTTATATGAGAAAGGGGAAGGGGGGCAATTACATGACTCGAATAAAAGAAAATGAAAATGTCAATTGGTACAACCAGGCTGAAGAGCTTTGGGTTACACTTTGTTGGGCTGATTTACTGTTGCTAACGAACGAAACTACTCCTGATATGCATGAATTCCTCTGTCTTCGGAAAGTTCACACTGACAGTGTTAGGGGCCAGAGGCCAGTCCCCGTTGTTGACTCTAAGGAACGACTGTTCCTGGAACAATTGCTCTCTTGCCCAGTTCAAACGTCATTTGCCCTATTCTAGAGTTCATTAGCTATTTGCTTTAGAAAGGAAAATGGAGTTTCAATCAAAATGGAGTCTCTCCTGTCTGGAAATTGTACACAGTTCTACAGCAGGGGGGAAAGGAAAACGACCAGACGAGAAAAGGATCTCACACTAGCACAAGAGAATTAAAATGGAGCCTGTTGACAGTACTGGAGGCTACGTGAGACAAGGCAGGCAAGGGAGAGCCGCCTCGCAGGAGGTGACACTGAGGCCAAACGCTGAGTGGCAAACACTCCTCCAGGGAGCCGCACGCAGATGGGACGACTTTCTACCCGGCTCCAAGTTCAGCCTGACCTCCTAACCGATCTCTTCCCAGCACATCCCCGTCCAGCCCCCGTCGCTTCGCCCCTCCCAGCCCTTGCTTTTGAGGCCTTTTGCGGCTGCGCAAGACCCTACCCAATCAAAAACTTCCCACTGTAAAAAGGGGCAGGGATTGGTCCCATAGCCCTGAGATCGCCAGGAAGGGGTGGGGCTTATGGTAGGTTTTTCACACGTATCGGAGCGATGGGCCACAGGCAGACGGAAGTGGTCTGTGTTATTGCCGGAAGTGGCGACAGAAAGATTGTGATGGCGGCTGCAATTTTAGCCGAGAAGGTAAGTTCCGCCGGCTCTACCCAGGGATTTTTGTTGGGGGGCGGGGAGAGGGGTAGGCTCTGGGAGAACACAAAAGGCGAGAGTTGGGGGAGATGCCTGGGTGACGGGCCAGGGAGGCGCAGACGCTGTGCATTCAGGGTCGGTGTGTGGGCGCGGCCCCGCCTGGCAGGACCGGCGGCGATTCGGCTCCGGCCGTCCCGCCTCCAGCCAGTCCTTCTTGCTGCAGGTGTCGGTGGACAGCGTGGAGGAGGGGGAGCAGCCCCTGGCGGCGGCTGCGGAGCTGGCCGCCCAGAAGCGCGAACAGAGGCTGCGCAAATTCCGGGAGCTGCATCTGAAGCGGGTGAGTAGCCCCCCGAGGCAGCTGAGGCTGGTCGCTCTGGCAGGCCCGTGCGCGTTCGTGGAGGGAAGAGGAAACCGCGAAACCGTGCCTGACAGACCCGCAGAACTGAATGAAAGATCTATCCCGGTGGTTCTCAACCCTGGCAGCGGATTGAAATCGTCTCCAACCTTCCTCACAGCCACTTCCGATTTAACTAATCAGGGCTAGATTTGGGAGTCTGTATTTTTTTTAAAAGATCTCATTTATTAGAGAGAGAGAGATCACAAGTAGGCAGAGAGGCAGGCAGAGAGAGAGGAGGAAGCAGACTCCCCGCCGAGCAGAGAACCCGATGCGGGGCTCGATTCCAGAACCCTGAGATCACGACCCGAGCCAAAGGCAGAGGCCCTAACCCACTAAGCCACCCAGGCGCCCCGGGAGTCTCTATTTTTAACAGCCTCCCTGCTCTATGAGTCTGACAAACTCTTCGTTTTACCTATGGGATATGAGGAGCTAGAGACGGAAAGAAACATCCGTGTTAATAAGAGAGCTGATTGCCTGTTCATTAAAAAATAATCAGCACATCTCTGAAAGTCTATAGTGTCAGTGGCTCACCTAGTTGGTGGGAAACTAGATGACTACGATAGGTCTTTTGCTCTTAAGTAGAAGAGACGACCTTCTAGTCAGAAATTTATGGCGTGCTACCTTTAGGAACAAAGTGCCCTGGGAGTGTAGAAGAGCGATGAATACAGTTTGAGGGGCTCCAGGGAGTGCCTCCTATAAGAGGTGACATCTAAACTACTGTTTGAGAGATATGTAAGGTATTATTAGAGAAATTGGAGGAAGAAATATCCAAGCAGAGGAACCAAATACAAAGTAAGGGAATTCATATTAGGGATGAGAGTCCAGCAAACAACTGTCTGTAGTTAGAGCTGAGAAAGGGAAAAGCATCTCGGGTCTGTTTCAACCTAAGTGACCTGACAGCTTGGCTTTTGTTTCATAAACCCCCGGCATCACTCTGACTGTGAGTGATGTTGCGAGTGAGACAAAAAATACTGTTCAAACCACAGAAATGACCACATATTCCCCTTTTCTGCTAACCTCAGTGACTATTAGGATCAATATCAGTCTCACCCCATTAATCTTGTAGAAAAATTTACGGTACCCAGTCATCAAATGCCCTACTTTTCACTGTTTTAGCCAGAGCACGCCACGCCCCCTTGAACCTTACTCCCCACCCCAGGCACCAGATACAAACCCAAATCCTGTAACTGGCTTCTCCTAACACACTCACTGAAATGCCTACAGTTCCCCCATTGTTTGCTCTCCTTCAGTGCAACAAACACGACTTTGTTTGACTACAGGTATGTTCTTGATGTTTTCAACTGGAGGGCATTGCCATAGCCAAGAGTACAAGTATGTAAGAGGGATGGTAGTTGAGAGGACTATCTCTGCTCAGAAAAGGTTAATGAAGAATTACACACACTTAAATATTGACTTGGAGGGACTGCACAAAGTACATGTGGTTGGAAATTAGGAGACATGGCTTCTTGGACTAACTGCCACCAACTTGTGACCTAAGAGACATCTAACTTACATTGTCTTTAAGATGATAGACTCATTTTGTTGTGTGCAGTTAAGTTCGTTTTTTTTTTTTTAAAGATTTGATTTATTTGAGAGAGCACAGTCGGGTGGGGGGAAGGGGGAGGGTCGGGGGAAGAGGGAGAAGCAGACTCCCCGCGAGTGGGGAGCCAGATGTGGGGCTCCATTTCAGGACCCTGAGATCATGACCAGTGCCGAAGGCAGGTGCTTAACCAACTGAGCCACCCAGGCACCCCACTTAAATTCAATTTAAATTATACTCTTCATAGAGTAAGTCACTCAACAGGGGGCGAATTGCCACGGATGACTTAGAGCAGGGCCGACGCCCGAAGTCTTCTGGTGTAGCGGTGGAGAGCATGGTCTTTGGAGAAGGACTTCTAGGATCAAACGCCAGCTTGTCCTACCATTGACCCGGGGCCATCAGTTTCCTGTCTCAGATTCCTCCTCTCCACGATATTACTAATGGCACCTTAGCTGGGTGGTCCAGTCGGTTAAGCATCCAGCTCTCCATTGCAGCTCAGATCATGATTGCAGGGTACTGAGATCAAGCCCCGCATTGGGCTCTGTGCTCAGTGCAGAGTCCGCTTGAGATTCTCTCTCCCTCTCTTGCTCGTGCATGTGCACACTCACTTGCTGTCTCTCAAATAAATAAATCCTTAAAAAAGAACCTAATTAGCTTATTCTCTTGCTTAAAATCTTTTGATGGCTGTCTCTTGCTTTTAGGATAAAACAGAGTCCTCTTGTTAATGTGTCTTAGGTGACCCTTTTCAAAGTGGGCAAGATTTTGTTTGGATTTATTTTCATATCCTAGCTGACAAACTTTTTTTGTGTTATGGATTTAGAATGAAGCTCGTAAATTAAATCACCAGGAAGTTGTTGAAGAAGATAAAAGACTTAAGTTACCTGCTAACTGGGAAGCCAGAAAAGCTCGTCTAGAGTGGGAGCTGCAGGAAGAAGAAAAGAAGAAGGTTAGGACCTACTCTGCTGGCTTCATAAGTGGTTTAGTCAGTCATTCTGTGCTATGAGGCCACGGTAACTGGTTTCGTACACTGGCTCTGAAGCAGACTTCCGGAGTCCACGTGGTGGCCCTGCTGTTTGCCAGCAAAAACACTTTGCGGGAGTTATTTCACCTCTCTGTGCCTCTGTTTTCTCATCTGTAAAATGGGGACTATAATAATAATGACTTGAGTTCTGATGAATTAAACGAGTCAGTGCATGTAAAACATTTTCAAGGGGGCCTGGCACCTGCCACCTGCTGAGCACATGGTTTAAATTGAGGTGCACGCTCTTCCACACCATAGCATGTGCCCAGATTGCCTCCAAATAGTGATGGTTAGTTTTAAAGTATTGTCTGATATCTTTGTTCAACCTTGATTTTAAAATAGATCCAGTACTTGCTTGGATCATCATTGCAGGTATTAGCTTCTTTTCCCTCTTAGGAATGCGCAGCGAGAGGGGAGGACTATGAGAAAGTGAAGCTGCTGGAGATCAGTGCAGAAGATGCAGAAAGATGGGAGAGGAAGAAGAGAAGGAAAAACCCTGACCTGGGATTCTCAGGTAAAACTCACCTTTCCTTGACCAAATGGCCCTATTACATTAGTATTATCTTCAGTGTTTCTGGTTTTATGAAAGGATATCTGCCCCCCTCCCCACTTCCACCAAAAAAGAAAAAAAAGGTTATGTCCAAGAATATTCTCCAAGAGGCTTAAACCCAAGGAAAATCCAAATATGTCTCCTAGGGCGGAAGTAAGAAAGGCCGTACTTCAGCCAGCTGCGTTCTTTTATTTTTTTGTGGTAAAAATAACAGAAGCCTGTATCACCAGCATCTTCAGGGAGAAGCTATGCTAAGTGTCTTGGGCATATATTACTAATTAGGATTTTTTTTTAACTTTTTTTTTTTTAAAGGTTTTTATTTATTTGACAGAGAGAGAGATCACCAGTAGGGAGAGAGCAGGCAGAGAGAGAGGGAAACAGGCTCCCTGCTGAGCAGAGAGCCTGATGCGGGGCTCGATCCCAGGACCCTGAGATCATGACCTGAGCCGAAGGCAGAGGCTTTAACCCACTGAGCCACCCAGGCGCCCCACTAATTAGGATTTTGATGTTCTCTGGATCTTAATGACAAAACAAAGAAATCTGTCTTCTCCGATTCTCCTTTTATCTTTCTTTATTATTATTATTTTTTCTCCTTTTATCTTTAGATTATGCTGCTGCCCAGTTACGCCAGTATCATCGGCTGACCAAGCAGATCAAACCTGACATGGAAACCTACGAGAGACTGAGAGAAAAACAGTAAGTTGACAGGATTAGTGCGAGTCCTGTTTCCATTCTGAAGGGATGTAAGGGCGCGCATGTGTGGTGCATACATACATACACACATACATAAATACAAACACACCTTAAAGCTTAGGTAATGGTCATCAGCAGCTGCCTAAGATTGCTTTCTGGCCTTGACCCTGCTATTTATTGCTTGCTCCACAGCCGTTCTGCTAACCACCTGGTTACGGTTCCAGCTGGGCATTCTAAGACTGGATGTTGAGAGTTTAACAACCAGATTATCGCAGTTAGTCAGATGTTTTAGGAGGCCAAATGCTTCAGTGCTGGGATGGGTGAACATTTTCTGCAAAGATTTTAGACTTTGTGGGCTCTTTGGTCTCCATCACAACTACTCTGCTCTGCCGCTGTGATGTGGAAACAGGCATGGAGGATCCGTGAATAAGTGGGCGTGGCTGTGGCCCAGTAAGATGTTTGCAGAAGCCGCTGCCTGCGTTAGTGGGAAGAGAAAGAAGCTGAACCTAGAAGCGTGACCCTTAACCTTTGACCCTTGATGCTTAAACCTGTAGAATGAAGCTGCTGGGGGAGGGGATATCTTAGGTCCCTTCCAATTCTAGCTTTTATTTATTTATTTTTAAAAGTTAAGGTAGGATCCCTCAGTCAACACTGTATATATTTTAATATCTAGGATGTAATGTGTAGAATACTGTATATATTTTATTGCTCACCAGGAGTGGTCGTTTGGTTTGAAATACGCAAATGTGGAACTGTCAAATGTTACTTTATGTCCGTTTTGCTGTCTTTTCAGTGGAGAAGAGTTTTTCCCAACATCCAACAGTCTTCTTCATGGAACACACGTGCCTTCCACGGAAGAGGTTGATCGGATGGTCATGGATCTGGAGAAACAGTGAGTACTCAGTACAGCAGCCTCAACTTCTAAGTGTTTAACGACGGAATGGACCTAGTGTCCTTAGAGTGACTTGAAAGAGCAGGTGTGGTTCCCGCAAAATGTCGCTGGAGTGGAGTTGTCATCATTGAAGCAGGGAGAGGTCCAAAGAAAATGATCCTTTAAGGGCTTTGACCTTCATAAGCATTCCACTATTTTATCTGAAGAAGTACGAATGTTCTAGTAAATGTACCTTTGTTATATTTGTGTTTCTTGGTACTGATATGCGTGAATATTAGAGCAGAATTATATTTTAGGAGTTAATACATATAACTATTAAAAATACTACCTAATAAATAGTGTGTCTTCCATTCACATGAGCTGTGGCTCTTACAAATATAAATACTGTAATTTTCTTCTAAGTAGAACTTCATGTGTCCAGTGGCTAACAGTGTATCATTGCTCTTTTCAGAGGCATTCCAAGGATGAGTTTGTATTTATTGAATTTCAGGGTTTGTACCCGGGATTGTGCTGTCAATGAGCAATTTCAGTTTGTTCTTGATGAAAACTATCCCTACCCCTCAAGTGTGCTATTCTGAGTGCACTGATTCTGTTCTTAACCATTTGGCCATGTTTTACTAAGATTACAGAATTCAAAATTGCCTTTTTTTTTTTTTTAATTTTTTTTTCCTTCCTCCAGAATTGAAAAACGAGACAAGTATAGCCGGAGACGTCCTTATAATGACGATGCAGACATCGACTACATTAATGAAAGGAATGCCAAATTCAACAAGAAGGCAGAAAGATTCTATGGGAAATATACAGCTGAAATTAAACAGAATTTGGAAAGAGGAACAGCAGTCTAATTCCTTTAGAAACTGTTTTTAGAACCTTGAGAATGCCGGCAAATTGAAATTCCCTTCAGATTTCTACCAGGAAACCAGGACCCCCGTCTACTATGCCTTCCCACTCAGCATTTAGAAATAAATGCTTTTTCTTAAACGTATACTTCCATGTATATTTCCATACTTGTGTGCTTGGATAGAAGATGTATTTTAAGAGGTAGTGTACTTGTTTCATAAAAAATCTACTTTGTATAAATACTAATTATTTTTCTATATATTTTAAATGGGTATGATTATTTAATCTTTGAAGTATCTTGGGCTTAAGATTGTTGGCCGCATATATAAATGCAGTCATTGTTGCTTTGAATGTTATGAATTGGACGAAAGCTGGAGCTGGACTCAGCAGCCTTGTGAGGTTGTGGACTCGGAAGCTAAGTGCAGTCAGGGGGAACATGGCCATGGCTCCTGGTGGCTGTTTCTACCCCATGGCCTCTTAGGACCAAGTTCAGGAAGCAGCAGAACTATCTTCCCATGATTATTGATCATGTACAGTTCCTTTTATAAAAAGCAGATATCCTGTGGGATAGAAGCCGTACAAAGCACTAGCATTTAAAACAAGTATTTGTATATTTATACATTTGTATATATATGCAAAATTACGTGCTTTCATTGAATAAACATTAAAATTTTTTTTTGATTATGGAAAATTCAGAACAGTCAAAAGAAGACCAAATACAATGAATCCTATATACCCAATACCTATCTTCAATAATCAACTCCTGGCCAGTCTCGTTTCATTTTCGTTTCTATCTACTTTCTCTGCCATGAGTCCCATGTTATTTTGAAGCAAATATTAAATGTATAATTTTGTCTCTCAGTATCTGAAAGATAAAGACCACTATTATAACAACAATTATTTTAATAAAAAGTCCAGAGAGAAAGATTGGTATGATTTTTTTCTATATGTTGTTTAAAATGAGAACATTCCAAATCTGAAAGAGAAAACTTCACAAATACATGAGCGTTTGTGTTCATTATTTTAAAATTTACATAGCACTTTCTATACTTACTTTGTTTCTGCTTCGAGCATTTCTATGTGCAAGTAGGTCTGATCACAGGGCCTTGATGCTGCCTCTCAACATGTATTGAGTGTGTGTCTGGTTCCATTACACTAAGTTAAGTCTTTGATCCTGAATGTTGCAATAGTTTTTAAAAAAAAGTCAAAACATGGGGTCAAATGTACTTAAAAGCATAGTCTGCTATAAGCCAGCAAGGTGTATTCTAAGACTGCAAGAGTAGCTTATAGACCTGTTAGTTGCGTGTCCAATATCAATTATCAGTTTTTGTTACCCACCAGAACCTTGATTTTTTTTTTGTTTGTTTGTGGTAAAATTTCCAGCTAAGCTTTTGCTTCTCTGGATTGACTTGATATTACAGGTGGTCAGATGTTAGAGTTGTGGCCAATAGGACACCAACTAATTTATTTTGAGAAACTTTTTTTTTTTTAATATTTAATTTATTTGTTTGAGATAGAGACAGTGAGAGAGAGCATGAGAGGGGAGAAGGTCAGAGGGAGAAGCAGACTCCCCATGGAGCTGGGAGCCCGCTGTGGGGCTCCATCCCTGGACTCTGGGATCATGACCTGAGCCGAAGGCAGTTGCTTAACCAACTGAGCCACCCAGGCGCCCCTATTTTGAGAAACTCTTTGCTTTCTTCATAGGGGAATTGCTACTCCCTGCTTCCCCCTTCCTTCCTGCTTGGATCACAAACATGAGGCCTGGGGTTGTAGCAGCCATGTTGTGCTGTGAGGTAACAAGTATGAGGACAAAAGTCAGTGTGCTGAGTGTGGAGCAGAGCTTGAGTCCCTGTTGGCATTGTCAATTAGCTACTCTAGGTGTCTCTCATCTTTCTTGCCACTGAATAAATTTATGACCAATGCATGGTTCAATTTCAGGACGTCTGTTGATAAATATTACATATACAAAAGTCAATATGCATGTGTAAACATAACATAAACAGCTTATCCAGTCTAGAAACAGGTAGGAATGGAGATGAGAGGAGATAATTACAATAAAAATTAGATATTTAGACACAAATTTAATGAGAGTCTTCATCAGACCTCTGTGAAAAAAATTACAAAATCCAGTTGAAGGAGTGAGCAGGGGACTTCTACATCCAACCAAGATGGACTGACAAGAAACAGATTTACCTTACCACTTAAAACAACCCCCCCCCCAAAAAAAAAGTATATATGAAACAAGTTTTCAACATAGTAGAAATCAGGCAAGGAAGGCCAGCGGACTCTAAGAGGGGAAACAAACAAGGGTAGCCCTAGGATCACCCCACCTTACTGCCTTTAAAGAACTTCCAGGCTGTGGTGTGCGGAGGGAGAAGCCAGGTGGAGCGCAGTGGTTCCTTTGGTTGAGGAGATTGAACTGGAAGTCTGGGGAGACCACGGTGGCAAGGGCTTGCAGTGCCTTTCCAGGAAAGGAGGGAGGCACCCACAGAGAACTCTGCAGGTGCACAGAGGGCCCCCCAGTATGAGGCAGAGTAAGATCAACATGTATGTGAAATGATGACAGGGGAGGAAATAACTCCCCAAAGGGAATGGAAGGGATGGTACCTGGCACTCACGTGTGGCCAGGAATAGTGTTTATCCACCGGTTGGAATGGAAAAGTTCATAATTCATGGGGTAGAATATTGAGGTTTTGCCTCCGTAGTGGAGAATAATGAGCTATAGACTAAATGCTGCTTGGGTCTTGTCTAAAAAAAATCTTAAAATTAAGACATGAAAGAATCAAACTGTTTCCAAGTAACTTGAATGCATTCCAGAATGAAGATCAAGAATAATTGGTTTTAAAAAACAGAAACATCCAGGACCCAATAACACCAAATTCACAATGTTTAGCATCTAATCAGAGAACCTGGAAAATTGGCCCCAATGTGTGAGATGATATAGATATTTGGGTTAGGAGACAAAACCATTATTGTAACTGTTCTGCACATGATCAAAAAGGTAGAGACATGAAGACGGATACAAAAAAGACCCACACTGAACTCAACGTGAAAACTACACGTCTGAGGTGAAAAATACACCCAGCGGTTTTAACCGCAGATGAGACATCACAGAAAAAGAGATGTGTGAACTTGAAGACAAAGCAACGGGAACCATCTAAAATGCATTAAGAGAGTAAAAAAGAATGAAAAAGCGTGAGCAGGGCATCAGTGACTTGTGTGACCTGGATGTGTCATTTGGAGTCTCCAAAAGGGAGAAACATGGCTGCCCAAGCGAGGCTCTGGAACACGAGAGGTGTTCGGAAAGCACGTTAGTGCTGTGCTGAGGCTTCCTGCTTGCCACTCACCAGGCTGCAGAAGAGTTGTCTCACTCATGCTCACCTGTGGGGCACATCTTGCCCTTCAGGAAATGCTGTGCCAGCAGAAGGGACATGCTTTAAGTCAGCCCTTCCATCCGCGGGACTGATGAACTTGTGTCAAAGAAGCAAGGCCCATTAGGGGGGCCTACATAGAGGATTGTGGTGGAAATGGAAATGGGGATGTTCTTTCTCTCTAGATGGTGGGGAACAGAGGCAGTATTAGGAATCCCTCCCTCTTGGATCCCAACCTGATTGCTCCCGAGTCCCTGTTAGCCATTGTATATTTAAAAGGAGCAGGGCCAGTGGCCCTGCTCATCATCCCGCCGCAGCAGTCCTGGCTGGGCCCTGCCCTTCCGACAGAGTTCCTCTTTCTCTCCGCCCCTGCCCATCAGGGTAGGGCCGCCTCCCCGCTGGCCCGTTCTCCATCAAGGCTGCCATGGCTTAATGGGAACACCTTCTCACTGGCTCATTTACTTCAAAGGCCTTCTCAGAGAAGTGGGGGCTCCCTTATTACTTGACTCAGCTACGTTATCTCACTTGTAAGGCAGAATTGAATGGTTTTTGGCCAAGTGGAGCTGAGCGAAACAGAATGATCTCTTGTAGTTGCAATTACTTACAGCATAGCGTTCCACACGGCCTCTGGAGTGCGTTTGCCCCCACTGGAATGCTTTAGGAAATGGGGACAATCGTGGCACTAGCCGCCCAGGATTGCCGTTGGTGTTAAAGGGATAATCCATGCAAAGTGCTTAGCGCGGTGGGCGGGTGAAGAGTAAGCGCCCGTGTATATTGGCCGTTCCTATGAGCCTCATCCTGTTCCCCAGTAGGGCTCGCCTCACTCTGCCAGGGCAAGCGGCACTGTGAAATAGTCATGGATTAAAGTGGCCTGGGGGGGCGCCTGGGGGGGCGCCTGGGGGGCTCAGTTCGTTGAGTGTCTGATTCTTCGTTTAGGGTCAGGTCATGATCTCACGATCCCGTGAGGCTGAGCCGCACGTGCAGGCTTTCTCTCTCTCTCAAATAGATACATAAATAAAATCTTACAAAATCTCAGGCAAAGGACCTTGTATCAGTCTGCAAGGGCTGCCATGAAGGAACACCGCAGCCTGGGGTGGGGGTTGGTAAACAACAGCAGTTTATTTTTTCACAGTTCTGGAGACTGGAAGCCCGCAAGTGAGGTGCCGCCGGCGTCGGTGTCTGGCGGGGACTCTCTTACTGGTTTGCAGATGGTCACCTTGCTGTGTCCTCACGTGGCCTTTTCTTCATGTCCACGCAGTGGCACTTCCTCTCCTTCTCAGGACGCCTGTCCTATTAGATTAGGGCCCCGCTCTTATGACCTCATTCAACCTTAATGATTTCCTTAAGGGTCCCATCTCCGAATATAAACACGGGGGCTTAGAGTTTTAGCATATTCTTGGGGGGGTGGTGGCACGATGAGGTCCCTAATGTCACCCACCTTCTTTGTGCTTCCCTTTCCCTCAGCTTCCTAAAGTGTTCATAATCTCTACCTCAGAAGGTTGTTGGGAGCGTGATGTGCTTAGACCAGTGCCTGGTTCCCAGCGGGATCGATGTGAGTCATAACGGCAAGAACCAAATGAATAAATATGATCGCCTTCATGGACATCTCCTATATGTGGTCTTTTCTCTTTTCTCACCTCCAGATCAAGACAATGCCAACCTGAACGTTCAGAAGTCTCGGAGGGAGGTAAGAGTTCCATGTGACTTCCACCCTGCTCCCAAAAGTATTGGCAGCAAAGCCTTCCTCTTCTTGCCAGTCTGAAGTTTTGAAGCGACAGTGAAGGCCCCCCTCCCTTCCCTCGCCTCCCCTGCAGCACTCAGCTGGGTAGCAGCTTCCCAGCATGCTCTGCACACCCTGGCTTTGCTCCTCTGGGACTCTCTTCAGAAGTGCATCACTTATGCAAGATTAACTTTGTGCTCTCCCTGGGCTACTTCTTCAGTCCAAGGCAGTTAGAGTCAAAATCCAGCTGCCGACAAATGACAACTACTCGCAGAACCCAGGGATCCGAGGACCAGAGGTCCCACCGGGCTTGCTGCTACAATAGAACCAGAACATATGGTTGAATCATTTAAAAAAGAAACACCCCAAACAACTCTTAATCTTAAAAAATGTTCACATTTTGGGTGAATGGTTTAGCTTTGGATCCAGTCCTGTCCCCGTAGATGAGGTTGGTGGATTTTTGTTTGGAACCCTACAGGCTGTTGGGAGTTCTGTGGGCTGGAGCCCATGAGAAATCAGGAGATACTGACATCTCACCTTGCTGAAACCCTGTGTGTGTGTGTGTGTGTGTGTGTGTGTGTGTGTGTGTGTGTATGTGTGTGATAGGTTGGGAGGGGCAGGTATGTGTTTCTTCAGCTGGAAATGGCCCTTTGGGGAGAGATGAAGAAAATACCTCAAAATCTCAGAAATACAGCCTAGAATGCATGAAATCTTCCATAGATATGTCATTTATCACATACGTGTAATGGTTAAATGTAAAACATCTAAAATATATCAGAATTTTTACAAAATCCTATCTTGGCATTTCTTATATATTTAATATAATAGAGGCCCTGAAATAAGGATTGGCCTTGCCCTCTCCTGTTGCTCAGAGGCCAGTGTGCACAGGGACCCACCCAAAGCCCAAAGTGTGTGGAGAAGAGCAGGGACCATTGAACACAGCTCCTGAGATCACGGCAAGCTGTTTAGCGCCCTCTTGTGGGGTTCTCGGAGCATAGCTTCAAGTCGGTTCTGCATTTTTTTTAAATTCAAGAAGCAGGAGTTTTGTTTGAGTTACATCAATCCATAGTCGTTGTAGGAAATTACTTCCTCCAGTTTGGGTGTGTGTGTGTGGATTTTGGTTTATTAAATCCCTAAGTATGGGAACCACGAGACTCGGGACTATCTTACACCTCTTTTAAAAAAAATCTGCCGTTTATCTTACATACAACAAATGTACAATCTTGAGGGCATATCTAGATGAGCCTTTACATATTTACAGATGTGGGCAACCACCAATAAGGTCAAGCCATAGAAGGATCCCTTATGGCCTCTTGCAGTCAAACCGCCCCCAAGGGTAATGAATATTCTGCCTTCTATATCACTTTAGAGCAGTTGGGCCGCCTTGGATCTTCCTATAAATGGCATCCCACAGTAACTACCCTTTTGGGTCCTGACTTTCTTCACCTAACACTGTGTCTAGGGTGAGATCTGCCCAGGTTGTGTGTGGGGCTTAGCTTAACCTTTACATTGATTTCCAACTTCAACATCATCTAATTCTATGAGGGAGGAGATGAGGGGAGAATACAATTGAAAGAGATTCTTGACGTCATTTTAGAGATGATGGTTCCAGACTCTTCAGGAGAGAGAGGATTACGTTGAAAGGAGAAGACTTCAGTGACGTGGACTGTGGGGGTGGGCAGATAACCAGTCTCCTTAGCGGATGACTTTTTAGATCAAGAGGAGCTCCGGGAGCCTCGATGTTGTTCGGACCTGATTTACAGGGTGAGATCCTGGATGTTAAGCTGCTGCTGTCGTAGGGTGAGACATGGTGCTTTTGTGGGCGAGGATGTGCGTACTCTGCCTGTGGGAGGGCTGTCAACTTTTGCTGGCCCAAGGATGGGCTGTGGCGGATTGTCGCTTCCAAAGATGGCCACACCAATGTCTACCCCATCCCACCGGCTCTTCCTACAGTGTGATGGGGATGGTCCTCCAATGAGGGGCAGTGGATTGGTTCCTAGGGTTTCTGTAATAAAGTACCACGCGCTGGGGTGGAGGGGGCTCAGACAACAGAGCTCACAGTCCTGTATGTTGGCTCACAGTCCTGGAGGCTAGATGTTGGAGACCAAAGGGCCAGCGGGGTTGGTTCCTGCTGAGGGCTCTAAAGGAGAAGCTGCTCCATGTCCCTTGTCTAGCTTTGAGTGCTTTTCTGGTCTTTGGAATTTCTTGGCGTGTCGAGGCATCACCCTCATCTCCGCCTTCCTCTTCACATGGGGTTTTCCTGGTTCGCAGAGCTGTCTCCAAATCTCCCCATTTTATAAGGATACCACTCACATTGAAATAGGGTCCACCCTCATGACCACGTTTTAACTAGATTAGCTCTGTAAACACCCTATTTCCAAATAAGGTCTCAGTCTGAGGTGTGGGGGTTAGGACCTCAACATACGAACCTTGGAGGTACGTGTATTTGAGAAAAAGAACTCACACACATATGTGTATGTGACTGTGTGTCTCCATATGAATCTGTACACGTATATATCTATGTGTGTAGAGAGAGAGTTAGTGTGAGGGTCTGGCTCACGTGATTTGGGAGGCTGAGAAGCCCCACAGTCTTTCGTTGGTAAGTTGGCAATGCAGGAAAGCCAGTGGTGTAATTCAGTCCGAGTCTGTGGGCCTGAGAGGTAGGGGAGCCGGGCGTAAATCCCAGCTCAAGGGCAGAGAAGACTGACGTCCAGGCTCAAGGGGCCCTCAAGGGGTCGGCAGGAAGAGGACGAATCCTCCCTTACTCTACTTTTTGTTCTATTCAGGCCCTCAGGGGATTGCATGATACCCGCCCACACTGGGGAGGGGAAGGTACTTTACTGAGTCCACTGATTCGAATGCTGATTTCATCTAGAAACATCCTCACAGACACACCCCAAAATAATGTTTAATCTGGGCACCCTGTGGCCCAATCAAATTTGCCATACTGTTAATCATCACAGCGCATGATATAATCCCTAGCAGGGACGGCCTTGTTTGTTGCCCTTGACCTTGAGGACCTCTGTAACTATGATGGAAGTGATGTCAGTGAAATACCAAGGCTAGGTCCTGGAGGCAATATACGGCTTCCCCCTGGCTCTCTCTCAGATGCTTGGTTTGGAATCAATCCAGCCACCATGTTGTGAAGAACATGGAGATACCATGTGAAGGTCTCGGTCAAGAGACAACATTGACTGCCACATATTCGAATGATGTTGGATATCTCAGTCCTTGCCTTAGAGTCTTACAATGGAGGCACCAGGTTTGGGTCACAGAGTCAAGCCATCCTGTGTCTTACCCAAATGCTGACCCTCAGAAGCTATGAGCGGTCATGAATTACAGTTGTTGTTTTAAGCTGCTAAATTTTGGGATGATTTATTGCATAGCATAGATAACTAATATATACTGCTAACCTAATAAGGTTCTTGTGAAGTTTAAATGAACTAATTGTTGGAATTAACTTCGTATAACCCTCGGCACATAGCAACTCAGGAAAATGAATAGTAATAGATAAATAAAAAAGTGGGAAATGTTGTCATATTATTTAATTAATTTATTTAAAAGTAATGTCTACACCCAACGTGGGGCTTGAACTCATGACCCCAAGATCGAGTCACATGCACTTCGACTGAGTCAGCCAGGCACCCTGAAAAATTATGATTTTAAAATGCACAGTAGGCTGTTTTAAAGATTTTTTTTTTTATTTGACAGAGAGAAAGAGATCACAAGTAGGCAGAGAGGCAGGCAGAGAGAGAGAGAGAGGGAAGCACTCTCTGCTTCCGCTGAGCAGAGAGCCAGATGTGGGGTTCGATCCTAGGACCCTGAGACCATGACCTGAGCTGAAGGCAGAGGCTTAACCCACTGAGCCACCCAGGCGCCCCCACAGTAGGCTGTTTTAGTTACTACATGTAATTAAAAAAAGAAAAGGGAATTCTTGGGACACCCGGGTGACACAGTCGGTTAAATGTCCAACTCTCGGTTTTGGCTCGGGTCGTGATCTTGGGTCATGGGGTGAAGTCCCTTATCGGGCTCCGTGCTCAGTACAGAGTCTGCTTGGGATTCTCTCTCTCCCTCTCCCTCTGTCCTTCCCTTCCAGGCTCTTTCTCTTTCTATAAAATAAGTAAATAAACCCTAAAAAAGAAAGGAAAAGGGAATTCTATAAGCCACTTAGAATTTAAACTTTTCACCAATTCTATTTGCACTTTTGCTCAAGTAAGCTGATTTTTTTTTCTGCCAGACATACTCAGTGATAGGACTTTAGTAGCTGAAAAAACAGAATCATCTTTTCCTTTTTTGTGGATACAGGCAATCAACATATGTGAGTTAACCAGGTTTTAAGACTACTTTGTTCATTATTAGGGAAAAAAGAATTTTGGTTTCATACTGTAGACTCACAAATGTTTTCAGCAAAATGAGCTACACAGAGATGATGAGCTTTATGTCTATACTTTTTTTAAAGAAGATATATGAACAGCCAATGAACACATGAGAAAATGCTTAAAACCCTTAGCCTTCAGGGAAATGCAAAGTAAAACCATAGTGAGATACCACTTCACACCCACTAAGATAGCTCTAACCAAACAGAGAGATAACACCAGGTGTTGGGGAGGATGTGGAGAAATTGTAACCCTCCATACACTGTGGGTGGGAATACGGAACGGTGTGGCGGTTTTGGGACACAGTCTCGTGGTTCCTCAAGAGGTTAAATATACAGTCACTGTGTGACCCAGCAATTCCACTCATGGGTATGTACCCAAGAGAAATGAAGATATGTTGCCACGCAGAAACTGGAAGCAAATGTTCACAGCAGCATTCTTCGTAAGAGCTACAAAGTGGAAGCCATCCAAGTGTTCATCAACGTGTTGAATGGATAAATGACAAGCAGTATATCCATATAATAGAATATTACTCAGCAGTAAAAAGGAATGGAGTCCTGATGACCACACCATGGATGAAGCTTGAAAACATTGTGCGAAGCGAGAGAAGTTAGATGCAAAAGACCCACACACATGGTAGGATTCCATTCATACAAAATGTCCCCAGTAGGCAAATCCATAGTGACAGAAAGTGGATTAGTGGTGGCCAGGGCTGGGTGGGGTGGGGGAGGGTGGGATGGGGACTGACTATTAATGGGTATGAGGTTTCCTTTTGGGGTGAAGAAAATGTTTGAAAGTTGTATTGTGGCAATGGTTGCACAACCTTGTGAATATGCTAAAACCACGGAATTATGTGCTGTAAAAAGTGAATTTTGTGGTATGAGAATGATCTCTCTCTTATGGTTTCTGTTTGTAACCATATCACGACGAGAAGACTTCCATGGAGTTTGGAGAGTCTCTTTGATAGGCAGGCTTCATGAAACTCACTTGGGTGTGACTTCCAGGAGTCCCCTTGAGAAGACAAAGCAGCCGAAACAGATTCCCAAGAGACACACACAAGTGATTGCCCCTGGAGAGAAATATCAACAACTCAGTTACATTATTCATTCAACAAGCTGCACTGAGCACCTACTATATGCTAGGAAGTCTTTGAGAAATCAATCCGTGTAATCATGGATTACATCAGTGAACAAATTCAAGGGTTGATTTGATTTATTTATTTAGAAAGATTTTATTTATTTATTTGACAGAGAGAGACAAAGCGAGAGAGGGAACACAAGCCAGGGGAGTGGGAGAGGGAGAAGCAGGCTTCCTGCTGAGCAAGGAGCCCAATGTGGGGCTCGATCCCAGGACCCTAGGATCACAACCCAAGCCGAAGTCAGATGCTTAACAAGTGAGCCACCCAGGCACCCTGCAAAAGTTGATTTTAGTTAAGCTGTTTCTCAAATGAGCAACTCTAAAGTTATAGGGGCATCTGGGTGGCTCAGTCTGTTAAGCTTCTGACTTCAGGTCAGGTCATGATCTAAGGGTCCTGGGATCGAGCCCCATGTCAGGCTCCCTGCTCAGCAGAGAATGTGCTTCTCCCTCTCTCTCGATCCCTACCCCAGCTCAGGCTCACTCTTTCTCTCTCAAGTAAATGAATAAAATCTTTTTTCTTTTTTTTAAGTCTTTTTTCTTTTTTAAAGAGAGAAGAGAGAAGAGAGATCACAAGTAGGCAGAGAGGCAGGCGGGGGGGGGGGGGGCGGGGAAGCAGGCTCCCTGTTGAGCAGAGAGCTTGATGCTGGGCTCGATCCCAGGACCCTGAGATCATGACCTGAGCCGAAGGCAGAGGCTTTAACCCACTGAGCCACCCAGGCACCCCAATGAATAAAATCTTTTTTTTAAAAATTAAACTAATAGCTAGGGTGAGTAGAAATAGCTACCGGTTGACTGATAGTAGCAAGGATTGTGACTTCCCTCCTGCTATTCTGGAAAGACCAGCCAACTTAAAGAAAAAAGAGGGAGATGTGATGATACGGCTTTTGTAACAGGTTTTGCCACACGTTAGAAAGTCAATAGCACTTAGGAATGGCTTTGGCTGTGAATAATAGAAATCCCAACGAATAATGGCTTAAACAAAGAGGAAATTGTTTTTCTCATAAGCATGTGGAGGTGGATGATTGCTCAGTGGCTTGGTAAGGGCATCAAGGACCTAGAATCCATCCCTTTTTCTTCCTGGGTATCTGCATGCTGGCCTTTTGTCTTTGTGCCTGATGCCTGTGGTCACCAGATGGTCCCCAGCAGCAGGCACTATGTCCTCATTCCAGTGTCCAGGGAGAAAGAGCGGGGCCAAGCCAAAGAGCGCTTCTTCTCTGGAGTCTCCGTTTATTCTGGAAAGCTTGCCTGGTGCATCACTGACTAGAACGCCATCATGATCTAGATCAGCAGGTAATGTGGCATGGACTACCACCACGGGGTTCCTGGAGTTTGTCGATTACGACTGCGTTCAGTTGTGTCTGGCTTCAGTCCAGTTCGGGCCGGCTCCCCGCGACTCCCTCTGGTGCCCCTTAGGACAACGGGGTATGCCTACGGCACAGGCGCCTTCCAAGCCCCTGCTCGAGTCACACGGTGAAACATCCTATTGGTCAAAGCGAGTCACGTGGCCAAGCCCAAAGTGAGGGGGCGAGGAAATCCACTTAGCCAGCAATGAGGCCCTGGTGAAGGCTGAGGTGTCCTTCTACCGCAGGGGAGTGGAGACCACCCTTGTTCTCCCCGAGACCACTCAACAGGGGGCGAATTGCCACGGATCACTTAGAGCAGGGCCGACGCCCGAAGTCTTCTGGTGTAGCGGTGGAGAGCATGGTCTTTGGAGAAGGACTTCTAGGATCAAACGCCAGCTTGTCCTACCATTGACCCGGGGCCATCAGTTTCCTGTCTCAGATTCCTCCTCTCCACGATATTACTAATGGCACCTTCCAGGCACTTCTAAAGCATCCTCGCACACAGGAGGGCCCCTTTAGTGTTAGCTCGGGGCCTCTGGGGCCGGAGGAGAGGAGGGCCCTGCTGTCCCTGCTGTCCCCGGGAGCTGTGGCTTGTGAGCTTGGCCACAAAGAAGGCAGGAGCCGTGTCCGCCTGTTGCCTCTTGTGTCGGTGAGGGCTTCCATCTTGTTCTGCGCGGTTCTCAGGCTTCCCAGACAGCTCACCAGCTGAAGTACCACAATGGCTTCTTCCTTAGTAGCCACAGAATTCACATCCAGTAGCTGTTGACCACGGAGATTTGCAGTTACTAGTGGCCTCGTACACAGAACCATGAAGCTGAACAATGGACTCCAGCTTGTGGGGCTGGAATCAGCCACTGGCATAAAGAATGTCACTGCAGTCATTACCTGCTCCGGGGCCGAGCACGAGGGAGGAGGACTGTCCCACCAGATGCTCCACGAGCCGGGGCTCCAGAGATCTCGGGGGTCCCGAGTGTATGCATTCCAGAGAATTCTCAATCAAAGCACGACGCCAGGCAGACACATTTTCACACTAGCATGCCCACAGCATGTGTGGAAAAAGAAGGGGGGAGCGGTGTAGATCTAAGTCAAACTAATTAGCTGTCAGCTGTGTCACATCTGGAGATCAAATATAAACTGTTGGCATCAAAAACCGTTCCGGTCCCTGTCATTTCCGTTCTCCTGGTACCACGCCATCCTTTGTAGCGTAGCCCTAATGTGTTTTTCCACGCTGACAAAAACCCAAAAAACCATCCAGGCGTGGAATCCCAAGTCATCTGCTGTTGGTGACTGTGGCGCCCTTTGTTTTGTGCCGGGAGTGGTGGGGTTAGAGACCCCGGTCTTTTGCTGGGATGGGTAGGGGGGAGTGGGTACTTGCCTTTTTTTGTATGTTGGAGTGCAAATATTTACACAGGTGCCCATTACCAGGGTCCTTTGCCATGGCTACTGTTCTGTGGGTGCAAAGATCACAAAGTCCAGAGCCTGAAACACCCACATTTTGGTCAATCTCCTGCTGGATTTTATCACTTGCACCAGGTCGAGGCGGCCTGATTGGAAGGCTGGGGCGTGGAGTTTCCTTTCAGAAGAGGTATGTGCATCTGGAAATGAGAGACTGGCCAGAGAACAGAGCCAGCAGAGTTTTTATTCTATTTAGATATTTAAAGTGTTTTTCCCTGGTGGAAAATAATCTGTTTCTGGTTTAAGTTGATTTAAAATTGCTGCCATGTTAGTGTAAATAACGTGACGCCTTATTTCTTTAAGGATGCTTGGAATATGGGTATGGAATCCCAGTATACAAATGGCAAGTTGGCTGTATGAATTTGACTCTTCTCCACGGCAAAAGAGGTTTAATTTTTAGTGCACTTTAAAATCAAAGAAATAGTTGGCATGGGGTACTTCTAAGGGCTATCCACTAGGGGGCAGTATACCTTTACGCTTTTGACATGAGGCGCGGTGGTTCTTAAAGCCTGGTCCGGACCAGCCAGCTGCACCAGCATTGCCTGGGAGTTCCAGCTACTTCAAGCCTCCGGCTCCAGACCTTCTGCATCAGAAAGTCTGGGAGTGGGGCCTGGTAATCTGTGTTTTAACAAGCCCTCTGGGTGACTGTGTTGCCCTCTCAAGCTTGAGAGCCAGTGATCTAGCCAAGCTTGAGATCTTTCTGCCACCTGAAAATGCCAGCATTCCAGACGACAAGGTGTGGTGGGCTTTAGCTACACGTGTTGTGACTCAGAGACACTAAAAGGCACCTATGTCTCAATGTATCTTTCATACTGGCCTTTTCCAAGTCCAAGATGTCTCCCATTGATCGTGACTCCAAGTATGAAAAGCCCCAGCCAGGAAATGAGTAAGTAAGTCTCTAGGTCCAATATATTAACCATTACAATCCATGAATACTTAAGAACTATTTAGATTCTTAGGCCAAATCCGGCCCACCACCCGTTTTTGTAAATAAAGTTTTATTGGAACATAGCCACACTCATTGGCATGTTGTCTATGAATGCTTCCACATTACGAAGGCAGAGTTGAGGAGTTGTGACTCAGACTCTATTCCCTGCAAAGCCTAAATTTTTACTAGCTGGTCTTTAGACAAGGAGTTATCTAGCAAGGCCCTGAAGGATTGGGTCTGCAAGCCCTAGGACTGTTGAGGGACCCAAGGAGGGAGACCTTGAGTAATGATATGGCCAAGAGTGTGGGGGATGGATAGAAGTAGCAGCGTGGATAAGACAGAGAGGGGCCCTGAGATGCTTCTGGACCATTCACTAACATGCTGATGTGCACGAATCCAACACTAATCAACAAATCTACTAACTAGAATCACCTTTGCTCATCTGTAAATAACAACCATTTACTCATCTGTTATTAACTAAGGTGGCTTTTTGTGGGGTCTTTTCCTTCACTTACTTTCTAAGGACTTGAGGTGGGAGTGCAGGCTCCATGTGCAATGACAAAGAAGATGCTTCCTGATAACCCAGAATGGACCATGTTTCCCAGACCTCTTTCCATTTATTTTCATCCTCAGTGTGAGCTACTGTGCTGGAATTTCTTAAGCAATATTTTCCACGCATTTGAAGCCTATTTTATCCTGGGTAATTTTCACGTATTCAACTATTGGATTTTCACAACAGTCCCAACAAATATTCCTCAATCCTCTCATTTATCTGAGGGAGGAAACAGCTCAGAGAAGGCAGGCAACTCTCCGGCTGAAAGTTGGACCCTGAGTTTGAGCCCCCCTGAACTAAGCCTGGCATTAGTCCGAGCTGGGCCCCCCCTCCACACTCCCTTTTCTTGAATGCCTTTTTAATCATGCTATTCTTGGTATTCTTTTTATAAACTGGTAGCTAGGCCTTGCAGTCTTATTTAAGTTATTTTATTATTATCCTTCCTAGTAGGACCCTAATTAATTAATCATATAGAAACTGTTCCCTGTGTAGTCCATTAAGTTAAATTGAGGTCTTGCCAAGGGGAGCCAGAGGCCTTGTCTGATGCGTGGCGGTCCCAGGCTGCGGCTCTGACAACACATCTGAGAGACACAGGGCAGAGGATCACGGGCAAGAGGCCGATATTCGAACCGATGTACCTGCAACTTGCCATCCTCGGGAGATGGAAGGAAATTGACCAAAACCAGCTCCATGGGTCAGGATCATTTGTTCGACCCTCTTCTGGGTCTTAACCTTTAATGTGGACCTGGGGAGGAACAAGTTAGCCCAGCCCAGGAGTGGGCTCAAAATCCCCATCCAGAGACCGACTTCGGCAGCTGGAAAAGGTCCCTTTGGTGAACAGAGAAATCTCTGGAAGGGCATCTGGAAATGAATGCCAGGGAGCACATTGCTCTTTTATTCCTTGATATTTTGTTTGTTGTCTTGGGAAGTGTTGACAGGTGTACAAATTAGAAATAATAAGAAAAGTGTGAGCGGATGCTCTTGAAGAAACACTTGCCCTGAAGTGTCTCCAAATCTCATCCCTTCTGCAGGAGGTGCTGACGGCAGAGTAGGGTCATTGCCTATGTGGCTTCAGGTATTTATAATTGGAGCCTTTCACGGCCTAAAATCCTCCCTTCTTCTTCCCAATCAACGGTGGGTAACAGGAGCTTAAGACCACACGACCTGGTGGGGAAGGCAGGTTCAGATGCCACTTTCTCCAGGGATTTGTTTGCCTGATGAATTGACCTCTTGGAAGGGTCTGGAGAACTTGTCCCCAGCAGGTGACCTCCAGCTTGTGTGGCGAAGGGTGACCTAGAAGCTGATGGCCGGAGTGGCCGGGAGCTGTGGGGCTGTCTCCTGGGGGAGGGGTGTCCGTGGAGGAGCGAGGCGTGGGAGGGCAGCGGCCCGGAGCAGGGTTCGCAGAGGGCGGACTAAAAGCAGGAGGGAGATCACAAAGCTTAAAAAAGACAGAGAGGTTGTAGGAACGGCCCAAAGACCCATGCCATGCACACAGAGAGAGCTTCCCACGCGGGAGCCCATTTAACATGCACGAGAGCCCCGAAAGTGGCTGGTATGGTTAAGTGCTCAATCACCAAGCCACACACCTTCTCAACTTGGCCTGTGCACTAAGGCTTCTCTCAGAGGCCCCGGCTCTGTCTCGCCTTGTCCCTGCACTCCTGCCACCTGTCCTGAGTCCGTCAGAGCATGGGTGCCACATGATACTACCTTCTCACGGGCAGGACTTTGCTGCCTGGCTGGGCCCTGCCCGGGAGAGCTCAGACTTGCTGCATCCTGTGTGTGTGCCGCCCCTTGGCACTGTTCTGGAAGCTTCTGGAACATGCCCAGAGCCGGCCGGGGTGCCTGGGGGCTCAGACCAGAGCTGAGGCCCTCACATTCCTGCTGCCTGCCAGAGTTGTCTCCAAACGCCTGTCAGATGGCGAAGGCAAGGAATCGCACATAACCGCTGCAGCAATCAGGCTGGGTCAGAAGAGCTTAGCTCGCAGGTAGAAGAGAATTGCTTTGGAAAGAAGCAAGCTGCAAATAACCTGTGATGGCCAGAGCCGGGCCCTGCTGGCTTCGCTCTCAGTTTGGTGAAATGTCGCAAGATATTTTTCCAAAGCCCTGGATTTGGCCAAACCGCAAATGTCTTTTGCCAAATGCTTTCTTTGCCTTCATTTTTTAAAGTCGGGAATATTTTGAAGGCAATCTCCTCTGCTGTTTCCGGTTCATTTACTCTGGACACATCACGCGGCTGTCTGGTGAGTGGGGGCTGTTTATGAGAGCAGGTATTAGGAACCGGAGGCCAAAGCGGGAAAGATTTGGTCCATCCCATAAGCATGTCCCCATATAGAGAGAAATACATATTCCTCCATAATATATATTCCTCCAGAAATCTATATTCCTCCGCCTAGAAAGAAAGTTCTGGAGGGGGCACCTGAGTGGCTCCGTTGGTTAAGCGACTGCCTTCGGTTCAGGTCATGATCCTAGAGTCCCAGGATCAAGTCCCGCATCAGGCTCTCCGCTCAGTGGGGAGTCTGCTTCTCCCTCTGACCCTCTCCCCTCTCTCCCTCTCTCTCTCTCATTCTCTCTCTCAAATAAATAAAAATCTTAAAAAAAAAAGAAAGTTCTGGAAACAAGTGATTGAGGTTTGGGATCTCGGATGGATTTGAGAAGTACCCCTCCGTCCCTCCTGGGCCACCTTAGTGACACAAAAGACACTTTCTGGTGCCCCAGAGCTTCCTCATTTGGCTTTTCTCTTAGATTCTAGAAATGCTCCAGAGCTCAAACCGGATTCCCAGAAGGCTATCATGCAGTGAGCCGCTGGGCATCGGTGTAACTTTCGTCAGGGTCTTTCTGGCCTCCCAGAAATTCCTTCAATGTGGCCCCGCAGGACTTTGGAGGGGCTTGCGAGTGGGTCCATGGGCTCTGCATTAGGCTCGGAGCCCGGGTCGGCCAGGATGCAGAGAAAGCCTCCAGAGGCCTTTGGCTCCCGGTTTGCAGCCTGCCCACTGGCCCCCACCGGGAACTCTGCCTCAGTCTCCCCCCCGGCTCTGCACCTGTGGTGAAAGGGCAGATGGCATGACGTTCGCCGCTCT
>CM052798.1:16374717-16467443 GCA_028533885.1 Nasua narica | reverse complement strand
AAAAAAAATCATTTTTCCCTTTTGTTCTCTCACTGCTAGAAAACTAACATTAGAAATAAATGTGAGTCTTGCTTCAAATTGTTTGTTCTGCACCCTAACTTAATTTCTAGCACCTTGTGGTCCTCCTTGGATTTCCTCTTGGTCCCCCCTTCTCCTCTGTACATTTAAATTTTTTTTTACAGGTTTATTGAGGTGAAACTGGCATATGATAAGCTACACATATTTAAAGCATACAGTTTGATGAATCTTACCATATGAAAACCTCCATTAAACTATCACCACTGAGATTCTGAACATATCCATCACCTGTAACAGTTTCTGCATGCCCTTTGTCATCCATCCTTCTTGTCCCCGGGCCACCTCTGAGTTGCTTTGTATCCCTGTTAATTAGTTTGCACTTACTAGAATTTTGTATAAATGGGATCTGTAGTATGTACTCATTTTTTTCTTCTTTCTGCGTCTGGCTTCTTTCCCTTGGTATAATGTTTTCGAGATTCATTCAAATTATTCATGTATCAATAGCTTGTTTCTTTTTATTGCTAAATAGTATTCCACGGTAGGGATAGATCACAATTCGTTTATCCATTCACCTGATTGATGGACGTTTGAGTTGTTTCCAGTTTTCAGCTATTATGAACACAGCTGCTTTAAAAATTTAGGTTCAATTCTTTATGCTTTCATTTTTCTTGGGTAAGTACCTAGGAATGGAATGGCTGGGTTGCATGTTAGGTATACATTTAACTTTTAAGAATTTGCCAATTTCAGTTTGTTTGTTTACCAACCTGTGTGACCTTGGACAAATGACTTAACCTCTCTGGGCCTCGATTTTGCTCTAAAACACAGTGATGCAATTCCTCTCAATTTCTACCTTTATAGAACTGTTTCGGACAAACAAGATAGTCTTTGTGAAAACGTTCAGGGCTTTCAGGAAGAAATGTGCCCCTGAGAAAGCCTGGAAGTTATTACCACCACCATCAAACCCTCAGAACTCTGAGTAGATGGCTCGTCTTCCCTGCAGACCTGAGGAGGACACTGGAGCAGGGTGGGGGGCCCTTTAGATTCCCACCAGGTGTTACTCCGCCCAGTCCCCCCTGCAGCTTTGAACCGTGCTGGTGCTGTCACAGACCACAGACCTGCCAACTGCCGGCTGACACAGCCCTCGTCAGGGGGCTGAGTTCCTCCTCTGGGTGAAATGTCCCACCCAGGTTTCCACACCCCTCAGGTCTCTTGGTGACCCTGTCTCCAGACTCAAAAGCAACATGAGGCCATCAAATGCCCCCTCCCCTCCCCGCTGCCCCACGAACTCCAACACCCAACTAGGTTAGAGGGCGGATGCTTTGCAGAAGACGTGGAAACCTTCTGCAGCGCCTTGAGGCCTGAGGCCTTGTTGTGCAGTCATTTCTGTGCCCTGGATGATGGCGGGATTGACCTCAGCAAGTCTGTGTGAATAGGGGAGACGCTCAGGGAGACCAAATACGTCTGACTTGGTCTGGTGGGGTTTTGGGAGAATGGGTCAAGGAGGAAGTCGGGAGAAGGGAGAGAATTCCCGGGACAAGCTAGTTAAAGGAGACCCTGTCGTAGGGCTCCAGCCCCGCAGGAGGGTGGGTGCAGGGGCTAAGGGTTCTCGAAGCCCGCCAAACCTTGAGGCAGGTGGTCCCTCTGGGTCCCTAGCAAAGACCAGCCAGGGGCCAGAGAAGGCCTCCTCCTGCCCTTGACACATGATAACAGATATGTGCTCCCGAGAAGATGCAGATTCAGAAGGAAATTGATTTTCTAGATGAGTCAGTTTGTCCGATCGCCCCGCTTCCCCTTTGAACCGCAACTTTTCATTTTATGTACTCGTGATGGGGGTAGAGGTGGGAGGTGAGGGAGGACACTGGGGAGGGAGGAATAATGGGGAAAAGGAAAAACAGAAAGAAAAAGATTTGTGTCAGCAAATGAAAGAGCCAAGTTTTTCATGTGTTTCTGGGGAAATAAAATAGAATTTGCAGGGCTAACGCCTGACTGTAAATCAAGGCGGCTGCTTCGGGCGGTTGTTGGCTCTGGGTTTGCTCTGGGGGGCGAGGGTGTAGGTGGGGTCCAGAGCGCGTCCTGGCACGGGGCTGTGGATGGGAAAACGGCCTCAGGTATGGGGTCTGAGAGAAAACAGAAGCTGCCTAATGAAAATCAGTGGTCAGTGTGGGGTGCGGGGCAAGGACATCTGCTAACCCAAGGTGATTCCCTGTTTGTTCCCTCTCACACGGATCCAACCCCACGTTCAAGTTCTTTGCTGTAGGCAGCTAATGCTTGAGTCTTCTTTCTGCCAGGTGATGTGGGAAGAGGTTGGGGAGATCCTGGGGGAAAGGATGGAATGAGAAGGGGAACAATTCTGGAGAGCAGAGCCCAGGGGAATTTTGCAAGCCAATTGGACTTTTACGGGGCTAATGAGTTTGGAAATGATTTTCTTTTCTTTTTTAAAGATTTTATTTATTTATTTGACAGCGAGTGAGATCACAAGTAGGCGGGGCGGGGGGGTGGGGGTGGGAAGCAGGCTCCACGCTGAGCAAAGAGCCCGATGCAGGGCTCGATCCCAGGACCCTGAGATCACGACCTGAGCCGAAGGCAGAGGCTTTAACTCACTGAGCCACTCAGGTGCCCCTGGAAATGTTTTTCAGAGCTGCCCCAGCTCGAAGAATTCTCCGGGAGGTGCCCAGCATCTTGCTAACTATTCTAATTTGATGAGGTATTTCGTAAAGTAGAACTGGATGGGACTAGCAGCCCCCTCCCACCTGGAGAGCCTCCCCTTGCCTGATCAGAGCCCGGTCCCTCCCAGTCCTCGTGTGCCCGGCCGCCCGGCTCAAGGACATTTCCTGCATCTGCTTAGTCCTGTTTCTCTTTGGCTCTCTTATCTGGGCATGAAGCGCACTGGGAAGAGCCCAAGCCCTTAACCCCCTGAACAGACCAAAAGAACGAATTTATCACACACGTGCCCGTGGACACAGGCCGGGGTGTAGCTGTGTGTGTGCGTGTGTACATGTGTGTGCGTGTGCAAGAAGAATGTGGATACACCACCTGAGGCCCTGGGACACCTGGGTGTGAGTACCACGACGTCTCTTGGGATCCGTGAGCCCCGAGGCAGAACTGGCAATGGGCCGGCCTCCGGCATTGCGGGCTGGGCCCTTGGGATGATGGGCCTGGGACCTTTCAAACGAAGAGGGAAAGTGGCTGGTGGGAGCACACGCTGGTACCCCATTTCTGGAGGGCCGCTGCTAAGATGTGCTGGATGCCTCCAGCCCGGTCCTGACACGCCGCCCGCGGTTTCGTCTAGAGGGAACAATCACAGACGTGTAAAAGCTCAGTGAGTTAATCCGTTCGGTTTCTTCATCTGTAAAATGGGGGTGCTCATCGGTCCGCTCCCCCCTGCCCCTCAGAGGGCTTCCCTGAGGTACCCCCGTCTGCTGGTGCTGCTACTAAGACTAAGGACAAACTGAGTCCCGGTGGGGCTGGAGGGACCGACTCCCGGGCACGGGGCAGAGTGGCCGCATCACTGGCCCGGGGGTGTCAGCCCATCCAGGGGGCCCAGACAGTGACGGCTTGGGGGGCTGTGCGTGCTGCGCCCAAGAGCGCTGAGTGTGGGAAGAGGCCAGAATGTCAGCCCACATGCCTTTCCTCAGTTTCCTCATTTGCCAGAGGAAGCCAATGCACCACTTCCCCCTCCTCTGCCTGCTTAGGGGTGAAAGCGGATGCTTTCAGCTTTGGGGTCTCCTAGGTGGTCCTGGACCCTTCCGGTGGCAATTAGTAGTAGAAAGAGCCCCACCGTGTCCCTCATCTCAAGTTCCTCTGAGCACAGCCCCAGGAGGCCTTGGGAAACACAAACTCACACTCATGTACACTCATAGTGCTCTCACACACTCCTGTATACTCCCACACACTCCCACACACCCGTTCCTATTACACACTCCCACACACATATTTACAATGCACATTCATTCACACACAGTCACACATTCATACACAAATTCACAATGCTCTCTCACACGCACGCATACTCGCGTTCACTCTTACACGCTCACACACATTCCCTCCCCCCCACCCCCCACACTCACACGCTCTTCACCCCCCTCCCGGGTGAAACCCAGATCGGCCGAGGGTGAGCGGTTCACTCCCACTCTGCCTCCGTAAGTGGACGTGACAGGTGAGGGCGCGCCGCTGGCCCCGCGGCCCAGAGGCCCAGAGAGGCTGATTGAGAGCGATGGCTTTTCATTTGCTGGTTAGTTCTGAAATGACGGCGGCGTGTTTGCGGGGCAGTAATCAGTAGCCGGGTTCTGGAGGGAAGAGGCGCCGGGGGAGAGGCAGACCGTGCCGGGCCTGAGCAGGAGGCCGGGGGGCAGGGGGGCAGGCCTGGGGTCCGGGCTGTGGCTCAGGCCCATCCAAAGACCCCCTTGTGGGGGGAGGGCCCTCGCCTGGAAGCTGCTGCCGATAGAGGTGCTTTTGTGCGAAGATAAATGAAACTGTGTGGAAGCGATGAGATGAGACATGGACGGGCACTGTGGGAAGGTCTTCGCACGTGGTGAGGGCACGAAGACGAAGACGGTGGGCATGCATCATTCACGCAAGGGCCGGCCCTCGGGGGGCCCACCGGGCTTCCGTAGCCACAGCCAGAGGCACACTTACCCTCAGGGGCCCTCGGTTCCCTCCCCTGTAACACAGGAAAGAAACCCTACCTCCTGCGGTGTTGGGAGGGCTTAATGAAACAGGGAAGGCGAGACTCAGCCTGGTGCCCCGCCTGAGGGAAAGTACCACGTATAAATCCTGTGTGGACTCTTCGGCACATGCCAAGCACTCCCCGGCTCGGAACCGAACCCGGGTAACTGCATTACATCCTCACAACTGCCCCGGGAGCGAGGTATATTTATTATCGTCTGCGGGTTACATGTGAGGAAACTGAGGCACAGGTATCTGGCCCAGGGTTGTCCGAGGCCAGAGTATGCCCTCCTGACCATTGTGCTGAGTCACCAGGCTCCTCCGCCTTCCTCGTTAGAGGTGAGGGATGAGAACAATTATTGTTGTTCTTAGGAAGGCAGAGATGGAGAATCAGTGGAATTGGCTCTTTGGCTTAAGGAGGTGTTCATATATCTTCCTCATGTCACATTCTCATTAGATGGTGTATTCTACTGCCTTCCGGAAATGCGGTGAGGGCCTGAGGTCCTGCTTCCTTTTGCCAGTGAGCTCGGCTTGCCGAGGGAGGGATGGGCAGCCAACCGTATTTTACACCAAGAGATTGTGGGTTGATTTCACTTGTGCTTAAAAATTTATAATGTTTCCATCCAGATCTTTCCACGCATGGCACTTTCCTTCAATAGACGCTCCACCGTGGTTCATAAAAATGACTCATCTTTATACTGCTTTCATGTCACAGGCTGGGGGAAAGAAATCTTCCCAAGAACTGCCCAGTAAGGAAGCTGCTGGAATGCTGTGGTGGGCCCAAATCCCTGTCCCTGCAGTGACTCGGCTCCCAGGAATGAGCTCCCTCCTTGTACCCAGTTTGTATCGTGTTATTGGGAGCCCCCGGCACCCCCAGATATGAGTGATATGCCACCATCTTCTTCCTGCACAATTACCAAAGGACAGAAGTGACACGGAAAAAGTCTTCCTTTTCTAAAATAAAATTTGGGGGGGCCAAGTGGGGCTACATTTTCTAAATATTTCTAAAACTCATTCCTAATGTTTCTAAATATTTCCCAAAGGTCTAAATTCCCTTTATTTAAAAAAAAAAATTTTTTTTTTTTTAATTCCCTTTCCAGATTCAGCCAGAATATCCCAGGCTGGATAGGACTGATTCTCTTCTGGATGTTTAGGTATTGTTTTGAGATGGAACACTTGGAGAAGGCAGCTTGCACCTTGGCCAGAGGCAGGGCGGTGGTGGGGGAGGTCTTCCGTCATGCCAATGATTTGCCCTGGAAGTTGCTTTCATAAAGCAAGTGACAAATAACCTCGTTCCTCTAAAAGGAGAGAGAAGGATTACCGTTTCGGCCATGGAGTCTTGCTGGCTTTTGGCAGCTTGCACCACCGAGCCGGAAGAAAAGCCACACCTTTGCTCGGCTCTTTGGCCACCCTCCCGAAAATCTTGTTTCTTCCTATTAGAGACTTCTGATTTTTCTGACTTTCCAGAATTCACCGTTATCTTCAAAGACATCACCGGCCCCACCAGCCGCTTCGTCCTCCTAGTCAACCCATGTCCCTTTCTTGATGGTTTTAGAAAGTGGGGGTGCAGAGGGTGCAGGGGGAAAGAAGGGGCACGTGACGCTCCCCCCGGCTCTCAGCGGCAGTGTTCACTGGGCAACAGCTTCCTGGCAGACTCCGAGCCGGACTGTCATCTCCCCTATGTTCAGAACACATTGTAGCTCTCAGCTGAATTTAGAGATTAAAAATACCATCCTGCAAACAAAACAAAATAAAAAACAAAAACCATCCTGCAAGGACTGGAGGTAATGTATAGAAAGCACGCCTAGCATCTAATATCGGTACTATCATTACTATTACTTCTAGGCGGACAGATGTGCATGACAGCATCCTTTTCCTCTTTCAGTGTTACTGACCTAGAATGGGCAAACAGCACCACGGAAGTTCAAGGCGCACAGCATGATGACTTACACACACATTGCCGAATGATTACGGCATGGAGTTTAGTTAACCTCTCCATCATCTCACATAGACACTCATAATAGCATTTACGTGCATGTATTAGTGGGATTAAAAGTCCTATCTAGGCGTGCCTGGGTGGCTCAGTGGGTTAAAGCCTCTGCCTTCGGCTCAGGTCATGATCTCAGGGTCCTGGGATCAAGCCCCGCATCGGGCTCTCTGCTCAGCGGGGAGCCTGCTTCCTCCTCTCTCTCTCCCTGCCTCTCTGCCTGCTTGTGATCTCTCTCTTTCTGTCAAATTAATAAATAAAATCTTAAAAAAAAAAGTCCTGCATGATGGGTCCACTTCTCTTGAAAGATCCAAGAGATTTTTAAAAAAGTTTTAATTTTAAGATAATTATAGATTTAGACATAGTTGTCGGAAATAATGCAGAAAGAACCCACGTGGCCCTCACCCACTTTCCCCCAAGGTAACATCATGTGAAAGAAACAACAGCACCGTATCACAGCTAGGAAATTGACATAGATACACCCCACTGACAATTAACATTAATACGGGGCATCAACCTTATTCAGATGGCACTAGTTTTACATGCACGTGTGTGTGTGTGTGTGTGTGTGTGCGCGCGTGTGTGTGCGCGCGCGCGTATGTGCGTATTTAATTTGAAGAGCATTTTGTATTGCGAATGAGGCCAAGACCTTATATTTTGGTCAGGGAGACACCTTTTCATTTTCTAAAGCGTGAATGGGTTGTGATGGTTGATCTGTTTCTCAGACCAACCGGTGGGCTCCATTGGGGACCGTCTATCTTCTGCAGCTTTCCGTTCCCAGAGACCAGTCGGGGCCTGCTTCATGCCGACAACAATAACACAAACACGTACGGAGCCCCTACTGTGTGCCCGGTTGTGTTCCAAATGCCTTATCCTGCAAGGCACGTCCTAGTATTATTATTCTCACTTTGCAGGCGAGGAAACCGAGGGTTGGGTGCTCAGGAAACACTTGATGGATGAATGACAGAGTCTGCGAGGGGGGCTGCTAGCCGAGCCACACCAGCTCTGGTTCTTCAGGATGACCCGTTTTCTTATGATGGGCTCCCCAATTCCAGAAAAGTGCCAGAAAAGACATGTTACTCATTAATTTCTTGAACATTTCCTCCTCTTCTGGAAACATCGTGCAGGAGTTAAGGGTGCCGTTTCCAGAGTCAAACTGTGAGTCCAAATCTGGCTCTGCTACTTCGCTGTGTAGCCTCAGGTAAGTTACTGAAACCCTCTGGGCCTCAGTCCTTTCATCCATAACGTGGGGTGGGTCCGGAACCGAAGCTGCCTCGGGGGTTTGTTGCGGGAGGAGTGCCCATGTGGAGAGGTCTGCGAGCGGGCGGGGCAGGGTTCAGAGTCATACCCTTCGGCTCTTCCACTTTCTGTACTTTGGGCATCACCAAAACTGCTAAAACCTCAGAAAGCTGAAACAGAGCAATATGGTACCAATTTGTGGATCATTCCCCTTATTATAATTAAAATTCTTATTTTCCCCCAATGCTTCCAGGCGCTGGACTCGAAGACTCTGGGTTTAGGGTGTAACAATAACATTTATCTTGGGAGGGCTATTCTGGCCAACACTCGTGGGTCCTCCTCCCCTCCCTTCCCTCATCCCCTTCTCTTCTTCCGGTCATAAATATTTATTGAGGGCTTGTGAGGCCCCGTGTCAGGCAGATGGGGACCCAGCGGTGAGCAGAAATGGGGCTGGTCCTGCCCCGATGAAGATTGCATTCCAGGGGAGGGAGAGCCATGGTTCCAATAGCCACACGGTGGCAATGATGTCATACTGCCCAAGAGGACAGGTTGGGGGGCAGGCGGGCCCGTTCCCTGCTGACCAGACGGTTGCGGTGCCCAGCCCGGAAGCTGGCACAAGCAGGCAGGCTGTCAACCGCCAGGCTGCTCTTGAAACTGAGCCGGGGAAGGTCCTTGGTTTGCAGAACAGTGATCACAGCAGACATGTGGGTTCTCTCCACCTTTGCTGCCGCGAACATCCATGCAGAACTTTTGTGTCTGGGAATGTTTTCGTTTCTTCTGGGCGTGGACGCCAGGAGCGGAAGCACTGGGTCACGTGGGACCTCTGCTGAACTTCTGGAGGAGATGCCAAATTATGGCAGGTTCCAGCATTTCTGGTTCTCCCCTTGGCAAACAATTTCATGGAGGCGTAATTTATCTTCCACAAAACACACCCAGTTTAACTATACAATTCAGTGCTTTTTGGTAAATTTACTGAGTCGTACAATCATCACCACAATCGAGTTCTAAGACATTTTTTACCCCCTCAGTAGGATCCCTGGTGCCCACTTACAGTTAATCCTCCTTCCCATTCTGAGCCCCAGGCAACCACAAATCTAATTTCCGTCTCTATAGATTTTCCTTTTCTGGACATTTCACATACGTAGAACCCCACACTTCACTCCTTGCGGTTGGCCTAATGGTTTTACAGATCAGCCAGGTTGTGGGAAGTATCAGTATGCCTTCCTTTTTATTGCTAAATAATATTCCATCGTATGGATATACCACACTTGGTTTACCCATTCATCTGTTAATGGACGTCTGGCTTGTTTCCAGTTTTAGGTTTTTTTTTTTAAAAAAAGATTTTATTTATTTATTTGTCAGAAAGAGAGAGAGGGAGAGAGAGCACAAGCATGGGGAACAGCAGAGGGAGAGGGAGAAGCAGGCTTCTCACTGAGCAGGGAGCCCGATGTGGGACTCGATCCCAGGACCATGGGGTCATGATCTGAACCGAAGGCAGATGCTCAACGGACTGAGCCACCCAGGCGTCCCCCAGTTTTAGGGTATTATGAATAGATCTGCTGTGAACATTCATGTCCAAGTCTCTGTGTGGACACCTGGTTTCATTTCTCTTGGGTAAATACCTGGGAGTGACAATTGCTGGTTCATATGGTAAACGAATATTTAATCTTTTAAGAAACAGCCAAACTATTACTAAAGTATCTGCACCATTTTACACTCCAGTCACCAGTGTCTGAAGGTCCCAGTTTCTCCCTGTCCTCAGTGCCACTGGTTGTCGACTGTCCTTTCTAGCTCCTCTCCTTGGAGAAAGTGTCCCTCTCTCATCCAGTGAGCAGACAAGGTGACTGGGGCTCGTTGCTGGGAGGCGAAGTGCTCAGGCTGCAGGGGAGGGGGCCGCAGGGCAGGATGGAAGCCCAAGGGTGCAGATCAGGCCTGAAGAGCACAGGGGAGAGAAGGCTGGGAGAAGAAAGTGGGGTCCGAGGCGAGAGCACCGGGCCTGACCTGGTGAGGTCTGAGGTCCAGAAAAGCCTGGAGAGTAAGGCTGGGAATGTTCCCGCATGGCAGTGACGAGGGTTGCCCTCTCCCAGGGGCCGGGCAGGACTTGGATGCCCAGCAGCACTCAGGTGGGTTCCCAAAACCCAGCCCTCTTGAGTCTCAGTTCTGGTTCTATGGAACGAAGAGACCCTCGTCCCCTGTGCCCCCATCCCTAGGCCTGGAGACAACCACAGAGTGGGCGTCCAAAAGAAGCAGCATCCTGTTCTCCCCAGGGTTCACGCCGCCCACCCCCCAAATGTTAGTCAGCACAAGATTTAGGGAAGAAAGTTCCCGATCAGCGGGTGGCAGGTAGGAGGCCGGCCTGCGCCCAGAGCCCTCAGTAAATCACCCTGTTCACTTGGCGTCTCGCTGGATTGCAATTACAATCCTTCAGGCCCGACACAAAATCATTGGGCTGGACAGAGGAGAGTACCTGGCTAATGTGTTTACCAACAACTAACCTAGTTAAGCCCTGACTCTATTGAAAATGAGAAAGTGCGGATGAGCCTAATCGATTTGGCCTCCGCCCAATTTACTCCAGAGCTGGCTTTGGATTTCAGTTAAGTGGGCCAGCCCGAAAACAAGGATACTCATTTTATTAAATTAGCTCTTTGATCATAGAATTCAGATTGTGCAGAGCTGTCTTGTGTCCGCCGCGGGGGCTGGTCGGTGGTGGGGACAGGGCCTTGGTGCTCACACGTGTTCCCGTGCACACACCCCCCCCGCCCCCTGCCCACACAAGTGTGCACACGAGCCTTCTCCGAGGGAGAAGCGTTAGTAAATATTTATCTCCCCCTCACCCGGGGAGTTGAAAATATGGATTTGATCAAATACTCATTTACTTCCCACCCACCATCTCTCCCCACCCCCTTGGCCTCTTGGCAGATAAATGATGTTATTTGAAGGTATTCTTGAAATTTCTGACGGAGACTGTTTCTTAAGTGCTTTTAGAGCGGGCCTATACTTTGTAATCCTTGTCACATTCTGGCTAGTAAACTCCTGGCCTTTAAAAGCCGGAACCTTACTCTGTTTCCTGAATACGAGGGAATAGGTCATTAGCTGTGAATTTCAAATGAAGCAGATTTACAGTATATATCACAGAAATATGTTTATGAGAGACAGCGAATACCAAGGAATCCATGGAGCAGAAAAAACCAAGAACCCAGACAAAGATCAGCTGCTCTGGGGAATTGCTCCCCTCCGACCCGGCTCCCCTGTGCTCCCACACCCCCAACCCCCTACCATGCCCGCCCCAGGTTTTTGTACCTGATTTGGCCAAGTACAGGTCTCTTGTTCCGGGTTCCTGATAGAAACACCTTTCTGGTTCCATTCCACGCCCACCCCCGTGTGGAACCCCCCAGGGTGAGGCCCCTGGAGTTAGGAGCCTGGAAATGCCGCTGCCTGGGGATTAATTGAGGGGCCACGTGAGCTCAGATAAAGATGAGGACTTGGGGTGGATTGGGGAAATGGGAGACAGGGTCAGGGAAGCATGATCAGGTCGGGTCAGCTGGTCGGTGGTCAGTGTTATGTGTCCGCCTGGCTGGGCTCCGGGATCCAGCTACTCCATCAAACGCGAATCTAGGTGTTGCTGCGCAGGGGTTGTAGATACGGTCCAGGTCTGCAATCAGTTGCTGGTAAGTAAAGGAGATCACCCCTGATGGTGCGGGTGGGCCTCATCCAATCAACTGGAAGCTTTAAGAGCAAAACCTGAGGTTTCCCAGAGGAGAAATTTGCCTCAAGTCCTGCCCGAGTTTTTGGCCTCTGCCCCAAAGATTTTGGACTTCCTGGCCCCACCATTGTGCGAACCAATTCCTTTAGGTAAACCCATCCACCTACTTATCCTCTTCTATTTCCCTGGAGAATTCTGATATAGCAGGTTTCTAGCAATGATTTTTGGACCTTTTCCCTCCTGATTTCCACATACCCTTCTTCACTTGCTGCCGTCTCGAAGCACCGGAGCTCGTGTACATGCTTCGTCCCACACGCGCGCAGGGGGCTGTCCCGTCAGTGGAAGCTAGTCCCACTCTTATGACCCTTGCCTAGACGGACTCTCTCTTCTTGGGGCTTCTTCAGGGGTGGCAGACACTGTTGGGTGCTCACACAACAACCCATCTCCTTCTGTAACTGAACCGCAGGGCCTTGGTCATGATTGGTCTTGGCCGGTCATGGCGCTTCCATCCCCTTGGCTGGTGATGGGTCCTGAGGTGTGCATATGACCCAGGTCTGGCCCAGGAGACATCTGGGGAAAGCTTCTGGGCCTCTGGGAAGACTTCGTCCTTGATTAGAGAGGCCTGTGTAGTGCCTGCCTTTTCTCTTTTAGATTAAAAAAATTGAGATTTAAAAAAATGCACTGTGAAGTGCACATGTCTTGATGAATTTTGGCATATGTACTCATGTTACTACTACTCGGATCAAAATATAAAACATTTCCAGCATTCTAGAAGGTTCCCTAATGCCCCACCAAGCCTGTAGCTCCTACCAGGGGTAACCATTATTCTGACTTGTGTCACCATAGTCAGTTTTGTCTTCTCTGTTCTCCATATGAGTGGGATCATCCAATATGTCTTCTTCCGTGTTTATCTTCCTTAGAAAAAATCTATCTATCTATCTATCTATCTATCTATCTATCTATCTACCTATCTATTAGAGCAGTTTTAAGTTCACAGCAAAATTTTCCTATATACCTCTGCTCCCACACATACATGGCTACCCCATTACCAATATCTCCATGTCTGGCCTCTTTTGCTGAACAGCATTATCCATGCTATTACTTGCGGCAATACTTAAATATTTTATTTTTTAAATTGCTGTGGGCTTTCCATTTGTGAATGCATCAAAATTTATTTATCCATGATGGACATTTGGGCCTCCTTTCCTGCCTTGGACAGCATTGTGGGAGGAGGTAATGCCTGGAGCTGTGACAGCCACATTGCTACTGTGAGACAATAAATGTTCAGACAAAAGCTGATAGATGATTAGCTAAGGATGGCAGGAAGGAAGGGAAAAAGGGACATAAGGCCTTTTGGAGCCCTTAAACTAACCCTGACCCTTTCTTTTAACTTAACTTGTTAAGCTAACATAAATGCCCTCATGGCTTGAGCCACTTTTATTCAGGTTTTCTATTTTTACTCAAGTTTTCTATTGTTTGCAACCAAAAAAAATCTGACACAGAATTCAGACAACCCTTCTGGACCCAGGTCATGGGACACCTTTTTCCATGGAGGCTTCCTTAAGGACTCTGGCCCTGCTTGGCCCCTCTCTTACTTTGGCCTCCTGTAGCCCTATGTGCCCCATCATTAATCATGAATTCTCTTACACCACCCAGTCTCATTTTCTTCCTACTAGAGCATCATCGGAATTATTCCCAGGGCCCAGAGCAACAGAATTGAGACCTTGCAGATTCAACATTTATGGTTTTGACTATTCATGGGCATCCAAGAAGGTCTACCATATATAGTTATTTGCAGTGTGCCTGAAGGATAAACTGGAACCCATTCTGTAGGGCTGATCTACAGGAATTTTTATCAGTCAGCCGGGCAGAGTACTGCCGAGATCCCCAGCCTTTGCCACTCACCTTGACTTTGACCCCTACTTGTAGTGGTGCAGGCATTCATGCAGCTATGTTCAAATCTCTCAGCAAAGCCAACTGGCCTAGTTCTGACCCCTCCTTCTCCAGGAAGCCTTCCCAGATATCCCCTCCGACCATAGGATGTTCCCATGACTAGTCTGCCACCTCTGAACTCCTGGGGGTCTGCACTTGTACTTGGAGGAACTGCATTTCGTCGCGAGTTCATTTGTTTATTCAGTGCTTACTTATCAAGCCCCTACAGTAAGGGACTATTTGAACCCCAGGGGATATAGCGGTGAATAAAACAAACCTGGGGCCTGCCCTCATGGAGGGTTTTGTCTAGCGGGGAGGTCGATGGCCTATCAGCCACAGATCAGATGGCTCTCAGGCTGGGCTGGGCTGGGATGGTGTGCTGCCAAGGGGACAGGGAGAGTAGGGCCAGTGGGCGGCAGCTGATATTTTCAGTAGGGTTTTCAGGAGGACTTCATTGGTAAGTGATGGCGTGAGCCCTGGGGGTGACAGGAAGGGCGTTCCAGGCGGAGGGAATGGAGCAGCTGGTGCAAAGACCTTAGGGTGTGGTGAGCGAGGAGGCCTGTGTGGCTGGTGCCGGGGTGAGAGGGGCAGAGGGGGATAGATGGGAGGTGAGGTCTGATCACGCAGTGCCTTGCAGGTCAAGGTGAGTGTTTCCGATTTGGCTCTGCGTGACATGGGAGGGGCTAGAAGCTTTGAACCTGACCTCCTTTTCAAAGAGCTCTCAGCAGGGAGTCCGATTGTGAGAGAGGGTGGTGCCAGGGTCTGTGGCCATAGGGGCGATTGCATAACCTGCCCTCAAATCTCAGTCCCGTCATTTCATGGTTACTTCACCTCTCTGTGCCTTAGTTTCCTCATCTGTAAAGTGAGGATAAGAATACCTACTTCACAGAGTCAGTGTGAAGATGAATGACAATATGGAAGGTGCTTTGAATAGGGCCTGGTGCACAGCATGTGGGACACATGTTAGCTTTTACTCGGGGGTGAAACCAGCAAGACCTGCTGTGTTAGGTTCTCCAGGAAACAGACCAATAGGGGACGTGTATGTGCGCGTGCGTGTGCGCGTGCACGCACACACACACACACACACACACACACACGCACACACACTTCTATGTGTATAAAAGGAGCCTTATTGTGCGGAGTTGGCTCACGTGATTATGGAGGGCTGAGAATTCCCACGGTGTGGGATTCTCTGCTGGAGACGCAGGAAAGGCAGTGATGAACCGCGGTCCGAGTCGGGGGAGCTCCGAGGGCAGAAGAGAGAAGATGAGGTATCCCTGATCAAGCAAGGAGGCAGGAAAAAAGGTTCAAATTCCTCCTTTCTCCTGCCCTCAACGGACTGGATGCTGCCCACTCACACTGGGAAAGGGTCGAAGCCCCTTTCCCAGACCGCTGCCCCCTGGAAAGAATGCTGACTCTGGCCACCTTGTGGCGGGTCAAGGGGACCCACAAAATTAGCCATCACACCTGCTCCGTATTCAGTGGGATTCACAAAAGGGTCAAGGATGATTCTGAAGTTTGAGTCCTGTGAGATGGAGAAATAGCAGGGTTGTGTTCGTGGGTGGGAGGCTGCGGGAGGTGAGTTTCTGATGGCTCCGAGGTGTCCCCTGTGCCTCAGGGGGACAGAGGGGCCCAGGAGGCGGTCGGCTATTCAGGTTGGGGGCTCTCAGGACACTGCTCATTTTAGTCCGTAGAATAGCTCACTGAGAGGGTGTGGTGTTTCACTAGGGTGACATGGTGGCTTGTAACGGAGTGGGCTTTTCAGGCCTCGAGAGACTCTTGACACCCGATCCCGGTCTACCTTTCTCCGGGTTGTAGTGAGATGGCCTTCTGGCAGATTCCGGTCCCAGCACAGCTCAAGGCCGGATCATGGGGCAGATGCTGGACTGCCTGGGGCTCAGCAGCGGGAAATCGGGAGGGGCTTGCCCTTGTGGGGAGGGGGCTAGAGACAGCCCTTCCTTTGTGCTCCTTTTTGAGGTCTGAGCCTCTGAGCCTTATCCTGATTCCTGGAACACCAGCCCCGAAGGCAGCCCTTGGGATGTCCCAAATGACAATTTTTAAAGATTTTATTTATTTATTTGACAGAGAGAGAAAGAGAGAGAGAGAGAGATCACAAGTAGGCAGAGAGGCAGGTGGTGGGGGGGGGGCGGGAAGAAGGCTCCCTGCTGAGCAGAGAGCCCGATGTGGGGCTCGATCCCAGGACCCTGAGATCATGACCTGAGCCCAAGGCCGAGGCTTTAACCCACTGAGCCACCCAGGCGCCCTGACAATCTTTCTTCTTTCCTCCTCCTTCTCCTTCTCTTTCTTCTCCTCCTTCTCCTTCTCTTTCTTCTCCTCCTTCTCCTTTTTTCTGGAATCAGCCTTAAAAGAGGATAGTAACTAACCATTTTTTATGTATCACACATCCATCCATCCATCCATCCATCCATATCTACCTATCTACGAGGGATTTGGGTATAAAATACATCATAGGACTTTAATTTTATTTATTATTATTATTTTTTAAAGACTATGTATTTGACATAGAGAGAGACACAGCGAGAGAGGGAATACAAGCAGAGGGAGAGGCAGAGGGAGAGGGAGAAGCAGGCTTCCCATCAAGCAGGGAGCCCAATTCGGGCCTCGATCCCAGGACCTTGGGATCATGACCCGAGCAGAAGGCAAACACTTAATGACTGAGCCATCCAGGCACCCCAGGACCTTAGTTTTAAAGGGAACTTTAGTTTCATGAAGCCCAGACTCTTCATTTTGCTGATGAAAAACACACAAAGCACAGAGAGGGAGTGACTCAAACGTAACATGGCGCCTTCTATCAATGTGGGTACTGGACCCCAGGTCCCCCGCTCCCACTGCCTCGCATTTCATCACAGCCATGCTGGTGAGCCTGGGGTGGGGCTGGGGTCCATCCCAGAGGGTCCTTCCTGAGGCTCGGGGCAGCCCACCACAGCTGGGCCTGCCCGGGGAGGGGGTGCTCTGCAGCCCTCAGCCCTCTAGCTTCAGCCCCTGCGATGCTCCTTGCCGTAGGGGAGTTGGCTATTAGGTAACAACGCTCTGGTGGGTTGTTTCTAGGTGTCACAGTAAGAAGAGCTACCATTTGTTGAATAGTTACCATGTGCCAGACACTGCACTTGACCCCCTTGGGAGATCAAGGTCAGGAGTCCACTGTCTGCGCAAATATCGCAGCTACCGAGCGGAGGGGTTGGGAGATCTAGCCCCGCTGTCTTCACTGGTCAGACTGCCGATCCTGGGGTGGAAGGCCCCTTGTGTGTCTGGGAGGAGCACCGGCCAGGGATCTCGAGGGGCCGGGCCCTCTGGCCAGCTATGCGACCTTGGCTCGCCCTGATTCCATTTCCTTACCCATGGCAGTCCTGGCCGGGTCTTTTTTGTGTCGTGCAGTGTGCTGTAAAGTGCTGCGGGCACTGGAAATGATGCCACCCCGGAGCTTGGCGCTCCTCTGGCTGGGTACCCAGCTAGTGGTAGGAGCTACCGCTAGTGTCCTTCCTCCACCTCCCTCCGCACCTCCGAGGGCGAAATGTGCCCGGGAGAGCCACGCCCGCGCCAGGGCTGGGCTGCGTCTGGTGTGCGGACTGCTGGCAGGAGCTTTGATCTCTTCTTTGCTGCGGAGGCCAGAGCACCAGGCGAGGAATCTGCTCTGCTAAGCCAGGCCTGGTGGCCCAGACAGTCACGTCTTTGTGAGCTCTGCCTTGGGGGATCCGCCCACAGAAACCTGTCCCCTCAGGACGGCCTCTGGAGGGGAACAATGAGCTTGTCGCGTTCAGGATAGAGCAGAGTCTGGGTGATTTGGAGGCAGACTCAGGAGCCCTGTTAGTGCTTGAGGAAGGAAAAGCCTCTAGACTGGCAGGGGTGGGAGCCTCTGGAATGTGCGGGAAGGGTGTTGTCTCCAGTGGCTGAATGATCAAGTCCCCACCTTCTTCTCTCATCCTGTGCCACCTTGTCCTTTGCTCCCTGTCTCCAGCCCACACTGACTGGGCTTCATCCTGCCTCAGGGCCTTTGTACGTGCAGAATCCTTTGCTTGAGATTTTAATTTTTCCAATGTGCAGAAAATGTCATTATTTAGATAAATTGCAGAGCCGTCTCTGAATGGATGCTAACATTTTGTTACTTTGCTTCAGCACACTTTCTTTTTTTGTTGTGGTAAACAACACAGAACATTAAATTCGTCGTCTTAGCCATGTTTAAGGGTACAGTTAAGTAGTGTTAAATATGCTTACGGTGTTGTGCAAACAGATCTCTAGAACTGTCTTATCTTCCAAAACTAAAACTCTCTATATACGCACTAAACTCTAAAAAATGGGGAATGCTTCACAAGTTTGCATTTATGCGCCTTCAGGGGCCGTGCTGATCTTCTCCACATCGTTACAGTTTCATTATAAGGGCTGACGAAGCCAGCATAGAACATTTGCTTCTTAATCATTGATATTGAAAATTCAAAAAGTAGAAAAGGATGTACAGTGGCCTCCTCTGTCCTTTAAGTGCCTTGATCCTGTCAGAGGCCTCTGGTGTTATGGTTTCTAGAATATTCTGTGCACATGGAAGCACGTATGTATCACACATGCATATGCATATGATAGCATTAATATTTATTAATGTTCTGCCTTTGCCTTTTGTAAAAAAAAAAAAACAACCTTTTATTTTAGAATAGCTATTGATTTACAGAAAAGTTGCAAAGATAGTCCAGAGTTGCTATACACCTTTCCCCCAGTTTTCCCTGTTGGTAGCGTCTTTCATTAACAGGGTCCATTTCCCACCACGGAGGCACCAACACTGCACTACTCCTTACTAAGCTCCGCAGTTTATTCTGATTCACTAGTTTCCCCCTAAAGTGCCCTTCCTGTTCTAGCATGCCATCCGGGGCACCCCATTCTGTGCAGCTGTCATGTCTCTTTGGCCTCTGCTGGTCTGTGACAGTCTCTCAGACTCTCCTTGTTTGTGATGACCTTGACCGTCTTGAAGAGTATTGGTTACATATTGTGTAGACTGTCCCTCAGTTTGGCATTGTCTGATGCTTTTTCCATGCCAGGCTGGGGTTATGGGTTTTGGGGAGGAAGACCACAGAGATGAATTGTGCTTCTTGTCACATATTGGGGGGCACATGTCATCAGTCATCAACATGGCTTTTCACTGTGATGTTACCCTTGACCATTCGGTTAAGATCGTGTTTCTAGGTTTCTCCGCCGTAAAGTTATTTCCTTGGACCCTTTTTAATGTGCTGTTCTTTGGAAGGAAGCTGGGATGTGGAACCCACACTTAAGGAGGGAGGAGTTAAGCTCCCCCTCTTTGAGGTGGGGAAGAAGCTACATAAACTCTTTGAAATCTTTTGCATGGGGATCTGTCTCTTCTCTCCTATTCATTAATTTTCCAATTCAATCACTTATTTGCATCAGTATGGGCACATGGATATTTATTTTATGCTTTGGGTTATAATCCAAAAATTTATAGAGATTACATATCCATGTGTGTGTGTTTGTGTGTGTGTGAGTGTGTGTGTGAGTGTGTGTGTGTGTATGGAAAAGATGAGATTTAGAGTAGGAAACCAGTAGTTTCTTTTTTTTTTTTAAATTAAGGTGAAATTTACATAACACACCACTAATCATTTCAAAGCAAAAAGTTCAGTGACACTTAGTGCATTTGCAATGTTATGTAATGTTTGTATAGTTCCAAAATATTTTCCTCATCTCCCAAGGGAAACTCTTGCCCAGTAAGCATTTACTCTTCATGCCCCTACGTCCCTTCTGTCCCTGCCAACCACCCATCTGCTTTCTGTCTATAGATTTACCTGTTCTGGATATTTCCTTAATACATCTATTACCACCCCCCCCTCTCTTTTTAAATTAACAAATAATGTATTATTTGTTTCAGGGGTACAGGTCAGTGATTCATCAGTCTTATACAATGCACAACATTCACCATAGCACATACCCTCCCCAGAGTCCATCACCCAGCCACCCCATCCCTCCCACCCCCCTCCATTCCATCAACCCTCAGTTTGTTTCCTGAGATTAAGAGTCTCTTATGGTTTGTCTCCCTATCTGGTTTTGTCTTGTTTCATTTTTCACTCCCTACCCCTATGATCTTCTGTCTTATTTCTCAAATTCCTCATAACAGTGAGATCATATGTTAATTTTCACTCTCTGACTTATTTCACTCAGCATAATACCCTCTAGTTCCATCCACGTCGTTACAAATGGCAAGATTTCATTTTTTGTTGGCTGCATAATATTCCATGGCATATATATGCCACATCTTCTTTATTTATTCATCTGTTGATGGACATCTAGGCTTTTCCCATAGTTTGGCTATTGTGGACATTGTTGCTATAAACATTGGGGAGCACGTGCCCCTCCAGATCACTACATTTATATCTTTAGAGTAAATACCCAGTAGTGCAATTCCTGGGTCATAGGGTAGCTCTATTTCCAACTTTTTGAGGAACCTACATACTGTTTTACAGAGTGGCTGCACCAGCCTGCATTCTGATCAACAGCATAGGAGGGTTCCCCTTTCTCTGCATCCTCATCAACATCTATCATTTCCTGATTTGTTAATTTTAGCCATTCTGACTGATGTGAGGTGGTATCTCATCAAGATTTTGATTTGTATTTCCCTGAGGCCAAGTGATGTTGAGAACTTTTTTACGTGTCTGTTGGCCATTTGGATGTCTTCTTTGCAGAAATGTCTGTTCATGTCTTCTGCCCATTTTTTGACTGGATTATTTGTTCTTTGGGTGTTGAGTTTGATAAACTCTTTATAGATTTTGGATACTAGCCCTTTATCTGATATGTCATTTGCAAATATTTTCTCCCATTCTGTCGGTTGTCTTTTGGTTTTGTGGACTGTATCCTTTGCTGTACAAAAGCTTTTTAATTTGATGAAGTCCCAATAGTCATTTTTGCCCTTGCTTCCCTTGCCTTTGGTGATGTTTCTAGGAAGAAGTTGCTGTGGCTAATGTCAAAGAGGTTGTTGCTTGTGTTCTCCTCAAAGATTTTGATGGATTCTTGTCTCACATTTAGGTCTTTCGTCCATTTTGAGTCTATGTTTGTGTGTGGTATAAGGAAATGGTCCAGTTTCATTCTTCTGCATGTGGCTGTCCAATTCACCATTTGTTGAAGAGACTGTTTTTTTTACACTGGACATTCTTTCCTGCTTTGACAAAGATTAGTTTACCATAGAGTTGAGGGTCAATTTCTGGGCTCTCAATACTGTTTTATTAATCTATGTGTCTGTTTTTGTGCCAGTACCATACAGTCTTGATGATTACAGCCTTGTGATAGAGCTTGAAGTCCAGAATGTGATGCCACCGGCTTTGATTTTCTTTTTCAACATTCCTCTGGCTGTTGGGGGTCTTTTCTGGTTCTATACAAATTTTAGGATTATTTGTTCCATTTCTTTGAAAAAAGTTGATGGTATTTTGATAGGAATTGCATTAAGTGTGTAGATTGCTCTAGCATAGAGCTTTTCACAATATTTACTTTTCCAATCCATGAGCATGGAACATTTTCCATTTCTTTGTGTCTTCCTCAATTTCTTTCATGAGTATTCTATAGTTTTCTGAGTACAAATTCTTTGTCTCTTTGGTTAAATTTATTCCTAGCTATCTTATGGTTTTGGGTGCAATTGTAAACGAGATCAATTCCTTAATTTCTCTTTCTTCTGTCTTGTTGTTGGTGTATAGAAATGCAACCAATTTCCATGCATTGATTTTATATTCTGACACTTTACTGAATTCTTGTATGAGTTTTAGCAGTTTTGGGGTGGAGTCCTTTGGGTTTTCCACGTAAAGTATCATGTCATCTGCAAAGAGTGAGAGTTTGACTTCTTCTTTGACAATTTGGATGCCTTTTACTTCTTTTTGTTGTCTGATTGCTGAGGCTAGGACTTCTAGTACTATGTTGTATAGCAGTGGTGACAGTTGACATCCCTGCTGTGTTCCTGACCTTAGGGGAAATGCTTTCAGTTTATCCTCATTGAGGATGATATCCACTGTGGGTTTTTTGTAGATGGCTTTTATGATATTTAGGTATGTACCCTCTATGCCTACACTGTGAAGAATTTTAATCAGGAAAGATGCTGTACTTTGTCAAATGCTTTTTCTGCATCTGTTGAGAATATAGTATGGTTCTTGTCTTTTCTTTTATTAATGTATTTATCACATTGATTGATTTGCAGATGTTGAACCGATCTTGCTGCCCAGGAATAAATACCATTTGGTAATGGTGAATAATCCTTTTAATGTACTGTTGGATCCTATTGGTTAGTATTTTGGTGAGAATATTTGCATCCATATACATCAGGGATGTTGGTCTGTAATTCTCCTTTTTGATGGGGTCTTTGTCTGGTTTTGGGATCAAGATAATGCTGGTCTCATAAAATGAGTTTGGAAGTCTTCTTTCCATTTCTATTTTTTGGAATAGTTTCTGGAGAAAAGGTATTAATTCTTCTTTAAATGTTTGGTAGAATTCCCCTGGGAAGCCATCTGGCCCTGGGCTCTTGTTTTTTGGGAGATTTTTGATTACTGCTTCAATTTCTTTACTGGTTATGGGTCTATTCAGGTTTTCTATTTCCTCCTGGTTCAGTTTTGGTAGTTTATACGTCTCTAGGAATGCATCCATTTCTTCCAGATTGTCTAATTTGCTGGCATAAAGTTGCTCATAATATGTTCTTATAATTGTTTATATTTTTTTGGTTGTGATCTCTCTTCTTTCATTCATGATTTTATTAATTTGGGTCATTTCTCCTTTCTTTTTGATAAGTCTGGCCAGGGGTTTATCAATCTTATTAATTATTTCAAAGAACCAGCTCCTAGTTTCGTTGATATGTTCTACTGTTCTTTTGGTTTCTATTTCATTGGTTTTTACTCTGATCTTTATTATTTCTCTTCTCCTGCTGTTTTTAGGTTTTATTTACTATTCTTTTTCTAGCTCCTTTAGGTGTAGGGTTGGGTTCTGTATTTGAGAATTTTCTTTGAGAAAGGCTTGTATTACTATATACTTTCCTCTTAGGACTGCCTTTCCTGCAGCCCAAAGATTTTGAACAGTTGTGTTTTCATTTTCATTTGTTTCCATGAATTTTTAAAATTCTTCTTTAATTTCCTGGTTGACCCATTCACTCTTTAGTAGGGTGCTTTTTAGCCTCCATGTTTTTTTGAATTTTGTACAACTTTCCTCTTGTGATTGAGTTCTAGTTTCAAAGCACTGTGGCCTGAAAATATGCAGGGGATGATTCCAGTCTTTTGGTACCTGTTGAGACATGATTTGTGACCCAGGATGTGATCTATTCTCAAAAATGTTCCATGTGCACTAAAGAAGAATGTGTATTCTGTTGCTTTGGGATGGAATGTTCTGAATACATCTGCAAAGTCCGTCTGGTCCAGTGTGTCATTTAAAGCCTTTATTTCCTTGTTGATCTTTTACTTAGATGATCTGTCCATTTCAGTGATGGGGGTGTTAAAAGTTCCCTGCTATTATTGTATTATTGTCAATGTGTTCCTTTGATTTTGTTATATGGCTTATGTAATTGGCTGCTTCCATGTTAGGGGCATAGATATTTAAAATTGTTATATCTTCTTGTTGGATAGACTCTTTAAGTATGGTATAGTGTCCTTCCTCATCTCTTATTATAGTCTTTGGCTTAAGATCTAATTTCTCTGATATGAGGATTGCCACCCCAGATTTCTTTTGATGTCCATTAGCATGGTAAATTTTTTCCACCCTGTCACTTTAAATCTGGAGATATTTTCTGGGCTAAAATGAGTCTCTTGCAAATAGCATATTGATGGGTCTAGCGTTTTTATCCAATCCAATATCCTGTGTCTTCTGATTAGGGCATTTAGCACATTTACATTCAGGGTAACTATTGAGAGATATGAATTCAGTGCCATTGTATTGCTTGTAAGGTGACTGTTACTATATTTTGTCTCTGTTCCTTTCTGGTCTATGTTACTTTTAGACTCTCTCTTTGCTTAGAGGACCCCTTTCAATTATTTCCTGTAGGGCTGGTTTGGTGTTCACAAATTCTTCTAGTTTTTGTTTGTCCTGGAAGATTTTTATCTTTCCCTCTATTTTCACTGACAGCCTAGGTATATATGATATTCTTGGCTGCATATTTTTCTCATTTAGTGCTCTGAATATATCATGCCAGTCCTTTCTGGCCTGCCAGGTCTCTGTGGATAGTTCTGCTGCCAAGCTAATGCTTCTACAATTGTAGGTTACAGACCTCTTGTCCTTAGCTTCTCTCAGGATTTTCTCTTTGTCTCTGAGACTTATAAGTTTTACTATTAGATGAGGGAGTATTGACCTATTTTTATTGGTTTTGAGGGGGATTTTCTGTGCCTCCTAGATTTTGATGCTTGTTTCCTTCCCCCAATTAGGGCAGTTCTCTGCTATAATTTGCTTCAATATACCTTCTGCCCTCTCTCTCTTTCTTCTTCTTCTTCTGGGATCCCAATTATTCTAATATTGTTTCATCTTAAGGTGTCACTTATCTCTTGAATTCTCCCCTTATGATCCAGTAGTTGTTTATCCCTCTTTTTCCTCAGCTTCTTTATTCTTCATCATTTGGTCTTCTATAGCACTAATTCTCTCTTCTGTCTCATTTATCCTGGAGTTAGAGCCTCCATTTTTTAATTTCACATCCTTAATAGCCTTTTTGGTATTTCTAACCCACCCAAGTACAGTGAATTCAGGCTGCAAACCCTCTTAATAAGTTTGGCTTATAGCTACAAATTCTAAGAGAGGCTTCCCCCCTTCCATTCATTGCCAATGTTCAGTTTAAGCAATTTGCCTGGTAGTCCCTAGGGAGTAGAGGGTAGAGCACTTTTGTTCTAGTTCACGTTTACACCAGGGTGTAACTTGTTGGGGTATTGGCTTTATGTGGTGAGGGTTTTCTCCTAGAGTTATCATCTTATCATCTTGGGTGGGCTCTGGATTTTGTCTCTGATCTTCATTTCACGTAGCTTTAGAACATCATTAATATCTCTGAGTTCATGTTCACGTAGTTTTTGTTAGGAATATGCCTAACCTTTTTGAGAGTTAATGGATGTGATTAAAGTATTTTTTTCTATCTAGCATGTTTGGTTGATTTTGGTTGGAGGGTCTAAAGAGTGTTTAGTATAGCATTGTGTTAGAAACCCAAGATCTCCTTTTCCCTGTTAGAAAGGGAAAGAGATCTAACCCAAGATCTCCTTTTCCCTCCTTTTCCCCATTTTCCTCCTTTTCCAAATGCAGGGAGAGAGTCTGAGAAACTGTCACAGCCAAGAGGAACTTAAGGAGGAGACATGATAATTAAATGTAATACATCCTAGATGGGCTCCTAGAGCCAAAATAAAAGAACATGAATGGGGCACCTGGGTGGCTCAGTCAGTTAAGTGTCTGCCTTCGGCTCAGGTCATGATCCCAGGGGTCCTTAGATTGAGTCCCATGTTGGGCTCCCCGCTTAGCAGGGAGTCTCCTCCTTCTCCCTCTGCCCCTCTCTCCACTTGTGCTCTCTGTCTCTCAAAAAAAAAAAAAAAAAAGAACATTAAGGCAAAACTAATAAAATCTAAAGTATGAAGTTTAGTTTAAAAAAAGGAGGGTGCCTAGGTGGCTCAGTTGGTTGGGTGACTGCTTTTGGCTTTTTCCCCCCCTTTTCACTGTTAGATCCTTTTCCATTCTTTAGTAGAAACCTGTGAAATCAGTTTCTGGGTAGCTTCTCTTCTTAATATGTTATTATTTTTTGATGTGCAATTTGGGGACACTGTCAGATATAATTATCATAACATTGAACCTTTCATTTAGGCTGAATTTCATTCATTCATTCATTCACTTATCATTTGTTCATCAAATTTTACTGAACCTATGTTAAAGGCCAGGCTTTTTGTTAAGTCCTGGGGATTCAGGGTGGACAAGCCAGACTCGACCCTTGCCTGGCCTCATCAAGCTCACAGCCTGGTGACTTGAATTTATAGTACAGTACTAAGCACTTTACACACATTATTTAATGTAATCTTCATAACAACACTGTGGGTTGTGTATAATCATTTTACAAATTAGGAAAAGAAGGCACAGAAAAATTATACAAATCGCCTAAGGTCACACAGCTAATAAGATGTATATCAGAGACTTGAACCTAGGCCTGTCTGGCTACAAAGCCTTTGTACTTAACCATTTTTCTGCTTTCTGTTATGCCAAGAGAGGGCACTGTTGGGTATGCCAGAAAGAAAGTGACTTTTTGCTTACCTGTGTGGAGGGATATGCAGGTAGAGCCATTGTTAGTTTTCTTTTTGTTGTTGTTGTTGTAATTAATCTTTTTTTAAAATTTAAATTCAATTAGCCAATGTATAGTACATCATTAGTTTTTGATGTAGTGTTCAATGATATTTTGGGATCAAAAATGCTTGCGAACTACTTAATATGGACTCAGAGGAGAAATTTCTTCTCTATTTTCATCTGTAAAATGAGAATAATAGTTGCTACTTTGTAGGGTTATTATGAACAGTAAAGGCATCTAACGTTGTTAGTTTTTTTATGATGAATTTAAGTCAGGTTTAACACATGATCAGAGTTTGGAGTTCCAAGGTATGGGAGTGAGGCAGAGGAAAGTTCATCTTCAGGACCTCTGTAGCAGATGTGGAAGACAACCAGGACAAAGGAATTAATAGCATCTCAGAGCAGTGTCATGGGGCTGTGGTGTCGCTGTTGTCACTTCTGGAAAACACACCTTACATAGCAATGGTGTCAGAAGCCAAGTCTTCTTTGGAATGTGAGGCTAGCTGGTTCCCTGGATAAAAATTCAAGAGACTTTAAGGGCAAGACCCTTCCCCTCACTGGACCTCCGTGTCCTCATCTATATAATGAGGACATTCAACCTTTCCACCTCTGCACACTATAGTCCGGTGATTCTATGAGATGCCCAGAGAGGGACCTTTTTCTGTGCTGTGTCCAGGGAAGATCAGGTGGTAGGAAGTTAGGGAGCCAGAGACCTATCTCTTCCTGTCCCCAACCAATGTCCCTGTTTTAGGTACAGTCAGGTTTTCACCTGGAGCACGTGTAGCACCCCATGTCTCAATGCCACAGTCACATCCTTCCCAAATCGGCGTGTATTGTGCCTCTTCCAAGTAGCCCTCCTTGATCTTCCTGCTCTGAGATTCCCAGAACATGTTGCCTGGCCTCCTCCACATCACCCACATTTCTTTCTTGTTTGATTGTCTAATTTCCTGAAGGTCAGGACTGGGTCTTCTGTACCCCTGTACCCCACCTCACCACATCATCCCCACCCCGGCATCCAGAGCAATTCCTGATGAATGTGAAAGACAGGAAATTGGTTCTAAATAAGTCTGTTGAAGGATTTTAAAGATGGGTAGCTTTTCTATGTTATATATGATGTAAAAAGATTTTTATAGCATATAAACATAAAATAGTATTTCTCTGGATTTTAGATGTTTGTGGTAGAAATTTCATAAATTTTAGAAGTGTAATGACGAGAAGAACCATGCTCACAGTCCCTTCCGTCCCCTTTGTCCCATCACCCAAGGAAAGCCATTGTCAGTGGCCTGGTGGATTTCATTCCCATCTTTCTTCTCCCTGTGACTGTACTGGCTTCCTCCTGCATATGTAGTTTGCTCCTCTGTGCTTATCACTCAGGAGTCTTTGGGGGACTTTCCCCATAGCCTTCAGTGTTCTTTGAGAACATGGTATTCAGTTGGGTGTTTCAAACCTATTGAGGTCCCAGCTGTGAGGAGCTGAGCTGTGCAGAGGAACTACTGAGAGGCTTGTGGGCTGGGAGCTTGGAAGTAGACCATCTCGATTACCTCCTTGACCGCCGTTTATGGGGTGCCCACCGTGAGGCCAGGCACTGCCAGCTGCTCCCCTAATCCTTCCCTGACCCCTGCCCCGGCCAGTCTGAGAGGACGGTTCTGCGGAGACAGAAACTCTGGAAGGCTCAGAGAGGTGAAGTGACTTGCTGAGAGTCAGCCAGCTAGTGAATGGTGGATGAAGGTGCCTTCTTCTCGGCCTCCTGCAGCGATCTGGTCAGTGCTGCTGGCACACCAGGGGGAAGCAAAGAGTGGCCTCTTGAAGCAGTAACCCCTATGGTTGGGCTGCTGCTGGGGCAAAGCTGGCCATGCTGGGGTGGGGGAGAATTGGACCCCTGCTCAGTCTGGAGCTTTCACTTCCTGCCCGACGACTCCTGGGGCACCGCCTCCCCGCCCAGCATGTTAGCTATGAAATTAACCGGCCCGGGATCAGAAGCTCACAGCTCTGTGCTCAGGGTCGCAGGGGAGCCACCTCCCACCCGGTGGGAGCTGGGGGGACGTGGAGGGAGTCTGTGGGGCCGCAAGCCGTGAAACCTCTCCGATTACTCCTCTCCATTGAAGAGTCTTGGGTGATTCATTAGCATGGACAAGAGGATGATTAGTTGGCTAATTATGAAGGGGGAAAGAACCTCCCAAGCTATCCGGTACCCCGGGGACACAGAGAACCACTGTCCTCCCCCAGACCTTTCCCACTCTTGTTCTCCAGAGATTTGGGGTTTCTCCCCTCTGTGATAAAGACTCCTATCTGTGCTGGTGGGGATATCATTTGTCACCCTCAAAATCTGGGCCAAGAATGTGGGGGGTGGTTTACTGTGTGTAGTAATGGCTATTCCATGAATTGGCATCTTTTCCACCCACAGGCTTAAAAACTTCCTGGTTATAATTAAAACCATTTCTAACTGGTTTGACACGTATTGGGGGGCTGCCCACCCTCAGCCGAGTTGCCGAGGGCAGAGCCAGAAAGCTGAGCTCTAGTCCGCCCTCAGCCCCTGTGGCCATTAGCTACGCTTAATCGAGAACCTCATGGTTAGAAATCCCTGGCCCGTGAAGGAGAGGGCTGCTCCTTCTCTGGTCATCGTGCTCATGTCCTGATTCTCTTCCAGGGCTTCCTCTTCCATTTTGCTGGGAAGACTGGACAGCGGTCACAGAGGGGGGATAGTTCCAGCCTGAACCCATAAGATGTTTGGATTAGAACATATTTTCACATGTTGATGGTGAAGGGACCTTAGCCATCATTTAATTGTGTGGTTTTCAACTCTTGGGGAGACTTTCAAAAACATACATACGTGCCTGAGGCTCACCTTGCCTCATTGACTCAGTCTCCCTACTCAGGTGGGTGCTTTGAAAAGGTCTCATGGGTGTTTTTTTTTTTAATTGAAATTTTATTTTATTTAAAGATTTTATTTATTTGAGAGAGAGAGAGAGTGAGAGAGAGCATGAGAGGGGAGAAGATCAGAGGGAGAAGCAGACTCCCCATGGAGCTGGGAGCCCAATGCGGGACTTGATCTCGGGACTCCGGGATCATGACCTGAGCCGAAGGCAGCCGCTCAACCAACTGAGCCGCCCAGGCGCCCTTAATTGAAATTTTAATTTTGAGTTGCAGATTCACTTTCAGTTGTAAGAAATAATACAGAGCAATCATTCAGTGGGTGGAAAACACGACTTAGGTCCTCAGGGTTTACCTGGTCCGGAGAAGGTCTGCCCGGAGTTCTTCTGGAGAAACTGCTGCAGAGAAAACCTCAAGATGTTGATGAACCAGAGGGAGGAAGGGAGAGACCCCTTCTCTCGGTGGAATCCCCAGCAGAGTGCCCACTGCTCTATTTGCACAAGAAACAGCTCAGCTCGCCCAGTGGGTCCCAGATCTGGCTGATCATCGTAATCATCTGGACGGGTTGTAAGAATATAAATTCCTAGGCGCCCTCTCAGAGACTCAAAGTCATCAGGTCCGGTTGTGGGACCTGGGAATCTGTCATTAAGAAAAGCCCCAGGGGGGGGGTTCCCTCCCAGAGGCCGTATCACAGACCAGCATTTGAGAACTTCAGCTTGATCTTATAAAAGGCATCATCTCCTATCGTCCCAAGTGGTGTCCCTCCCTGGTGTCTGACCCAATCATACAGACATTAATAAGAACAAGGGATGTTTATTAGGCATTTCCTTTATGCCAAGAAGTAGTGGAAGCATTTGCAAACTCATATGCATTATCTGTGCTCATGTATTTAGTTATATTATGTAGAGTCATCTGTGTGAGTCATCTGTGTGGGTCTACAAACACGTATTCTCTTTCCAAGAGCCCTGTGGGCTAAAGGCTGTTAACATCCCCATTTTACAGATAAGTAGGTGAGCCCTTGAGAGGTGAGGGAAGCGGCAGAGCTGCCTGAGGCTGGGCCGCAAGGTGCCCACAGGTTAGGGCAAGCCCATAGCCCAGGTGCCAGCAGAAGGCTCGGAGGGCTCCAGCAACACTCACAAGTCACACGTTTGGAATCAAGAAAGACTGCATGGAGGAGGCAGCCTTGGCTAGTCCCCATTGTCCTTGGACAGGAAACACCTAACTCGTGATGACAGCCTGCTTGACACTGGCTTCCTTCCCTGCCCTGAGACCTCTGCTTTGCCAACACGAGGCGTGTGGCAGCCGGGGCCAGGTGGCACCTTCGGACTCAGGAGACTAAACCCCCTTAGCGGTCCTTTAGGTCCCTCCTTAGCAGTCACTTCCTCCTGCCCTCTCTGTCCCTGGCAAGTTCCGCGTTCCCAGGGCTCTGCTGGGCTCCAGCTCCGTGCGGGGGGGCGGGGGGGGGTTGAGATAAGTGACCCCATCAGGGCTTGAGATGTGAGAACAGGAAATGGTCTGAGGGTCGCAGTCACAGTTTCGAGTTACACACGAGGGGCTTTCTGAGGTGAGTTTCGGGACGGAGTGGCTGGCGCTTTAGCTACTGCATGGGCTCCAGGACTAGCCAGACCCCCAGCCAAGCAAGGCAAGGCTCTGTGATCTCTGGCAGGCTCCTCGGCCTCTCTGATCTCTCTGGTCTGTCATTACCCCGGAGGTAGGGGCGCTGACAGCAGCCCCGGGCTTACGAGGTTGTGTGACTGAGACCGGAGTGCCAACCATCTAGCATGGGAACCGCATATCAGAAGCACTTCATACATGTCTGTTTTATTAGTATTTAGAGACCCTTAAGGACACATTAGACACCCACTTCTTATTATTTTCAGCCTCAAAAATTGAAGTGGTGGGGCTGTGTTATGGGAAGTTAGCATTTATTTCCTTTTTTTCTTTTTTAATTCACCAAACATTTATGAAGCACCTACACTCCAGGCTCAGTCCAGGGGACAGAGCTGTGACCAGGTGGCCATAGTCCCTGCCGGCTGGAAGCTCCAGCCTAGAGGGGAACAGAAGTCACAGGTCCTGGGCTGGGGTGGGAGGGCACAAGGAGCTCCCTGGGCACTCAGCAGCAGGGACTCAGAACTTTTTGGAGTGGGGGTGGGGAGAACCAAGCCCAGGCCTCCTATGACGGTAGGCATTGGTGAGCTGGGATCAGGGCTGGGAAGCCGGGTGAGGGAATGGTATTCCAGGCAAAGGGAACTGCAGTGGCAGAGGCTGAGAGGGGAGAGGAGAATGCAGTGTGTCCCAGGACCAAAAGCCTGTGGGGAGGGCCGTGAAGCTGGAGAGACTCTCACAGCAGTTCTGGGAGGTCACAAGCCTGTTCCCCATGAACCTTTACTGGAGGGAGACCAGCAGCCTGGCTGAGAAGCGAGGGAGCCCAGACCAAAGCTCTCCAGGGCCCTGTGGGGCTCCTTAGCTGCACCTTCGCCATCAGCCTCTTGGGTGGAAACAAGCCCCTACCTGTGTCCCGGCCTCCTTTGTGTGTGCTTAAGTAACTCCTGGGCTTCATCGCTATTTTCTCTGGCCTGGGTTTCTGTTCCAATTATCCTTGGCACCCTTCTCTCTCTCCCCATTCCCCATTATTTAATTTAAAACCATTCATCTAATTAGCATCTGTCGGGATCGTTCTGGTGTGGTTTTGCCTGGAAGGACTGGCCTGCGTTGGGCGACATCTTGGATTTTCTTCCAGCTCCAAGACTCCACCATGGGGTTCCCACATTTATTTTGGCCCAAGAATGTTCTGAGGCAGAGATCGGAGACCAGGAATTTGGTAGCTTTGTTGTCTCTGGGGCCGGCTGTTTCTGGCAGCAGGGGTGAGTCCTTTGCCTTGGTAGTCAGCCCTTTCTCCATCCAGAAAGGGGCCAGCCCTAGGTGCCCACCTGGCTGAGGGAACATTGAGGGGACCAGTAAATTTGCAACGTGTTTGGCATTTAATTTTCCAGTTCCCTTCTTCAGACTCTGAGGCTCCTCTCCTATGCCACCAACTCCCCCATCTTTTTTCCCTAATATTCTTCTGCATTTGTTGTGTTTCTTGACCTCAATAGGGAGAGGTGGCAGGAATCAGCAGGAATCTCCCTCTTCACTGTCCTTTGTGCTTGTCTCCTCCCCCGACTTGTCCTATTTGATCTTCTCTGAGCCTTCATTAGGTTCTTTTGTTCCCAAATTCACTTTAATGGCTGAACTGTGCAAAACTGTCAAATAAAAAATCAGCCCCCCACAAAAGGCCCAGAATGTAGAATCAAGGAGATGAGTTTGCCTCCTGTAACTCTCATGCATCTGTGTACCACTTAAGAAACCTTCTGAGCCTCAGTTTCCTCATAGTAAAATGGAAAACAACAACAACAACAACAACAACAACAACAACAACAACAAACAAACCACCTAACATTCATTGTACTCACTCTCCACCAGGCACTGGGGTAAGTCTCTTGCACTGTGACCTCAGCAAATTCTTACAGTAAACCTGCCGGCATGAGCATTCTCATTTTACAGACACAAAAACCGAGGCTGAGAGATTACCTGAGCTGTCCAAGGTCATAGAGTGGCAAAGTCAGGACTTGAACCCAGGTCCATTGTGGTCCCAAAGCCCATATAATATTCTGCACTAAGGTTGCTCAGAGCTTGGAGGGGGTCACAAATGCCTGTGCCCACTTACGTAACTCTACTGCTAAAGATCTGTGACAAGGATCTGGAAGCCTGGAGGAAGCAGTTCTCAGTCATGAGTTTGGCACCATGAGATTTGTGTCCTAGAGCAGAGTGCCATGTAGATAGATATTAATTAAGAGTATGAATGAGAAACCAGAAGAAGGAAGCAGGGAAGTCTGAAAGGTTGTACCCTGTGGTTGTTTTGCTGCAAGCTGTTGGGTTTGCCACATTGACATCATCTGTAATGTGGCAGTGGGGTTTTTCTTTGCAAGCTAATGCAAGGGTTGGATTTATTCCATTTCAGGGAATAGACTAATGGCTGTTGGTGAAAACATTTTCTGGGAATCAGATATTTGGATTCGTTCTTCTTTTTAGGATCTCTGGAAAAGGGGAGGTAAGGGATAAACGGTCACTGGAAAAGCATTGTTGCTATTAGCCCTTCATGTCCCAAGCCTTGGAGACCCCGCACTTGGGTCAGGAAGGCAAATGGAGGTGACTTGGAGACACCAGAGAGAAGCTCTATTGAGTAAAAAGGACCATTGAGACCAAGTCATTTCTCTGACCACAATTCTCTTTAAGAACAGTGTGGCTCTTTCTTAAGACCAACCGATGTGTGGAACCTCGTCCAGGCCACATTCTCTGGGGACAACCCGGCGGGGGGTGGGGGGGATTAGAACTACCACTGGCACCACAGCGCCTGTCCTCTGTGGGAGGAGGGGAGTCATGCGGATGTGTTGGTTGGGATGTGTCTTGAATGTGTCTGTCGGGCAGGAAATAGCTGTTCAGGAGGAAAGAACATCTCAGCGTGAACTTGCTTACTCAGAAGGAACAAGAAGCCAGAGTTAGGGAGGGTGAAGGAAGGGAGCAAGAGTAGGGACTCTAGGTGGTGTGAACTTGGTTGGGGTGACTTCTCATCTTTAAAGAGGGGAAGGTGGGTCCTGGTCCCAGAACTCCCTTTGCCCCAATAGTATCTCCCAAGGGATAACTGCTCAGATCTTTGATTGAGAAACAGGCCTGGTCTTGCTTTGAAGAAGGTCCAGTTTTGGGCTCCGTTCACTATATCCGGGTACTTTCTAAAACCAATGACTGGCTCCAGATCCCCAAAGCACCACGAATGTGTAAAGATGGGGTACGAGAAGCAGCAAGGAGCCGGGTACCTAGTGGTTCTCCAGACCACAGAATAAGGGCCACGGGAGGCCAGTAAAGGGGTACCCATGGAGGGCTGGGTATTTGGCAAAGGATTTTTTAAAAGAGGCAAGACTTGAACTAGGTCAGGAAAGATGGGCAGACATCAGGATCCCCCCAAAACACATTCCTCCAAAAACATTAAAGGCGACGGTTACCTCTTGTTTGTGCCCTGAATAAAGAGCACAAAAATATGTTTGGTGAGATCGAAGTATCTGAAAGCAGCTCGCTGTATCAGACAGTTCTCCGAGGACTTTGGGACTGGCAGCCATAGGTCCTGTCCTCTGAGACTCTAAGGAAATAAAGGAAACCGGCCACCAGCGATGGCCTTTTTAGCATTAAGTTAGCCCAGGGGTACTGGAATCTTCTGCCACAGTAATGAAATTTGGATGTGGTGGATCCACATCAGATCCAAGTTCCTCAGAAGGATCCCCAGAGGTGCCAAGCCAGGACCCCCAAACTAGCTGTATCTCAGCTGTACTTCTGGGGAGCTTCCAATAGGGATCCCCCTGCAGACATGCAGAATCAGAACCTCTTGGAGAGGGACCCTGGGATCTGTAACTTGAAGATTCTGAAGTAGGCCCAGGGTGGGGTCTGTATTGGGAGATCCCTCCTCCGGGCCCCTCACCATGTGAAGCATTTGACCTGGACCTTCTACATTTCTCCAGCGGCCTCCCCGGCCCCGTGTGAGCCTCTGGTCTGGGCTCAGGACTGCGATGTTGTAGGAAACGTGGGCGGCCCTCTCCCCACTTTGGTGTGGGGTCCCCAACACTGCATCTCAGTAGCTCTGGTCCGAGGAAAGCGGGCCCACTCGACCTTCCCCAAGCTCTTCTCTGAAGCAAGAGCCGTTTGGCATTCAGAATTATCCTTTGTCCCGTGGGGAGACACTAGGACATGGCTAAATGCAGTTGTGAAATCAATTTTTCTCAGATTAGGATCATATAAGACAATTCCTTGGTATTCAAATTATTGTAATGACTTGAGTCCCACTTCAAAGGGGGCTAATTTAATAATAAGAAGAGCTGGGGCTCTGAGGGACCATAATTAGATTTCTTTCCACACCCCCTCATGCTGTTTTTTTTTTTTTTTTTTTTTTTGTGAAGAGCGGCCAGGGCCGCTAGATTGTGTTATGTTTGGGTCCAGCATGAAGAAACTTGGAAGCCAAGCCTGGCTGGGGAAGGCCATCCATCTGACTCAAGTCTGACAACTCAGATCCTGCTCCCAGCAGGAGAGGGGCCTGACCACCATGAAAGTCAATAAGATTTAGGGTGGCAGGGGTGGGGAGTGGGGAGGGAGGAGGTCTAGGGTGGCAGAGGCCTTCCTATTCCAGTTTGGTGAGACGGCGGTGCGGGGGGCGGGCAGTTAGGTGAGTGAGATCTGGAGCTGCATTGTGTCTGGATCCCAACCCTTCCCTTTCCCACCTATGTGACCCTGAGGATGTGGCTTTACCTCTCCACACCTCAGTTTCCTTATCTGTGAAACGGGCTAATGATAGAACCCATCCCATAAGGCAGTCGGGGACACTGAATGTACTAGAACACATACGGTGGCTAGAACAGCTCCTGGCACAGAGAGACTACTGTTACTACTTTCTAAAGGAAGGACATCGAAAGATGGCTTCCCAAGGTCAGGACTGACTTAATTTTGCATGAATACATTGGGCTCAGAAGCCAGTGTGAGGAAACACTCAGGAGAGGATCTATCTCTGCTACTGCAACAAGATCAAAGAGACCACAGGTCAAGTCCTGGCTTTGCCACTTATTAGCTGTGTGGCCTTGGACAAATTGCTTTACCTCTCTGAGCTTCGGTGTCTTTGTCAATAAAGGAATGACAAGAATAAACTCGAATGCAAGAGAGGTGAAATGGGAGAGGAAGATGGCCATCGGAACACCCAGCACCTGGCCAGGTTCACAGTGGGAACTTAGATGTCATTACCCAAACTATTCATTTTCGAAAGCAAACATTTTCATATGTTACATCTCTGGATACAGCTTGTGATTGGTGGTGTATTATGGCCGCTGTTGTCTGAACATTCGTCAATGTAAAGACCTGTAGAAAATCCAGGGGGAGATGGTGGGAGCTGTGGGGGAGGCGCGGCAAGCTCTCCGTGTTCAGTGACCTTGCCCACAAGGAGCCAAAGGGTGCCACTGCTACATCATGGTGAAGCCAGCCCGGGTGCCCAGCACCCATGCCTTGCATTTCTGTCATGGATTTCAGCAGAATCTCGCCCAAGATGATGGAAACCTGTAATGCCCACGGCAGAGCTGCGGCCTCCTGGGTACCAGGCGCTGTGCTAGGCACGCACGCATTGGCCCGTCAGTGCAGCAGCAGCGACAGCTGAGATACCTGAGGGCTTGCACGAGCCAGGCACCATGCCAGGCCCTTGACAGGTTATCGTTTCATGTGATGCTGATGGGACACAGATGATGGGCGGGCTAAGACGGGGGCTTCTGCCGTCAGGGGCCATGGGTTCGAGTCTTGGCTTTGCTTCTTTCTGATCAACTTGGGAAGTCACTTAACCCATTTAGGTTGGCTTCTCCATCTGTCTGGGGAAGAGGATCGTAGTGTCCCAGGCCGTTATAAAGATTCAATAATGCATGAGATGCTCCTGGCACAGCATCTGGCACGCTCAGCAGGTGTTCAAGTAACACTGCTAATTAACTGTATTGAAAAGCATCTGCCCAGCAAGGTGAATATTTAGGGATTGCGTGTCTATGAGAGACGAGGAAACAGAGACCCCGGGGTGGGGGGCGGTCAAATGACTTGACTAAAGTCACAGAGTAAGTAGGTGACTTGGACAGGATTTAGAGCCGGAACTGGCGGACACCCACCTGCCGCTTCCTTCGCTTCGTATTCTGCTGCTTCCTCAGTGACCAGAGCTGCTATTCTTGTGCTATTCTTGTCTTAGGGAAGGGCCTGGAAGGCGATGACCCCAGAGATGTCACCCAGAGAGAGTGGGTGACAGTGTAGCAGAATGCTTAGGGTATAAGATCTGGAGTCAGCCTGCCAGCTTCATGCTCCCTGGCTGTGTGACTTTGGTCAAGTAACTTAACCTCTCTGGGCCTCTGTTTCTTTATTGGTAAAATGAGGTTGATGACAGTAAGGAGCATTAACTATAGCAGGAAAAGTAAAGTGCTTGATGCTGGGCCTCCCCATGTGTCCCGAGCTCAGTGTTAGAGTTCCCTTGGTGTATCTACCTGAAGGTGCACCCCAGGAAGCCTTCAGAGGTTGAGAGCCACCCAGGAGGGCCTGCAGGGGTGTGAGGACTTTCAGACAGTGGCAAAGCTGTTGTCTCCAGTTCTCTGGCCAGGGCAGGGGTCCAGGAGGGCTGGCCAGCAGCCCAGCTGTCCGGGCTAGGTCGGAGTTTGGTCAGCAGGAGAGGTCAGACCCGGGAACTTGCACGCCAGCCAGGAGGGGGCCAGGCTCCCGATGCCCATCTGGGAACACTGCATTAAAGGATTCCACTTCAAAGGCTCAATCTTCAGATGCCCGGCCCTCCCCCAGCCTTGACCGCAAGCCATAGGCTCTGGGCTGCAGCCGAGGGGCTTGCCAGCAACTCTGTTCTCCAGGGAGGGAGAGGCGCTGGATTTCTGAGCTGGGACAGAACCCAGAGTGGCTAGGGCAGACCAGTGTCTCATCTACTTGAGCCTGAAGATATCAGACAGCAAATGAGAAGCATGTTGAGGCTCTCTGCCTGATTTCTTTGAAGCAGGGGGATGAGCACATGCTTCCCCTCCCTTTTTCATTCTCCTTCCTTGTTGCTCTAGACATAAAATTTGGATGATCCAGGTTAGTAAAAAGAAAAAAACAAAAGTCCTCCATGAACTTACAGTGTGCGAATGTTTTGGTGCATATTTTTTTCCTGTCTTTTTCCTATGGGAAGATACATGCATAGACTTAAAAAAAAATACCTGGAAAATAGAATCATTTCTCTCTGTGGAGTGCTTGAAACAGTACCTGGTTCATAGTAAATGTTTAATAAATGTCATGTTATTATTATTGCTTCCATTTTATAGGCTGGTTTTCTCTCTTTTTAAAACAGATTTAATTAATTAATTTATTTGAGAGAGAGTCCAGGGAGGGGCAGAGGGAGAGAGAGAAAAACAAGCAGACTCCCTAATGATTACAGAGTTTGCCGGGGCTTGATCCCACAACTCTGAGATCACAACCTGAGCTAAAACTGAGAGTCAGATGCTGAACCGACTGAGCCACTTGGCACCCCCTGATTGTCTCTCTTGAACAGAGATTTACCTCTCCGTGAACCAGGTGTATGCCTTATTCATCTCTGTAATCTAGTGCTTAGCACATAGTAGGTGCTCATTAAGTATTTTTTGAACAAATGGATGAAAGAAATTTCTTCCTCTGATTAGATCTTCATCTGTAATATTTAATGGTGGCATAGTAATGTATTGTTGATTTTGTTTCTAAAGCTGTAGCTGGTGCTTGTTATAAAAAATCACTCCCAACCTCTGAGCTCCCCACCTCATTCAGCATCCCATCCCAGACTCATCCGCACCTGTGGGAGATGGGGGATGCTGGGTTCCCTGGAGCCTGGGGACCCAGCATCACTTCAGAGAAGACAGTAGCTAGCCTGCGGGCTGCCAGCGCCCTCCTCACAGAAACCACCAATCATCGACTTAAACTGTCTAGGTAGTGCACAGACAAGTAAACCCCAACTCCTGCATTTTTGATGAAGTCGACATTATACAAACGCACGGGTTTATTTGGTCAGACCCGGCAGCAATCGGCTGAATCAATAATGAGACACTGCGAGGAATAAAGCATTAAACAGGCTGCTCTGCAAGGCAAGCAGCTGGGAGGTCAAGTCCGGTGACCCAGCATGGCTCATGGCCAGTGGTCCCCTTCCCCTGGCTGCCAAGCAGGGAGATGGCTGGGCATGCAGATTGCTTTCTCAGTGCCTCCAAGCTGGGGAGGCAGTGTGGAAAACCTCTAGGCTAGCAGCCCAGAAACATGGAAATAGTATCCACTTTGTGGCTTCAGGCAGGCTATTTTTTGCCCATCTGCCTCAGTTGGGAAAACAGATCCCTGACAAGGATACCAAGGTCCTTCCCAGCTGTGGGATTCGGCGCATTCAGCATGAACTTGGGGATACGTGTGGTCCAGTGGAGAAGGCTGTTAAGAGCCACAAATGAGCAGGACTCGGGAAACTCATCATGGACCACTCCTAATTTTCTTTCCCAGCTGGGGAGGCAGTCTTCTCTCTGCTTTGAGATTCTTGGCCTTGGGGGTCATTGAGAAAAGCCTTCCTCTGGCCCCTGCTCCATCCAGAGAATGTTGGAAGATAACGCTGTGAAGTGAAGGGGGCCTAAACCCCAGACCTTCTAGCCCAGGTCCCATCTTTGGCCCCTGCCATAACATGTCTAACTTTGGGACAGGAATCCGCCTCCTTGTCAAAGAGGGAGAGGCTGGCAAAGGGAGGTGGGTGGAGGCGATTGGGGAGCAGTGAACTGTGGGTACAGGTGACAGGTAAGGGTCTCTGGTTTACCCTACCACGTCCTACCTTTGCCTGCTCATTTGCCGCCTAGAGCTTGAGTCGTCGAAGCCTGCGCGGTGGGGCAGTGGCATTGGCCATGCCTGGGAACTGACGGAAATGTAGCATCTTGGCCCTACATACTCCTGCCGGAGTGGAATGGGCACTTCACCATCCAGGCTGGAGAAGTGCTGCTCCAGGGGCCTGGCCATGGTGGGGGGTGGGGGTGGGGGGACGGGGGGGGGGGTGGGGAGAGACGATGGGGGAGGGGCGGCTCGTTCGCTGAGCCAACATAGACAGTGCTGTGTCTGCTGGTGAGGTGTGTCTCGTCTCCCAACTCTGAGGAGCGCTGTTGGCCTCCCAGTCACCGCCTCGCTGCACCCGAGGGGATGCTTGGGAAACACCTGTTCTCTGAGGTGGTTTATCTGTGCTTATTTCTGAAACCAGACTGAGTCACAGGACACTTCCGTCTGTTGGTTTAGAGGCATTTCAAAGGACTTCCCCACACTGCTCTTTCTACTGTGAGGGTAAAAACAATAAATTCAACAAATATTCACTTAGTGCCTGCTGGGGGCCATAATCTGGGCCGGGGACGTAGGGTCGGGGGAGGGGACCCTGGCCCGAGCACAGTGTAGTCAGGCAGCACCCGAGGGGGCCAAGAGCAGCCAGGTGGATCCCCACTCATGGCTTCTAACTACAGGAAGGGCTTCCTGAGACACCAGGCCTGTCTTGTACCCTGATCCAGAGTGGATTTTAATCAGAAGAATTGCCTAGGGATTTTTTTCAAAATGTATTTGCTTGGGTCTCCCCTCAGGGTGTCTGACTCAGAAAGACTAAACTAGAAGAGCTTCCATGGGCGTATGTGGACTCTCAATTTCGGCCTGCTAGCAACCTCTGATTTGTAAGGCAGTGCCATCATTTCTGGCTTTTCAGGAGCTGAGACCAGCTTGTCTCTAATGATCCAAGGATCTGGTCATTCTCTGGGGTGGGGGGAGGGGAGGTCTGGCTGCGGGGCATTAAGATTCATTCTTTTCTTTCTGGGCACATAGCTGGACTGCAAGTCCCAGTCTCCTTGGAGCTCAGCATGATCATGTGATTAAGTTCTTGCTAATAGAATGTGATGCACGCCTCTTTGGGCTAGGCCTAGAGAAAGTGGCTTTGTCTTCCGCAGGGGCTCCCCCCATTCTGGCCAGCTGAGACCTCAATCATGCAGGTGACAAGGAGTTTCCAAAGGATGGCAGAGCCACGAGATGAAAGGAACCTGGGTCCCTGAATCTCCACATAGAGCTGAGATACTTGCCACCTGTCGACATTCATCATGGGTATGCAGGAGAGACACAGATATGCTTTGTTGTTGTCCTTTTTTTAAAAAAGATTTTATTTATTTGAGAGCACAAGATAGTGTGTGCACATGCGCACACATGGGGGGGGGGGAAGAGAAATATTGAGAGAGAGAGAGAGTGTGCACGATTGGGGAGGGTGCCAAGGGTAAGAAGCAGACTCCCCACTGAGTGGGGAATACAGTGTGGGCTCAGTCCCAGGACCCTGAGATCATTACCTGATGCTGAAGGTAAGACAGATGCTTAACCGACTGAGCCACCCAGGCACCTCTGTTGTTCTTAAAGACATAGAATTTGAGAGTTTTCTTGTGTTACAACAGCTAGCCTTACCTTAACTAACACAACTGTCTCTGCCCCACCTTTTTCCCCAACACATTTTTACTTTCATGCTCAAAATTAAAAATTTAGCCTTATGCCACTGCACTAATGTTCTTATTTGGGAGAAGATAAGGCTTTATGCTTAGTACAGCCCAACCGTCTGTATATAAACAGGATCTTTTGCATCTGATTCTAATTTAATTTCCTTTTTGAGCAGTTATGTCTGTAAGGCTTGATATTGCATAGCTTTTATTCTTTCTTACAGAACTTCCAAGGAATAAACACAAATCATACTTATTTTTAAATAGGAAAATATCATTCCATCTTGGAATTACCACACGGGTCCATTGGATACATTTGTAAACCTAAGATACATTTGGCGATTTTAGTGATCTTATTTTTTTCCTATCTTTTGAAAAATTTTGCTATACTTTACTTACCAACTATTCTCAATTATGCTAAAAAGACTAAAATAAGAAAATGGAACAATGGTGGAATGATCTAGAAGGATACCATAATAGGGACATAAATCATCACTGTTGTATCATCTATAGTTTTCTTACTGTGTTGCTGTGGTAGGCAGAATAATGTACCCTTCCCCCAAAGATGTCCACATCCTAATTATTGGAACCTGTGACTCTGTTACCTTATGTGGCAATAGGGACTTTGAAGATGTGATTAAGTTAAGGACTTTGAGATGGAAGATGATTCTGGATTATCTGGTCTCAGTGTAATCATAAGGATCTCTAAAAGAGTGTGTGACAATGGAAGCAGAGAACCAGAGTGATGGATCATGGGAAAGACTGGCTAGCTATTGCTGGCTTTGAAGATGGTGGACTGGGGCCATGAACCAGGGAATGTGGACAGCCTGGCAAAGATAAGGAGATGGTCTCCACCCCTCCCCAGAGAGTCTCCAGAGGAACACAGCCTTGCTGACAACTTGGTTTTAGCCCAGTGAAACCCATTTTGGACTTCTGACCTCCAGGACTGTAAGGTAATATATTTGTGTTACTTTAAGTCACCAAATTTGTGGTGATTTTTTTTTTCACAGTAGCAATAGGAAACATGTAGTTGCCCCAAATATTGCATCATCAGAAGATATAAAGAGATGACTGGAGACACTGGCTTATAGTCTGACTTTCATTTTTGTTGAACGTAATTGAGAAATCAGAAATTTTTCCTTTTCCATCTATAATGACCAAGAGAGGAAAATTGGCAGAGGAAATGTTTTGAAATAATTATATGATTCAGAAGATGAATGCAGAGAGACAGATAGCCTCACTCTAGATGCTAGTTAACAAGGATGGTGAAATTATCACATAAGTCATATCTCAGATTATGGGTCTTCAGATGACAATGTCCTAGATGGATTTTCTCAAACTCAGAATCAATAAATAATGTATTTCTAAGGTTAAAAAAAGGAAGTATGGTATTCTCATCCAGTGAGTCACTTGACAGGAAGGAGAAAGACCTGGATTATACTGTTTTACTAAAAGTTTGGGTCACAGTATTCTTTCATCTTTTGTGATGCTTGTGAGCCAACATCTACTGGAAACGGTTCACGGGGGACAGATGCAGAGGCAGGAGTCAGCTAGCAGTGACCAGAAGGAAATACTTAGCGTTAAAATAAAAAACGTCATTGGATGGCTTGTTCTGATTGGTGCCTATAAACCTAAAAATATAATTCTTTCGCAATTATGGAGCCAAGAAGTTGACTCTCTTCAACAAAATTATGAGCCATCAGAAATTTCTAAAACTCCCTCAAGTATTGCATTTTCAATTTGCAAGTGCAAGAAGGGAAATCAGAAATGATGAGAAGCCAGAATCCAGGAGAAATATATTTTGAATCTGAAATCAGTATTTATAAGATGCATGTGGACCCGGTTCATTGGTGACATGACAGTTGAGGATAGTTAATAAGACATTGTTTGTATTCAAAGAATGTTGCCCATATCAGGTACCTTCAAAACCAGGAAAATATGGAATAAAAATTTAGGTTTGCTATGTTTAAATTCTTAGTAGACTACTGTACAAAGTTGTTCTTCACTCTGGTTATTCTTAATTCTATAAATTTTTCCAAAAAAGACTTAAAAATTATTTAAAAGTGGTTCATTAGACCCAGATGGTAAATGATAACGACTGTTTTCCCTTATACTTTGAAGACCAAACCAATCTTTTTTGCTAGTCTTCTTTTTGTCATAATAATGTCACCAAGACTATAGGGCTCTCTGAGCCAGGGTGTTTTGGGGTGTGCACTTAAGACTTATCTCACTGAGCCCCTCCAAAGACACACGTCAACAGTCAGACTCGCGCACACAATTGTCTCTCGGTTTTGGGGCAAACCAACTGCACAGCCCTCTTCCTTAGCTGTCTTCAGCTGAAAATTCAGGTATGTAGGGCTCAGCCTTTCATATGGCACAGAAAGCCAGGAGCAGGAGCAAACAAGGCCCTCCTTCTTTTGGCTCTTCTGACTACGCTTGATGTAGAGCAGTGGTTCTCAAAGTGCAGTGGGGTCTCTGCGAGGCCAACGTTATTTCAGCCGTAACATGAAGGCATGATTCGCCTTCTCCACTGTGGTGACAGTGGCACTAATGGTGGGGGAAGCTGCTGGCAAGCTGACTCTGATGGAGGCGGTCGTAGCCCATGTAGTCGGTCATTTTGTTCTTCGTGGGCATGCACTCATATAAAGACAAACCCAAACAAAATTAGCTTCCTTAAATCTCCATCCTTGAGTACACATCTCCTTAGAATTCTGTGTGAGGAACTGGGGGCCACACACAGATGTGTGCATGCCAAGCCAGGAGGTGGCCTTGAGAATGAACACAGGCGTGATTATTTGAGTGGTGGGTGACCCAGCTTTCATGGATCTTTCATGGATCACCGTATTTACGTGAAAGAATGACTCACTAACTATGGTGATTGAGACTATGGTAGATATTTTCTTGAATATGAATCCAATGAACTTTTCCCTTCCAGGGAAACCACTGACAGTATCTATTGTCAATGATAACATGTGGGCTTTTGAGTGAAAATTAGAATTTTGGAAAGCTTGTATCTGCCCCTGGGAGCCTTTTAAAGATTCTTCTGATGAGATCTGTGAATGTAGTAATAATTGTGATTTTTGGTATCCTATGACAAAATGTGTTAGCATTTATTCAATGAACCACTCTTTTCAAAATAACCAGTGCAGGATGTATTCATTTCCTAGGGCTGCCTTAACAAAGAACCACAAGCTGGTACTTCGGCTCAAATGACAACATTTATTCTCTTATAGCTCTAGAGGCCAGACATCCAAGATCAAGGTGTCAGTAGGGTTGGTTCCTTCCAAGGGCTGTGAGGGAGAATCTTCTTCATGCCTCTCTCCTAACTTCTCGCACTTTGCTCACCATCTTTGGCATTCCTTGTCTTGTGGACACACCACCCAACCTCTGTCTTCAACTTACATGGCAATCTCTCTGAATGTACTTGTCGACATTTCCCTTTTTTATGAGGCTATCAGTCATTTTGGATTAGGGTCCATCCTACTCTAATATGACCTCATCTTAACTAATAACATCTACAAGGACCCTATTTCAAAATAAGGCCACATTCTGAAATCTGGGGATTAAGACTTCAACATGTATTCGGGGGTGGGGATATAATTCAATCCACAAGGCATGATGTCATAAAAATCATGCCTGGGTCAAAGATTCAGTGAAAATTCAAAGCAGACCGATGGCTTTTAAAATAACTGAATATGAAAAAATTCACAAATTTGGTTTCAGATTCTTTAAGAAACCATCATTGTTGAGTTTTGGTGTAGTAACAAAGAAGAATATGTACAGTTATCTGAAAGGGCTTTGAAAACCCTCTCCCACTTTCCAGCTACCTAATGTGTGAGGCTGGATTTTCTTTATGCACTTCAGCAAAAAGCAGCAGATTGGAACAGACTGAAAGCAGAAACATATATGGAAATTCAGCTGTCTTCTATTAAGCCAGACAATAAATAAATTTACAAAATAATACAAGCATTCTTCACACTAATATTCTATTTGAAAAAAATATAGTTGTTTAAAAATGTATTTATGGTAACATATGATGGATTTATTGCTATTTTAAATGAATTAATAAATATTTCAGATTATCTCCGTTTTATTTTCTAATATGGTTAAGATCTATAGCAAGATTTCTCAACCTTGGTACTATTGACATTTTAGGCCGAAAATTTTTTGTCATGGGGGCTGACCTGTGCAGTGTGGGATTTTAGCTGCATCTCTGGCCTTTACCCGCAGGATACCGGTATCACTCCTTCCCCTACCCACAAGTTGTGACAACAAAAACTGTCTCCAGACATAGCCGAATGGTCCTCCGTGGAGAACCTCCGATCTATAGCTGTAAACAGGATAAACAAAACTCTTTGGGATCCTCAATCATTTTTAAGAGTAGAAAGGGGAGACTGAAAAGTTTGAGCACCATTGACATAGGGGATAGATACCCTGGTGAGCAAATCATTTCTGGCACCCGTCCTCCTAGAATTTATTATCTAATGGAGGAGATGAATATGAACCGAATAGCAGTAAAATTGCAACCTTGGCAACTATTTTGAAGGTTATGTATATGAAGCCACGAGGCTTCCTCCTCCTTTCTACCCACCGGCATGTCCACAGTCTCCCCACCTGGTTTCTCTACTTGGGATCTGTCTACTCAACCCCAAGACCTCCCCTGCCCTCTGCAGTTGCTGGTCTAGGTCAAAGTCACTTGGTGCATACTGGGCGTGAATCACAGATCTGGAGAGGGAAGATACCACCTTTTAAATTATTCCTTTACATGGGGTGCCTGGGTGGCTCAGTGGGTTGAGCCTCTGCCTTCGGCTCAGGTCATGACCTCAGGGTCCTGGGATCGAGCCCCGCATCGGGCTCTCTGCTCGGCGGGGAGCCTGCTTCCTCCTCTCTCTCTGCCTGCCTCTCTGCCTACTTGTGATCTCTCAACTGTCAAATAAATAAATAAAATCTTAAAAAAAAATAAAATAAATTATTCCTTTACTTGACATATATGAAACCGAGAGGGAGAGTGAGGGAGAGTGAGGCATAGAAAGCACGGGTCACACAAACCTAACAAATGCCCTCCTTTTGCGAATGTGCTGAAGTCTGGACGGCTACAGAGTGGGGGTGCAGGGAGCCTAGCCCTGAACTGAGTGTTGCCTGACTTGGAGCTGGCTGTCCCTGCGTTTTGAGGATATTCATGCTTCATTCATTTACTCAATGCGTGTTTATTTGGATACGTGCTATGCACCAGATGAATAATGGCGAACAAGTGGGACAAAGTCCCTGCCTGTGCGTGTTTGTGTGTGTGTGTGTGTGTACACACACATGACTGTGCTTTAAGTGGGGGTAGATAACTGACACAGAAGCAAATAATTAAGTTCATTCCAGATAGGATACAGTGCTGTGAGGTGTGCAGACAGGATATTAGCGTGTCAACAGAGAGGCTTGAGTGTCTGGAAGTCCCCTCTGAGGGGACACCGAATGAGGAGGATTGGAACTAGAAGGCTGAGGAGGCGGCCACATGCAACGCCAAAGGAAGGTGTTCTCCAGGCATATGCCAAGGCCCTGGGGCAGGCAGGAAAGGAGTTGAAGTGCTCAAGAAACAGGAAAAAAAAAAACCCAAAACACTAATGGGCCTGGGGTGTGGTGAGGGCACCCTAAATAACATGAGGTGAGGTCAGAGAGGCTGTGAAGGGTGGATGACTTAGAAACATGGGGTCCAAGGGGTGTAACACGGGAAGCCGCTGCAGGGTTAGAGCATGGTTTGATTTATATTTTAAAAATGTATTTAAAAAATCCAACACGCTGTCCCCTGGGTGGAAATGGATTGTGTCCAGTGTGAAGGGGCAGGGGAAACTGAGGCCAGGTGGGAAGGGGTTGCAGGGTCTCCGGTGAGAGGCTGCGGTGGATGGGGCCAGAGCAGAGGGCATGGCAGAGGAAAGGAGAGGTAGACAGACGTCACTTACATGCAGGACATAACGTCAAGAGAGTTGTGGATGGATTGGGTGGGGAGGATGAGGGAAAGAACAGAATTAGAGATATAACTTCCAAGCCTTGACTTGAGGCACTGCGAGGCTGGAGTTGCATGGACTGAGGCAATAAGGGAAACAGACTTGGGTGGGAAAATCAAGAGCTCCTTGTTGAACATCAGAAGTTTGAGACACTGTGGGACGCCTGGGTGGCTCAGTTGGTTGGGCAGCTGCCTTCGGCTCAGGTCATGATCCCGGAGTCCTGAGATCGAGTCCCGCATCGGTCTCCTTGCTCGGCAGGGGGCCTGCTCCTCTCTCCGCCTCTGCCTGCCTCTCTGCCTACTTGTGTTCTCTCTCTGTTAATAAATAAATAAAATCTTTAAAAAAAAAAAAAGAAGTTTGAGACACTGTAACAGCTCAGACGGAGCTGAGACACTGGGAATTATCAGCATGTAGATGGCGTTCGACACTGCGGGTCTGGGGCAGACTGGCGAAGGCAAGCGTGGCCAAAAGGAAGAGAGCATGGGCCTGAGCCTGGGTCCTGGAGCTGTCACAGCTGAGTGCCGCGAGCTGGCTGGCTTCAACACAAGAAATTGGGAGTCTCGCAGTCCCGGAGGCTGGAAGTCCCAAACCAAGGTGTTCGAGGGTGAAATTTGCAGGGATAAGGGGAGTAAAGGACAAACTGTTGTACCTTAGACACCTTACCACTAGGAAACAGACACAACGTTGTCGGAGTCCTTTGCATTTCGAAGGCAGTGTTTACCACCCTTGCTGATGCTGCTCTGATTCATTTATTAGATGACCCAGGAGGCTGCCAGCTTTGAGCGGATCTAAAGCAAGCGAGCGTTCTGCAGTGGGGCCAGACTGAGGCGCCAGCGGGGCCAGCTTATCCATCAGGCACGGTGCCTACGGCCCACAGTACTTGGAGGGATACTCACGAAAATATTTCATTTTACTTTATGTTAAAATCAAAAGAAAAAACATAGTAGTAATGAACCTTTGAATATATCCATTTTCCTACCAATAGAGTCATAAAATATAATTTCTTTCTTTTTTTTTTTTTAACGAAAGAAAGAGGCCGTACAGGCAAAAATGCCTAGTGCCTCTGTGAGCCATCACGCAGCTCTAGGTATCAGCGCTCTGCCCCTTACGCCATACGATCCAACCGTTTTGAAGGTGCAGGAGATACCTGTGGTAGAACAGGGTTCCACAGAGGCCTTGGTCAGTCCCCGCTGGAGACTCAGGGTGCAGACTCCAAGGATTGTGTGTCAAGGCCAGGCCCTCTTTGGCAGACAGCTACTCCCATTTGAGAAGCAGCTCCTGGCGGGATACTAAGCCCCGGGAAAGACTGAATGTTTGAACGTGGGATACAAGTAACTCAAGGCCAAGGCTGCCTGTCCATTGCGAGCTGCGTGTTGTCAGAGGTGCCAAGTCCAAGTGTTAGTTATAATGTTTCAAAGTTTTTGGAAGCATTGGAAATGGTTTATTTGGGGCCAGGCCCACGCAGGTCCCAGAGGCACAGATAAACGACGTGACAGATAACAAGGCAGACGTCCCTGTAATGACCTTTTCCAAACCGACACCTCTTTCTCAGCTCACATGTGTGGCCTCAGGGGGCGACGTTTAGGACCAAGTGAAGGAAGAACTCGGCCCGGTTCACAGGGGAGCTGAAGCAATCTATGTTCTGGCCATATATTGTGGTGACCCTGGAAGGCGCCAGTGGTGGCCCTGGAAGGCGATGCTGGAGGAAATCCTCCTCGATGGGCTGAGCTCCGAGAAATACACTGTGGTCCACACTGCATGGAGAGTAAAGGGATCCAAGACAGTAAAACCCAACGTCCAATTGCCAACGGCTTATCTCTGCTTTCTGGGGAAACCAGAATGAAAACATAGGGCTTACTTTCTTCCAGGTGCTCATGGAGTTCTTACACCAATCTTATGTGGTGGGCATTTTTATTACCCCCCTTTTACAGATAAAACAAGTGAGGTACAGAAGAGCTTGGTAACTTGCTCAAGATCTTAACAGCTAATAACCAGTGTGGTGGGACTGGGACTCAGGACTGAGTTCCACAGTGTAGAATAAAATAGTGGCCACACTGGAGGTCTGGACACCTGGGGTCGAATCCCAGCAGCGACAGGATAGTCTATGGCCATTCGGACAGGTCTCATCTGTGTTCTAGTTCCAGTTTAGTTCTAGAACTCACATGTATGGTGCTCGGACTCTGTTATTGATCGCGCCTCTTCTGGCTGTAAGTTACTTGATTTTTCTGGGCCTTCCGGGGACTTGGCGTGGGCTAGGTGCAGGGGACACAAATATGAATAAGCCATAGTTCCCCAGGAATACCCTGGCCCCCTCTGTTAGCTCCATCCATAAAGACTGCATTCTTCACCTACCTGAGCAATTATGGGTTTGGAGGTTTTTAAATAATGATTTCAGCATGTGCTTTGTATAAACAAAGGTTGGGGCAGGGGAGATGAGGGGAATGTGGGCCTGGCTCATTTGTGCAGCTAAAAATAGAAATGTGCGAGTCCTATAATGATGAGGCAGAAACTTAAAACAAATTTCTTGGAAAATTCCCTCCCCATGCCACACTGCCCAGGTATCCCCCCCCTTTCTGCCTCGTGCAGATGGAGCAAGGGAAATTGGGGTGAGGGGCGGGTATCACAACACGCACTTCCTTCCTGGCACTGAGGAGGAGGGGCCGAGGAGACTGAACTGGGAACAAAACGTCTGTTCAGGGGCCTGATTCAGGCTGACATGGGCCTTTGAGCTCCCTGAGTGGCATTTATGGCCACAGATATGGAAAAGAAAATAAATCTCCCAGGCCCGGCATCTTGCTTTAATTAATAACATAATCAAGTTTCTGGCCTCGTGGAATGGAAGGATTTCAACACTCAAGGTCCTTCTGGCAGCAGGCAAGAAGTGGGCCTCCTGACCAGGCAGCCCCCAAAGCAACGAGCCGGCCAGGCAGGGCAGGGAGACCGGCGAGGATGCACTCAGGGCCTCCCGGGCAGGGCAGCAGGTCGCTGGTTTCCGGGCGTGAGGCAGGGGCTCTGAAGCCGAGCATCAGGAAGCAGAACCACACTGCCTGTCATAATCCTTGGTGTTCATTGTGCATTTATTATGTCCCGGCTTTTTACCTTTATTTTCCCATTCGATCCCCACAGAACAATTGGGCAGGCTGTGCTCCCCTTTTTCTGATCAGGAAGCTGAAACCCAGAGAAATTGGGGTGATTTGCTCAGAATTACAGCTGGAAGGTGGGGGAGCTGGGACTGGAATGATCCAAACCCAGGGCTGAGTCAAGAAAGCCAGAGAAGAAGGCTGAACCGCACTGCGAGAAAGAGGGACCGTGTCTTCTCTTTCTCCCCAAGGCCCCAGGTGGAGGGTAGGGATGATGGCCCTTTTAAGCAGGATGGCCCACTTTCTCTGTTTGAGTCACTGTAGTGTCTAATAGGCTGGAGGAGGGTATTGAGGAATAATGGCCAGAGTTTAAAAGTGGTTCCAGAGGGAGAGAAGTGGTAGGCGCTGAGGAAGGCAGGGAATCAGGATCAGGGGCCCTGGGGTCTGGATTGGACACGCAGCATTCCCTTCACTCAGTGCACACTCCTCGGGGTTCCATGAGCCAGGAACAGAAAGGAGAGAGGCCCCCAGCTGGCTGGGAACCCTGTGATCCTCTGGGTGTTGGGCCAGGCTTGGGGGAGCCAGGTCCTGATTCCTGCTATTCCCTTGTCTACATGAGGGGCTGCTCCAAATGGCCTCTCTGAACGACATGCTTGGCTCTTTGGAGGCTCCAATGAGTAAAGAAACACAGAAAATCATCAAATCGTGATCAGGCCCCAACCCACCTTTGTCTCTTCTCCCACACTCCATGCTCCAACTGAGTCAGTCAATGTGCCGGTTGCTGGGTGGCCTGGACTTGCATAGGTGTTCCCACCACTTGGAAGGGATACCCTCCATCACCGATGCCGGAGTCCTCTCTATTTCCCACTAGCTAACTCCAAAGCCACCTCCTCCAGGAAGCCTTCCCTGAGCAGCTCAGCCAGAAGTAATTCTCCCACCTTGGAGCACACACAACACTTTATCTCCCCTCTCTCATTATTGGGATACTTTTTATCTGGCAGTTGGGTCACTCATTCGTTCAAAACACTTATGGACCCTTGCTTTATTTCTGGAATATTATTCTGCCCACATCTTGACTCTGCTCTAGGTTCCTCAAAGGCAGAAGCTGGTTGTAATTACAGTAATAATTCTAATAGTATTTTCCAGTTGCTGAGTGCTTATTCTGTGACTAGGCACATAGCACTTTGAGAGTTGTTTCATTTAATCCTCACAAAACTCTGTGAGGTTGGTGTTATTAGTGTCCGTAGTTTATAGATGAAGGAACTGAGGCAAACAGATATTCAGCTAATTGTCTAAAGTCATCATCTAGTAAGTAGCAAAGCCAGAACTTGAATCCAAGCAGTTTAATAGCAGAGTTCAAGCTCATAACTACAAGTTTAAATAACGTGTAGAAGTGCCTGGTCTGTGGCCATAGATTCCCAAATGTTACTTGAATGTGAACTCTCCACAGGGCCCAATGCTGGACTTTGACTTACTTATTTCTGAAGTTTGTGGATTGAATCAATAATAAAAAAAATGGCTGGTGGAATGAACTTATGGTAGGTTTTGGGAGATTTCCCAGTTATCTACTACTGTATATAACAAACCACCTGGAAACCTAGTGGCTTAAGCCGTTTGCTATTATCTCTTACGGTTTGTGGATTTGACGGGGCTCCACTGAGTGGTTCTGGCTTGAGGTCTGTCCCGGGGTCACAGTCAGATGGCAGTGATGCTCACCTGGGCCGGGCAACAGGGATGGCTTCTCTCGCGAGGCTGGCGCCTCGGCTGGATGGCTACCACAGTCGGAAGCTGCTCAGGCAGCGCTCTCGCCACATGGCATCTCCATATGGTTAATTCTTACAGTGCGGTGGACTCAAGCTGGCAGGATTTCTTACGTGGGATCAGCCTTCATCCAGGGCAAGCATTTCAAGAGGCCCAGGCTGAAGCTTTGAAGTTCCGCGCCATAGCCTTGGAAATCACATGCCATCCCTTTGGTGCAGTGAGTCCTGGGGAGTGTGGCTCATTGGTTCGAGGAGAGAGGACATCTTTAGAGACTAGTTACTACTGGAGCAGCACCGAATCACGAAGGTCTCAAGGGTTTCAGTTTCTCTAGCAGGCCGTGAATCAAGATCTACTCAGGAGTCTAGAGACAAGTGTTAATACAGAGGTAAACTTTTGAATGAGGAGAACTGATATTTCTTGGGCCCATAATGTCTCGGGCTTCCTTGAGCTCCTCCAAAGAACTGGAGTTTGTCTAAATTTGGGCCCTGGAAGTTTTGATTCCTGGTTCTTCCAGAGCCAAATCCCCCAAATTTGACTAAAGTCAAATGGATGAGTCTTAATATTGAGTCCCTGTTCTGTGTAATAATGCTAATACTTTTGAGTGCTTGTTCCTGGCATTCTAAGTGCTTACACACTATTGCTCTCATTGTTGGATGTAACTCTCAGAATGATTCCGTGTGGTAGGCATTTCCATTATCCCATTTTCTACAAGTGAGAAAAATGAGTCACAGAGAGTTTAAGCAATTTGCCTAAGTTCCTGTAATCAGCAGGTAAAATCAGGATTTGAAGTCGGATCTGACTCCAGAGCCTGTGCTCTTAAGCTCTATGCCATCTGTGTCCTGCCCTGTGAGACAGACCTGAGCCGCAGGACATTGTTTCTGCCTTCAAGGAAACTGAGTCCAAAAGAGAAACAAGACTTGAAATACTTCATACAATTTTGTTAAACCTTTGTGTAGGAAGCAATTCTGCTAGATTTTGCCAGTTAGTGGGAAAGGATCTGCCTCTCTGTAATAATGGTAGGATTAAGATTTCCATCCACGAGAATTCGACCTGAATTATCCATCAGAACCAGGAGAAATGTTTGAAGTGAAATGTCATTAATTGAAAAGCCTTTATCTGATTAGACAGCAGTGGGTCACTAGTTGGATCTGTTGGCATTTGCTGCGTGATGCATAACAAGTCACACGAAAAGGCCACGGCTTTTAGTGTGTTTGCTAAACACACGTGTTTACTCAGGAGTCTATGGTTTAGAAATTTGAACTGGGAATAACCGGGCTGTTCTTGTGTGGGCCTCAGCTGAGCGCACTCATGTTCGTAGTCAGCTGGTGGGCGACAGTCTCACTCACTAGTCTGGTGCGTGCTTGGCTGTTCCCTGGGCTGACGGAGGTCACGGACTGTCTCCTCATGCAGCAGGCCACCTAGGGCTTGTAAACACACGTTTCTGTGACCAACACTGGTTGGTCACGGAGGTCCCAAGAGTAGCAAGAGAAGGCAATCCCAAATGCCTTCATTTGCATCGCACTTGCCAATGTCCCACTGACCAAAGCAAGTCACATGACCAAGCCCGAGTTCAGAAAGGAGGGAAACAGACTCGACCTCTTGACGGAAGGAGTTGTTGTCTCTCAAATAAATTAAAATCTTAAAAAAAAAAAAAAAAGGAGTTGTGAAGTCATATTGAGAAGGGGAGTGAATACAGAGATGAGGGAAATTGATGGCTACTTTTGTAGCTATTATACTAATGTTCCTGAAGTCAAAAGATACCTACAGGTGAGCAGAATAATGACCGCCCCCCTCCAAAGATGCCCAGGTTCTAGTCCCATCATAAATGACTGTGTTCCTTTACATGGCAAAAGGGACTCTGCAGACTAATTAAACTACTCATTTAAATAGCAAATAATTAACTATTTATTTCACAATTAAAATTATTTTACTAAAATTAATTATTTAAGTCATTAATTTTTGAAGAAGATTTTACTTACTTATTTGACAGAGAGAGAGGGAACACAAGCAGGGGGAGTGAGAGAGGGAGAAGCAGGCTTCCCGCCAAGCAGGGAGCCCAAGGTGGGGCTCCATCCCAGGACCCGGGAATCATGACCTGAGCTGAAGGCAGACGCTTAACCAACTGAGCCACCCAGGTATCCCCTTAAATTGTTAACTTAAATATATTTACAATGTGGATAATAAAGAGAAGCTAATGTTAAAAAAATAAATATCTTTAGATGGATAGGGTATCCTTGATTGTCTGGGTGCACCTGACGTAACAACAAAGGTGTTCTAAGGGAAGGATGGAGGCAGGAGAGTCTGATTAGAGAAGAAGTGAATCCAGAAGCACAGGTCAAAGCGATGTGGCTTTGAAGATGGAAAAGAGTTCTGTAGCAAGGGAGGCAGGGGCAGCTTCTAGAAGCTGGAAAAGGCAAAGAATGGGTTCTACCCCACAGCCCCCAGCAGAAACACAGGCCTGCCAACACCTTGATTTCTCAGTCCAGTGAGATTTCTGACCCTCAGAACTGTAACATAATAAATTTGTATTGTTTAGGCCATTAGATTTGTGGCCATCTGTCCCAGCCTCAATAGGAAATGGACATAACACCTTACGGCCATCCGACCTTTATGTCAAGATCAATACCTGTTTTGTGATTAGTCAAAGGCAGGTAATCACGTCCCTTTTATCAGAACGAAGACAAGGTCTTTTTAATATCCCACTTCTGAAAGTCCTCAAATCCTAGAACAGAAACAACACCCTGGGAATGCTTTCTTCATAAAACCCGGGGCACCTGGGTGGCTCAGTCGGTTGAAGCCTCTGCCTTCGGCTCAGGTCATGATCTCAGGGTCCTGGGATCGAGCCCCGCATTGGGCTCTCTGCTGGGCGGGGAGCCTGCTTCCTCCTCTCTCTCTGCCTGCCTCTCTGCCTACTTGTGATCTCTCTCTGTCAAATAAATAAATAAAATCTTAAAAAAAAAAAAAAACCATTCAAGGGGAAGTGGGAAAAAGTGTTTTGACAAATCTGCAGATTAAAGCATAGTTCGGACATGCAGAGTGGAGTGCGTTGAGAAAGGTACCATATTATGTTCATGAGCTGCTTTCCTTAAAGATCTTGACCTTGTAGGACTATTTCACTATTTGTATGATAATTTTAAGAACAAAAATTTTTTTTCAGAGGAATAATGGAGTATAAAAGGTTTAGATCATTACCAAGTTTCCATTGCTCACCTGCTGGCTACTCATCTTAATTGCTGGCAAAATCCCTGAGAGGAAATAAGAAGCTTCTCTCTCAATAATGCCGAATCAATAGTGACAGCCATGTCACACACAGTAAACAGAGAACACAGTGAGATGGCCCATCATCCCGAATGAGAGTGCATAGAAGTATCCATCTCACCAGTGGGAATGCACCAGTAATTCATCACAGGGAAAATCTGAGTGAAATATGGAGGTGGCAGGCTGTCCCCATCCGTATGACTTCTTACCAATGCACCTCAATTTCTGCTTAAGACCTTGGCCAGCAGGTCAGAAAGTGAAAGATGCTTTTGCTTCAGGGAAGAGTCAACAGGGTAGCAGAAAGTTGTAGCCATATCAGGCTTTCTGAATGGAAGCAATTTTAAAGAACTGGAGACCATCCCCTTCTTTTCCAGATGGAAAAACTGAAGGCCAGAGAGAAGTGACTTGACCCAGATCAGCCAGCAAGTGGGAGCAGGATAGGAATTAGAACTCACATTTCTTGCCCCTCACTTAAGCAAAAAAGGACAGAAGGGGAGGGAGAAGAAAAAGATAGATATGGGGGAGAAAGAAGGGACTGAGGGAGAAAAAGGAAGAAGAGAGAGGAGAAATGCACGATGAAAGTCAAAGCAGCAAGAATTCTCTAGAACGGTAGATCCCAGATGCCATCTGAGGACTAGCTACAACGGTGTCATCTGGTCAAATAAATAAAAATAAAATACCTCCTAAAATAGAACGTGAGGGGGAAAAAGGACAAGGGTAATGCTATAATAAAATAAGATAAAATGGGCACCAACATCAATGCTGCGTGTTTGTTTTCCTGGAAGGACTGAGTGAGAGTAAAGACGTAAATGTGCCTGTGAACTGTAAATCCTATAAAAATCCCAAACCTCAGGCTGTCTGGCCTCAGGCAGGTCACTTCTCCTCACTGGGCCTCTGTTTACTGGTCAAATAGAGGGCTGAACTGACGGAGTGACAACATTCTCTGAGAGCAGCTGGTGTTGGCAAGAACCGAACTTGTCGGGACCAAAGAGAAAGAAAACACAGCGTTTCTCTTCAAGTGACTTCCTCAGTCCGTTTCCTACGTTATCTTCATCTATTCGAGCAAACTACGGTGGAAGATGAAGCCAGGACACGTGAGTAACAAATCGCTTTTGTCCTAGTTATCGGATGCTTTCGAGTGTGAAGCAGCTGGGAGGGTTCTACTTCTGCCCGAGTCTGCTGGGCCTTGTCCGCTGGGCCCTGCCTCCCACGCCAGGCCAAGAGTCCCTGAGTCACAAGATGGCACCCCTGGCCAGGGGCTCGCAGTCGTGGGCTAGCAGGGCCAGGCTCGGCAGGCAAACTCCATTTCTGGCTCATCAGCGACTCATTTTCAGAAGTCATCCCTCGGGGAGCTTGTTAAAAGGCCGTTGGCATCCCCAGGAGTGGGGCTCAATTTGCCTTTATGAATGAACCGCTCCAGAAAAATCAATGAACATGTCATTCAGGTCAAGTAAACAAATGCGTGTTCTCCTTGGGGCCTGGTGCAGGGGCTGCTGAGCCTCCCCATGGGCAGGGGGGGGTTCCGAGAAGCTGCTCTGTCTGGGCCGAACCCTGGTTTCAGGTCAGCACCCTGTGTGGGGCCTCAGTTCCTGCTGAACTCCTGTCCACCTCACGCCCACATCCTCATCCCCAACCCACCCTGAGGGACCTGTGCCCAAAGACACTGGAGTAGAAGCAGCTTCTAGGTATTTTATGGCTGGGAAAGATCCTACATAAAAACCTTTCTTGGGCGCCTGGGGGACTCAGTCAGTTAGGTGTCTGCCTTCGGCTCAGGTCATGATCCTGGGGTACTGAGATAGAGCCCCGCTTCGGGCTCCCTGCTTAGGGGGAAACCTGCTTCTTCCTCTCCCTCTTCTGCTCCCCCCTGCTTGTACTCTTTCTCTCTCTCTCAAATGAATAAAATCTTTAACAAAACAAAACAAAACCCCTTTCTTACCTTCTGCACTTCCATTTTTCTTCTATGTCACTCATTGATTCAAGGGACATTTATTAAGCACCCATTTATTACATTTATTTACATCCATTGTTTATTTATTTACATTTACTTACACCCATTATTACATTTATTATGTACCCAGTCATGTATATGCTAGATACAGGGACTTGATGACACATAAGACATAGGCCGAGTCCAAAGGTCTCATGTTCTGTGCAGTGGCTCCTTCTGCCACTGAATCACCAGACTAACTTTCTAAACACACAGATCCCCAAATGATCTGTGTGTGACCAGGAGGACATCCACTCATAGCCATCTAACTTCTACTTCACGTTTCACACCACCTTGTGCTATTCTTATCAAATTTCCATATAAATATTTTTAAATAGGCTCCATGCCCAGTGTGGAGTCTAACATGGGGCTTAAACTCACAACCCTGAGACAGGACCTGAAATCAAGAGTCGGATGCTTAACCGACTGAAACACCTAGGTGCTCCTCAAATTTCTGTTTTTCAAAAACTGATCTTTTGGTTCTAACCACGTGAAGGCTGACGTCATAAAAATTGCACAATCTGGGGCACCTGGGTGGCCCAGTGGGTTAAAGCATCTGCCTGCAGCCCAGGTCATGATCCCAGGGTTCTGCGATCGAGCCCCTGCATTGGGTTCTCTGCTCAACGGGGAGCCTGCTTCCCTCTCTCTCTGCCTACTTGTGATTGCTCTCTGTCAAAAAAATAAAATCGTAAAAAAAAAAAAAAAGACACAAGTTAAAAAAAAAAAAGTTGCATGACCTTTACTTTTTACTGACACCACACTAGAAGTGTTTATAGATTCATGAAGTTCCCAGGACACTGTAAGTTCTTCCTGTGTTGGCATCTAGCAGAGGATTTAGAACCAAATACTGAGCTCATTTTAGGAAAGTGAACCCGCAGTTTCTCCTTGGAGAGGTTTCCACTTACCGGAAGACACTGTCCCCCCTCCAGGGAAAGGAGCCCTGCTGGTGCCTAAGGCTCTTTCTTGACCACTTGGACACTGATGAGGAAGCTCCTTCTGCCATATTATCATCATGTTTCTCATCGTTAGCCACACGCAATGCACCCAGAGAATGGTGAACAATAAAAAAGGGAGTATTTTTCCAGATCCTGAGGTCTTCCAGGCACACATTTAGAACTCCAGAGGTGAATTACTGACAACACGAATCAGTTATAAAACAAAATCCTTCTGCAATATAAAGTTTTAAAGCTAAAGAAATGTATTCCTCAAAAAAAAAAAAAGAAAGAAAGAAATGTATTCCTCTTTTTTATTCTCAAGGCAAATCAAAATTAAATTAAAAAATAATCAATTCTGGACAAGCAGACTTTTTTGTGACAAACACTCAAGGATTTATTACCTCAAAATGATGAGACGCAATAAGAGAGTCAGAGAGAAAATCCTGACGGTTCCAACCGTTCTGAGAACTGGTCATATTTCTGCTGAGTTTCACAAAACACCCATGTATATTAATCGTAAAAATTACCCTATTTGGCTAAGCAAATTGAAATTGGATTCCTGTGGCCACAGGAACCAAAGACTGTGCGACCAAAACGGCCCTCACAGAGACCCGGAAGGATTCTAAAACGTCCTCTCGGGATAATCGGGCTGCTTTTGGCGGCAACTGACTGAACGAAAACTTAATGAGGTTTCACACTATGAGGACGGTCCTTAGCTCACTCAGCAGGAAGTCTGTTATGATTGTTGATTATATAAGGCGCAAAGACATCACCAGGGACCCTGGTACTTCCCATTCTCGCACTGCCAACCTCAAGGGCCGCTTCTTACCCTACGTGGGGCTTCTTGCACAAGATGGCCACCACAGCTACGGTGCTTACGCATGCGTGTTCACCGTGGGCGGGAAGGAGGCTTTCTCTGCACCAATCATTTTGCTTTCCCAGAAGTCACCTCGGCCAACGTATCTCAGGTCCCATTGGCTAGAATTGGGTCACCTGACAACGTACAGCTGCAAGAGAGGCTAGAAAAGTGACCCGCTGACATTTTTCAGTGTCTGAGGGAGAGGCAGTCCGCGGGTACAGCGAGCGGGAAGGGTGGCTGCAAGCAGACCAGTGTGGGTAGACACCGCTCCGGACTCTGTCTCTCACCTCGTAGTCCCGACTGCAAGGTAAGGGGAAGATACACGCCGCACAAACAATAACCCTCGTGAGCACTACGTTCATTCGGGGAAAGCGTTCGGCACAACAGCATGGCGACCGTGGTGTGCCCGGTTGGCTATGTTTTTGGAACTACACGCAAGTGCCTCTCCTGTGAAGCCAGATACTGTTTTTGAATGGTTAACTGAGAGGTTTTGGTCTCTAGTGTTTTCTTCTTTCCACCCCTTGACCCTTCCCTGCATTTGGCTGGATTTTCTGTTCATTGCTTCAAGGAAGGGGTGACAGCAGAAATACAGAGAGAAAGGATGGATTCTTGGCTTTGAATTTCAAAAACTTAGACTAGAAATGACTGCCAGGGCTGGGAAAAAAATTAGAGGTTGATGGCAAGTGGGGCAAGGGGCAGGCCCTGGCGAGACCACGTGGATGTGAGAGGATTCGGGGCCAGCCTCTATCCCCGAGGGGACTGTTTGCGGCAGACCCTAGGTTGCTGAGTGGAGCTGAGCTAACACCTGCGGATGGCCCAGGGTCCGTGAGCCGACAGGGGCAGGAGTGGTGTCCCAGGAGGCTTCCCGCCGACAGCAGCAGGAGCCTTGCCCACCGACCAGCCCACTGGCAGGGTGCCCGTCTCTGTCCCTCGGGGCCACCCCTTTTGACATCCCAGGACATGTAAGCCCCTGAACCTAGGGCTTGGTGGGGGCAAAGTGGGGTGAAAGGCAAGCTGCAGGCCCTGTCCTTGTCCCCAGAGCCAACTTGTGATCAGCCCCCCAGGTGGGAATGCAGACACTCCTCCTGCTATGATGATGGACAGGAGGGGGAGGTGGTGCTGATGGCAGAAGTCAGTAAGTGGTCACGGTGACATGGTGCCACTGTGAAGCTCAGCACCAACCCAGAGAAGGGTGAGCTCACTCCCCCCACTCTTTCCGGTTTCCTCACTCGCCCTGCCCTGGAGTTAAACCCCATGCCAGGATCCCTGGTGCTACCTTTCAGCACCTCTGGGAGCCTCAGCAGACCCCTGTGTGAAGAACACTTCTGATGGATGAAGCCTCACATGTCTGTAGGCTTGGCTTTATTTTGAGGAGCTCATGTTCTTCTTCCTTTATTATATTGTTAGAAACTATTTCAGTTTGGTGGTAGGGAAACTGAGCCTCATTGGGCATACTAATTGAGTTCTTGTGATGTGTCAGGTCTGTGCTAACATCCTTTATACATGTTACTTGGACGTATGTGATTTTTCTTAACTCTTAACAGTCCTATGAGCCAGTGCTGTTCCTAATTCCATCTTATGGATGAGGCAGCCAAGTCTCAGAGACGGTCAGCCACATTCCCTCAGGGCACAACGCTCAGTGGCAGAGCTGGGATTTCCTACCCAGGCTCCCTGACTCCTGGATGTTTTGGCAATCTCCCAGTAAAACAACTTGTCCAAGGTCACACTGTAACCCAGGAGTGTGAGAGGAGGAGGGATAGGAGCAGAGACCTAACTCCTAACTCTTCGTCTGTGCTCTGTAGCATCCCCTGGGCCTTCTGGTGTCACTTGTAAAGCGCCAGTGGGAACCGAGCAGGGAGCAGAGAGGAGGAAACAAGCCTCTGTGGGGTGTAAACCGCCCTCCGGTCCCTTTCCTGCAGACATAAGTCTAGGTGGCAGGAGGCAGCACGCGCCTTTCCCGCCTCCCCTCCTCTGCTCAGCTGACCCAGGGGAAGGGCTCCCACCGCAAACACCCCACTGTTTACTTGCCCCTGTGGAGGGTGAGAGGCGTCAGGGGGCCTGGAGGGGGACCTGGCCATACCAGCCATCACCTGGAATACATTACAGCAGCTGCGACTAATTAAACTTTGATTTCCTCAAATTTCGATCTTCTTGGAAATTCCTTCCGAGCCTGATGGTATTCAAGGCTGTGGCAGAACGTAAATACCAGCAGAGTCACAGGGGCCTCTGGGCGGCCCATTCTCCATCTCTGTCTCTCTCTCTCTGTGTCTCTCTTCCTCCCTCCCTCTGCGTTTCTTCCCAAGGCCTCACAAGAGAATCCCCCTAGATGATCTCCAAACTGCAGCCCCAGAAGCTGAATTGGGGTTTCCACCTAGGTGAAAAAAATGTTCCTTCTGTTCTTCTGAGGGGTGGCAAGGATGTCCGGTGTCACGTCCTCCACCCCATGGGGGGGAGGGCCTGCAGGCATCAAAACGGCCATGAGGGTGGCCTGTGTCCTGGGGTTCCCACCTGTGGCTTGCCCTGAGGTCCCCTAAGGTGGCCCAGTGCCCTCGACTGACCAGCTGAGCAGGGAGACCCAGAGAGGGACACAGCCGGGGCCAGCAGGCGGGCGTGTCGCTGACACGAGGCGCCACTGAGTGACTGGGTATGGGCGCCTGGGGTCTGGGCGGTGCCCGTGCTGCCCCCCCCATCTGTCCATGAGAGTTGGGGCTAAGGCTGATGGCCGCCGTTCACTGTGCATCTCTTATGTGCCAGGCCCCGTACTGAGTCCTGTCTGCTCTCTAGTCTTCACAGCGGTCCTCTAAAGGGTGTCAGGCAGTACACAGAAGAGGCCAGGGGTCGGGAGGTCACTGGGTCAAAGAGGTTCAGAAACTGGCTTAAAGCCACACTAGAAGAGCCAAGATGCTGATCCTGGTCTGTCTGAAGCCAGCAGCTACGTCTGTATGGGCACGTCATGAGGCCTTTCCATCTTGAAAGTGCTTTGTGTCTTCTATCAAGGTAGGGCCTGGCGTGGAATGGAAGGGAACAGCATGCTGTTTCTTTGGACATCTTGATTTTGGTCCATCTTTCTTTCTTTTTTAAAAGATTAAAGAGATTTTTAAGGTTTTCTTTCATAATTTAAAGGCACCAACAGAATACTTGTTTCGTATAGAAAAATTGGAACGTACGAGTAAGTGAGAGATGAAAATAAACATCCATAATCCCCCCAACCAGAAACCACATGTGTTCTCCTCCTGGCGCGTGTTCCTTCGGATGTGTGCGTGTGTATGTCTTTCTGTCCATATGAAAACTATTCACAGAGCGTGTGCCGTGGAGAAGCCGGTGCAGTCAGAGGGGGTGACTGCGTGGTGCCCCCCCGTGCGCCCTGGGACCACACTGCCCGGGTTGGATCCCAGCCCTCCCGTGGACTAGATGGGACCTTGGCCAGTTTCTTAACCTCGTGAGCCTTTGTTTCTTCTGCAAAATGGATGTAACAGCAGCGTCTGCCTCGCAGGGCTGTCAAGAGGATTCAATGGGGTAACGTGCAGAAAACTCTCAGCACAGGGTCTGGTACGCAGTAAGCACTCAGCACATGCCCGCTGTGACTCTTGGTGGCAGCCTGTAAACAAAAATAGGCCTCTTATTGTATGAGCCCTTGGTCTAGCCCGGGGAGAGAACAGGCTAATCGGATGATCGCATGAGCAAGCTGAAGTTGCTACAAAGGTCAGAGGGACCCGGAGCTATGAGAGCCTGCCTCCCGAGGATGGATCTGGGCGGGGCCATCCTGAAGGCCTCACGAGGAGGGGACACTTGATCCAAGATCTGAAGGATGTGGAGGAGTGAGTGAGGCCCGGTCAGAAGGGAAGAGCGCTGCTGGCAGAGGGAACAGCCAGAGCCTGTGGCCGGAGCCCTGTGGCCTGTATGGGTCTGGAGGAAGGCCAGTGGGACTGGGGTGGAGCGTGAGGGGAGCATGATAAGCCAGAGTGGAGAGGTTGGCAGGGCCTGGACTCTGAGGCCTCAGTAGATGGCACTTGAGTTTTGCTTTTATCCCGAGAGCAGCGGGGAGCCATTGAAAGACTTAAAGCAGGGGTGTGTAACGTGATCCGATTGATTTTTAAAAGATCTCTTTGGCTGCCTGATGGAGAAGAGATTGGCAGGAGAGGTCAGGGGAGAGGAGGGCTCAGGATCACCCTTGGCTGCCGCTCTGGGCTTTGCAGTTTAGAGGGCTTTGCACTTGCCCTCCTCGGTCTGTGCCTCTCCCGACGGTGGGAAGAGTCTGTGGGCCTAGGGCACTTGTCTCCTGGGGCCTCTTCCCCAATTCTTCCTGCCAAGAGCCTGATTCCAAGGCTGTGGGGGCCTTTACAGGAAGACCCCAGTGCTGGTGTACGCACCTCGGGCCTTTGGGTGACAGAAGAGAGGTCATGTGCAAGGGGGGTGGCTGCCGCCCCCACACCCTGCCCTTACAGTGGGATGCAGTGGGGCTGGCAACGGGAGGTGGGGGTAGAGACCGTGGCCTCCGTTTGTACTCTGGGTGGGGTCGGGCCTGTATGGGCAACGCATCATTGCCACCCCTCAGGAGAGAAGTGGTGGACCCAAGAGGTGCTTGGGACAGGACAGCTCTGGGAGTTGGTGACAGGCAGGGAGATGGGGCCGAGGGGTGGGCTTCGGCCTGCACACCTGGGGGCGCTGCCTCACCCAGAGGGCCTGGCTTGGGTGGAGGGGAGATTCTGAGTTGGATTTGCACATGTTGATGTGAGGATCTCTTGGGACAATTAAAAGATGTCAGTTGGGCAATTCTCTCTCCCTTCCTCCCTCCCTCCCTCCCTCCCTCTCTCTCTCTCTCTTTCCACACACACGAAACTAAAATTCATTCCACTTATGACTGGTTTTCTTGGAATAATGTGTTCTGAACCCAAGGATCTTTGTCTCCATTTGAAGCCTCGTGTTATTATTCTACCCTTAGTCATTGACGCCTTAGTATGAATTAGTGGCTCAGAGCCCTTCCAATTTGATTGCTGTCTGAGAGCAGTTTCTGTCTGGGGGAATCTAAGAGCTTGGTGCCCTGCATGCCTCTTGTCACTGGGGAGGTCATGAACGGCTGAGGACCAGCCAGGTTCATCTTGCCATCCACTCCTCCAGGGGCAGAAAGCCTGGCTGTGGCTCAGGCTCCCAGGCCTGATGGTCATACCCCACCTAGGCTCCCTTGATCTGCTCCAGGCCGGTGGCCCTTGACCCCATTCCTACTTCTCAGCCCAAGGGTGCATGGGCTCTACATCTGTCAGAGGCTCACTCCTAGCTCATTTGGTCGACCAGTAGCTACCTTTCTCCAAACTGTTCTGGCTGCGACGGGATCCACCTACCATGGCCTACAGCCACCTGTAACTCTGAGCTAGGGCCTGTGACCTCTTCTGCTACCCGCAGGCCAGGAGAGAGACATTGGCACCCTCACACTTCACTGTGCCTGGCCCTGCTTATACATCTGGGCCCTCAGATGAGGCCGTCAGGCAGGGCTGGCCCCAGCTGGCACCATGGCCCAGCAGTTGAGCTGCCAGCTTCCTCTCCCCACTCCCTGATCAAACAACCACATGTGGGCGACGGCTGAGCTTCTCCAGCCTCCCAGGGGCAGGGAGCCTGCGGCGGAGATGTGATGCAGCTGGCCACGATTATTCTGGATGCTGAGTGCAGGCTGCGGGCTCACCTTGGCTTCACCCCTCTCCTCTCAGAGGGGCTTGGGCCTGGAACTAGTGGAGGCAATTACGGGGAAGGGGGAAAGGAGAGGCCCACCTTTCTCACTAGATCCAAAGGACAGAGCTGCATCCTGAGTGGGCTTTGAGGCCTTACTGGTCAGAGGACCTTGGACTTTCCAGGCAGGGAGGAGCCTTCAGAATCAAAATGCTCGGCTCAGAGGGGTTGTGACTGGCCCAAGGTCACTTGGCAGCGAGGTGGTCTCAAACTCAGATCATCTGAAGCCTGATTCCCCATTCAGGACTCTTCCTGTCTCACTTTAAAGGCCCTAATTTTTTCGTTTGTCAACAGATATGGACTGCATGCCCCCTGTGTGCTCATTCCAGGGCTGGGTGCGAGTCCACAGACAAGGCCCCTGTTTCCACGGGGCGTACATCTGGGGAGACAACAAACAATGAACAGATAAGCTTTAGCACATGCCTGGGGCCCAGGAGCTGCCCTGTAAATATGTGTTGAAGGGTAGCTTAATTCCAAAGAAAGCCAGCAACAACATGGTGGAGTGTGACAGGATGTTACTGATGGAATGCTTGTGTGTCCCTAACCCCCCAGGCGATGGTATTAGGGGGTAGGGAATTTGGGAGGTGATTCAATCCTGACAATGGAGCCCTCATGAGTGGCATGAGTTCCCTTAAGAAAGGGCCCCCAGGGAGTTCTCCCGCCCCTCCCACCATGTGAGGGCACAATGAGAATCGGGCAGTCTGCAACCTAGAAGAGGGCCTTCATCAAGGACCTGACCACACTGACACCGTGATCTCAAACTTCTGGCCTCCAGAGCTGTGAGAAATAAATCTCTGTTGTTTATAAGCCACTCGGTCAATGGTAATTTCTCATAGTAGCCCAAACTCCTACAGATGACTGCATTCAGGTGGGAGAGGAAGTATTGCCAGCTGAAGTGACATTTGAGAATAATAGGATGGGATCAGTCGTGAGAAAATTTGGGGCTATAGGGTTCCACAAATAGTCACAGCGAGTGCAAAGGCCCTGAGGTTGGAATGAGGTCACTGCGGCTACAGCAGAATAAATGGGAGGCAGAGCTGGGGAGGAGTTCAGAGAGTTCAGAGAGATAGATGGAGGCTTGCCCCTGATTGCATCCAAAGCCATGTGGGATGTGGGAGGTTTTTGTGATGGGGAAGTTTGGGCCTGTTTGTGATAGCACCCTTGTCCTCAATGCTCACAGTTCCTTAGGGCTGGGAGTGGAAGGTCCCTGCAGTACAGGCTGATGGACAGCAGAGGGCACCAACTGAATGACCAGGGATCCTGGGAAGAAGGAAGTAGTTGGCCTGGGGTTGGTACATAGTGGTTGGTGGCTACCAAAGATTTCACTTTCGTGATAATCAGAGACAGCTGGTATGTATCCACGTAGATTCATTTAACAAAGACCCACTGTATGCCACTCTAGGCTGAGCACTGTTCTAGGTTTCAGGGAAGTAGAGTATGACGTAGATCAGGAACAAGAATTAGCTTTTATCTTGAATGTTAGTTTGCTTTGATTAGAGCACAGTACCTGGCACATAGGATTAAGAAAAATTCCGAGGCTGCATCTTGATGAAGGGAAGCAGAATGCTGTGATTCATTAGGAATGTCTGTAAAGGTGAGTGTTAGGTCTTTGCCATCTCTTCTCTAATGTGACTTCATTATTGGACAATTGAGTAAACCAAGACTCAGAGATGCCAGGTTTATTTGTATAAGGTCACACAGCTGGCAAGTGCAGAGTTATCAGAATGTGCATCGTGTAATTGGGTAGCCCTGGTTCTGGGTCTGAAGAAGTTGCATCGCTAGGCCTACAGGGACTCTCTGGACGTTGGGGCCACCACCAGTGAGCACTGTAGTAGCAGGAATGGCCGCCGGTGGGGAGGGGCAGCCGCCGTGCTGCTCACTGGGGGAGTGCCGTGATATTTGCTGCTTGGAGGGCCAGTCTGGTGGCCGTAGGGCAGGACGGACATTGCCAGAGCCCACCGAAGCGTCCAAGCAGCAGCCAGGCAGAACTCAGGTTTGACCCAGGCCACTGGACTGGGGACCCCATGTTCAATCCACAGCACCCCATGCCTGCTGAGTTTCCATGCACTTCAGATGGATGGAGGGCATGGTGCTGGGCCCTGTGGTGGGGGGTATGGAGGTAACTGAGTCAGAGTTTTTATGTAAGGCATTTACTGCTGACTGGGGGGACACAACACAAGGCAGAAGGAGAAAGAGCTGAGCAGAGGCCCCAGCAGCAGTGGGAGATGGGAGGGAGTCAGTTCTTACTAGGGGAAGCCTGGGGAAGCCTCACAGAGGAGGTGCTAAAATGAGAAATGTTAAGCTATGTTTTTTTAAAAAGCCATATTTATTGCAGACAATTCCAAAGATAAAACATAAAAAATGGAATTACAAGAAGCCTGTAATCAATCTCATTATGCAAAAATAATTACTATCAACATCTTAACCACATATTTATGCATAAATACATGCGTATATATGCTCCGATTTTCTTTTTTTTAAATCACAGTGCGGTAGTGCTCAAAGTGTGATCCTTGACCAGTAGCCCCCCCCGCCCCCACCCCCAGGAACTTGTTAGAAATGCAAGTTCCTGGCCCCTCCTTGGAGACTCTGGGGAGTGGGGCCTGGCAGCCATTTGAATAGGCCTTCCAGGTGATTCCAATGCTGGCTTGAGTTTGAGAACCACTGACTTCGTGTATTACGTGTGACTTTCTGTTGTCATGAAGCAGTCATTGGCAATTTGATGTTTAATGCTGGAGTGCTCTCTTATTGTAGTGACTTGATGAATTCTCTGATCCAGTGCTGTGGCGACCATCCAGGGTGTGCCTGTGGCCGTGTGCCCCGCGGGCTGTGTGGAGGTGGTGCCCTTTTGAGTTGCGCCAGTGACAGGAGGCGAGGGAGTCACTGCTGGCAAGACCAGGGGCTGTTTCTGGTCTGTGACGGCATCCTGGCAGGAGCAGCCAGAGCTGTCCCTCCTCCGTCATCCCCTCCCCAGAGTGGCCCTGGCAGAGCAGGAAGCAAGTGGTGAACCTGTCAACATCAATTGGAAGGGACTGGGGCAGAAGGAGTCCAGATTTCCTGGGGCCCATGGTCTGCGCCACAGAACAGGGAGAAGCCACGCTGTCAGGCACAGCCCGAGGAGAAAGAAGTCGCTCATAAAATGGCTTTGCTGCATGACCCTACCGACCTGAACTTTGGTTTGCTTTTGTTGTCTTGTGTGTTTGTTTTCCCTCTGTGTGTGGAGAAAAATCAGAGCTCCTGTCTGCCTTAGAATGTCCAGCTGCCTGCTGGAACAGCCACCGGGGATCCCACCTTTGTCCTCTCTGCTGACACAGGGGCCCAGCTTCTGAGTTGGGGCCTCCATGGACCCCCACCTTTAACAGCTCTCCCCCAGAATGCCCCTGCCCCAGCTTCTCAAGGCTTCACCTCCACTTTTTGTCTTTGGCTCAGCTCTCGGGTTAGGCACATACAGGCAGAAGATGCTGGGGATGAAGGGGCAGCTCCCACCAACCCAGATTAATAGAGATGATGAGTGAATGGACAAGGGGTGATCTGTGAGATGATGCCAACACCCCCACCCCCATCGAGCTAGCTGTGGATGAGGGGATCCCCATGATCCTGACAGCCAGGGGGAAGTTAGTCGCACCTTGAGCCCTGGAGCACAGTAGTGGGCCCGGGCTTTGGGTGGGAGCTGCAGAGAAGGTCAAGGCTGAGGCAGCCCCTACCTGTGAGTGGGACGCCCTGGCTGGCTGCAGCCCACTCCTGACAGGTCGGACTCCGTCCATAAGTGACAGAGCCCTCCCCGTTTAAACTGGGAAGAGAATGTCCTTTTTCGTGTTGTGAATATTTATCACTGAAATTTACTAACTCTGATTCCATAACGATCAAAAAGACATGTAAACACTAGAAACATTAATTCAAGGCTAAAAGAACAGAAACAGTGAATGGAACTGAGGAAATGATTGTACCAGCAAATCTGGTGCAACTCCAATTTGTCCCTGAGCTTCCTGGCTATTTCACTGAGATCCAGAGAGAGAGGGAGGGACTCACCCCAAGTCACAATAACAAATGCCACGTGCCATGCACCAACTCACTGGACCCTGATGAGAGCCCTCCCCCACAACTGCCACTCCATCTCCACTGCACAGTTGGGGAAACCGAGGCACAAAGAGGCAAAGTAATTTTCCAAGGCCCCACATGTGTGTCTCTGGTTCTTAGCCACTGCCTTGTCCAGCAGTTTTCTAAATGAGAAGGAAGAAAGAAAGAGGAAGTGCTAAGGGCCCATCCATCTCCGGGTATTTGTGGAGTCTACAGGATCCAGCACACAAGCAGGGCTGGTGATGGGCTGTCTTCATGGGTCCAGCTAAGGTGTGGCTGCCTCATGGTGGCTCAGTATGTTCCTTCTCTCAAGTAACTTCCGTGTAGTAACCACTGTCTGAACTCTCGATGGTGGCGTTTCAGGTGGGAAGTGGGGAGTATATTTCGGGCTCATCCAGCCGCCCTGTGGGGGGGCGTTTCCTCCTCAGCCAGCTCCTCTTGCCTCTGGTGGCTGTGGGCTTCTTGGTGGAGGCTGCTGAGTCCCAGCCTCGGAAGAAGGTTGGTGTCAGAGAACTCTGTCCAGGAAAAAGCAAACCTGTTTCTTGAAGAGCTGCAGCAAGGAGCTATCAAGCTTCTCCCTATCAAGAAGATAGAAGAAACCACTTTGAGACATAAGAATGTTCTCCAGGAGCCCCAGAGTCTGATTTTAGGGGATCCTATAGCCTCTTTTAAAGCACAGTTGTGGCCCCTGACCCTGGCCTGGCCATCCCTCACCACCTTCGTGGCTCCCCCAAGTGGCAGTCAGTCACTGCTTATCAGTCCTAGGTGGGTCTTGCCAACCCCCTGCTCCCCCTCCTTTACCAAGAGGCTCACCGAGTCACTGGATTTGGGGCTTGGATGGGACCTTGGCTGTCCCCTGTGGGGCATGTGGCAGGGGTTACGGGCCACCCTTCGAGGCAGGAGAACCTGATCCCAATCCCAGCTCCTCCCCCTGTGGAACTTTGGATATGTATCTTCAAATTTGGGGAAATCTCAGTCATTATGTCTTGACGCTTACTTTCTGCCTCTCGCTCAGCAGTTTTCCTCCTTGGACTTCAATTACACATATCTTAGAGAGTTTGATATTGTTCCAAATGTCCTTAAAGCTCTATTCACTTTTCTCCAGTCTTTTCTGTCTCCCTGTTCTTCATACTGAGTAATTCCTATTGTTCTGACTTCAAGGTCAAGTCCTTTCTTCTTCCATTCCAATCTGCTTGTAAGCCCATCTAGTGAATTTCTCATTTCAGTTATTGTACTTTTCAGTTATAGAACTTCTATTTGGTGTTTTAAAAATTAGTTTTAATCTCTCTGCTGAGTTTGGGTTATGTTTTCCTGTTTCTTTGCATGTCTGGTAATTTTCGACTGCATACTATGGATGGTTCTTTGTTAGAAACTCTGTATTCTTTTATCTTCCTCCAAAGGTTTTTGGTTTGTGTTTGCTTAGGTGGTTCAGTAATTGGCCTGTCACCCTGAACTTGTGTGGACTTGGTTTTACCCTTGGTTAGGGTGGACTTGGGTGGACTTGGGGAAGCCAAGGGTTTTTCTAAGCCCCTCTAATGTGCTAGGACTCAACCTCCAGATTTCTTTCTTCCCTATGACTCTTCTCTTGGGTTGTTTTAAGTTTTGGCAGAGAGGGTCTAGACTGGCACCCCTCAGGGGCAGGATTTCTTATCCTTAGTACTAATGATATCTTGGGCTGGCAGTTCTCTGTTGTGGAGGCCAACCTGTGCATTGTAGGGGATGTTTAACAGCATCCCTGGTCTCTACCCACTGGATGCCTGTAGCAACCCCCATAGTCATGACCATCAAACATGTCTCCGGGGGCACCTGGGTATCTTAGTTAGTTAAGCATCCAACTCTTAATTTCGGCTCAGGTCATGATCTCAGGGTTGGGAGATCGAGTCCCATGTTGGGTTCTGCACTGGGCATAGAGCCTGCTTAAGATTTCCTCTGTCTCTCCCTACCCTAAAAAAAAAAATGTTGCCAAATGTCCTCAGGGCTTGGGAGGGGTGCAAAATCACTCCTGGTTAAGAACCACTGCTCTAGTGGGTAGTCTTACTTTAAGATATTTAGAAAGAACCTCCCATTAATAAAGTGCCTCAACTACATTTTGACATTCTTCTCAAATAAGGTTGCACACCCATCACACAGGGCCCTTGATAGGGCTGAGAGAAGAACCCGTGTTCCATTTGTGTACCTCACTGCTGAAGTATGCTATAAGTTCATATGCATTAAAATAAATCTGGGAGCAATCTTGGGAATATTGCAAATTACAGTATAATTGTCAGGGTGTTAAATTTGCTATATGTAAATATTTTAAATATACCTTGATATTTGCAACTTTGTGTTGGGACTTTTCTCCACTTTTAGTTATGATTAGCCTCCCATGATGGAAATGACTGGGGCCTCCACTGTCTGTGGGGGTCTGTGTATATTCTCTCCCTGGTCTCCTTGGTCTGTGTTCCAGCATGTTCTCCTGATGGTTTCTTTCTGTCTTTCCAAGGAGATATCTCTATTCCTCCCCTTCCCTTTTCAGTTTCTCTTTTTCCCACAGGAAGAGCCCTGGGCCCAGTGAGGGGCAGGGGGTGGGCTCTGGTGAGCTTGTGGGGCTGGTGCTGTGGGAGGCTGCAGAGAGAACTTTCTTCAGGCCTGCTCTGGGCTGAGATGTCCACAGTTCATTTGGAGGAAGAAGGAAGTAGTTTGGCTGCTGTCTACACCTTGCTGGGGCTTAAACTAAACCACACTGGTTTTCTCTGCATGGCTTCTTGGCAACTTAGAGACCAAATATGGTTAAAAAGAAAGGGCAGCCCAAGATAAGTGAGGACACCACAGGACAATAGTAGGGTGCTTTCCATGCATCCACATCTTCTGGCCCCACAAGAACCTTCAAAGTGACCCCACAGCAGCCATTGTGACCCCTGAGAAAGGATAAGCAGGGAGGCATTAGAAGGCTGGTGGAAGGGAGGATGGAGGCTTTTGTATCATTTTCAAAAAAGGGGAAGAGGTGGATTCTGGGAAATCACTGACCAACCATGAGGCCTGCCTTGTGCTGCTGTAATATTCTAGAACGGACCAGAGAAGAGCAGCTGAAAGTGACGACTGCTGGGAACAAAGCCTTGCCAAACAAACTTGGTTTTCCTGGTGCTCTGATGAGCAGGCGAGGTGTTAGCCCGAGCAGGTGGAGCGTGAGCGAACAGCCTCCCAAATGTTGTGCCCTGCGGGTCCTCCTCACCGGGAGCCCTTTCTTCCTGGGTCCCAGAGCTCTTGCCATCCCCTGGTTTCTGTTCGTTCCTCCAGCTGTCACCTCCTTATGCTCCTCCCTTCCTCTCACTTCTGGTGACTCTGGGTGACTTCATCCTGTTGTCCTTTGCATCTGGAATACTGGTCCCCTCGGGTGTTTCCTAGCCAACTCCTCCTCCTCTGTCTGCACTCTGGAAATATTACTCGTCAGGGGAGGCCTCGGCTCTGCCCGCTCAGGGTCCTTCTTCCTGTATTCTGAGTCATCCCCCGGCAAGGGTTGGTTCCGTGTCCCCCGACTGTAAACTCAAATGTTTGTTTTGTTTGTAGCTGTGTGTGTATGTGTGTGTGGGGAGGGGGTGGCACGTAGCAGGTGTCACGATGAGTCTGTGTAGGAGTAAAATGAAGTCTTTAGAGCTTGGCCTATGTCCTGACGTGTGGTTGAAAGACCTGTGGATGGTTAACCTGGAAAAGCGAAGGTTCACAGGAAGGCTGTTGTGTAGAAGACAGGCTTTACAGTTATAGATGTTGTTAAAAAGAGCAGAACCAGGGCTGTGGGTGGAAGTCAGAGGAAGGCAGGATTTTGCTCACTCTTAGTGAAATCCATTTGCGCCAGAGACTGCTGGTTGCCTATTCTTTCTTTAGTAACAGGACCCCAGTTTTGCTCAGGGTATCCCTGTGTCATTAGAAGGTCACATTTTCCACTCTGTCTTGTAGCTAGGTGTGACAATGTGACTAAATCTGTGGCCAGGGGAAGTTGTTGGGTAGGTCTTTGGGGAAGGCTCTTAAAGAGGGATCAGACAGTGGGTACATGCCATGTTTACCCTTCCCCTCCTTCCTTCTTCCCCTCTAGAATTGTAGACCTGATGGCTGGAGCACCAGCAGCTGTTTTGAAACAGGAAGAAACTGTGAGAATAGAAGCCATGTGTGAAGGATAGTGGAAGGGAAAGAAGGGTCTGGAGGTATTAAGGGACATTGTGGAACTACCACACCTACTTTGCCTTTCCTTTAGTTAAGGCGTGGTCACTGGGTTTTTCAATGTGCTATCAAATCCAGTCTTAACAGGTACAGCAAATATTCCCCTCCGCCCCTTATGAGGATCTCCGTGTTCCTGTGCATTTAGGGAAAAGGCCGTTTGATTTCACTCATCGTGCATCGCTCTGATCTATGGCCTTGGATAATCCCGCTACTACCTGCTCCTGACCCTCTCTGGCCCACGCAAGACACCACTCCTCCACCTTCGTCCTCATGAAGCGGCTCAAGCACAGGTCGCTGTGTACAGCAGGCATTTCCTGAAGCCTGGGCGGGGGGCGGGGTGGGTATGGGGGAGCAGCAGGAGGTCATTGTAGCACAGAGCAGGGACCAGTTTCAGAATCAATGCCAGCTATCATGTTTCTGGGAATGTCTTGCCCACCTACCCGCCCCCCCTCCAGCTGAGATGTCTTGCTTGTCATATTCTTCCTTTGATCCTCAAAGAAACTGTGTTTCTCCTGCTTCTCTCCCCCCATGTCCAGCTGCTCGCCAGTGGTCCCCACATTCAGTTCCCCTCCCGTGCAGAGCAGGTTAGGCCTGGGCCACCTCTGTACAGAGTCCCTGGCTCCAGGTCTTCCACATATGGTATTATGTGACACTATGCCTATTCTTTAATCTTGGATCAAATTTTTAGATAAGGTCCATTCCCTCTGATCAAAGCAAACCCTGGGGCTAGCAAGTTGGGGCTGTTTCTTTGTAGATGTACAGAATCAGCATGTCCCACGTGGGGTCCTGGAATCCGTATTTTTAATAAGTTCCTGGGTGGGGGTGGAGGGGTGCGGGTAACAGGCCCAGAGAGGGACAACAACTAGCCGAAGGTGACCGCAGAACCTGAAGTAGGCCTCAGATCTACTAGAGCCTCTTCCAGGACTCTGAGTCTACCCTGGGCTGCAGCTTGGCCTCCCAAGTCCAACTTGGACTTGGGTTTTAAGTCATCCTGTGAGATCCCAGCAGACCTGCCCGCCAGCAGATCCGTGTCATCGGCTTCCTCAACCTGCTGGGCCACTCCACAGGCCTTCAGCGCTTCGGAGTTGAGCCTAGAACATGAGAAACTATGGAGGTCATCCTGGTCCCCTCCGAGTATGGAAGCCACCGTCCTGTGGCGATGGAGGGTACATGGAGGTTACCCTGGCCCAGAGGGGAAACTGAGGCCTAAAGAAAGAGACTGGCTTTTATCATCATTGGCAGTGTGCTTCATTTTGAAAGGTCAGTGGTGCAGCGCCAGTAAGCCGCACAGGACGGGAGGGTATGTTCTGTTACCGTTTCTGTTCATACGAAGGAACGAAACCTAAAGGCGAGTTGAAGCTAACTGGACAGAAAAGTAATAGAAGTGTATTTCCATCTATTACAGATCACTGGTAGTGGACTTGTAGTGGGGTTTGTGTTCTTTTATTTTCCAAGCTTTCTGTACAGGCGCACCTCATTTAAAGTACTGGCTTTATTGTGCTTGCAGATCGTTGTTTTTTTTTTTTTTAAACCAATTTGGCAGCCTTATGTGGAGCAATGCTGTTGGCTTCATTTTTTTTCCAGAAGTATTTGCTCACATCTCTGTGTCACATTTTGTTAATTCTCGCAGTATTTCCAAGTTTTTCATTATTTTATTTGTTACAGGGATCAGTGGTCAGTGGTTTCTTGAGACGAAATCTCCTCCTGGTGAAGATGCTGTGAAGATTGTTGAAATGACAACAAAGGATTTCGAATAGTACAGAAACTCTACTGTCAACTAAAGTTGATAAAGAAGGGGCAGGTTTGAGAGGATTGACTCCAATTTGGAAAGAAGTTCTCTTGTGGGTAACGTGCTATCCAAACAGCATGGCATGTTCCAGAGAAATCATTGGGGACAGGAAGAGTTGGTCCATCAATGCGACAAATTTGATTGTTGTCTCATTTTAAGAAATTGCCCCAGCAGCACCTGAGTGGCTCAGTCGGTTAAGTGTCTGCCTTTGGCTCAGGTCATGATCTCGGGGTCCTGGGATCGAGTCCCATGTCAGGTTCCCTGCTCAGCAGGGAGTCTCTTTTCCCTCTCCCCCTGCTCCTCCATGCACATTCTTTCTCTCTCTCAAATAAATAAATAAAATCTTTAAAAAAATCACCCAGCCATCCCATCGTGCAGCACCCACCACCCTGATCAGTCAGCAGCCATCAACATAGAGGCAAGACCCTCCCCCAGCAAAAAGGTTACAACTTGCTGGAAACTCAGATGATGATTAGCATTTTTTAGCAATAAAATATTTTTAATGAAGGAATGTACATTTTTTTAGACATATTGCTGTCACACACTTAGCAGACCACAATACAGTGTAAACTTAACTTTCATATGCACTGGGAATCCAAAAAATTCATTTGACTCACTTTATTGTGATACTTGTTTTATTGCTGTGGTCTGGACCCGAACCTGCAATATCTCCGACGTGTGCTGGTATTACTAATAATGAGTTATATTTGTATTTAGGGTCAAGGGGAGAAAATGGCCTGTCCGGGGCCAATAGAAATATTGGGGGAGTCGTGCTTCAGACATTTTGTGCCCCCTCTCCTGCTTTGTGGCTGGCATGGGCAGCCATCTCTCTGCCATCCCCCTGGGACAGGTGTGTGGGTCAGGCTCCTGCAATGAATGCCCGCTCCTTGGGGACACTGGTACTTCCCTGGCGCCGCTGCACTGACACTCGAGATCCGGGATGCAAGGGTTCTGCTTATTGGATTGGGGCACTGACCATCTGGCCTTTTGAATCTGAGCATGCCCAGCTGTGGATGGACACATTTCTGATTGTGGGCAGATACACAGGGAGCTGGATCTAGCTCAGGAAACAGCTGCAAGTGTGGGCCGCCTCTGGCTGGAGCACATGAGGGCTCTGCCACCCAGGTGCACTCGGCCTTATGGTCACTCATGCTTAAAGGCTCAGGCTAAGTCAGAGTCAACACGGAGATCCACATGCTAAGGGGTTGGGGGATTGCGGTTCTGTTTGTATCTGTGCAACCCTGGGCAAGTCACTTCACCTCTCTGGGCCCCAGTCTCCTCACCATCAAAGTCACAGGGCCGAGGAAACTGATTGTTGAGTCGCTTCCATGGCTGACATTCTGGGATTCTCTTGGGCCTCTGGTGGGCCGTGCTAATAGCTGGAACCCCAGGGAGATGTGGGAGTGTCCCTGAATGGAATTACGTCTGTCTATCCCGGTGGACAGACCCTGAGGGGAGTTGGGGGAGGGACGGGAGGACCCCAGCTGTGCTGATAGTCAGACCTTTTAATCTTGGCTCTTTGGGGTGGTGTAGGGCTGGGGATGGGGTAGGACTCTGTGGGTGAATTCAGGCAACTGTAATCCCCAGAAGATTGATACTGTGTTTTTTGAAGAATCTGAATTTCAGAGCTCAGGTTTGGACCACACAGAATGGTACCCACAGGGAGTGACCGTAGGACTGTGAGCGGGTTCCCTTCCCCCCCTTGGGCTTTGCCCCTCCTCTATTCAGAGAAGGGCTAGACTTCCAGATCTCCTGGGGTCTCCCCAGGCTTGGCTTCCCATAGGCCTTACACGTGACACTGACCAGACCACTGCAGTAGCCGTCGAGGCTGCCATCTTCCAGGAGGGGGCAATGTGCCAGGCACCCGGTGCCTGCCTGGCCTCGGGGCCCAATATCCAGAGACAGAAACTGAGGCTCAGAGAGGTGAAGCCTCTCACTAAGGTTGCCTGGCTTGTTGGAGGCAGAGCAGGGGCTCAATCCCTGGTTTCCCGTCCCCGGAGCCTGTGCTCTTCCTGCTTTGCTGTTCCGTGTCCTGTCCCTATGCCCTCCCCCATCTGGGCACTGCTTCTCTCCCTCCTCGTTCCCCTTGGCCTCCTCCAGCCTGCTTCCGTCTTCCCCTGCAGGTCTGCCCCGCTCTCCGGGCCCACCTCTGCCGGTGTCTCCAGTGTCCACTTAGCTGGGAGGATGCTCTGTCCCACAGTGCTCACTCCGCCAGCCCAGTGGCAGCCCTGCCCGCTGCGGGGCCTTTCTGGCTTGCAACCAGCTGCTACAGAGAAACCCTGAGCTCGATTTTTCTGACCACCCGATGGCCACCGTTACCTCCACTTAATAAATTGCACGGGAGCAATGGGTGGTCGACGGCCGAGGCCTGCGCGGGCTGAGTTGGAAATTAAAAGCAGTGGCCAGGAGTGGGTTTGAATGCAGCAACAGGAACCATGAATATTTTACAAGAAACCGGAATTATTAATGTTTCAATAAAAAACAAAACCCCACTGTCCATGTGAAGATTACATGTGACTTCAAGCCTTCAGAAAACCACTGTGGTCCTCCTCTGCGCTCTCTTAAACCACTCAGCGGAGCTTCGCTTAAACCATCCCCATCTCGCCAACCCTCAACCCACCAGCTCTAAATGGTGGCGGAGAGGGCTGCATCCGCCCGGCTGCCCTGGTAATTAGCGCGGCCCCCACCTTCCTTCGGAGCTACGGGCGACCAGAGAAATATTTCTGGAAGACTATTTACGAACTTCCCCATAATCATCAATCATATGGTGAAGAAGGAATGGAGCAAGATTTCTTACCTCAAGGAGCCTCTAATGCAAAAAAGCTATTTACTGGGCATGGACGGGGGCTGGGATTCTGATGCCATTACTATAGAATACATAATAGCATCAATAATTAAGTATAAATTGGATTTAATATTTTATGCTGGCGACATGTAATTTACACTCTACCCGAGAAATCAAAGGTCATGTCTGAAATAAATGAGTGTGGGGTCGAGCCTCCAGTGGAATTAGCGCTTTTCCCCTCCTGGTATCTGGAACGGATGACAAAGAGCAGGAGAGGCGCGCTGGGCCGTAGGGAGTGTGGGAAGGGTTGGGGTCTGGGCGCCTTAGGGAGACGCTGGCCTCTGGAGTGCCGAGGGCTGAGTGTGGCTCTCTAAAAGAGGCCTCAGGCCTCCCTGGGGTGGGTGGATGCTTCTGGAGGCTCTGGGAGGGGGCACTGGAGCGCCAGTGTTGAGAGGTCAAACGCAGAGGCAAGTCTGCCCCTGAGACAGATGGGCGAGGTGGGTTGTAGCGCTGAAGAGCTGGCAGGGTCCTGAGGGGAGACTGAGGCCCAGAGAGGGGAAAGGGTTTCCCCAGAGCCACGTGGGCCACAAGAGGACCCTGGGCTCCCGATTGCCAGCGTTTGTCAGAACTGCTCTCACCACTGGGACGGGAGACCCTGGCCACAGACCTCTGGGTGTGTGTCTGCTTCTCTGCTGGAGACACTGACCCTCGCCTGGGCTGGCGCCCGGCTCGGTCCCGTGTGGTTCTCGGAGCTGTTGGGCCATGACCAGAAGGATGAGGCAGGGAGGCTTCATCTCCGAGGTGGAAGTTGGGGCTCAGGCGGGAATCGTGGTGAAGACTGGGGGATGGATAGGCAAGGATGCCCCTTGCGAGGGGCCCTGAAGATCTGGGGCTGTTTGGCATTAACAAGCCAAGCATGTGTGCTTATTCAGCCCTTTCGTAGCTTCCCGTTGCCCCAGGAGAAAACCTGGGTCCTCTTCCTGCCTTACGAAGCCCTTCACCATCTTCTCTGTTTCCTACCTCACTCCCGCGTGCACTCAGATCTCCAGCTACACCAAATCTGGCTGTACCCCATGGGCCGTGCTCCTCTCCCTCCAGGGCCTTCCCCTGGCCCTTTTCTCTGCCTGGGACACCCTTCCCTGGGTGGACACCTCACGACTCCCCTCCCTGGTCTCTGCCCAGGACACTTTTCCTAAGCAGCCCCTGCCCATCCTCGCCCTCCTTCACCTTCCTCCCTTTGGCTCATCGACACAGGCATTTTATCAACTCGCAGACTTGGGGAAGGGCTCCCTTCATTAGGATGTCAGCCCGGGAACCTCATTCGGTCTCCTCGCTGCAGTTTCCACACTGCCTAGAGCAGGGCTTGGCTCATAGTATGTGCTCAATTAGTGTTTGTTGACTAAAAGAATAAAAGACTTGGGTTCACTCCAAGTCATGTTTTGTTTAAAGATTTTATTTGTTCATTTGACAGAGAGGGAGAAGAGAGCATGCACATGAGAAGTGAGAGGGCTGAGGGAGAAGCAGACTCCCCACTGAGCAGGGAGCCTGATGTGGGGTCTGAACCCAGGACCCTGAGATCATGACCTGAGCTGAAGGCAGATGCTTAACTGACTGAGCCACCCGGGCGCCCCTCCAAGTCGTCCTTTGCGTCTTTGCACACCCATCCCTTCTGCCAGAGAAGTCGGATTCTCCCTTCTTATTGCCTCCAAGCCTTCTACCCCCCTGAAGCAAGTCGAGTGCTTCCTTAGCACCCCACAGGACCACATTCTAGCACTGTTCTTGGGGTGAACAGTGTCTGTTTTCTTGTCTGCGCCCCTACCCACGCTCTGGTGTCCGAGGCCCCCTCAGGGCTAGTGCCCGCCTGCACGCTGCAGGAGCTCACTTAGTGCTGGGTCGAGGCATGGATGTATGGGGCCCCAGACATGTGGCATGCCGGTGGGCCTCTTGGCATGGGAAGCAGGTGCAAATGGGGAGGGATCTGGCCCAAATCCTGACCTCTAGGTTGTGAGGGTTTCTAGAAGGTGCTAAGGTTGGCTCAGGAGGGGGCTTCAGCCAAGAGGCGGGGGTGGGGACCAGGAAGCAGATCCCTCCCTCCAGCGCTGTGCCCTCCCCCCTACTCAGTTGCACAGGTTGGGCAGGGAGCTGCGAGGGGCCCAGGAGAGGGGCTGTTGGAGCTGTGCCCTGGCGGACTGGACTGCATGGGCCATGCTGTAGACTGAATGTTTGTTACCCCCAGACTCGCGTGTTGAAACCCTAGCCCCGAAGATGGTCGTGTCTGTAGGGGAGGCTTGGGGAGGTGCTGAAGTATGGGGCGGGAGCTCTAACGCATGGCATTAGTGCCCTTATTAAAGAGGCTCCAGAGAGACCCTAGTCCCTGTCGCCATGTGAGCACGCAGCAGGAAGATGCCAGCTGGGAGTCAGGAATTGGCCCCTCTCTGGAACGCAAGCATTTGAACACCTTGATCTTGGACTTGAGGCCTCTAGAACCGGGGGAAGTACATTTCTGTTGTAAGCCACGCAGTCTGTGGTATTTTGTTACAGCAGCCGAACAGGCCAAGACAAACCAGGACCTTTCCAGTTTGGAAATGCCCTCTTGGCTGTGACCTGGGGATAGGGCTGGGTCATCTGGGTGGGAACAACCGATGTTTGTTGAGGGCCAGATGCTACTTCGGATTTTTTTCAAGTACTCTTCTTTAAATTCCACACAGCCCCCTAAGGCGGTTACTGTTATTCTCCCCCTGTTGCGGAGGAGGCAGTGGAGGCACAGGGAGCCCAGTGGCTTTGCCCAAGCTCACGTGTGGCTGCTCTGTGGTAGAGTCTGGAATTGAAGTAGGTTGGCGGACTCTGGAGTGTGGACTCCAAACACGGTTGCCCTGCCCGATGGCTGAGGTTCGCCCCCTGAATGTCACCCTGGGACTGGGATGGGGGTGAGTGTTCGGTTTGTGACCTCGTTAAGGAGGAGCTTAAATGGAGGGGCCAGTGGAGGGGGCTTTAAACGCTGAGGGAACCTAGAATAAGGGGAGCACATGCCCCTCCCCCAGAACTCGAGCCCCACGGGGGACAGGGCAGCCTCTTTCTTGCCACCTCTCCACCCTCCCTGCCCACAAATGTAGACTAGACCGAGAATTAGCCGCCTACTGTGTGTGCGAGTTCGCGCAGGTCACCTTTCCTCTCTGGGTGCCGGGGGCCTCATTGGAGGTGGCGGATGTAAGCCCTCAAGCAGGCTTCCAGCTTTCTCAGACCGGGATGCCGTGAGCCTGCCCGTGACCTTCCTGCCCTCCCTCCGGCTGCTGCGGGTGCTCCTGCCGGCCGGACCCGGTGGGAAGCCACAGGGTGCAGGGATGTGTTGATGTTGCCCATGCGGGCCAGCTTTGTGGGCCCAGAACACGGTGGACAGACACTGAATTTGGAGGGGCGACTAGAAGAGCACAGCCTGGTGGTAGATGTTTGTGGAAGCGATAATTGGGAGGCAGGAAGGGGAGTGTCTGTCCCCGATCCTCCGACAGGCGCATTTGGCAGGGGCCGCTCGGCCAGGCTGCGCCCTTCTGTCCGGTGGAGGTTCGCGTGCCTGGGAAGAGGGCTCGATCCTGAGAGGGTGGGGACAGTCTGGCCAGGGGACACAGAGGCTGAGTTCACTGCCCTCAGGTCCCTGATCTTGTCTGGAGGCCAAGCCACTGGCCAGGCCACGAACAAGCTGTCAGCCTGGCATTGGTCACTGGGCTTCCTCCTTTCAAAGCAGACCCCAGCAGATCCTCTCTGCCGTGCCCAGTGCCCGCCTGCTCCCCCCAATCCAGAATGATCCTGCGTCTGCATCCCATTCCACACGTGGGCAATCTGGGGCTCAGAGAGGTACAGAAAACTGCCCCAAGAAGCGCAGTTAATGAGAAGCAGTCGAGATGGGACCTAGGCCTAGGTGCTCTCCATGGGCCACTCCATTCCCTTCCTTAGCCCACCGCAGGAGAGAGAGAGGAGGCGGCCTAAGGAGGGGACGCCACTCCCCTGGGAGTGTAGATCCACCCCAGATCCTGGTCCTCCCCACGCCGGCTGTGCAGCCTTGCACAAGTCACTCAGCCGCTCCGAATGCCTGCTTCCTCATCTGTAAAATAAGGCTGAGGATCTCTAGCTGGCAGGAACGTTCTGAGATCACAGGAGTGCATATTGGACCTTGGCATGGGGTCAATGCTCAGTTGGGGGGGGCAGGGCCTTCGTACTGTCCGAGCTGGTTGGTGTGGCTGGCCATCGTATGACAGGGGCCTGGGTCAGCAGAGGACAGAAGAGAGAGGGACGCTCTGGGGCAGGCCCTCCTTCCCTCTGCGAGGATTGTCTGAAGGAAACTACTTGCCACACATTCCGGTTGTCTTTCTGCGTGAAACACCATCCCAAACTCAGTGACCTAAAACAATGACATGTTTTGACGGTGTTTCTGTTCTGAGAGTTAACCGGGCTCAGCTAGGTGGTTCGTGCTCAGGTGTCCCCTGCGGCTGTGGGCAGAGGGTGGCCGGGCAAGAGTCATCCTGAAAGCTTCCTCAGTGTCAGGCCTGATGGCTGAGGCTGGGGTCCTAGGAGCTCAGCCAGAGGGGCTGTGGGCTGGATGGCCCCCATGTGCTCCATGTGGCCTGGGATCCCTCAGAGCGTGGTGCCTGGGCTCCAAGAGGGAGCATCTCAAGGGGGGCCCATGGCAGCTGTTTTGCCCTTCATGACATAGCATCCAAAGTCACATAGTGTCACTTCCACTGTCACCTCAGGCCCAGCCTAAGCCATGGGGGAAACATACAGGGTCGTTGTTACCATGTTAGAAGAGCATGTGGGCTGGAAATTATCCGAGTGGCCATGTTTGGAAAATTCAGTCTGTCACACTGCATTGAGTTCTGTGGCCCTGTAAAGTTCACATAAGAGGACTTTGATGTTCCATTTGCTTTTTCTCGAACATGTGGGAGATCCGTTTTGCCAAATTGCTTTTCTTCATCCACGACCATGGCCACTGGTGGTCCGGCCCCGCCTGCGGTAAGATAATCATTGCTGGCTTTGAGGAATGGGGGTAAATTGAGGCTCTGTCACCTTGCACAATTGGCACAGAGAAGGCGTTTGATAAGCTTTGGCTGGCGTGATCTTGGGGCATCTAATACAAATAGGCCAGTATTCCTAGGAGTGTAGGAGAAGAGGTGCATCCACTCAGAGGGGCCCCAGACCTGCAGCCACCAGCACGGAGAGGTCAGAGGCCTTCCCTGCGTCACACAGCATGCCACCTAGAAAAGCAGGAGCAGAATCTGGTTCTCCTGTTGTCTGGCCTTGGGCTTCTGCCGGGACACCAGGGGGCACACGAATCTACAGAAGCAGTTTCCAGGGAGCCCAGGTTTAAGAGGCTAAGCTTCTGAGAAGTAGCTCTGACAATGGGGAGAGACTCTCCTTCCATGAATACATCCCTGCTCCAGCAGGGTCGGGTAGGGGGATGTTCTTCTTACATGTGACATTGGCCCTCCTTCCATTGAGAGGCACCTGTGTTCCCTCCCTTGATTCTGGATGGGCCTGTGACTCAGGCCCTTCGAGTCACCTATAATTGAAGGCCAGAGTCCCCTTTAATCTCTTCTGTAGGCTTTGACCAGCCACATAATTAGAGCCTTTGACTGCAGGCGGGGCTTAGGAAGGAGAGGGACTCAGACCCTGAAAGTGTCATTTCCCAAACGGTGTTCCCGGGAACACTAGGCCCTCCGTATACTGATGTTCTTTTAAAGTAAAGGAGGGGTTCTGTAATCAGATTAGTCTGGGAAATGAATCATATAAAATCAATCTCTATTACAGGACTTCTCAGAGCATTTATTAGCCTTGTAACTCTCTAAGAGGGAACTGGCATTTGCAGTGCTTCCCAAGCTTCCTTGACTAGTGAAACACCATCCCACCCCCCTTCTTTGTTTTCTATGAAGGATCTTGAGAGACTGATATTTCCTGGAGCACATTTTGGGAAACCGCGTTCTAGAGCAACTTGGATGTTAAGGAGGGTAATTTTTTAAAAAAAAGATTTTATTTATTTATTTGAGAGAGAGAGAGACAGCACAAGTGGCGGGGGGTGGGAGGAGGGGCAGAGGGAGAGGGAGAAGCAGGCTCCCTGCTCAGGGCAGGACCCTGAGGTTATGACCTGAGCCAAAGGCAGACACTTCACTGACTGAACCACCCAGGTGCCCCAAGGGTTATTTTTAAATAGCAAAAACAAATCAGCAGGTCAGGCATTTTCCAGGACACTGTTTGGGGAACAGGAGTCCCCAGGGGTGCTCCACTGATCTGTCGGCCCCTGCAGTAGAGCCCAGACGGACAGTCCTTATGGTGCCTCAGGCCTCAGAGACATATCCAGGGCTCATCCTGGAGCAGAACCCTGCGGCCAGCAGGGGTCAGGTTACCCAGTGAGGCCTCCTTCTCTGCTTCCTGTTTAGGGGTACCAAGAATCCCTGGGGCCCTGGGCCTTGGGGAGCAGGAGAGGCAGGCCCTGGGCCTGGGCTCTGGTGGCTCTTCCCCCAGCCTGGCCTGCGGGCTAATGTCGCCTTAATGCTGTGGTCAGGCGGCCACGTGGCTGGGCTCCCTGGGTGGGCAGGGCTGCGTAATGGACGGCCCAGACCCGCCCGCTGACGGCTCCATTAAATGTGGTCGATTTTTTTTTTTTTTCTGGTACCCGGTGTTTTAAGCTGAGTGTCTCTGGGCAGGCATTCAAAGCCCAGTTCCAGAGCTAATCTCGGAGGCAGGGACAGAGCAGGCCCTGCTGCATTAAACGGCTAAATCTGGTGCAGGGTGGGCGGGGCTCACTTGAGAAAAGAATAGCATCACTGCGGTCTTGGACGTCGGTCACCGGGCTGGCTGCTCTCCTTGTCCTTCAGGCTGTCAGAGGGAGTCGCTGGGCAGGGTTAGCGTGCTCGGGACGGGTCCCAGGTGAAGACGTTGAATGCGGGGCTCCTTGCTTTTGCCGTGTGTCCTGCAGGCAATTGTTGACCTTCTCTGTGCATTGGTTTTCCTATTAGGATTTCCTCTTTTTCTAGCCTTTCCTACAGGATGGGATTCAGGAGTTTTGGGGAGCTGCATCGTCTCTGTAGTTGAAAGATACCAGAATGTTGGGGTTCGGGGAAGTTTCAAGGCTCCTGAGATCTAAGAAGAAAGTCCAGGCTAGTCTGCAAGGCATAGGAACCAAACAAAGGTGGGGAAGGGGGGGCGATGGTCATAGTATATCAAAGAGGAGGGCCAAGAGAGACCCAAGCACTGGGGCCAGATGCCTTTTGGTATCACATCTGAACTCCCCTCTTTCTGGGGTTAGGACCCCAGAGTGGGGTAGACTAGAAGCTCACCTTCGTGGTAGGTAAGGGACAGAAGCGGGGTAAAGGTCAGGTCGGGGTGGGGGTGACATCTGTTGCCGAGCCTGGGTGGGTGAGAGGCCAGAGCCTGAGAAGTCAATGAACTTGCTGAGAAGCCATGGGCCCCCAGCTGGGGGGGGGGGGCATGGAGCCGAGAGCAGGCCAGGCCTGATGGCAGATCCCACTGCACAAGAGCCAGAAAAGCCCTCGGGGCTAAAATTCGGTTCCTTGATGGGGAAACTGAGGCTCGGGGCGGGAAAGGAGCTTGCCGAAGGTCACACAGTAGCAGAGCTGAGACTAGACACCAGGTCTCTAGTGCCCTGTCACATCCATTCGGTGCGGGATGTGGAGCTCTCGGATGCATACCTTGCTCCTCTCCACACGTCCGCCTGCGTACCTGCCCTTGGCCCCCCGCCTCTAGGCCATCATTGGATCTATCATTCCAGGTCCTTGGAGGAGCCACATCTTGGTCACCCAGGGTGGGGCAGGGTTGGCCAGAGGCTTGAAAATGAGACCGACGGGTCAGGTGATTGAATTTCTAATCCCGTCTTGGCCACCAGCCTGCCCAGTGGCCTCGGTCCTCTCTCTGAGTCTCGGTGTTGGCATGTGTAAAACAGGAGTGATTGACCTGCCATGGGAGATCCTTCCAGGAAAGACTTGGGTTCTCTGCGGTGCTGCAGGGGTGTGTCCTGCCTATTCCCCGTCCCTGTCTAGTGACACCCCGTGTCCTTTCCAGGCCCCTCTTCTCGGAGTCACTGTGAATCTTTCTTAACCCTGTGAGTGCCCACCCTGAACTACACCCTCTGAGTCAGTGCCTACTGTATGCGCCACTGCCACTTGCTGGGCTCTTGCCGTCAGGGAACCAACATGAAGGGCAGGACATGTGCCCAATAGTGAGGGGTTGTGAAACTTGCCTATTGCTGCTGCGACAGTGACCTCTCTCCTCCTGGCTTTATACAACCCAACTCTATTATCTTACGATTCCGTAGGTCAGAGGTTTCACTGGGCTAAGATCAAGTTGGAGGCCTGACTGCATTCCTTCTGAAGACTGTAGGGGAGAATCTTTTTCCTTGTTTTGCTTTTTTTTCCCCAGCTTCCAGAAGCCACCTGTATTCCTTGGCTTGTGATCTCCTTCCTCCACATTTAAAGCCATCAGCCTGGCATCTTCCGATCTCTCTCCGGCTCCGACACTCCTGCCTCCCTCATCCACATGGGCCCAGAGTAATCACGAGGGATACTCCAGCATGCTCTTGCATGGCGAGTCTTTAACCTAATCATCCCTGTGAAGTCCCTTTCCACATCAGAGATTTGGGAGATCATGACCTAGGCATCTTTGGGGACCATTATTCTGCCTACTACAGATGTCGAGAGAGTCCCTGCTTGTAAAACTATCCAACAGCAGAGAAATCCTGCCTGGGCCTTTCTTGGGGCCAGTCATGGGTTCATATCCCAGTTCTTCCATATGTGAGCTGCACAGCCATGTAGGCAAACCTACCAACTGCTCTCAGCCTCAGTTTCCTCCCCCGTAAATCAAGGATCATAATACCCACCTCTCAGGCTTACAATGAACATTTAAGACACAATGGGTGGGAGGCCGACCACAGCACCCAGTCCAGAGTAGCTACTTAGTAAATGATCACATCTGACTTAATTTTTAGATGGCATCTAACACACCTTCTGGTTCTGGGTGGACTACAGTGGATGGACAAGGAAAGGGTGTAGATAAGGCTAGGCTGTCCCTTGTCTACCGAACAGTACCATCCTGGGCATGGGAGCATGGGTAGGGAGGGCTCATGGTGCTTATAGGCACTGAGCTGTCAGGCCAGGCCCAGCCCCTCTTGTCGCCATCTGACCCTTTCATTCATGCGGCTATTACTGTCTGAACTCTTGCTGAGTTAAAGGTTCCATGGTGAACAACACAGACACATGTACTCCCAAGAAGCTTATGTGCCAGTTATATAATTCCAGCTTGCTAAATGTTAGGAAGGACATAAATGGGGCAGTGTGGGAGAGAATAGTGAAATGGCCAAAGAGTTTTCTCTACTGTGATAGTTGTGCTGAGCCCTATTTATGGGAAAAGCCAGGCCTGGGAAGAGCTGAGTTTAAGCAATGGCCTGGGCCTAGGGAACAGCATGTACAAAGGCCCTGTGGTGAGAAAGAGCTTAAAAATTCAGAAGCCAGTATGGGTGGAGCCAGAGTGAAAGTAGGAAAGGAATTGAAGGGAAGATAGGAGGGAGGCGGGGCCAGGAATTGGGATTTTAATCTAAGGGTGTGGATTGGGAGTAGGTTGTATGATTGTTCTCTGTTACCCCCTTCTTTCTGTGGGAGGGTCATACGGTTCCTACCTCATTGACACCAGGTTTGATCATATGACTGACTTTGGCCAGTGAAATGTGAGTAGAACTGCCACGTGCCTCTTTTGGGCAGAAATTTAAGGCATTGCGTTAACTTACAATGTCTCATTTCCTGTCTCCAAAATAATTTTGTCATATTGTAGAAAGAGGCGGCTTCACCTGCCCAGGTTACAGGAGAGGATGGCATGGATCAGAGCTGTATTTGACCAGCAGTGAACTGGCAGTGTGGCCGGAAAATACATCTCTGTTCCTGCAAGCCACCGAGGCATAGACACTATTCATTACTGCAGCACTGCCTAACCTGGCCTGACTAATGTAGAGACGAAGGGGAGAACCGGGGAAGCCATCAGCAAGACAGACTGGTCAAGGCGTGAGATGAGGCGGCTGGTCCAGTGAGGAGGTGGAAAAGCGAGACTCTTCCTCCCATCAAGCCTGTGAAGTGTGTCCATTTGCTAGGTGTTTTCAAGGAGGGATAAGCTGACTGAGAGTGACATTCCTTCTCTGTCTTAGGGTCCATAGGAACCACCAAGCTTATTTCTTGGTCTTCTGGCTCCCCTGGGCTCTCTCTGTCACCCAGAGGTGCTGGCTGTCCAACTCCACACCCATGTGGCTTGTCTCGCATAAAGACACAGGCATCTTGGGGCACCTGGGGGGTTCAGTTAGTTAAACATCTACCTTTGGCTCACGTCATCATCTCAGGGTCCTAGAATCAAGCCCTGCTTTGGGCTGCCTGCTCAGCTGGGAGTCTGCTTCTCCCTCTCTCTCTGCCCCTTCCCCAGCTCATGCTCTCTCTCTCTCAAATAAATAAATAAAACCTTAAAAAAAAAAAGACACAAGAGTCTGTCTTTGACATTAAGGATGGCTCGCGTGTGACATTAGGACTGAAGCTGCTTCCTTGGGTTGTTGGCCAGGAGCCTGGGTGGAGCAACCAAATTTTAGTTGTCTCTTATTCTGGCAAGAGGCAGGCTGAAGACACTAGGAGTAAATACTCTACAGGAAAAATCAAGGGAGGAGGTGGCATAGGTCTCAGTGGGAGAAGGGTCTCCTGTGCTTTCTCTGTCAGCCAGGGGATCCCTGAATGTCTCCGAGGTCGCCTGCTGGAGGGATAGGGTTGTCTCAATAGACTTGTCATGTTGAGAAGGCGAATTCCAAGACAAAGGGTTCTGCTTATGGTTGGTGATAACCAAATCCATGCTTTATTGAATCATGACCCTGAAACAGATGCTCAGCTAGGCGCTTTAAATACCCTGTCTTGTTTAACCTTTATGACAACCCAGGAGGTAAAAATTACACATATTAAAAGTGGCAAAAGCAATATATGCCCGATGGACAGTTTTAACCATTACCAAAATGTGTAAGGTAGATTGGGAATGTCTCCATTGATATCACTCCCAGATAAGTTCATTTAGCCAACTCATAAATTAAAAACATTGAGGCTCAGAGAATAAAGATAATCATAGCAGCTAACATTGAGCTTGAGCACTAACCTTGAGCATTTAGGACGTGTCAGATTCTACTAGGTACTTTTCACACGTTATCTCATGTAATCCTCACAAGAATTCTTGGAGGAAAGTAGCTATTACCACCCCCATTTTACAGATGAACGACTGAGCCTCTGAGGCCACATTAAATGGCCTGAAGTCCCAAAGAAGGTCAGAGGTAGAGCTGGATTTTGAGCACAGGTCTGTCAGAAAACATTTCATCAAGTGTCTGTGGATTATTGCCTGGGTTCCAGGGTCTATGTCGGGAGCTGAGCTGTTGACATACAAGATGCAGACCCTGGCCTCTGGCGGCCACTTTCTTGAGGAGAACAAGAGGACCACACAGTACTGATAAGGTCATGTGTGTAATACAAAGAGTTTCTGTTTTTGTATTTGAGGGGAGGAGGAAGGAGGGGACTTGAGTAGTCTTGGAAGCCTTGAGGCACCAACGTGAACAGAAGAACCCTGGGTAAGGAGTCAGTGGCCCTGGCTCTTATCCCCAGCTCTGCTCTCACCTGTATTCATCAAGTACTCTGAGTACCTGTTACTGCCACCAAGGCGCAGAGCAGTGTGCATTCTTGTAGGGCTCACAGTCTTATGCGAAGCAAGTCCCTGAGCAGGTGTGAAGAACCTTTTGAAAGTGGAGATGAGGTCATAGTGCTTACCGTGGCCCTGGAGGCCATGCAGACCTTTGACTTCTCTGGCCACAGCTCCAATCTTCACCCCTCCTCTCTCTCTACTCCAGCCTCGAGCTTTCTCTCAACTTCCTTAATGGGGCCAGGTGTCCTATACTCATAGGGCCTTTGCACATGCTCTCTCTCTTTTTTCTTCACATTTTAGGTCTATCATTATTTCTTAAAGGAAGCATTCCTGACTCTCAAGGTCCACCCATTAGGTGCCCTTATGGCATTTATGGCTGTGCAGTGAGTATAAATCTCACTCCACAAACTCAACTGAGTATAGTATACTTACTATACTGACTATAGTATAGGATCTGCCTTTCTCAGGGAGCCATGGTCTCTACAGCACGGTTCACTACCTCCCCAAAGCCCATATGCTGCTATGTACATCTACATGCTTATACTTACACAAGCTCAGAAATCTCTATACAATCCAAAGGATGAGGGAGTTTGCTTACATAATCTCCACAATTAGTCCATGACCTGAGGTTTTGACTCCTTTTATTGAAATTCAAAGTGAGGAAGAGACTCGTGTTTCCTCTTCCTGCTGTCTCATTTCTTTCTTGAACTCAAGCCAGAGTGCAGGAGATGGGGTGAATGGATAGAGATGAAGCTTGGGAAGTAGGCAAGTGAGCTTGAGTAAGTCACTTAACCCCTCAGAGCCTCAGTTTCCCCACTTGTAGAGTTACAGTAATGACCCCTATCCTGCCTTGCTCATGGTGTAGTGACAGAGGATCAAATGAACAGTGAAAAGCAGGGACTTTAAAGAATATTTTATTTTGAACTCTACTATTCACTCAAAAGGGCATATAAATATATACATACAATTTAATTATAACATATGATATAATATAGTAAATATAATATAATTTAATGCAATACAACATATGCCTGTGTCCATACCACCCAGCTCAAGAAATTGCTGTACCTTTGAGACTCCTTGTGGGTGTCAACCTTTTCTGTTTTTCTCCCAAGAGATAACTAACATAGTGATTTTTTTTTAAAGATTTTATTTTATTTATTTTAACAGAGAGAGAACACAAGCAGGCAGAGAGGCAGGCAGAGGCAGAAAGAGGAGCAGGCTCCCCGCCGAGCAAGGAGCCCGATGTGGGACTCGATCCCAGGACGTTGGGATCATGACCTGAGCCGAAGGCAGCCGCTCAACCAACTGAGCCACCCAGGCGTCCCACATAGTGATTTTTATATAAATCATTCTTTCTTCTCCTTGTAGTTTAATTTTTTAAAAAGACACCCCTTAGAGAACTGGTGGTTACCAGAGGGGAGGTGAGTGGGGGGTTAGGTGATGTAGGTGATGGGGATTAAGGAGTACACTTGTCATGATGAGCACCAGGAGTGTATAGAGTAGTTGAATCACGATAGTGTAAACTTGAAACAAATATAACACTGTATGTTAACTACACTGGAATTAAAATTTTAAAAAGATAGCCCTTAGCTATGTATTATTTAGCTTTCTCTGTTTTTGAGCTTTATGTAAATGAATGCTACTATATGTCTTTTTCTGTGACTTGCTTCTTTCCTTTATCATTTCTTGTGGAATTCTTCCATGCATTTGTGTGTAACTGTAGGCCACTCATTTTTCACTGTTGTATAATATTCCACTGTAGGAATCTACCATATTGGATTTACCCATTTCCTACTGATGGACATTGGATCATTTCTAGTTAGGTTATTTTGAATAGTGTTAGTGCAAGCACTCGTGTAGATGACTCTACAGCACATCTGCAACCGAAGCAGATGAGAGATTTTCTTTAGCAGTGAAATTGTTGAATCTGAGGGTGTGTGCACATTGAATTCAAAAATGTTATGTACTAGATGTATTTAGCTTCATATTGCTGCTATAACAAATGAGCACAAACAGTAGCTGAAACATTTATTTTATAGTCCTGAGGATGAAAGTCCAAAATGGGTCTCACTGGGCCAACATCGAGGTGTTGTCAGGGCTGAGTTCTTTTTGGAGGCTCTAGGGAAGACTCTATTTCTTCGCCTTTTCAAACTTCTAGAGGCTGCCCCCATTCCTAGCTAATGACGGCTTCCTCCATCTTCAAAGCCAGCGGAAGCATCTTCAAATCTCTCTGACTCTGAGGCCTCCCTCTCTCCCTTAAAAGGATCTTGTGAGTATATTGGGCCCACCTGGATAATTCAGGATCATCTCCCCATCTTGGGCTCAGCTGATAGCAAACTTCAGTCCACCTTAATCCACCTCCAAACTTCAGTAACCTTAATTCCCCTTTGCCATGTAACCTAATTTCTTAGGTTCTGGGCGTTAGGAGGCAGACATCTTTGGAAGGGATGCATTCTTCTGACTATTCCCCCCAGATAATGCAATAGTGTTTCCTACAGCTGCCTGCCTTTTTGTACTTCCAGGAATGGAAGTCCATTTCCTTTGTTCCTGTGAGAACCACTTTTTGCACTTTTTAACTAATTGTTTAGTTTTAATTATAATTTCTTATTTTGAAATAGTTAAAAATACATAGGAAGTTCTAGAAATAGAACAAAATTGTACTCTTCACCCGACTTTTACATGAACTCTTTCTATCTTGTGTGTTTGTGTGTGCATAGTTCTCTGAAATTCTATCGTATGTGTAGATTTGAGCAGCCATCACCACAATCAGGATAAAGACCCCTTTTAAGCCCTCGGGATGGTACGAAGCTTAGAGATCATAATGAGAAGGCCGGCCCTGGAGGCCTCGCGTGGGGAAGAAGAATGGCTCAGGGCCAGGGAGTGCTCTGGGGCCAGGTCAGGGGCGGGGAGAGGGGGGGACACGGTACTTGGGGTGTTGATCCACCAGGAGGCAGTCCCGCCCACGGGGTCCTGGTGAGGATCACCTTGGCCACGTCCTTCCCAGTGCACCTGAGCGCTCAGGCAGCAGGGAGAAGCAACAACTTTAACTCTCTCAGATTAATCCTGCTAAGTTGCAACAATATTGATATGCTATTATTTTCCACCTTTATTCATCCCCCGGCGAAGAAAGAACGACTCCCCCCAGGCCATTCATAATTGAAAAATGCTTTTAAGGCCTTTACGAGTTGAATACTAAATTTCGCGAGGTGCCTACTTTATTGGGCCTCCAGTCACCAATGATACATTTGCTCCCTAATGTTCTTTAAGGAAAGGAGCTCCAGAGGCATGATGGATGGGACCGATCAGAATCAATGCTCATTAGTGACTCTAGTGGCCAGGTGGGCCTGGGCTGCTCACTGGGGTACATGGGCTGGGTTGGGGATTGGTTCTCGGTGAGAGACAAGGGCAAGGCCTGTTGGCTGCCATTTGCCTTAGACTGTGACTTCCTTTCTTCCTTCCTTCCTTCCTTCCTTCCTTCCTTCCTTCCTTCCTTCCCTCTCTTTCCTTCCTTCCTTTCCTTCCTTCCCTTCCCCTCCCTCCCTCCGTCCCTCTCTTCCTCCCTTTCCTTCCCTTCCCTTCTTCTCCTTCCTTCCTCTTCTTCCTTCCTTTCCTTCCTTTCTTTCCTTTTCACCCTTCCCTTCCCTTTCATTCCTCCCTCCCTTTTCCTTCCTTCCTTCTTTCCTTTCCCTCCCTCTCCTTCATTTCTCTCCTTTTCTCCTTTCCCTTCCCTTTCCTCCCTCCCTCCCTCCCTCCCTTCCTTCCTTCCCTTCCCTCTCCTTCCTTTCTCTCCTTTCCCTTCGCTTCCCTTCCCTTTCCTCCCTCCCTCCC
>CM052798.1:16343035-16374617 GCA_028533885.1 Nasua narica | reverse complement strand
ACATGTCTAATGTTGGGAGTGTGCTTGAGGCCTGGGAAGCATGATGGGAAGGTTAGTTTCACATGAGGAACCAGTAGGCAGGAGAAACTTCACATCAGAGGTGACATTTTACAGTGTGAGTGAAGGAATGTGCCAGAGTGGGAAGGGTGTTTCTGGCAGAGAACAACACAAGCAAGGGCAGGAGGTATGACCCAGCCTGGAGAGAGGAGATTGATTCATCTGACTTCTTAGATGAGTTACCCTGGTGGCCCCAGAGGTGGCCAACACTGCGGTCTCGCTCATCCAACTCAGGCAATCCCGGAGCCGGCAAACACAGAATAAGAACAGTCCTCAGAAAACATCTGGTTTGACCCCTCGTGTTGCTGCTGGGCAGCTGAGGTCAGAGAGGAGAGGAGACGTGTGCAGGGTCTCACAGCCAGGGCGTGGGAAGAAGAGCCAGCCCCCAGGAATGTGTCCCTGGCCAGGATTCTGACCACACAGCTGTGGCCTCTTGGAGACCACGGCTGAGCATGGCGTTGTCTGTGGGTTAGTTTATTGTTACGTGCAAACATGGGCTTGTTTCATGAAACCTGAAGTCCCTTCGGCTCCCAAACTCTGTGAAGCCCCAAGAGAGTAAGAGTCTTATGTTGGGTGACACACAGCTGGCCAGTGACGTGGGTGGAGGAAGGCTAATGTCTGATGGGCTCATCGGCATCATCTCCTTTAATCTCTAACTAGCCTCGGGGGCACACAGTGCACCTGCATTGAGTTCGTGTGACTTGCCCAAGGTCACATAAGAGGCACCCAAGATTTGAACCCAGATTTTTTTTTTAAAATTTCAAAGCTCATGGGCTTCCCATTGCCCTGTGCTGTCCCCTCAGGGGCCTCAGAAGGAAATTTAGACACGACTGCCCCTTCTGTGGTCCCTGTGGGGACCTAGGCATTGGCTCAGCCCATGGGGTCTGACCACCACCCATGAGTGGTAAAGCCTGTGTTGAGTCATAAAGGGACCAGGTTGGCCCTGTCCTTTGTTCTTCCCTGAGAACATCGCTGAGTCTCTGTCCAAAGATCTAGGGCTTGTAGGGGTACGACTAGGGAGGGGCAGCCAAGATGGGCAGAGGGAGAGGGCCTGGGGCCTCAACTCTGCATCTCTACTCCTTCCCTGGGCAGGCCTCTCTCCCAGGGCCTACTGAGGACCCAAGAGGCGTTGGTCTGGCCCGGAGAAGGGGGACCGTTTGGCCTCAGACCCCTGCAGCCAGTCCCAGTTCTCCCACCTGAGCTTTGATGTTGGGAACAGGTTCCTTCTCCCTGAGTGACATCCCCCCACATGCCTGCCAGAGGGAGAGTCAGCCATAAGCGGCCCAGTCTCAGAGCCCTGCTCCCTCTCGCTGACAGGCCGCCTTTGCTCCGGGGACCCACCCTGGAGCCTCAGCTGACACAGCAGCCCAGTGCATCCCTTGTCTTCCTGGTTCCTGGATGCACCCATCCCCTGGATCGAGTAACCCCCGCCAGCACGTACAGGGCCCGGCTAGGCCAACCACCCAGGGTAGCTGTGGTTCGTTGGCCCCTCCACTGGGACTTAGCCTGGCTTTCTTCCTCCCCTCCCTGATCTCTGCCCCTCCAATTACTCCTTCTTGTCTTCAGAATGCTGCCCTTCTCACCCTCGGCCTCTCCCCAAGTGCCCAGGAGCCGGCCACTCAGGCTGTGGGTCAGGAGTCACTTCCTCAGAGAGGAGCCCGCATCTAAAGATGTGTCCCCTCCCCCGTCACTGTCTGTCACATCATCTTGCTTTTTTCCCTTTAAGGCCCTTATGTGAAGGCTCTGAAATCCCCTTGTTTATGTATTCGTGGGTGATCTGTCTCCCCCGCGGGAGCCCCATATTTATTACCGAGCGCATGAGCGAATGAACGGCTTCTTGTCTCCCACACAGCATTTCGAAGCCGTTCTGTGGCTCAGTGGAGAAAAGCAGAGTGGACGTGGGTTTAAATCCCTGCTCTGCCATTTACTAGCTGAGTGAGAGTAAACAAAGGACCTCACATCTCTGGGCCTCTGTTTTCTCCACTGGAAACTGGGTGAGACTAGTAACAGCTTTCTCCCTCTGTGTCTGGGCTCAGTAAACAAGAGCGCATGGGCAGGGGGCCTTGGCACAGCACACAGAGGAGCTCCCCGAAACGTATCTGATGCATTGCTGGGCCGAAGCAGATTCCCTCCAGGTGAGTGGGGCTGGGGTCAGGACAGGCTGGATGTGGGTGAGCTCTGGGCCTTGGTTCCTTCCTCCATTTGAGATAAGAACAGACTCATTCTTCATGAAGATACAGGAGTGAGTGTTGGAGGAAATGCCTCAGAGCGTGTACGCACAGAGCAAAGAGAGATGAAGGGCTCACACTTGACATCCAGACAGGCGTGGGGTTTTGCTACAGTTTGGATCCGCTGTGTGATCCGGTTAAAGAAATTAATCTGGCTGGGGACACTTGGGTGGCTTCTGCCTTCAGCTCAGGTCATGACGCCAGGTCCTGGGATCGAGTCCTGCATCAGTCTCCTTGCTCAGCGGGGACCAGAGTCTCCCTCTGCCTGTGGCACCCACTGCTTATGCATGCTGTCTCTGTCTCTGTCTCTGTCTCTCTCTCTGACAAATAAAATCTTAAAAAAAATTAACCTGGCTGAAGTTGGGTCCCCATCCTGAGGATCTGATTTTGGGGTCCCACCCTTAGGGTACTCATGGGAGGTGCCAGGTGGAGACATAGCAAAGGAAGATTTGTAGTCTAGTGTGGAGAATATATTCATATAAGACATCAGGGGGCCATGGGAACCAGCAGAGGGCCCCAACCCAGACTCTGGATCAGAGAAGGCTTCTGGGTGCAGCTGGCGTTGGAGCCAAGACCAAAGGGCGAGGGGGAGCTGGCCAGTGATAGGAGTGTGGGATGGGGAAAAAGAGCTCCAGGTAGGAGGAATAGCATGTGCAAAGGCCAGAAGTGGGCATGAACTCATTCTCCACAGTCCCCTCATTACTGGCTTTAAAGAGATTTCTCCCTGTGGTGGCTATCCACTTCCCAGAAGAGTCTGGGTTTAAATACCCCAGCCCAATCTCTGGACTCAGACACTCGGCCATCAGCATGTGTAGTAGCTAGCTTGGGCTGCTGTAACAAAATACCATAGGCTGGGGGGTTTACACGATAGATACTTATTTATCACAGTTCTAGAGGCTGGGAAGTCCAAGATCAAGGTGCCAGTCAATTAGGTCCCTCGTGAGGGCACTCTTCCTGGCTTGCAGACTGCCACCTCCCTTCTCACATGGCCGGGAGAGAGAGAGAGTGATCACTCTCCCTTCCTCTTCTTATAAAGCCACTAATATCATCCTGAGGGCCCCACTCTCCTGATCTCATCTAACCCCAATTACTTCCCAAAGGCCCTATCATGTTAAGTTATTTGTGGAGACATAATTCAGTCCAGAGCAGCACCTGCCAGAGGCCTGAGGGCAGAACAGGAGCACCGGGGAGCTGGAAGGCCCCTCGGTGGGCTTATTCTGGAGGCTCAGCCCCCTGAAGGCAGGTACTACCTTTGTCTGGTGCCCGGGACATTGTGGCACCTGGCCGGTGCTGGGGACACACTTGCTAAGTGGAAGAAGGAATCTAGCACGCTCCCATCAGATGGAGAGACCGAGGCTCAGCTGGGACAAAGGACACATCTGGCATCACACCAAAGGCTGATGGCCCAGCGGGGACCAGAACTGACCCCCAGGCGGGGCTGTCCCCAGTCTGGCCCAGGATGAGGGCTCAGGTCCTAACCAGGGCTGGATTCCAGAGGCAGGGAAGACCCAGCGGGTCAGCATCGCTCTCTCCCTTCATCTTCCTCTTCACCCTAGCATCCGACAAGTAATTCTCAAGTATCTACTAGGTGCCAAGGACCATTCTCACGCTGGGGAGGCAGCAGTGACCCCAAGTGACAAACTGGCTGATTTCATGGAGCCCGTCTTGCGGGGGGAAGGGGCAGACAATAAACGAGATTAATAATTAGAAGAGAAGGATGTCAGGGCACCCGGGTGGCTGGGTTGGTTAAGTGGCCAACTCTTGATTTTGGCTCAGGTCACGATCTCAGGGTCACGGGACGGAGCCCCGCGTCAGGCTGTGTGCTTAGCTCGGAGTCTGCTCGCGAGTCTCGCCCTCCTTAGCTCCCTCTGCTTGTGTGCTCTCTCTCTAAAATAAGTAAATCTTTAAAAAGAGGGAGAGAGAGAGAGAGGAGGATGTCAGGTGATGGCAGATGCCATGGATGAGACAAGGGCAAAGCAGGAGGCGGACAGTGCTGAGAGGGGAGATTCTTCCAGACCCATGTGTCACGCCGAGCATCTCTGATAGGCAACGTTTCCGTGAGACCTGAAGGAAGAGAATGGTGTTTTAAAATACGTCCAAAAATTCTTTGATAGTCTTTCTTTTAAGAGAGGGAGCTTAATTTCCTCCCTTTGAATGTGAACTGCACCGGAAGACTTACTTCCAGCCAGTAGAACATGCCAGAAACAATGGCCCCTGACTTCTGGGTAGGTTGTAAATACGTTGCTCGTTCTCAGACCACCTGGGGCCATAGCGTGAGGACGGTCAAGCAGCTCTGTGGAGAGGCCCCAACCCCTTCTGCCAACGGCCACTGAGGCCCTGGGGCCTCCTGCCGACAGCCGAATGAGGGCGCCGTCGGGGCAGCCCACCCCGTCAAGACTTCAGGTGACTCGGCCCCGGCCACGGTTCTGATTTCAGCCTCCTCAGAGAGCCTGAGCCGGAATCATCCACTCCTGGATTCTTGACCCATAGAAACGGTGTGATGATAAATGTTGGTTGTTTGAAGCCACTGAATTTTGGGGTCATTTGTCACTCAGCAGCAGGTAACCAGCACCGAAGGGGAGGAGCCAAACATACAGCTATGGGGCGGGGAGAGTGACCCAACCAGAGGGGACAGCAGGTACAAAGGCCCTGTGCCTCCAGGCAGGGACAGCAGAGACCGTACTTGGGGCTCAGTCCTTGCCTCTTTGGTCCTCAGTTTTTTCATTTGTCGGAGTAAACAGCTGTTATCAGATGGGAAGTTTGCTAATAGACCTGAAAGGCTCCGAGAGAGCGGGAACGTGCTCAGCCACACAGCCAGCGGTGGCCAGCCTGAGCTGCAGGCTCTCTCCGCCGGCAGGCACCTTGGTGCTGAGGCCCCTGGCCCTGATTCCTGACTCCCCACCCAGACCTCCTGGGTCAGACTCCCCAGAGGAGGATCCTGGGAAATCGTATGTGTATTGACATCCAGACCCACGATGGCAAGACTCTTCCCAGCAGTCCTCAGTTCCCTTGGGCTCTCTGCAGGTCCTAATCTCACTCAGACCACCTGGCCAAAACTTTCCCATGCTTCGAAACCTGCCCCGGGCTCCATGTCCTCTGGGGAGGCTTCCCTCACCCTTGCCCAGTCCCTAGAGTCGGGCCGTCCTGCCACTGGCTCATGTCTGAGTCCTGCTCTGCTCTCTCCGGCACAAGTGTTATCGATTGGCCAGGCGGTGGCTCTAAACAGTGTGTTGTAATTATTTGTTTAGATGTCTGGATCTCTGAGACAGACACCTCTGTGAGCCCAGAAGTCAATATAGGGCCTGGTGCCTAGTAGGCCCTCCGCAAAATGTTCCGGATGACTAGAAAGGAGGGAAGGAAAATTAGAAGGAGGAGAAAGGATGGAAGGAGGGATGGGAAGCAGAGGGAGGAGGGATGGGAGGAGGGATGGGAGGAGGGACGGGAGGTGGGGGAGGATGACTTGGAGGAGAAAGGTTAGAAGGAAGGCTGGGAAGAAGATGAAGAGGAGGATGGGAAGAGGGGTGGGAGGAGGGATGAGAAGGAGAAGGAGAAAGGGATGGGAGGAGGAGTGGGTAGCCGATGAGGGGTTAGGAAGAAGGGTGGGAGGAGGGATGGGAGGAGGGATGGAAAGGTGAGGGAAGGATGGGAAGAGGAGTGGGAGGAGGGATGAAGGCTGAATGAATGAGTGGGTACATGAGCGGGTGAACACAATCCCTTCAGCCACTGTGGCTCTGCCCACCCACACCCGAGCTGCACTCCGGCGAGCGAGCTCGGTTAACCAGGCCTCTGGTTTACTAACGCCCTCTTCTGCAGCAGAGGCAATTAGAGCAAACGGCTGGAAGCTTCTCCCCAGGCAGCCCCACCTGCCCTGTCCTGTCCCATTAACTTCCAATTCAACAGCCATCCCCGACCTGCAATGTATAATGAAAGACATTCAAAATATATCCAAATGGCATGAGTATTGATTTATTAATGCTGGGGAATGTTGCTCTAATTGAATTGAGATCCAGGAAGTAAGTTAATGTAGCTGACGGTGCTACAGGAATTGAATTACCCCAGGGCCCAGAATTATTACCTTTTCACTCTCTTTGTTGTCAGTGGGATAAATAACAAATCAATTGACAATTCACCCTGGTGGCAAAAAAAAACAAACAAACCAAAAAACCAAAAACCAAAAAACCCAACAACAACAAAAATTCCAGAGTCTTAGACACAGAGCTGGGGAATGGGTGTGGGTGAGGGGTGGGAGCTTCTGGAGGAGGTGGAGTGGGAAGGGGAGAAGAAAGGAGGGTCTATCTGGAAGCCCAGAGCCCCCCCTTCTCTAGTCGAGCAGCCAGAGTCCCCTGGAACTCCGGCTTCACAGACTGGAAGGGCCGCCACCGCTCACTGACCACATCCCCGAATACACGGTGAGGGCCAGAGGTGGGGAGGGACGTGCCCCAAGTCACTCGGTGAGTCCCTGTGATTCTCACCACCTCCCTGGCCTCAGCTGCTCGCACGTTGCCAGGTCATAAGCTCTCTTTCTGAAGCCTCCGATGTCTGCGCTGGCCCCCGGCTCCCTCCGGCCACAGGTTGTCCCAGCCCTGAGGGCCCTCTGAGTCTGGAGCTGCCCACTGGGCCCAAGTCTTTGAGGGCCGGATGTCGAGGGCTGAATGTTTGCTTGGCCACAGAGAGACTTGTGCTAGGATTCTGGAAACTTCTCAGGATGAAAGACTGGTCTGTTCCATCGTAAAGAAGAATCTCAGGAGTGAGGCCAGGAGACTTTGACTTCAGCTAGCATCTTCCTCCAAATCCCTCCCTCCCTCCTGTTTCTCCCGTAGTCCCCCCACGTGTCTTCTGGCCGTGTCCCTACCCCTCCTTCAATGGGACACCTTTTGGAGGAATCAACTGTCTCTTCGAAGTAAAGGATTGTGGGAGCAGACCTGGTTGGCTTACAAGCCCAGCTCCGTTTGGTGCTAGCTTCGTGACCCCAGATCACTGGGTTCCTATCTCTGAGCCTTCGTTTCCCCACCTGTCAGATGGGAGCAGAACTCTTTGACCCTCGTGAGGTAGTGGCTCAGCAGCGCTCCAGAAAACTCGAAGGGGCCTGGCCGGTGTCCGCCAGGGACCACACGCTTCTCCCGCCAGACGCCTCCGGCCGTTGGCTGTCCAAACGGGTGCCTGCCGAGCAGCCCGGCTGGCCGTGTCCTGGTCAAGGAAGAGAAAGGCTGAGTTAATTAAATCAACAGCTAACAGCGCAGGTTACCCACAAAAGTGAACTTTAGTGCCCCTAAAACCACTGACCAAAGGAGGGCTGGGAAAAAAATGAAACCACAGTTGGAGTAAAATGGAAAAAGAGATCATCAGCTCTACATCACTCCAGCCGGCCACAGGTATCAGAATATTAATTGGTCTTTGACTCGATTTGGCTGTGGGAGACAGGGCAGGCTGTGGCTTCAGGCGGCCCAGCTGAGAGCCACGGGCTGGCTGTGGGGCATGCCGGGAGCACAGCAGGGGTCGGGGGCAGGAGGAGGGGCGGCTGTGCACCTGCGGGGCGATGGGGTGACAAGGAGGGTGGGTGTGAGTGAGTGTGGAAGTGGGCGTGGGTGCCCTTGCGGGTGTGAGGAGTAGGGGCGTGTAGTGTGGTGAGCGGGCCCGGTCACACGCAGTGTCACGTGAGAAAGGAGCTCCGGCCGGGCTCGGCCCGTCAAAAGCTCGCCATCTGTGCTCGTTCCTGTCCCGATCTCACGACGGCTGCAGCGGGGAGGCGATTCCGCGTGGGCGCTGGTGGAGGCTCACAGCTAGGCTCTCACCAGCTCCCCAGGCAGCCGCAGTGGCAGTAATGACCGCAGAGATGATGACAAAGTCTGCTCCTGCCCGGGAAGTGACCAGGTGGACTCAGAGCACAGGGCCAGGCACAGAGGAGGCCCTGGAAGGGTCCCCTCTCTGCCCAGCCACCACTTGTGCCCGGCCTGGGTGCTGTCCTCCCTGCTGGTGGCTTCTCGGGGGCTGACCTGCAGGGACCCACCCTCTCCATAAGTCCCCACGTCCCTAAGCCAATGGGGGAGGCGGGGGTAGAGTTTTTCTGTGGCAAGTGGCTTGCTTTCGGCTGCAGCTGATGACCCATGGAAGCAGAGCCCGCGTCTGGCTCTTCCGCCAGTCGCCCACCTGCTGGACATGCTCGTGGAACCCGAGAGCAGTGAGCCCTCTGTCCAAGGAGGGCACCCCCACTGCTGGGAAACGTTCGGTGGAGCCCACGTCCCAGGCGCCTGCCTTCTGGAGTGTCGAGAGCATGTGATCTCTGCTGTCGTGGGCCCCTCAGGTCATAAAGGAAGCAACTGAGGCACAGGGAGGGCGGGCGGACTTGCCTGAGGTCACACAGCAAGTTAAAACCCAGGGCCCCAAGCTCTCAAACTTCTGTGCTCCCAGAAGCACAGTGGCAACCGACAGTGGCTTCAGTGTCTGGGAGGCAAGGGGGAGTGCTGGAGACTGTGACAAACTGTGGAGAGCCCAGGCCTGGTCCCTGGGGACGGCCGCTCCTCAGTACGGAGCGGGAACGTGGGCGCGTTTTACCAGAGCATCTGCTTTTGCAAGCCGAGCTGAGAATGTGGGCTTTCGATGTGTCGTTTTACAGTCTTGACAGCAGCAGGACGCGTTGGCCGCCTGTGGGCCTCCGGTGGTGACTCTAGGGCTGTCTTTCTCTGGGGCTTGGTGGGCAGAACTGTGGGAGAAGATGCGAGGCTGGGGGACTTGAGACACTGGTGGCTTGTTGCATTCATTTATTCGCTCCGCTCCTGTACCCTGCTTCTGCCTGGGCTTTCCTGTCTGTCTGCTTCCCCCCCGGAGGTTCTGGCTTCCCTTCGGCAGGATGAACCTGTCTGAGCTCCCCAGCATCCCAGCAGCCAGGATAGGGGGCAAGGAAGAATTTCAAAGAACGCAGGAGCCTGCTGGTGCCTCTCCTGGAATCTTCCTGGACAAGTCAAGGCTTCCTCGGCATGGCAGAGAGTGGCGCTGAGCTGCACAGCCCCCATCAGACAGACCCAATCCTAGGCCTGCTCCTGGTCCTTCCCTGGGTCTAAAATTCGAGATCACACAGGCATCGGCTTGAATCCTGACTCTGCCACTGATGAACTCCGTGACCTCGAACAAGTGGCCATCCCTCTCTGGGTCTCGGTGAAGAAGACCCTGCAGATGCCTGGTCCTATCCTGCTGGCGCTCGCTTCTTCACACTCAGGGATGCGGACTGAAACTCTGGCGCTCTGCCCAAAGACTTTTCCCGGCTGCGTGAGAGGGAGACAGGTGCTTGTGGGCCACGTTCCTAGCACGGAGCACGAATGCCTTCGGAAGCAGCCCCGAGAATGACACATAGGGTGTCGGGGGACAAATGTCCCAGCTCCTTCCCCCTCTGTTTGGAATAATTGTTTTTTTAAAGATTTATTTTATTACAGAGAGAGAAGGCAGCAGAGGAGGAGTAGAGGGAGAGGGAGAGAATCTCAAGCAGACTCCCCATTGAGTGGGGAGCCCAGTGTGGGGCTCAATCTCACGACCCTGAGGTCACCTGAGACGAAAACCAAGAATTGGAAGCTCAACAACGGAGCCATTCAGGCGCCCCTCTGGTTGGGATAGTTCTGAGGCATGGTCTATACTGTCTTCCCAAATTTCCCAGGGGGACAAAGCTCTGGTTGCCCAGGGCGTAATTTGCTTGGTGACTAAAGCTTTCATGTCTCTCTTCCCTCCCCATCTCATTTCCCCTCTTCCTCACCAGTGTCTCCTGGTCTCTTCTGAGCAAACTACTCATAGTAAGCCTGTGCCTCAAGGTCTGCTTCTGGGGGAACCCAGCCTAAGAACCTCAGTTTACTCAGCTGTCAAATGGGTACAGTTGAAACCTCCTCAGAAATGCCGCGAGGGTAAACAAGTTACTGCATGCATAAATGCCCAGGAGCGCTGGGCATACCGAAAACCTTCCCTCATTAGGTGGTCGCTTTTATTGTTTTTGGTATTGTTGTGATATTGGAGCTGACCCCCCAGTCCCGAGGCCAAGTCCATTAGGGCAGCTTTGAGGTGGGAGCCTGGCTACCCCAGGGGGGCCTCAGGGGCTGACCGAGGGCTTGGGGTAGAAGGGCAGGGAAGACTGTGGCCTCTGCGGTGAGGACGGTGGAGTCTGTGGAGCAAAGAGGGTTGGGCCCCAGGGGAGCCCATCAGCACCACCCCGGCCCCCAGAGCTCCGAGCTGTTAGTGAAAATGGTGCTAATGGGGCCGGGCCCAGCTGTCACCGGAGGGGGAAGGGGCCTGAGGGAGGGGCAGGTGCAGGCTGGGTGGACAGTGTCCTGCAGCCTGGCCCGTCCAGGGCTCCAGAGGCTGGCTCTGCTTAACTCAGCTCAGGAAGCTTCTGGTCCACCGGCGGGGCGCGGGGTGGGGGAGGGGAGAAGGAGGTAAGGGGAGGAGGCTGAGGTGCCCCAACCTTCCTCCCTAGAAGACCAAATAACAGGTCTTGTACCTGCCCAGATTCTGACGGGCTCTTGCGCCAGGACCTGGGGCAAGAAAGACACTTCTCTACTCTGAGCCCGTTTCCTGATCTTTAAAATGGAACTAGTGATAATACTGACTTTCTCAGATTATTTTGGAGAGTGAGTAAAATAAAATTGGGCCAGAGAAGGGTGAGTAAGTTCCCCTCCCTGAGAAAGGGCATGGCCTCCTCTCCCCGCCCGGGCCTTTGCTCAGTCCTCTCTCTCTGGCCCTTCCGTAGTCTGGAGGCTGGAGGTGGAGACCCACGTCTTCTCTGACTTCTCGATGCTTCTGGTGTCCAACCTCGTGTAAGTCCTAGGGCTGCGAAGTCTTGGTGTCTGGGGGCTGCAGGATCCCCAGGGATACAGGGCGGAGCGTAGCCCCCGGAGCGGGAAGGAGTGAGTCTCTTGCCCTCAGTCAGTGCAGGAGCCTGTCGCACACCTCCCCCCGGGAGAGCGGCCCGGGTTTGGGTCTCCACGTAAGACCCAAAATCACGCAGCCAGAATCACGCTCTCCTGCTTCAAACTCACCTTGTTTGCCGAGACCCTTAATCCAGCACCCGAGAGTTTGCAACGCCTCTTTTTATATTCCGCTCCCTCAGTGGCTTCTCAGAGACTGTTCCTGAGGTTCTAGGCTGCCATTAGGATTCCCATTTTGAAGTTAAAAACTGAGCCGGGCCAGGACCAGGGTAAGGCCGGCAAGGGGCCCAGAGCCAGCCTCCTGGTGCTTGTAGGAGCCTGAGAGTGAGGGTCCCCGGCTTGGCCCACCCTGGTGCTGGCCCTGAAACTGAGGCCAGAGGGGCAGGGTGGACCCCTTGGGGGGGTCTTCCCTGACCCCTGTGCTGGGCTGTTTGCTCTACACCACAGCACCACAGCGAGGACGGAGAGCTTGTTCGTGGGCAAAATGACCCTGGGATCTTTTTTTTTTTTTTAAAGATTTATTTTTTATTTAATTGAGACAGAGAGAGAGAGAATGAAAGGGGAAAGGTCAGAGGGAGAAGCAGGCTCCTCTCAGAGCAGGGAGCCTGATGCGGCACTCGATCCCGGGACTCCAGGATCATGACCTGAGCCGAAGGCAGCCGCTCAACCAACTGAGCCACCCAGGCGCCCATGACCCTGGGATCTTACGTGGAGACCCAAACCCGGGCCGCTCTCCCGGGGGGAGGTGTGCGACAGGCCCTGGGTGCCTGAGCCCGTATTTGGAAGGGCAAGAACAGAACTGCACACATCTCACTAAGTCTTGGAAGAACTGCGAGGGTCCAGACCAAACCGCTGCCTGTGAGAAGGCCGCTTCTCAGAGGAAGGGTGGGGGTGGGGTGGAGACCCAGCTTAGGCCGGAGTAGGAAACTGTTACAACGAGCACAGGTTATTTTTGTAATTGCACAGGAAACACGTTTTTTGAAAGAAAAGATAGGAAAGAACCTTCTAAAGGTGTCCTGAGGGCCCCTCCTCCAGTTTTGGCTCTCAGACCCTTGCGGGGAGGCCCCCACCTAGATGGACTGGCCAGCTCAGGTCCGTCCCTACCCAGAGGGAGAGGCGAAGGTGTCGCAAAGAAAACTCCCTGCTTTCTGTCTTGCTGTGTCCCCTCCAGGCCACGACTGCTGAGAGGTTGGGGTGGTGGCGCCCCATCTTCTGAAGCCAGGCTCTACCTGGGAGCACCCCTCTCCCCTCCACCCAGGCCCTCTCCTCTCTGACTCCGACCACTTGTGCGAGTTTCAGGCCTGTTGCTTTTCTTTGGTCTCAGTTTTCTCACCTCCAAAATGGGAGTAATGTCCTTCTCAAGCTTGGTCTGGGAGTGAAATGAAATCCACTTGGGAACGGTCAAAAAGGCGAGATTTGAGGGACAATTATAAGTATTCTTTACCAGTGACCTTCTGGACCTAAGAGATCGGGATTCGAATTCTAGTTCCACCGCTGGCCAGCTATGGAGAAGAGGGCGAATCTCGGGCCTCAGCTTCTTCACCTGCGAAATAGAAACAAAAGTCTCTCATTCACAGGGTTGCCACAGAAATTCAAGGAGGGTATTTAGGAAAGTATTCAATGTGGTCCTTGGCATGCGGCAAGGGCTTCCTAAATGGCTGTCGTGATGAGGAGGAAGGTGCCGGGAGCCGCCTGGGGGTGCTGGGGCTCGGCGAGGCCCGGGTGGGGATTACAGGGTGTGTCGGCAAACGAAGGGCCAGGCGAAGGGCGACCACTCAGGAAGTTGGGCCTTCTCGCTGCCGTGACTTCGAGAAGGGGAACCGGGGTTTGGCAAGGGGACTGTGGCCACCATGGTGAGTCCCACAGCCCAGCCAGGGGGCTGCTCTCCCGCCGCATGCTGGCCGGCCCGCCAGGGAATGGAGAAGTAAGACCGTCTCCAGGGGAGGGCCAGACAGGCCCAACTGAGCGCGGAAAAACCCTCTGGTCAGAGCGGCCTGGGGGATGGGAGGTGCTGGGCCCGGGCCTGGCCACCTGCACTCCTGTAGCCCCAGGTCCCAGGCTTTCCCCCCGCGCGCATCTAGTCGGCTGGTCTGGCCTTCCCATGGCTCCCGTGTGTCCCCAGAGTGCAGCCTCATCCAGCTCCTTCCCCTGACCTTCCGAACCTGCAAGGGTCTGACTTTAGGGGGGGCGGCGGGGGGCTCAGCCTGGGCCTGTCGCTCTCTCGGGCTGCTCAGGGGGCCGCCCTGGCTTCTCCAGCTTTGTCCCAAATCCTCACCAGAGGACTCTGCCCCGGCTGGGGCTGCGCCGGCTCCTGTGACATAATAGGCATGCTTCCTCCGAGGAGATGGCACTTCTCAGGGTACAGAGGAGCTCAGCCAGAGTCCCAGGCACAGCCTGGTGGGGACCGGGTCACCTGCATGGTGGCCACAGACAAGTACTGTTCCGCTGGCCTTCGGGAGATCCTGCCATGGGGGGGCCCCGGGGCCGAGCGCCATGTCTCCGAATCCACCCCCACCCAGCCACGTCCACCCAGTCCCTGGGCGTGCAAGTGTTCCTCCTGTTTCCTGGTCTGGGGGACCGTCCTCCCCTGTTGTCCTTCCCAGGCATTTCTCCCTAAGAAATCTCTTGTGTGTCCAGTCCCACTGTGACATCTTCTTATCAGAGGGCCAAATAACACACTCATTTTACAGACGGGAAAACGGAGTCTCAGGAGTGGGAAGTGACCTACCCGAAGTCACACAGCAGATTACGGTCAGAGCCTGTCCCAGACTTCTTCCCTCCATCACTTCCTCCCCTGCTTCACCCCCTGGATCCAAGGCGGGAGTGGAGAAGCAGGACAGCCCCTCTGTCACAGAAAGCAAGGCTGCCTCCGCAGGTATCTGAGCCAGGGCAGGTGTGGCCTGGGGCTGGGGCAGGCTGAGAGGCCTCCTGCCGGGGGCCGCTGGGGGGGCTCAGGCCCTGCTGCCATCCGGGGTCCTGCTGGGATCCGCCGCAGCGCGCTCTCCGGGGAGCACGAGAGCGGGACTGCAGCCTGGCTTTTAAAGCCACACGTCATTAAGTCTGTGATGGAACCCAGGCCCTAATGGCTTCTCCACGACTCTCTGTCGCCATTCCCCACTTCCGGGGAGGGCGGGTCAGGGGCTGGGAGATGGCTGTGGGGGGAAGCACTCCGGGGACCCTGATCTTGGACTTGGCCGTTCTCTGTGAAGGGGCTCTGTCTGGCCAGCTCCGCGGTTTGCTCTTGAGGCAGAAAGGTTTGGGCAGATTCTGGCAGCGTCCTCCACAGAGGGAAACCAAGGCCCGGGGTGGCGGGGAGGGGGTGTCACAGGACGTGCTCAAGTCCACAGCTGAACCAGCGTGCGAGTTTCCTCACAGCCTTGCCCCTTTCTGGGCTGCCTCCCTCCGAGCCCACCCATCCCTCACGGCATCTGATTTTCTCTCACGCCTCTGTCGCACGCAGACACACCATCTTTATTGTGCCTCGAGGGAGGCGAGGTTGCTGCCTCTCTCAGGAAGAGGAAAATCCAGGAGACTCATTCCCATCAACGTGGTTTCACCTTCTTGATTCCTCATCTCAACAGGGGTTTGTATTGATCGCAAAAACATGTGCCTCCTTATACGTCCTGTATTGTCTTAGCCTCCATGTCCCAGACAGACCGTAAGCCCGTCAGTGGGGCCTGCGAGGCCTTGGGAGGCTGGCCCAGCCCCCGTCTTTGACCTCCCCGCTTGCAGCCACTCTGACCTGGATCTCTGTGCTGGGGGGAGGCCTCTGGGGCCCCCCACTCCTGCGGGTGTTAGCCGGGCCCTCAGCTGCCACCCTGCGCTCCTCACGCCTTACCTGTCCGCTCACGGCTCAGACCTTTGCTCCAGGGCCATGCCGTCGGGAAAGCCTTCCCCCGACCCTGATGGCGTGAGGCCCCTGGGAAATGTGTGCCTGCCACCCAATCCTGCTTATCCCCTTGTAAAGACATAAATATATTTGGGGTTCTTTGTTTTCTGTGGCTGTCTTCCCGCTTCTAGAGCAGGCTCCTAGGACAGGGACTCTGCACATGATAAGGAAGGAGGGAGGGAGGGAGAGAGGTAGGGAGGGAAGGGAGGAAGGAGGGAGGGAGGGACTGAGGGATGGAGGGAGGGAGGAAGGGAGAGAGGGAAGGAGGTTTGAGTTCCAAAGTTGACTTGAGCTTCCCAGCCACCAAGGCAAAAGGGAAGATATGGTCGGTTACATCAGTGTCGGTGTGGGGAAGGAGGAAGCCCACCAGTTCCCCGGGGAAGTCCAGCTGTCTCTGGGGAGGGCCACTGAGTGATGGGGCAGCTGATATCTTGAGCATCCTTCCATGGATGCCCTCGTGGGTTTCCCAAGGCAGTCTCTCATGCCGGCTGTGGGTGAATGCTGGGAGGGAGACAGCACAAAGCAGTTGGGAGGTGGCATTTCTGCAGAGGGCTCTACAACGGGCCACGATCGGCCAGAGGAGCTGGTGGCAGGACGTCCCCACCCTTGTGCGCAGACACGGCAAAGTGCTCAGTCCGTGGGATCCATGTTGTCAGACCAGCCCCGGGGACCGTTTCCTGGCCTGGGTCTTGGTGAAGCTTGGCTCTCGGAAGATTCTAGGCTGTGCTCCAAGCAGACACCAGTGCTCTGGCCTGGGAGAGAAGCCACCCTGGCTGGGGGGACAGAGTGTGGTGGTGGCGGCCTCGCCTGTGGCGGATAGGAAAACTCCTATCCTGCTTTCCTCCAGTTACCTCACCCACGTTTCTTCCTTCGTAAAATAGGGGTTGTCTTAGCGCTGCCTTCAGAAGGATGGCGGTGGGATGAAAGAAGGCAGGATCCAGTAGTGGTCAGCCCTTGTTAGCATCATAATTAGAGGGGCTTAGAGCCAAAGCCAGAAGGTTCTCACCGAAGAGTCAGAGACTTAGGGAAAGGGGTGTTTGTATGGGGAATGAAAGGCTAGGGGTACACATCTCGCGGTGGAATCTGGGCATTGTCGCGCCTCAGCACCTCCATAGTGCACCATGGGCTCTGCCCGTGGTTTCCTGGGAAGGGAGTAAACTGAGGCACAGAAGCAGAGCCCACCCATATCAAGAATGTGTCTGTGCTGGGGGTTGGGGGGAGATTGGATGCATCCATCCAAGAAGAGAAGAATCCCAGGTCCTTCAGTCCAAGTGTCCAGACTCCGGTACACATGGAGGGTCTCAAGTTGTTCTGGGGAGTGAGGAGCGGGGTGGGAGGCCAGGAGGGGGCTCCAGTCGTGGACAGGGCAGAGGGAAGAATTTGGATCCCAGACCAGGGGGACAGAGGGCGTTCTGGGAGGTAGCACGGTAACTGTCACTGCCGGCAAGGGGCCCCGTCCAGGAGGAGCACGGTCACACGCCCCTACCGTCTCGACCTGTTGAGTCCCCACAGCAGCTCCGGAGTCGGCCTTCTAATCTCCACTTTACATAGAGGAAACTGAGGCACGGGGAGGCTAAGGAACTGGCCCACGGCCGCAGAGCTGGTGCCTTCGTCTGCTCAGGTGCTATAACAAAATACCACAGGCAGGGTATTTTGCAATGGAAGCAATAGAAATACCTCACAGTCCTGGAGACCGGGAATCCAAGATCAAGGTGGCGGCAAGGTGAGTCTATCCGGAGGCCTATTCTTTTGACTCATAGGCAGCCACCGTCTCGTGTGGGCTCACACGACCTCTGTGCGTGCACGGAGAGAGGGAGCTTTCTGGTGTCGCCTCTCATAAGGGCATTAATCCTCTTGGAGAGGCCCAACCTTACAGCCTCGTTTAGCCTGAATTCCTTAGAGGCCCAGTCTCTACATAGAGCCACAATGGGGATTAGGGCTTCGACAAATGGATTTAGGGGTGGGGGACACAAACATTCAGTCCATCCAGCTAGGAAGGGACCAAGGTGAGCTCTGAACCCAAGTCACGGGTCCATTTCCGCAGCCCTGGCCCCGAAACGCACATGTCAGAGCGGGAGCCGCTGGGGTTCAAGGGCTGCGCCGCCGTCCAGCCGGAGACAAGGAGAGCCCGGAGCGGGCGGCGGCAGCCACGGAGAGGCAGGAGTGGAAGAGGGGGCTTCCCCGGGAAGGTCAGGGATTGGTGGAGAGTGCAGGGGTTCAAGGGCTGAGCTGCAGTCCAGCCGGAGACAAGGAGAGCCCGGAGCGGGCAGCGGCAGCCACGGAGAGGCAGGAGTGGAAGAGGGAGCTTCCCCGGGAAGGTCAGGGATTGCTGGAGAGTGCAGGGAGTTGATCTGGCCAGGCGAGAGGCTCATTAGCAGGAGACCCAGCTGGCTGGCTGCTCCAGACCATGAACTTGGCAAAGGGCAGCCGTCCAGGGGCAAAGGGTGGCCTGTCCATGCAGAGGGGCTCCCAGGGGGGCCCTGGTCAGATCAATGTGGGCAGCCAGGTCGATGAGAGCTCAGTAGGCCCTAGGGACCAGACCTTGGCCTCAGGGCTGGGCGATAAGAGCCCCACTGCAGCGAGGGGCCGCGTGCTAAGCACTTCTCTGCCTCCGTGCTCACTGAAGAGGAACTCGATCAAGCCTGGTGCCTTCTGCGTTCCTCAAAACCCCCCTTTGAAGCCGCTCTTGTTGTCCTCATTTCACAGATGAAGAAACTGAAGCACAGAGAAATTGAACTTACCTGTGTTGGACAATGATTCAAACTCAGAAGCCTGACTCTTAGACTCTTGATAATGGTTTTTTTTTCCAGAACTATCCCTCCTCAGTCCAGTTCTCAGTGCCTCCTCCCCCTGCTAGCTTTGATGGACAGACCGGCAGGTGGTCTTTGCCCCTGTCCTTTGTCTGTCTCTGGTCCTGAGTGAATGGCAGGTGGAGACGGATGGAGAGGAGCAGGAAAGGAGAACGGAGCTCCGTGGGGAGCTGAGCAAACAGGCTGGATGTGTGTGTAAGCCAGGGTAGAAGAGACGGGGCAGTTGTGTGTGGTCGTCTGTACCAGCTGTCCCCACGACCAAGCCAGTGAGGCTGGAGTGGACGGTATGGCCTCTCTCAAGGTACTAGGACCCAGAGCCCCATATGGGAGGGGACGGGTACCCACAAGTGTAGATTACAGCATGCCGGCTGTGTGCCAGGCACAGTGTTAGATGCAGAGGATTTGACAGCAAGTCAAAACAGGGCAGCCCCTACTTGTGTGGGGTTTACAGTCAGGGAAGTCTGACATTCATCACCCAATCACATACCACAAGGGGAGACTGCGGCTGAGACCAGCATCGAAAATGTGACATGAAGCAGTACAATGTGGCAGCCAGGGGTTGGGGGTGTGACCTGGGAAAGTTGGTCTGGGAAGGCCTTCCTAAGGAAGTGGCAATTGAATTGTGTTTTTCAGGATGAACAGGTGAAGAAGGAAAGGGAAGCAGGCACCACTGGTGCAAAGGCCCTGTGGTGGAAGGGGACAAGACCGATCTAAGTGCCTGAAGGAAGATGGCCAAAGGGCAGGAGCACAGAGAAGAGGTTAGTGGTTTGGGGAGATGGCTGGAGATCTAGGCCAGGGCCAGAGGACCTAGGGCCCCGGGGTCCTGTGGAAGAGGTAAAAAGACTTCCCTAAGAGTTGTAGGATGTCAGTGAAGGATATGACCGCAACACCACTATGTTGTGGCTTCTAGAATGCACGTTTCACCTCTAACATCTATAAAATTGAGATGAACTTTGTAATCTGTAGTATGTCTTGGTTTAACTGGCAATCCTTCTCTTCGCAGTGCATAAAACCATGGTGTGTCTTAAAATCAACTGAAGAGGTCTTCCACCAAGGGAAATAGAGTATATAGACAGGAATGACAGCACCCCAGCGGAAGAGGTAAGGAGCCTGGGATCCCACCCCTCAGCCCCCTTCACCCCCACAGGAGATTCTAGAGAACACAACTGGGTTAGAAATGAAGGGTCTTGAGTGTGGAAACTTATTCATGATCCCTGTGCTCACGCCCTATGCCAGACGCGGCAGATCAGACTGTCTGGTGTGACTTAGGAATCCACTTCTCAGAACCAGCTCGGCTGCTGCCGCTCTATTTAGTCTCCAAGGCCCTGGCCTTGACTGTCCAGGATTGTGTTTCTAGAACATGAGTGTTAACATGGTTAGGATATTCCATACTTCAAAGAGCACCCTGGCCTGACACACAATAGGCCACTTTCCAGGGCGGCAATCAAGCCCCCAAATGGCCTGAGGTGGTTTCCCCACATCCCGGGGAACAGAGGGCCTGGGGGCTCCCACAGCGCCCTGCTTTTTTCCTGCCAGGCGATCTTTCCCTGCCAAGTTTTCTGCCAAGGAAAGGTCATTTGTCCCCCTACCCTGGCTCCCACCTCTCTGTCTGTATTTTCACCCCTCGACCTCCCCCACCACACACCCTGTTTTGAGGGCAGTAGCTCTTGGCTGGGTCGTAGCTAATGTGGGTCACCAAAAGTCACCCAAGTGATGAGGATCAATAGTGGATCCGATTTTCCTGCTTCAGTCTTAGAGCTTTTTAGCTTCACATCGGTTTGACGCAGTGGGACATAAAAGCAGCTGAGTGGCCTCCTGGACCCCCGAGACCGAGCCTGGGAGCACCAGCCCCCTCTCCCGATTGGCCTTTGAGGCCTCCCTGGGCCACACAGGGGGCCTGCGTCAGGGGTCCACGCTGCCGGAGGAAGGGTGGCAAGGGGTGGCTGGGGCCAGGGGGGTGGTGGGAGGAACAGCATGGAGGCCGCTTCCTGCTTGGCCTCAAACCCGGGCCATGGTCACCGCGGGCCGGGCAGCTCTGTAACCGTGTGGGCTCAGGGAGGCCAAAGGGGTTCCCTTGTTTATCCTTCATCCCTGGAGGCTTTCTGGAAGCCTGACAGTCCCGCTGTTCGAGGGGAGGCAGGGTTATGGGTACGGGTGGGGTGGGCGATCCGGCCTTACATTCTGACCACCTTCCCTGCAGCGCACACACACACATGCACACGCACACGCACACACTCACCACACGGTCCCCAGCCCCTCAGATTTCAGACCTGTGGAGGAAGGCACAGAGGCCTATTTGGATGACTGTTCATTTCAGCGATAGCAAAGGCCTGGAACAGACTCAAAGGTCCATCAGAGAGGGCATGGTGGCTGTGTTATGACACAGCCATGAGATGGAGTCCCGTCCAGCAGTAGAAGAATCAGGTGACATCAAAACGCATTCATCCGGAGAAATCTCCGAGCCAGCCTGCTAAATGGACAAGCTAATTACGGAGCAGTGTAAATGGCCCGATGCCGCTTTGTTAGAAAATGGGGGTGGGGGAGGTGAAGGGGCGTATACCTTCTCTACGGTCTTGTCCCGGTGATCTTAGGAAAAGGATATGAAAGATACCGTATTTACAAAGCTAAGAGAAAAGCTATGGCCTATGGATGATTTAGCTTTTCTGTTTTGTTTTCTTTTCAGTATAAAATTTGCAACAGTTAACAATTACGATGATAGGTCTGTATGTACAAATACAGAAAGATATTCATGCTGCTTTTAAAAAAGGCAATTTAAAGAAAAGCCGACGTAGCATGGTCCTATTTACATAAAGTAAATCCTGCATATGAAGATCTAGATAATATCTCTGTAGGTTTTTTAAATGCACAGAAGAGCATCTGCGGAGTAGGTATCAGGCTGATAACGGCTCACCTCCGACAAGGAGCAAGGAATTACAAGGAGGGTGTGAAGGGAATGCTCACTCAACTCCCAAGGCTTGGGGATGCTTTCAGGACATGGGGACCCCAAGAAGGGGTAATGAGTAGCAAGTGGAGACACATGGGCAGCAAGGAGGAGTGTGGGTGCCCGTGGACTTCAGTGATGGTCATAGTCATTGGGGAAGGGATGCCTGGGTCCGACTATTCACATTTGAACTTGACATCTGGGGTCCTTCTGCTGCCTGCACAACTTAGGGCCCAGTTAAGGAGGGGTGAAGGGCAACTGTCTGGATGTGGAGGTGGGAGGTTGGAGGACGATGTGACGGCTTCTCCAGAAGGTTGGCTGTGCCTCTCCCTGTGGTTGCTGCACAGCCAGGGGACCACCCCCCCCCCCACAGGCCTACCTGCCCCCAGTTCCTCCTCTCCTTCCAGGCTTTCTGGCAAGCAGGGGCTGATGCCAGGGCAGACAGGCATGGCTCTGGATACTGGCTTCCGCCCCAGCACTGACCACAGCAGCCACGTGCAGCAGCCTGGGGCCTCCACGATGCTGACCTTTTCAGAGCCTTAATAAGGCGTTAGTGTCCACGTAGAGGCTGGGCCTGGCCTTCAGCCGATCTGGTCACTCCAGGGTCCCTAGGGCCTCCTGATTGCCCCTAAAGCCACAGAATAAATGAATAATAGAAACGAGATGAGGAATAGATCTGCTGGTGGCCTGGGGAATTGGAAGCAAACAGAATCCCGAGGGGAACTTGGGGCTGACTGCCCAGCTCTGAATGGCAGGGTGGGTGCTGGGTATGCGAGGGTCTGGAGGGGACCCAATTAGCCCTACTCTAGGACTGAGCAGTCCTGGTCTGAGCAGGGCCAGGGGAATCGGGAGGGGCTCTCAGGGCTGAGTAGGGCAGCACACATTCCTGCCACATTCTTGGCCCCCAAGTGCAGCCACCTTGCTGTTTGGGACAGTGTCTCCCCTGGGGTATGATGGGCTGTGTCCAGGGACACATCAGAGACGGACCAACAGGAAGTGTGGGTACGGGAGGCCAATGCACTATAGGAAGCGAGTTCTAATCCTGCCCCTTTCCACTTTCTAGCTGGGTGACATTGAGTTAGTTACTTAACCTTTCTGAGCTTTAATTTCCATCTATAAGATTTGAATAATCACGGTACCTCTCTCGTAGGCTTGTTTGGGATTAAAATGAGATGTATTTAAAGTACGTAGTTCAGCCCCTGACATTTATGAAGGGTTGAATAAATAGCAGTAACTGTCCCTGGAAGGAGAGGAGGAACTGTGGGCAGGTAGGCCTGTGGGGGATCCCCTGGCTGTGCAGCAACCACAGGGAGAGGCACAGCCAACCTTCTGGAGAAGCCGTCACATCGTCCTCCAACCCTCCACCCCCACATCCAGACAGTTGCCCTTCACCCCTCCTTAACTGGGCCCTAAATTGTTCAGGCAGCAGAAGGACCCCAGATGTCAAGTTCAAATGTGAATAGTCGGACCCAGGCATCCCTTCCCCGATGACTATGACCATCACTGAAGCCCATGGGCACCCTTATTCATGTTGGTATTATGGGTTCAGGGTCTCAGAAACGCCTGGCCACACAGGGGACCAGGCTGAGATGACAGAGTTTCAGGCTGGGAGGGGACTGGATGGGGGCTTTGAAAGTGTCCTCTAAAGAGCTGGTGCCCACGACATGCCGCCTCCCCCAGGAAGCCCGCGGTGCTGTGGCTTTGGGTCTGGGCACCAGCAGCCTCACCCTGGATGTGATTTGGGGGTACGCACAGGAGCAGGCCTGTGGGAAGCAGCTGGATGAGGGGGTGAGGGCCAGCCTTGCTCTGGGCTGCGGCTCTGAGGTTCGAAGCTCCTGCTCCAGCCGGGGGTGAGGCACTCAACAGCCCCTTCCCCAGGGCGTCTGCTGGGGTGGTGACTTCTGCTCTGAGGGATGCCCAGCCCGGGCAGGGGTGTCCGTCATGCCTCCCTGGGGGCACGGCGGGGGGCTGGGCAGATCAGAGTGGAGCTCCAGCTGCTGCAGCAGAGGTGGGCTAGTGGTGGGAGCCAACACGCTCCAAGGAAGGCCCTGGCGTGGCCCCTTGGTGTCGATCTTGAAAAACAGGAAGTAAAAAAAAAATTAACCCTCCCGTTGACTTCCAAGTGAACTGAGGGGCCCGGGAGGGGCAGGGCAAGGTATTTGCCTCCGTTCAGGCTGGGAAGAAAAGAATTTCTCCTTGAACCTGGGACTTGGCCTCCTTCAAGAAGCCTCTAGGACAGACTGGACTGGTCACTTTCTCGAGCCTCAGAGTCCCCATTTGTGAAACTGACCTCCCCAGAGAGAAAGCTCTTAGGACCAGAGAAGCCTCATTTGCAAGCTGTGCTGAGAAGATGCATGTCAAGCCCATGGCACAGGGCCTGGCCCTCGGTACCAGCCAGAGCCCGGATCCTCTGGGACGGCGCCTGAGGCCGAGTGGGCAGGGATCGCCCCCTACCCACCCCCCCATTTGATAGAAGGAAATGAGGCTCGGAGAGATGTGGTTTGGAAAGATCACCCAGCAAGGTGTTGGTGCAGCTAGAAGGGTCTCAGAGCCACCACCCTCTGCCTCCCCCGACCCTGCCCCATCCCCGCCCTCACCTCCAGGGGCTGGCATCAGCAGAGTCAGGTCCCCACGGAACCCTCAGCAGCGGCCCTAGGGTGCCTGGGAGCCTTGCTCCCTCTCTCCCCACTGCCCCTGCTGGACCTGTGGTCTGGGCCAGCTGGACTCCCATGGCTGGTGGTTGAGACCCCCCACCAAGCCACAATCATCCAGGCCTTATTGATTGAGGGCCTTGCTGTGGGCCCCTGCATGGGGGGCCGGGCTCTGAGATGGGGCGGGAGGGGCTGGGCTGGCCCTCTAGGAAAGCAGTGAGGCTCTGCTCAGCCCTTCCAGGCAGCTGGGCAGGAGGTGGAGCCTTTGGGAGCCCAGAGGACGCAATGAGCGAGGTGCCCTTTGCTTCTGGCTACAATGACAGTGACCGATATTCATGAGGCCTATACTCTGCTCGGAGCATTCTACCCATGTTCACTTATTTCATCCTCACGATTCTTGGAGTACATAATACCACTCATTCTCCCCACTTCACAAGTAAGGAAACTGAGGCCTGGGTTGTGCACCCTACCCAAGGTCACTCAGAGAGGCAATGGCAGAGCCAGCACTGGAACTATGGCCAGCAGGCTCCAAAGCCGGAGCCCCAGTACCTATGTTAAGGGAAGGTGAGGACACACTAGAGGCCTCTCCTTGGGTGGGTAGAGGCTGCTCAGGGACCGGAGAGAAGCAGGAGCCCCCCCGCCCCGAGGCTGATGGGATTAGTGTCCACTGGAAGGCCTGTCTCCGCAGGGGGAGGCCAGACCTCAGCCCCTGGGGACCCCACGCAGGGCAGTTAGTGCGATGATTACACAGCTGCGCTTGGGAGCCAAATGGTGCAGGGCCGGCCGCTGGGTCTCCCCGCCACTGCGGGAGGTGGGATGTGCTCCCTACCCTTAGTTTCCTCAGGGGCGCAGTGAGAATAACACAAACAGCTTCCACGCGCTGAGTGTGTACTATGCACCCGACACTGCTTGAGTGGGGCATAGCAGTAAGTGGAAGGGCCTCACATCCCTGCCCTCAAGAGGAAACTGAGGCACAGCAAGGTGGGGAGAGCTTGCTAAGAGGCACGAAGGCTTGCTGAGAAAAATCCAAGTGTCTCGTCGCTTTTCTGTTCTGGAAAGATGGGAGCCGAAGATGCCCTCCCCAGAGCTCCGGGGCCACAACTCCAGTAGACCCGCCTGGGGGTCTAGCAGTCTGAAGCCGGACCCTCCTGGCTGACAGAGGTCACCCCGCACCCTGGGCCCGCTAGACTGCACTCTTCCTCCTCGTGTCCCCATTCCTCTGGCCCCTTCTCACTCCCTCCTCCCTTCTTTCTGTCTTTCTTTCTTTCCACAGTTGTGAACCATCACCCCAGTCAAGATAGAGAACATTCCCATTACCTCCCAAAACTTGCCTCACACCCTTTGTGGTCAGTCAGATCCTTCCTCCCACCTCCTGGCCACGGGAGGTCTGCTTTCTGTCGCATAGCTTGATTTTCTCTAGAATCTCACACACATTGAGTTATACACTATGTGCTCTTTTGTGTCTGGCCTTTTCACTTAATATAATGCTTGCTTAGGTCTTTAATTCATTTTGAGTCTACTTTTACATCTGATGTGAGGTGAGGTTGGCAATTTTCGTAGTTGGGTTGTTTTCGCATGCAGGGTGCAGAGCTGCAAACCATAGAGAGCTTTTCCCAGGTCTTGAAACACAGTGGAATTTACCCTCTTGGATTTGGAAATTGCTTTGGACTGGGGACTTTTTTTTTCTTTCATTTTCTCCCTTTTCGAATGGGAATGTCTATAACCTGAACCCTATGCCTGTCCCGCACTTATCTTTGGGAAGCAGAGAACTTGTTTCTAGTTTCACAGGTCCACAGTTGGCGGGGCGGGGGTGGGGGGTGCGATGCACGTTGAGGATGGAGGAAGGCACTCTAAGGAACACAGGTAGCTGCTAGACTCCAAAAAAGGCAGAGAAATGGGTGCTCCCTCCCTCCCGAAAGGAATGCAATCTTGCCGACATGTTGACTTTAGCCCAGGGAACCTGATTGCAGACTTCCGACCTCCAAAACTACAGAGGAAGAAGCTTGTGTTGTTCCCAGCCACTGCACTTATGGTAATTTGGTATATCGGCAGTAGGAAACAAATACGCTAACACAATTTTGAAGAATAAAGAACTTGTCTTTGCAGATACCATGACTCATTATAAAGCTATAGTGATTAAGGGAATGTAGTTAAACGGTGAAAGAGAGAGCCTATAAATATATCCACTTATAAATGGGATGTAGCATATGGCAGAAATCAACATTTGCAGAGCGACCTAGTTATAAAAGAAATAGTGCCTGGTCAGCTGGTTACCCAGATAGAAAAGGTAAAATGAGATTCCCTACCTCACACCAAATATCAACATACATTTCAGATTATTGAAAACCCTACATGAGAAAGAACAAAATTTGAAATTTTTACAAGAGAATCCTTATTCCTGACACCGGGGAAGAGGTTTTCGTAACAATATGCAAAAGGTCAAATCATAAAATAAAGGATTAACAGTTAAGACTTAACACATATGTGTTGAGCATGTACGATGCATCAAGCACCATCCCCCCTCCATATTGCCACCAGGACCACCCCATCTGACCACATCCTGCTGCTAGCTCAAGCCTCCGCTAGCCTTCTGGTGCCTCCTTGGTCTCAGTGGCACCCAGGCCACCACCTGTTATGCAGGGTTCGCATCATTCCCCTGAAGCCGTAACATTGTGCACGGCCCCATTGCTGTTCGTCGTTCTATAATTGTGACATCCGCTTTTGTGCCTCTGAGCCTTTATATATGCTCTTCCTTCTGCCTGGAGTGCATTCTTGTTTTTCACCAACTGGACAACTATGCATCCTTCAACACCCAGGTCAGGTCTCATGTCCCCATGAAGCGCGCTCGGCTTGCCGAGGGACCATTGCCTGAATGATAACACTGCCATCAGTAACAACTGCCTTCCACACTTAGTCCTGGCCTGTCCTACTCTGAGGGAGGTCCCTGGGTAGCGGAGGGGCTGTTGCATAACGTTATGGTTGAGGGGGTTGGCTCTGGGGACAGACGGTCCTGGGGAGAAATCCTAGATCTGCCACTTACTGGCTGTGTGACCCTCGACAAGGGTCTCCAACCTTCCGAACCTTGGATTCTGTGGCGTGGAGCCGTGAGACCTGCTTCTCAGGGTTGTTGCAAAGACTCAATGAGATGACGCCTGTGATGGGCTTGTACTTGATGGAAAACAGACCCTAAAACTAGGACTTGAGTTGTGGATTGTTCATATGGGCCCTGACCCCAGGGAGCTCCGGCGGGGATTGAGGAAGCGAGAGGGAGGGGAAGAACCTGCAAAGAGTGTGACACGGAGTAAGTTATGGCTGTGGGCAGGGGACAGGCAGAGTGCTCGGATTCATCCAGGCGAAGGAGCTGGATATTCATCCCCCAGTTCCTGCCGCTCCTCACTCCTCGGTTGAGCGCCCCCTCCAGGGAAGAGCTAGTTCCCGGGCACTCTGGCTTGGTGCGCCTGTGGCCAGGGAAAGCGGCCAGGTGGGGGTTGCAGGCACTGGGGTTGGAAACTGCCCGGTTGGCATGGGCGCAGAAGGGCAAGTGTGAGGGGTGTGGGCAGGGCACTGTCGTGTCCCAGAAGGGGCATTCTGCCCACTTTACAGATGAGGACACTGAGGTCTAGAGAAGCTACCTAGGAAGACTTTTGTTGAATAAACTAATCAGCGAACAAACAAATGAACAGGCCTCTCTGGAGTCTGGAACTAAGTCCATCAATAGGGACCAGAATCCACGAGCCCCTGATTCCTACTTGAGGCTTTTGTTTTCCCTTTCATGCCCAGCAGCCTCCCCGCGAACAGTGACTGAGCAGTGGAGGGCCCGTCGCTGGGCTCAGTCTAGGCGATCTCTGGGTGTTGGGAGGGTCGTGCTCTGCTCTTGCTGTGTCCTCGTCTTCAGTGTGACATTCATTCAGTAGGCAGTTCCCGACCCCCTCCGGGCTCAGTTTCTCCATCTGTTAAACGGGAGAAGGTGAGTATTAGATGAACTAAGTTCCCCAGGCTGTTGGAACAATGGAGGCTCTGGTCTGGGTCGCCCAGACTTAGTAAGGCTGCCACGGGGGACGGAAGGAACTGGTCTGTCCCCTCTGCCCTCCGTTGTGCCTGACAAAACTGAGGCTCAGTGGTTAGAGCACCTGACGGGTCTGTTCCAGCCTGGCTCTGAGGTCAGACTTTGGCCTAATGCAGCTTGCTTGGCAGCCTTTATTCCACAGACATATACCCCAACTCTGACCATGACTGAGCTCTGACCTTGGCCCAGCTGGTCTTTGACCCTACGGATGGACAGAGTCCTGATTTGAATAGAGACTGGCTGCTGTTCCTGGTCACAGACTGACCCCTGAACCAAACCATATACTGACTCTTGACCTGGCCACGGACTGACTTTTGATCCCAGCCACAGACTGACCCCCGGATCCAGCCACAAACCTCAGACCCAGACTGACCTCTGACCTCAACCACAGACTGACCTCTGGTTCGCAGGCCGTGGCTGGTCAGGCTGAGACTAGTCACCGATGTTCCTCAGTCATCCTCCCTGGAAGTGGGTTGAGGTACAAGCCCCTCTAAGTAGGAGAGCCCCTTCCCTCTAAGACTGGGGTGAATTCGTAGGTGAATTTGGGTATGACCTTTCTGGGCCTCAGTTCTCCATCTTCCCTACCAAACATAGAAAGTGCTCCCTAACCTAGGGAATGGGAACTGGTAGTTATAACTCAAGGTTGACTGAGAAGAATAAATGAGACCGTTGTCTCAGAGACTTTGCATTCTCTGTTCCTTCTGCCTGGAACACTGTTCCCTCAAACGCCCACATGACTCACTTCCTTCTCCTTTAGTCTTCTGCTCACGTATTATCTCGGGAACCTTTGCTGACCATACAGTTTAAAATACACCCCCCCAAAACCCCTCTCTCCATCCTTCCCTGCTTTTCCTCCAAAAGTTATCACCACTCCTCACCCTACGTATATGAATTATTAATTTTGCTCATTAGCTCTCTCCTTTGTCCGGCATGCAGGTTCCTTGAGGGCAGGCACTTTTGTCTGTTTTGTTCACTGTGGTGACCCCCACAGCGAAGACATAGGAGGAGATGCTTGATCAATATCTGGTAAGTGGATGAATCAATAAATGACCCATGGAATGTCCTTAAACCACCACACACAGCACTAAAGACTTAATCAGTGGTATTTGCTGGGGTGGTGGCTGTCGTCATCATCAACGGGTTATGTCACCATAAGGAGCTGGCTTGGCCTTCGAGATGGTACAGCCCCACTCCCCCCAGGAACCTTCCAAGACCGCCCCAGTCCAAGATAACCGTGCTCACTCTGCGCTGTGGTGGTGATCACACGGGACAGTGACACAAGCCCTCGACCTGGGATCTGCGGGGTTGGGGCTCCTCTGTTTCCTAACTGGGGGACTTGGAGCAAAATTAGATGCCATTTCTGAGCCTCCGTTTCCTAACAGTCACTGGGGAAAATCTGAGTAGCTACCGCACCGGGTCTGGTGGGCCTGAGAGACATGCATAGTACTGGACACGGTGCGGGAGCACAGGGTGGCCACTGGCTGGGATCCTGGGGGCTCAGGCACACGTGCTGTCTGTCTTGTTCCAGGGGCCGTCCTGCCTCATCCGCTGGGCTGCAAGTCCTGGCAAGGACTGCAACCTGATCCTCTTGGTGCCTAGGCTTTCCAGCAGCCTGAGGCCAAACCTGGACCAGCAAGGAGGAAATGCATCCCATTGGCTGGTACTTTGACAAAATCTTGACTACGCTTCTGGGTACCTGCCAGTTAGAGCCACCAGGGGGCAACCTGGCCATGTGCACAAAGGGCTGCCCCTGGTTGGTAACTTCTAGCATCTGCCATGTCAGGGCCCACCGTGTCCTGACGAACAAGGGGAGGCCTGGGCCATGTTCTAACCTGATAGCTATTTATACCATTCTGGTGAGGAAAGAGCCCAAGCCTGGGCTCTGCCACTCACTTGTGTGACTTCGGGCAAGAACCTACCCATCTCTGGACCTCAATTTCCTTAGCGGTCAGATTAAGAACATCAGCCATGGTATCCTATCATGGCGGGACTCAGGGCTTGTTTTAAGTTGATTTTCGTCAATAACTGTTCTTGCCTGCCACAAAGTATCTCCTCCTTTTTCTCCTAACTCCTTCTTCCTGGCCGCTAAAGGCGATCCCACCTTATTACACATGCTGCCCCCTGTTGGCTGAAAGAAGAACTGTAGCTTCGGTGATTGTCCTGAAGTGTGGCTCAGGCCAGTGTAATCAACTGATCGCTTACTCAACCAAAATTTATTGAGCCCCTGCTGTGTACCAGGCCTAGTGGTAGGTCCTGAGGACACAGCAGTGAGAATGATATAGCCCATGCCTTCAAAGAGATCATGGTCATTTGCAGAGGATGAGCATCTGGGGTTTTCTTGGGCCTGTCCATACTCCTCCAGGCCAGCAGTGTCGTGTAATGGTTCAGAGCATAGACTCTGACGGGAGGATGATGGGTTGCAACCTTGGCCTAGCCATCTGCTAGGTGTGTGACCTTGGACAAGTTATCTGACCTCTGTGCTTTTGTTTCCCCAACTATAAAAGGAGGATAATAATACTATATATCTCAGAGTTGCTGCAAGGACTGAATTAGTTCGTGTATCTGAAATACTTAGAACAGCGTTCAGGCGGTGCTGGGGAGGTGTCAGCTGAAATGGTAGTAAATAGGTATTTGTGGAAACATGGAAGGAAAAATATACACATTTTCTCAATCTTAATTGGATAAGGGCTTCCCTGTTCTACCTAGCTCTAAGGGGATCTGATATGAGGGTCAGGTCAATTGAACTCATCTCATAATGGGCATTTTCAGCTGAGAAGGCCCTCGCCACCTTAGAGCCAGAGGCTGGTTTTCATCCCACCCTTGGGCTGGCCCCACAGGGTTCTGGATGAGACCTGAGCTGAGCATCCCAGCTTCTGCTTTGGTGGAAGCAAGCCGACTGGTCCAGACCGTAGGGCAAATCCCGTGTTGTTGTTGGTGCTGGTGGTGGTAATCATGGTCAAGGTCATGGTCATGGTAGGAGCTCTGGGCATCAGCTCAGGGAACCTAACCTGACCTTTCCTGTCTCCTGGGAGAGCCCAATCTCCCCAGCCCCAGCCACCCTCAAAGTCCTGGGATGGGGAGTGGGATCGAGATCTCTTTTGAACTTCCCAGGGACTATTTTTGAGCCAGAAAAAGGAGGGTCAGAATCGGAGCACCAAGTACCCCCCTCCCATCCTGCCTGTAAGACCACGAGTCACTTCATCTCTCTGTACCTCAGTTTCTTCATTCATGAAATGGGACAGTGGAGAAGGCACACTGGTCCTAAACTTTTGAATTTTGCTTTGAAAATTTAATGAAATCTAGACACTCCCCTCAGGAAACGTAGCGACTCACACAGTCACACCTACACACAACGGCACCGGCACGCAGCCACACACATCACAAGCACCCCAAGTCTGTGTGTGGTCTGGGGGGTCTCCAGCTCTTCTTCGGACCCATGGGCCCTGGTTCTGCCCCCTGGAGGGGCTAGTGTCTAACTCCTCTCCCCGCTCCACCATCCAGGACCCCCTCGTCGGAGGCCTCTCTCCTGCAGCCCGAGGCCTGGGAGGCCTGGGCCGGGCAGCACCCCGGAGGCCCCGGGTGGAGGGGCTGGTGCAGCCTCTTCATCCTGCAAGCCGCACCACCAAGGCTGCCTGGGCTCTGGGTCCTAGGAGGGCCCTGGTAGCGGCAGGAAGGGTGGGTAGTTGGTGGGTCGAATGAGCCAGGGGTGGGCGTGATAAGCATCTCTGGCTACTGACGTGTGTGAGGTGACTTCTCCACACCCAGCCCCCCGCAGAAGCATGACCTCCAGTGACTCAGTGGAATCAGGGAAAAGAAGTTCGTCATCTCTCACCGGGGAGGATGGCGCAAAGCAAGAGCAGTCCTCCCCACCGGGCAGTTCTGGAAGGCCAGGTCCCGCTCCCCGTGCATGGAGTCTCGGGTAGGGGGCAGCAGAGAGCAGGACCTAGGAGGTCTGAGTTCCAGTCCAGCCCTACCTCCGTTCAGAAGCCGTTCAAGGTCAAGCATGTTACAGTTTGCAAGCCCCCCGCCCCCCCCCC
>CM052798.1:16320615-16342935 GCA_028533885.1 Nasua narica | reverse complement strand
CAGGTGGGGGATGAGCACCCCATCTGACAGATGGGGAACAGGTCCAGACAGGGAACAACTTGGCGAGGGCCTCAGCCCAAGGAAGTATGAGAGCTGGGATGAGAAGCCAGGTCTGCAGACCCCCAGCCGCAAAGTCAGGGGCCCCAGCCAGAGCTGGTTTTCTAAGAATAAAGCGCTGCCCCCAGAACAACCAGAGAAAGGGACTTTCGGGCCCAGCTGTTTCCCAAGTGTGAGCTCAGGCAGGGCCTGGGTTGGCGTGGGGGCTGGGAAGGGGCCGACCACTTCCTGCTCGGGCTGGCGCGGTCCCCGTGAGGTGGTCATCAGAAGTCGACCACTTCCCGGTCTGGGCCGCCTTCCCCTTTCTGCGCCTGGGAGGGACGGGTGGCTGAGTGAGGCGCCCCTTGCGTGCTGTGGCCTGGACAGCGTCTGGCCTCTTTTCATTTCCCCCGTTCGCCGTGTCCCTCTCCACAGCCACCAACTGTCGGAAGCTGCTCAGGGCTGCTTGCCCAGTCCCCTGACCACAGCTGAGCGCCTCTCTGCCGGGGGGGCCTCCTGTCCCAGAGGCTCGCAGGAGCTCCTCCATTCCGGCCCTACTGTGTGCTGGGAGCTCGCGGGCCCACTGAGAGCCTGTAAGGACATGTTATCATTCCCACCGAGGCTCGGAGAGGTCACCGCTGGCCTGGGGTCACACAGCCAGGGAGCGGCAGACTCAGACTTGGAATTCAGATCTATCTGACCCGCAGTCGGTATCCTTTGCACTGTCACTGTCTCCCATGTCCCCTCCGCCCTCCCCGAGGGAGTCTGAGCCAGGGGAGGCTTGGCTGTGAGAGGCCTTCGAAGGATCACCCAAGAGAACGAGCTCAGTGAAGGCAGGGATCACCCCTGCTTCTCCTCCCTGTTATAGCCCAGCCCAGGGGTCTGCCCCGAGCAGGTACTTGGGACCCGCATAGGCAGACGGAAGATAACCTAATGCTCCCATCCACCTCCGCAGACACTGGTAAGCCCTGGGCTTGGGGGCACAGACCTGGGGAAGACACGGCCCGGACCCTGAGAGCAGCGATCATCTGTGTATGGGCACGGTGCTTGAGTTTTTTAAACAAGCCTCAGGTCTCACATGGGACATCACATCCTTTAGTCCTTCTCGCAGGGAAGCCAAGGGCTCCCAGGGACGCAGAGTGTTGAAGAGGCCGCAGAATCTGAGGATAAAAAACGTGGAGCCAGACAGGGCTCCAGGGTTCAAGTCCCAGCTCTGCCAAGACTAGCACGGCCTTGAGGGAAATGACGTCATGTACCTCCGTTTCCTCACCTATAAAAGGGGGACAGAACAGTGCAGGTGGCCATAACTGGCCTCCCTTCTCTGGATTTATAAACATTCTCCATTCCTTTGAAAGGCAGACTAGTGGATGCCCCAGGGTTCTGAACGTTCCAGGCTGGGTGGGTACCGCCTCGTGCCGTCAAGGAGTTCCTGCTGGCTCAGCGAGGTCTGTCCCCAAACCTGGAGCTGCCCGCTGTCCCTGCTAAACCGAGGAGCAGGACCGGAATGAGAGCAGCACAGAGAGTTCCTGTGTCTCGGGAAACTAAGAAAAAGCCTTGGAAAGATCCATTCAAGGAGAGTTGTCCGAGAAAGAAAACAAAATGGTGCTGAACGAGGTATGGGCAAGACGAAAGACAAAGAAGAGTGGGGGGAACAATTGTTAAAATCCACCAAACGGGGCGCCTGGGGGGCTCAGTTGTTAAGCGGCTGCCTTTGGCTCGGGTCATGGTCCCAGGGTCCTAGGGTCGAGCCCCTCGTCGGGCTCCCTGCTCGGCAGGGAGCCTGCTTCTCCCTCTCCCACTCCCTCTGCTTATGTTCCCTCTCGCGCTGTATCTCTCTCTGTCAAATAAATAAAATCTTTTTTTTTCTTTTTTTTAAAGATTTATTTATTTATTTATTTATTAGGAAAGAGAGAGAGTGAGAGAGAGCAGGTCAGAGTGAGAAGCGGACTCCCCATGGAGCTGGGAGCCCGATGTGGGACTCGATCCCGGGACTCCGGGACCATGACCTGAGCCGAAGGCAGTCGCTCAACCAACTGCGCCACCCAGGGGCCCAAATAAATAAAATCTTAAAAAAAAAAATCCACCAAAATGTTCAGTTGAATTAGGTGTAGGTTAGAACTGGGGGGAAGTTATTAAAGATCCAGATGGCTTCTGGCTCCCGATCATTTCACGAGTGCCTCTAAGGTCTCCCGCCGCTTTAAAGGAGCCCACACGGGAACCATGACCGCGCTGTACGGGTTTGTTTTATGCAAGAAAAACAAGGTAGGACTTTGGTCAGAGGCCTCAGTCTCAGAGAGCCTTGGCCCTGCGTCGCAAGATCGTCTAATACGTGTACGTGCACACGTGTTACATTCAATAAATGCTTATTTTATGTATCATGAGATGTCCCGCTTTAAATATTTTTTCTATTAACCAACTGCTGGTTTTGCTCTCATTGGATAAGAGATGTCTTCTATTAATAGCCTTTACCTCGCAGGGTGGATGCAAGGACTGAACAAGGCAACGTATGCAAAATATGTGGCCCAGGGGCTGGTACACAGCAAATGTTCTGCAAAGATTGGCTATTAGAGTTTTATTCCAACCCAGGGCCCCACTTGGGAGATGAGAAAATTAAGGTTTAGCGGCTGAGTAACTTGTAGGGTTACAGACTAAGTGGGCGCTGATCAAGGCCTAAAAACGGAACTTCTGAATCTGAATCCGATTCCTGCCTTCTGGAAGGCCTCTCCCCGATCCTGAATTTTGGAGGGGTAACACTTCCCACAGGGGCACCGGGAGGCGGGCGGCAGGTTGGAAGATCACTTGCAGTGGGGGGAGCCTTCGGTACCCCTCAAGATCTCAGACCCCCCAGTGCCCTCCCCAGCTCAGGGCCGGTACGTGAATTCCCTCCCCAGTTTATAAATTTGCGTAAAATGCTAAGTTTATCATCTCACTGGCCCTTCTGTGTTCACAGATCCCATGTATTTTTATCTCAAAGAGTTTCATTCATGTCTTTAATGGTTTGTTTCCATGTCTGTCTTCTCCAGCAGACTGGGAGCCCCCGCGCGGCGGGCACTGGGTCTGATTCATCTCAGACCCCGGGGCCCAGCCCAGCGCCTGGCAGAGCAGGGGCTTCACAAATGTTTGTTGGACAAACAAGCAACTGCCCCAATGTGAATAACGGGACACCCTGGATTTCTTGCCATCTCCGCAGTAGACCTTCCGGCGGGGGCTGTCGTGGAGAGAGGTCTGGAACTCTTGGTGGTGTCCTGGCCTGATGTTCCACCCCATTCTGCTTCTTCCTGTCCTTCTTCACCCCTCCGCCCCTCCGCCCTCCAGCCTCTTCTTTCTAGGCCTGGGAGGTGGAGGTGGGGCAGGGCAGACTCTGGGAGCCCCAGCCGAGGTGAAGCTCCCCTGTCCAGGGATGGCTGGGGTGTGGCTTGGGGCTGTGTCTCCTCTGAGTCACCTCCGTGGTGCAGTGGGACTGACTCAAAAGGAGAGCGAGAAGGAGAACTTTGCTGGCCCTCGGGTCCCGAACCCGGCCTGGGCAGGGCTGGAGGCGGGGGATGGCGGAGGGGAGATGCCCATTGCCAGGAAGGCGTTCAGACCACACATCGGGAGCCCTGGCACGGCTCTCGGATCTCCTGGAGCAGGCCGCACACTTTCTGCGCAGGTGCACTGAGGTGTGGAAGGGGCAGTTGGGTGGGGCAGAGAGTGGGGGTCCTAGGCTGCCTTTTACCTTCTCCCCTCCCTGAGCCTCAGCTTCTTCACGTAAGCCACGGGGTTAGACCCAATTCCCCTGCAGCCGACTCCCAGCCTGAGCACCAGGGCTTGGCCCAAAGGCCACTGGGGCCGGGAAGCCAAGACCAAGGAGCAAGAGCCATCCTCCTACTACGTGCCAGGGACGGCAGGTGCTCCGCGAGCCTGAGCTCGTGCAGTCATCAGATCGGCCCTCAGGAGCCCTGCTCTGCTGGTGAGTCCCAGGGCCAACGACTTGTTCCAGATGGTACTCTGAATTAAAAGGGGAGCTGAGTCCCCCCAGGTCCGCCTGACCCCAAAGTCCTCATCCTTGACCACTGGCCCCCAAAGCTACTATGCCTCCCCCATCTACCGGTGATGTCTTCTGACCCCGAGACAGAACTCTGGAGGCCAGCCAGGGACACCGGTCCTTGTCCTCTCTTGTGTCTGGAGCCAAATGGCCGACAACGGCCATATCAGGGCCACCCTGCCCCGAAATCCCCTGAGCTCCAAGTTGGGTGGACAGCTCTGGGGTATGCGTCTAATCTCCATTTTATTTTTCTTCCTCCCTTCCTCCGTTTGCTCCTTCCTCTTTCTTTCTTTCTTTCTTTCTTTCTTTCTTTCTTTCTTTCTTTCTTTCTTTCTTTCTTTCTCTCTCTCTCTCTTTCTTTCTTCCTGTCTGTCTTCTCTCTCTTTTTCTTTCTTTCCCTCTCTCTTCCTTCCTTTCTTTTTCTTGTAGCAAATTTGGAGAATACAGATACCTACACAAAACAAAAAGAAAACTCATTCCTTCTCCTCTCCGCCAGAATATTAACACTTAGGTGTATTTTAGTCCAGTTCTATTTTATGCACATGTAGCCACAGTTTTGTTTTTACAAAAACAGGACTGCCTGTCAACGGACATTTCCTGAGCAGGGGCTGTGCTGGGTCCTCCTGGTCCACAGGCCCCTCTTCTCGGCCCATCACCAGGTGCCGCCCCTCCGTGCGGTGCTCCTGAAGCGTTGCAGGGGGGAATAAGGCGGGCACCAGGGACGTGGGGCTTTGTGGCCCTAGCAGTGCAGAAATGGAGCTTTGGAGGGGGCAGGCGTGATCACTGGCTGTGTGGCCAGGGTGCGTCCCTTGGCATCCCCGAGCCTCGGCTCCCCCACCCGTTAAGTGAGAATCACACGTGTCCCAGGACAGGTTCGAGAACTTAAGGGGCAAATGCATGGAAAGCGTTTGGCACAAAGGGCTCGACGGACGTTCTGTTGTCCTCTCTGTGGGTGACGGGGGCGTCTGTGCTGGGGGGTTTCTCTTCCTGGGGATCTCAGGTTCTCAAGGCGGCTCCAGGTCGTGGGAGACACCTAATGACCGTTCAGTGATTAAAATCTTGCCTGTTTGGCTTGAGGTTAGGGCCTGGAAAACCTTTCACCGCCCTGTGGTGTTTCCAGAAAACACAGAATCTGGCCCCAATCACCTTCCTTCCCACAGGTCGCAAATGTGGGTGTGATTCTCAACCGAAAAACCAAAGCCGACTTCACAGCTGAAGACCACCAACCAGTCTCCCTCTCGGTGACAACTGCGACCCCTCTGAGTGCCACGCTAGCTTCCCCAGCCCCCGGCCTGATGAGGGGCGAACGGGGGGGGGGGGGTGGAGCAGGGGACAGGGGACATCGATGGGCCACCCTCAGCTGGGTGACAGGCCAGGACTCAGCTGCGTCACTGGTGCCGACAGCCCATAGGTGTTCAGTCAGCATTTGCCGCCTGAACCCCTGGATGGACAAGCACACAAGCCAGCCGAGGGAGGGGGCGGGTAATGGGGAGAGTTTGGGGAAGACAACCTTCATCATCTCTGTCTAAATTTCAAACCCCAGCGCTCCCCGTAGAGCCGAGGACTCTCCTCTGCCGAGGACTAAAGGACTCGGCAGGTAGGTGAGGTCCAGCCCCAGCTGGCTTCTGGCCGCACCGATCCTCAGACGCCCCTCTGCGACCCTGCCCTGGACTCTCGCAGCCTCAGCCCCCACGCCCGCTTAAGTATCCGGCGCACCCCTGGGTGGACTTGACCCTGAAGCCCGGCTGGCTGATACCGGGCTTTTTGGCACCGAGGGCAGACATTCCCGAGAATCTGCTCTATGCAACCCGCTGCTCCACTCGCAAGCAAAGCCCATCTCAGAGACGAGTCCAAGCTGTGAGTGTGCCCAGCAGTCCCCAGCGCCCCAACTACCCAGTGTTGGGAGGCAGCCGACAGATGGTGTAGTAAGAACGGAGCTGGGGGCCCTGCATGCTGAGAGCGGCCTGGGACAGAAGGCCTGTCCTCCCAGCCCCCTGGCCAATGAGGGGCACGGCCCTGAGGGCCAGATCTGAGTTTCCCAGATTGAGGGCAGGGGGGCTCTCCGGAGAGACGCATGGAAGGTCACTGGATTGTAGGAAGCAAGGCCATAGCATCAACCAAAGAAAGTAGAGCGAGATGAGAAACAGTAATAATAATATGGTAATAATAATAATAATAATAATAATAATACGGTAGTAACTTCCAGTGCTAAGCACAGTGAGCGAGGAACTTGGCTCAGATGATCTCCTTTAATCCTTACGATGACCCCTCTTGTATAGCAGGTGCTGAAGATCCTGGAATTTGGAGTTAGACAGTCGGGGTTCTGATCCCAGGCCACCAAGATTTGTTCCTTTACCTCCCACAAAGGGTGGTAGGAGCCCCTACCTCACTGGTGGTTGGGGGTGGGGTGCCTTGCGAGAAATCGCATGGAACAGCAGCAGAGAGGAGGGCTTAAATCCTGTGCTGATTAGTGTTATAATAGTGTTTACTGGTGCAAAGATGGGGGCTCAGAGAGGCCAAGCCACTTGCCCAAGGCCACACAGCAAGTAGCTGACGGAGTCAGAATTCGCTCCTAGATCTCTGGGCTCAAAGTCCCACTCCTTCTCAACAGTCTCCCTTGTGTCCCTCCTGGTCCCTTAGGAGAGTAAAATATTCAAAGCCACAGATTCCCTGACAGGAAGAGCCAAGAGGCAACATTCAGTCTAGAGCAGGGAGGAGAGGAATTTGCTGGAAGTCACACAGTGAGTCCGTGGTCCAGCCAGCACTGGACCGTCAGTGGGCAGTCTCTCGTGCCTATGCCCCCCACTCATCTCTGTGAGCCTGGTGGTGCGGTCGCCGCCTTTTCTAGTCCTCTGCCTGGCCCTCACGTCCCCTGGGGCCCAGGAAGTGATGGCTATGGTCCATTCCAAACCACAGTGGAAATTTTTTGTCTGGGCCAGACTAGAATCCGGCCAGGGCCCCATATCAGGTGTTCCCAGTCATACGCAAAGGGCAGGGGGTGTGTAAGTGGGTGAGGAGCGGGCACTTCATTTTCACAACCGTCTGGCTTTGCGATTTCTCTTGCGTGGTGCGGGTGCTGTGGGCCTGGTGGGCTTCCGAGCTATAGATGGAGGCTCCCAGCCTCGCCGGCCCGGCCGGCCCGGGGTCGCGCACAAGCCCGGCATCAGGTCACCTCAGTGGTCTGATCGGAGCCGGTGCTGGCTCGGGGACAGCAGGCGGAGTCCCCTGTCGGCTCTGCCCACACTCGCTGTGTGACCCTGGATGAGCGTCTCATCCCCTGACCCCCCGCTCCCCGCTGCCTCAGAATCCTTCGTGAACTTCCCTTCTGGGACTCACAGGGAACTTTCTCAGAAGCATTTCTGCCTCTGAAGGACCCAGCCTCCTGAAGCCGGCACCAAAGAGCAGAACTGAAGACAAAGGGGTATTTTAGCCGAGCCGGAGCCTCGGGCTTCTTGTCTGTCCCGGGGCTGCGAGCTCGTGGAGGAGAAGAGGCTGAGCTCTAGGCTGATCTCAGAAGGCAGCTGCTGGCCCAGCTCTGGCCTGGCCTCTGCAGGGCTCTCCCGGAGGCTGCTTGGGGGGCAGGGAAGCAGGCACTCTGGGTCCCTGGGGCTGGCAAGGCTGACTGCAGGGCAAGGTGGGGGGTTGCAGCAGGACTCGGACGCGGCCGGGCCTGTGTCCGAGCAGCGGCGACAGACCAGGGCTAGTGTCTGGGGCCCTTGATAAATTTCTAGTTTTGGTGGTGGTGGTAGTCAGGGGACACAGGGCAGGGAACCACAAATTAGGACACTTAGAGTCCCTGCTCTGACATGGTCTCCTGGGGCGGGGGGGCTCGGACAAGTCCTCTCTTGCTGGCCTCAGCCTTCCCCTCCGTGCAATGGGGAGACACGCATAACTCTGAGGCCAGCACAGGGAGTGGGAAATGGGCAGAGCAGGGGCCTGGGTTTGCAGTGATCTGTGGCTTTCCGCGAGAGGTAGGCAGCTGCGGCCCGGCTGAGGACTGCTCTTCCTGTGCCGGGGCGGGGGTGGGAGGGGGGAGGCTCAACTGCACAGTCTTCTGTCCATCTCCACACGCCTGAACCCCCAGGATTTGTTCCCCCCACCCCTGCCCCCAGTCAAGTGCAGTTCCCCTCCCCCGCAGTTGTTCTGTGACCTTGGCCAAGTGGCTCCACGTCTCTGGCCTCCACTAGGGGTAATGGAGCTGCAAAGGTCTCAGCGAGAAGGTCTCCCCTCCCCTTCCTTCAGCCACATGCCCCCCTCCTGGTGTAGAGCCACCAGCCAGGAGGGCCCCTGGGGATGGCGAGGCCAAGCGGTTTTGCAGATGACATGCTGGGACCACACCCCGCCCTTGAGAGGAGAGGTCCGCTGGCCGTCTCCATGCCTCGAGCCCTGTTTCTCTTTGCAGCTTCCCGCTGCCTATGCGCCCTTCCTGCTTCCTCTTCCCAGGGCGTCTGAGGGATGGGATCCATCTCACCCAAGTGACAAGCCTGCGGCAGGTGCTTCAGGTCTTGGCTCCCCACCTTTAATGTTCGCCGACTTTCCCAAGCCCCTGAGTTTTCCTCTGTGCCCCGGGAGGGCAACAAACCCTGTTCCGGACAAGGTGAGGGCCAGAGGGAGGAGGGGGTGCGAGAGGCCCTTTGGGGCTGGGAAGGACAACGCCTGATGTCCAAGCCGGCCCCTGTTCTCCCCAGTCCCCCGCGCCACCCCGGGGCCTCTCGCCTGCCCCCTCCAGCTTCCTGCCCGCAGTGTCGCCTCGTGGCCACGCTCCCCATCCCTCCATGGTCCACCACCGCCTCTGGCAAGGCCTGCAGGGCAGCCGGAGCCACATGGAGGAAGGAACAGCGGTGGCCGAAGCCCCAGCATCTGCTTGCCACTTGGAGCATCACTTGCGTCTGTGGTCCGCCAGGCTACTCCCGGTCCGCTGCGCTCCTCCCGCGGGTAGGCTGCTCTGGTCCTCCGCTTGGGTCCTGCCTGGCGGCTTGCCGGTGGGGCTGCACCCGCTGATCACTGTGTTCCCCTGCTGGTGTGGCTGCTGTGGCTACGGCCCCCTCCCCCGGGCAGGGAGTGGGGCCCCTCGGCTGGCCCAACTGCTCCGGTGGCCAAGAGGCCGGCCCCGCCCCGGCTGCTGGGCACGTCGGAGGCCACGGCGCTCTGTGGTCGTGGCAATTCTTGCGGCGCCAACCGGCCATCACCAGCCAGTAGCTACGGCTCAGTCAGGCCGGGCCACCCAGGCTCACTCCCCATGCCGTCCCTCAGGGGGCCCGGCTCCCCTTGGACCCTGGAGACACAAGACTGTGGGCTCACCTCTTCCCTGGCACCTGTCTCTGACCCCCAGCCTGGCCTATAATAAGCATCCTCTGGCCTGACCCTGGTGACCTCTGGACCCCCAGGGACAGAGCTGAGGGCTCTGGGACAGCAGCCTCTTCCTGGGGTGGCAGGGAGTGGTGGGGGCCTGGGACACGCTCCCTCCATCTTACTTCCACGATGTTCCAGGGCTAGAAGCACATGATCGGGGATGCCCACGTCCACGGAGAGGTGACCACCTGCTGTCCTGAGAAACCGGGTTTTCTTCAAACTCCCTCTGGAAACCTCCTGTCTCCCCTAAAACCTTATGGAGCAGCAGGTCTAAGGGCCTGCTTCTCCCAAAGGGGTTTCTATTACAAGAGACGTTCCTGGAAAACTTTCCTGGTGAATGCTCCTCCCTGCTTCACCCAGACCCTGGACACGTTGGTGGCACTTACTCAGTCCACAACCTTGAGAACCGCTTGTGTGCCAGGAAGTGTGCCTGCCCTGGGGCTGCAGCAGTGAAGGGCCAGACCCACCGCAGCTCTAGGGACACTCACAGTCTAGCTAGAAACCCAGGCAGACAACTGCACTGGTCATGGTTCAAAGGCAATTATAAGCAGGCAGAGAGGGGGCCGTGCGCCATGAGGGCACCTGAGAGGCAATCCTGGAAGGTTCCAGGAGGAAATGACCTTCCAACTGAGGTCTTGAGCTTGAGGAGGATATGGTCAGGCAAGCAGACTGGAGCCGGTCTCCAAGCAGAGGGAATAGCCCGTACAAGGCTGTGGGCGGAGGGGCACGCTCTTCATAGCTCTTAGAATCCAAACTTTTCTTGGCTACCATGTGCCGAGCTCCCGGGATAGGCAGTTAATGACTTGGGCTCTGGGGTTTTGAATCTCATCACCCAGGTTTGAATCTCACTTTGCATTTACTAGCTATGAGATAACACCTACATTACTTGGCTCCCTGTGCCTCAGTTTCCTCATCCGTAAAATGGGAGTGATACTAGTAAGCACTTCCTAGAATTGTTAGAAGTAAATGGGATCATTTATATAAGGGGCTTGGCACAAAATCAGTGCTCAGTCAACACTGGCAACTCTTACTGGGGATAAACCACACCCATTGAGCACCTACTGTGTGTCGGACCCTGTGATACCCATTCTACAGTTAACCTCCACCCAGATCTGTAAGCTTGGACTCACTGCCCCACTTCACAGATGGGAAGACTGAGGGCAGAGGACTGGATTTGCTCAGGGGGAGACGGCTCGAGGTTTTGGGAGAATCAGGGGCACCTTGTTGGAGGAGGTAGTGGCTGTGATGAGTCTTGAAGAAAGGCACCCTCCCAGCAGAATGTTTCAGCCCCTGGCCTCCCTGGGTCTGGTGACAGGACCCAGGGGCTGCTCCGGGCACTTCCAAGGCCTTCCAGGAGTCCCAGCGAGGGAAGGCCCCATCAGGCCGGGTTCTCAGACCACAGAGCCTCGAGCGAGCGTCAAGCAACAAAAAGGCCTTTCTCACTCTGCGTGAGTCACCAGACCGAGAGAGAGCAGACGCCCAGCCCCTGTGCTGAAGACGAAACCACACATCTGAAGAAGTTTCCCACGGCCACCACTGGCTTTAAATAGCTGCAGAGGAGTGGAGGAGGGAGGGAGGTAGAGGGAGGGCCGGGGGAGGCCGGGCTCTCCCCACCAGGCCCTGGCTGGGGTCTGCGCCCCAATCCGATGCGAGACTCTGAGGCTGGCTGTTGATGGGGACTCAGGCCTCACAGGCACCGGGGGCACCGAGCGGAGGTGCTGAGCCTCTGGTGGGCCGGAGGACAGAGGCCAGACAGACAGACAGCTGAAGAGACATCCAGCCGGGCAGCCGGGTGTGGGGGCACAAGCCCAGGAAGGGGGAAGTTGACCTCACTCTGCACCCCAGTGCAGCCTCCAGGCCCCCAGCCAAGCTTCCTCGCGGGTCACCTGACTCCCCTCAGTGCTCCAGCTGCCCCCCCTGCCCGCCTGGGTTCGTGACTGAGCCCTGGGCGGTGTTTCCGGAGGCAGGCCAGGCCCCGGGGCTGCTGACGCACTTGCTGCCCCCCCAAGCGGGCCAGGTGAGAAGAGCGAGCCCCCATCCCCCTTTCCCGTAAATGAGCTCACCCACCCAGGCCTCGCAGGGATTCTAAGAAGTGGAAGCCTGAGCAACTGTTCCTCGCCCACCATCTCGGCCTCCCCATGGTGTGGGGGGTGGGGTGGGGGAGGGGGAGGAGGGTCCTCACTTCTCTCAAGCTCAGCGCTCGGGCCCAGACTGGGGTTCAGGGACTGGCCAAGGCTGTTCCCCTCAGGTGTGGGATAGCGCCTTCTTCGTCCAGGCTGTGCCCAGTTTAGTTCAGGCTGACTCAATGTCCTGGGCCCATTTTTCAGATTGTAACCTGGGGAACTCCCAGAGATGCCCAGGAAATCAGTCTAGTTCCTTCCCAGGCTAGGACTAAGATCACCTTCCAGGTGTTCACGCAGCCTTTAGGAGCTGACAGCGGCTCACTGTCAGCCCTTAGAAACGGCCTGAGCCAAGGCCCAGAGAAGGTAGTGGGTCACCCAAGGTCACACAGCAGGCCAGTGGCTGGTCAGTCGTGCCTGCGCCGCACAGCCCTGGCCAGCCCGCTGGTATCACTACCGAGGATTTCCTGAGCACCTACTAGATCCTTTGAGGAGGGACCCAACATTAAACAAGACTAATAATTTTGACTAATAAGTCAGGAGACCCTAGTCATCAAGGCCCTGGGCTGGGGGTTCTTGGTGCTGACTTCTCCAGGTCTCTGGATCTCTGGGCTTTGAAAAGATACAGATTCTGGGACTCCAGCCCTGAGATTGGGAAGCGGCCGAGGAATATGCATTTTATAAAGTCCCCCAACTTGATCAGGTGACCGAGCAGCTCTGGGACAGACTGAGCGGCTAGCGGGCAGGTGCTGCCCCAGGAGAGGGTGATTTCCAAGAGGCCCCCAGAAATGATGCAGCACTTGGGGCGGGGCTGAAAGAAGGGTGCCCCCTCCCCACACCCTGCTGCATGGAAAGGGGGGCAGCTGTCGCGGGACTAAATATGTGTTTCCTCTTGCCCTGGCCCTCAAGGAACATGGTTCTCTCGGCCTGGCAGTGTTCGGTGCTGACTCTCAAGGGACTTTGGGAGGCAAAGGCAGCCACAGGCTGGCCCGGCTGGATTTTAGGGGCTGAGCCTGGAGCCGATGGGGCTGGCTGGCCCCTGGGTCTGCCACTTACCCCATCCCGGTGCCCAGCACCATGTCCGGCTAAAGCCAGGGTCAGGGAGGTCTCCCTGACCGCTCGATTGAGGGATCTGGGGTGCTGGAGCTGGATCTCTCTGACCCCCGGAGGAGGAAGCTCTTGGTCCTGCATGCGGCGCCCAGCTCTGCCACCGCATAAGGCCGCCTGCCCTCTCAGAGACGCCGTGTCCTCTTCTGTACGAGGGCAGAATAATTTTTTCCAGTGGATGCAGACAAAGTGGGGAGCCAGTGGCCGGTCCAGTGTCACAGGTGAGCTAACAGCAACGGCCAGGCCTTTCTGCAAGCCCAGATCACCCCCCACGCGGGGTACGGTCCCCCACTCTGGCCTGTGTGGAGGTCGCCGCGGCAGCAGAGTCTTGTCCCCGCCCCTCTGAGCAGGGCTGCTGCCTGTCAGCTCGGGGGGCCTCCAGCAGGCCGTGACTCTCCGGGCCGCCCGTGTCCTAACCTGTCACACAGACACCCTCAACTCCAGAGGGTCGTTGTGAGGACTAAAGGAATAAAAATCACGTGACTACGTGAAGCATAATAATTATTTCAACAAATATTATCGATTTTTTTTTCCACTAGAATGGAAGTTCCAGGAGTGGGGACCGTGTCTGGTTTGTGTCTGGGGCCTGACACGGGCCCCCACACCCGGGAGGTGCTGTTCGTGTTTGTGGAGAGGAGAACGGGGCGGAAAGGCTGTCCTCTTGGAGCCCGTGCTGCCGGAGGCCTCCCTGGCTCTGGTTTTGCACGAGTGCGGTGCACGCACGCGCACACCTGCGCACTCCTGCAGCGGGTCTGAGCCAGGGCCTGTCTGGGTCTGTATTTTGCATAGGAGTCTAGCGTGTGTGAATTTGCATGCGTGTCTCAGTCTGTGCCGGACGCGGGGACCTATGTGTATGCGTGTGCTCGCCGCGCAGGTGGCCAGGCCTGGAGACATGCGCCGGGGGCAGGTGGCTAACTCTTGGTGTGTGCATGGACGGGGGGAGGGAGGTTGCCCCTGCTCTGCTGACCTCACCCCTCCCCAGGGGCTCCAAGTTATGGGCACACCTGGGAGTGCTAGACTATGCAAAGCAGAGGCCAGGCCTGGGGAAGGCCCTGGAGAGCAGTCCCTGAGGCTTGGCCGGGCTCCTCCCCCGCCTCCCCTCCCTGAAGGAGAGCAGCCAGCCACCCTTCAGAGCCCAGTGATCCTCCACTCCAGGGCCCTCCTGTGTCCTGATGTGCCCGCCTCCCGGTCCCTGCCCCTCCTACTCCCTCTCTCCTCTCCTGGCACTGTGGCATCTCTCTCCCTCCCTCCTCTCGGGAGAACCCCCCCTCCCTCCTGCAGCCTCCTGAGCTGCTTCTGGGGGAGCCACGTGGTGCAGCGGGCTCCTGGTGCTTCGTCAGCCTGCATCCTCTCCCTGCAGCCCTAAGACAGGTCTGGCGAGAGCTCCGTTTTACCGATAAGGGAACTGAAGCTCAGAGAAGTTGAGCAGTTTGTCCAGGCTCACACAGCAAGTGAGAATCAGACACAAACCAGAGATCATGCTGCCGCCATGCTTCTCGTCACCTGAATGGCCAAGCCTTGATGGGCTGACCTCGCGAACCCACCCACCCCCAGGTGGGGGCGCAGGGGTCCAGGCACCACCCCACATGCCCGTGGCTTCTAAGATGGAGACCCTAGGCTCAGGAAAGGGACTCTTGCCCCCCCATCCCCTGCCCCTGGTCTCAGCCACATTAGGACCTAGAAGCTTCTGAGCCCACTACAGTCAGACCAACTCAAAGCCCCCCAGATCTTCCCATTGCCTGGTGATCCCCAGAGAGAGAGATCAGAGTCCTCTTCAACGGGTGTTACTGTTCCCCCAGAACACGCTTCCATTTGGCAAGGGTGTACGTGTGTTGGGGGAACCATGTGGCTTTGATTTAAATTTCACCCTGGAAAAACAATGGTTTGCATTAAGGGAAGAAACAGTTGGTGAAAAGTCATGAAAAGAAAGGAGGGGAGAAGGGAAGGCCGTCATAGCAAAAACGGGCCCCAAACTTTCAAACCCGCATTCCAGAGGTTTCTCAAGGCCTGCCATCCAGCCATAACCTCCTATCCCAGCACGCTCCCGTCTTCTTCAGTAGCTGAGCTGGAGAAGCTCTGGGAGCTGCAGGGGGAGTTCCCACTGGTCCCAGACCTTTCTCTCACAGAGAAGGAAACTGAGTCTCAGAGAGGGGCGGCGACCTGCCCAGAGTTGCGATGGCTTCCACGGCACGCAGAGGAAGAGGTTTAGGGGGTGCACCACGGGATTTTCTGGTCCCACTCCGTCAACAAGGAGCTTGACCTCTCTAGGCTTCAAGGGAAGAAGCCGAGTAAAGCCCAGGAACCCCACGCAAGGGCAGTACGTTCAGCTCTGACATCTTGCCCCTTCGCTCATGCCAGGCTCTGTGCTAAAAGCTTCCTATCACCCGCATGAGACTTCCCAACATTCAAAATGCCCATTTCACAGATGAGCAGACTGAGGCTCTGAGAGGCTAAGAAACTTGCTGAGGTCCCCCTGGGTCTTCAGGCCAGGTCTGTGTGGCCCCAAAGGTTGTTTCTAACCACTGGGCTGTGAGCCTGAGGCCAGGAGAGCAGAGGGGATTCAGACTAGGGAAGTTTAGAAGCAAGGAAAAGTCTAGAAACATGCCCACAAGGGCATTTCATGTCTCTTGAATCACCAGCTGTCAGAACTGGGAAGGTCCTCAAAGGTCATCCATTCATCCCTCAGAGGGTAGAGGGGAAACTGAGGCCAAGGAGGGTGGGACGTGACCAGGTCATAGGGGGGTGACGCAGGACCCAGGTCGCCCAAGGGTCAGCCGAGGGCTTTGTAGTGCATGCCCAGGTTGTCGTAGAGCTGTGTGGATGGCCTTCACATTTGGGGATGACGCCGTTGGCCCCGCAGGCCAGCCCCAGGGAGTGAGTGGCCTGGGCTCTTCCAGAGGCCATATCTGCATCTCTGACTTGGCTGCTTAGGGTCAGGACTGTGGTTGCGGGTCCATGTGAGAGCAGGGTCAGGGCTCGGTGTGGACAGGGCGACGTGCCAGGTTGAATCAGGGCTTGGTCTGTGGCTGGGGTCAAGGTCAAGGACTCCAACGTGATGAATTGACTATAGAGGACCAAATGGACTTCAGGCCTCTAGACCAGGGCTGCAGTGGTGTGGCTGCAGGAGCTGGGACAGACTAGGACAGGGGTGGGGCTCTGGAGTCTCTGGAGGCAGGAGCTGGGGGTTCCCTGCGCCACGCAGCCCTCTGCCACCCCCCAGGCTCCAGCGCGCCCGCCCGGATAGCGCCAACAGCCAGCTCTCCTCCCCTTCCCCTGGACAACCCCGCCCCTCTCCTCTGGGGAGAAGCAGATGGCCGTCAGGCCCTGCCTCTCTCCTGACTTGTCTCCTGCGGGACCAGAAGAGCCATCGGGCCCCTGGTTCTGGGTCCACCTGTGCTCGAGCCCCATTTCACCCCACGTGAGCAGGAGAGGAACCATGTGGAGGCGAGGAGAAAGGCCGTTCTGCAGGGTTGGGGATGGGGATGCCGATCAATGGACTGTCGTGGCATCATTCCAATCCAGGACGCTCCTCCAAACGCTAACCCCGCCCCTGCCCCTTCCAGAACTCTGCCTGTATCTGAGCACTTACTCCCCAGCGAGGCCAATACCCCCACTTCATGAGAGAGGAAGAGACTGACTTCACTTGCTCCAGGTCACCAGCTGGTGGGGATCGGGGGCCCCTCGGGCTTGCCGGCTCTGAGACTGGGGCCATACCCGCTCCCTGCAGTGCCCCCTCCGCTCCTCTGCCCCAGGGGAGGACGGGCTGACGAGGCAGGGCTGGGGAGCAAATGCTGAGACGGCCAGACCCGCCCTCTCAGAATCACCGGAGAAATGGTTTCCCTGCCGTGGGGAGCGAACCACGTGCCCCACGTGGCCCTCTGGTGCCCCTGCTGGGTGGCCCTCCCCTGCCCAGTGATGATAATGACCGCCAGCCATCCTGGAGTGCTTAGTCGGGACCAGAGTCTGTTCAAAGCAATTTCCATGCACTCGCTCCTTTTTTTTTTTTTTTTAAGAAGTCTAATTAAAGATTTTATTTATTTATTAGAGAGCGAGAGGCTGAGAATGAGAGGGGAGAAAGTCAGAGGGAGAAGCAGACTTCCCGCAGAGCCAGGAGTCCGATATGGGACTCGATCCCGGGACTCCGGGATCATGACCTGAGCCGAAGGCAGTTGCTCAACCAACTGAGCCACTCAGGCGCCCGCACTCGATCCTTTTATCCTTTCATCTACCCTAGGAGGGAGCGACTGTCATTCTTCCCGTTAAAAAAAAAAAAAGAAGATAATCTTTAGTGTTTAGAAGTTTCAGATATACAAAAACGGAGAAGATAATACAGAGTTCCCATACACATACCCAGGTCCCCCTTTGATTAATATCTGACATTCGTATGGAGCATTTGTTAAAACTAATGAGTTGATGTTAATATCCATACCTTATTCAGATTTCCGTAGTTTTTACCTGATGTCCTTTTTCTGGTTCCCAGGACACCGCATGACATTTAGCTGTCATGTCTCCTTAGGCTCCTCTTGGCTCGGACAGTTTCTTTGACTTTCCTTTTTTTTTTTTAAATGACCTTGACTGTTTTGGGGAACTCCTGGACAAGTACTGTGTAGAATGTCCTTTTATTGGAATTTCTCTCGTGTTTTTCCTATGATTACCCTGGAGTTACAGGACTTGAGGAGGAAGACCACAGAGGTAAAGTGCCATTTCGTCACATCATATAAAAGGCACACACTTATCCCCATGACCCATCATTGTTGATATTAACCTTGACCAATAGCCGATGTAGGGTGTTAGAACTCTCAACTGTCAAGTTACTCTCCCCACCCTCAGACCCCTCCCTTTCTATACTGTTCTCCTTGAAAGGAAGTCAGTAACCCATTTTATAGATGTAAAATCTGAGGCACAGAGAGGTTAAGTAACTGGCCCCAGGTCACACAGCAAAGGCAAGAGCCAAGATTTGAACCCTGGCAGTTGGGCATCTGGGGCCATGCTTCTAACCAACTGCCATAAACTCTCAGGAGCATAGTGAGACTCTTATAAATGTAGCATGAGCACTATTTTAGCAAAATACAGCAGGGTGGGGCTCAGAGCCACACAGGCCTCAGTGCCGGGCTCGTTCCTCCCACTAAAGGTCTGGACAGATGGTCGGTTTTCAGAACCAGCCTCCGGGCGGGGAAGATACTGCACGGTTGCGGCAGGAGGGCTAGCCAGGGCCTCCACGTTGTGTCCCATCCCGCGTGGGGGATAGTCAGCATTGCCTGCCTTGACTGGGCCGAAAGGACCGAGGCCAGATGCCAGTTGTGGCTCTTGACCTTGTCTGCTCCAAACGTGCAACGTCACGTGGTCTGAAAGCAGTAAAAACTCAACTCTGAACAGCTGGGCAGGAAGGGACCCCAGAAATCACCCTCCTCCCATTTCACAGAAGAGACACCTGAGGCTTCAGGGTAAGAAGGGACTTAGCCAGGGCCGCACAGTGACATACAAGTTCACGCCCGGCCCCAAGATAGAGGCCTGTGATAACAATAGGTGCTTGCACCTGCCTGCAGGAAGCCCCCCAGCGTGTCTCATCTCATCTAATCCTGCCAGGACCCTACGACCACTGGCCCTGTCCCGCTGAGGGGTGGCCGCTGAGGGGCAGTTTAAGGCTAAACGGAAGGGTGAGAGGAGCCTGGCTGCTGGGCACTGAGTCGTGTGTCCCCACCGTGCCGCCAGCCTCGCTCGCTGCAGCCCAGGGGGCCCCCAGACTGGCCCCCGCCACGCCCAGCCCCTTCACCCCAGCGTCTTTGCCGAAGTGTGGCCCCTCTTCATTTCCACAAGGAACAATGCTGTATTTGTCCTCCAGCCGATCTCACGAGAGGGAAGAGGAAGACAGACAGAGGCAAAAGGACCCAATGCCCACCCCTGAATTTTCCCTCTGCTTCTCAATGCAGAAGGGCCAGGCAATCCAGAGGAGAAATCAGGCTGGGGGATGGGCAGCTGCGGCCAGGGGTCGGTGTGGACAGGGTGGGGGTGGGCAGCACATCGACCAACCAAGTGCAATTAGTTTATTTTGCATCAACTCTGAAGAGTATCAGGGTCCTGCTGGTTTGAGGGACCCCAAGACCGAGTTCTAATACCACCGAGTTACTGTGTGACCTTGGACAAGAGACTTGGCCTCTCTGGGCCTTTGTTGCCTCACCTAAAAGATGAGGGACTTGGGTCCATCAGTGATTGTTGACCCTGGCTACGTTGAGGGGTCTTTTAAAACACATAATTAAGGTTTGGGGGGACCCACCCCAGGTGATTCTGCTGAACAGCCAGTTGAAAGCCCCTGAACCGATCCTGTGTCAGGAGCCTCCTGGCTCTGACATTTCACCCGAGGGTGGGATCAATGCCCACCTCTACCACTTACTGCCACGGGCACTTGGGCATGCTGCTGCCCTGCCCTCTGCCTCAGTTTCTCCATCCGTGGACAGTCCTAGCCTTCCCTGCACCTGGGTGTTGGGAGGACTAACTCGGTTGGGCGAAGTTGTGTGAAGTTCTGTCACTTGCCGAGGAAGGGCTGGACGAGCTGGTGAGGAAGCAGTAGGGTTGACAGTCCTGGGAAGTGGGCCTCGGCTAGTCACATGTCCCTGGGTAGGCGGGGAGGGTGCAGCGAGCTCTGCCCCAGGGCTCTCTCTCCAAAGGGATGTGTTTCCACCAGGCCGCCTGTGCCCCTGTGGCCACCTTCTCGTGCACCCCCAAGAGCTAGCGCTGCTCGGGGTGTGGCAGGAGGCAGGGGGCCTGTCTCGGGATGCAGAGGACGCTGCCGGCTCCCCTGAGGCTCGGGCTGATCCCTCAGAGGCAACAGAGCTCTTTAAATGCCAGAATGCAGCTTGGGACAAGTCCCTGCCTCCCGCGAGCCTCCGTTCCCTCACCTGCACCCTGGCTGCTCAGGTCCAACTGTGACGCGGTGGCGAAGGGCCTGTGACGTCACACTCACAGCTGACGCCCCACGGATCACAAGGTGCACGTGGGGCCGAGCGTGCACATGCGTCACTTTAGTTTCTCCTCTCGATCCAGCGGGTGGGGGCTCAGCCCACCCCGTTCTCCTGCTGCCCATCCGCTCTGCGCCCACCTTGAGGCCGAACGGCAAAGCCTCTCGCCCACGGCGCTGCGGCGGGAAGCGCCAGAGGACAGACTTGAACTTGGGACCGTCCGGCTCCCGAGTTCCCAACCAAGGTGGCCCTGGTCGGCTGAAATGGACAGAAAGGCCCTCGCAGGGCTCACAGCCCGCAGCAGGTGCCGCCCGGAGACAGCTGTTGGCCTGTGTCACAGTGACACCTGCACAAAAGGAAGACGTCTCCAGGTGAAGCTCCTCGACTCTCCGGCTACTCCTGGAATCCAGCGGGCTCCGCCACTTCCCGGCTGTGGGACTTTGGCAACTTGTTCAAGTTCTGCCCATTTTCCGTTCCCCGTCGATGAAATGGGATGAAAACCAAGTCCCCACCTTCTGGGCGCCCGTGGCCCTTTGTATGTAAAGGAGCCTGGCTGCGAGTAGGCCCAGGTAAGCCAGCTGCGATCACCGTTCTGGTTATCGCACAGCGTAGCCGGCACAGTGCGGACCTCTGGGAGTGCGATGGCAGGAGGCCTTCCACTTGGTTCTCACCCCACTTTGCTAGCATTTTGCATTTTTTTCAATGAGCATTTACCTCCATTGCGATATACATATTTTTTTAAGATTTTTTTATTTATTTATTAGAGACAGAGACTGAGAATGAGAGGGGAGAAGGTCAGAGGGAGAAGCAGACTTCCTGCAGAGCCGGGAGTCCGATATGGGACTCAATCCCGGGACTCCGGGATCATGACCTGAGCCAAAGGCAGTTGCTTAACCAACTGAGCCACCCAGGCGCCCATGATATACATATTTTTTTAAATAAAGAAAACCCTCGGGCTGAGCCGAGGTGTGAGTAGGCGGCAAGAGGCCTCTTGTAGCTAGTAAGCTGCTGTCTTTAGAGAAAAAAAGAGGGAGCATTTGGTTGTATTTCACATAACCTGAGTCATGGCTCGTGGGTATGCGAAAGGCCAAGGCACTGCCATCCAGTTTAACAAGAAACGAGTTTGCACCCCTCACCCCGCCCCCCGGCCCCGCCCTCCGCACACTTGGCCACAAAGGGAGCACTGGACCTCGGGCCCAGCAACTGAAGTGCTAGCCTCCCATTTGGCCACCACTTGCCATGAGACCTTTACTTCTTTGCCGGGCCCTGTGCCCCATGGGCTCAGAGTGTCCACTGTCTGCCAGGCCCAGTGTGAGCCCTGGGGGACAAAACATAGGACAACGCAGAGGAGGCCCCCATCCTCCTGTGACCCGTAATCCAGCAGGGGAGGCCAGCACTAGCAAGTCATTCACAAAGCAATATTAAATTGCCACCTAATGTGTGCCGGGGGGAGGGGCAGGGTAGAGGTGCTCTGAGAGGCTCTGTGAAGGCAGGAAGTGGTCAAGGTGAGGAACAGACGCAGGATGCATCACAGGGACAGAGGTGCAAAGACCGGGTGGTGCAAAGGATCATAGTGAAGCTAAGAGAGAAAGTGTGCCTGGATGAAGGGGACAGTGGGGAGCTTAGCGTGAGACAAGGGAGGGTGGGGTACAGGGGTGGGCCATACAGAGAGGTTTAGGTGGGGATTTGGCTTTCATCCCCGAAGCCACAAGGCCAGAAAGGAAACCAGTGAGATCTTACCAATGATATCCCTCCACATCCTAAAGAGAAGAGTTTAGGTAGAGGGTCAGAGTGGACCCCTGCCAATCTCCAGTTCCTTGAACTGCATAGGCCTGGGCACAGGGCAGCATCAATAAATAGCTCTTCCCCATTCACTTATCCATTCTCCTTCCACTCATAGATATAAAATTTAGGTAGCATTCTAAATCTGTAGGTAGCAATTAAATTCTAAAAAGAATTTAATTCTTTTTTTAAAATTTAATTTAATAACTTCTTTTTCTGGTTACAAAATATGTACTCTGTAGTGGAAAGCCCCTGATGCTGGGATGTAAACCTGGGAAAGGCTTCTGCAGAAAGATGACTGGCCCTGTGGAAGCCTCTTCATCTCTCTGCATCCAGTGCTAGTGCTCTGAGGGATGAGTTGGGGATTAGGGATTCAGCTCACTTCCTGAGGTTCTCCTTCGGTGAAGAATAAGAGCTAGAGGATGTAGCTAGAAGGATAAGGAAGAACTCCTAAGTCTGTTTTAGGAGCTGTCCTAAGATTCTTGGGGCCTGTGAGAGGTAGTGAGTTCCCCATTCCTGGAGGTATGTAAGCTGTCAAAAATATATATATAAATATAAAAATATATATAAATCTATAGTTATATATAATATATATATATTTTAAAGTATGACTACCATGCAAATATAGATTCGACAAATGTTTAAAAATTGTTTAATTCATGAATGAGAGTAGCAGTAAGATGGCAATGCTCTTTCAAAGGAGACTAGAGGAATCGTTAAAGAATACTAGAGAAAGGGGCGCCTGGGTGGCTCAGTCGTTAAGCGTCTGCCTTCGGCTCAGGTCATGATCCCAGGGTCGTGGGATGGAGCCCCACATCGGGCTCCCTGCTCATCGGGAAGTCTGCTTCTCCCTCTCCCACTCTCCCTGCTTGTGTTCCCTCTCTCACTGTCTCTCTCTCTTTCTCGCTTTCAAATAAATAAAAAATCTTTAAAAAAAAAAAAA
>CM052798.1:16285777-16320115 GCA_028533885.1 Nasua narica | reverse complement strand
AAAAAAAAAAAAGACTATCCCCGAATTTAAGGGCTTAAAACAATAAACACTTATGTTGCAATTTCTGTGGGTCAGGACTTCGGGAGCATGTCGGTGCCTCCTTCTGGCCCCGGCTCTTCCGTGAGGTTGCACCCTCCCTGGGGCTCAGCCAGGGCACAGGGAAGGTAAAACCAGCTCAGGGAGCTTCCCGCAAAGATCCAGTCCCTGCCGTGGCCAGGCGTGGGGGATAGAGAGACCATCTCCTCCTCCCCCATTGCCTCCCAAACCAGTCCTCACTCAAAGAGGAGATGAGCAATCAGGAGGGAGGGCAGTGACCTCTGGGGGCCCCGTGCCCAGCGGATGCCCGGGACCTGATCTGGGAGGGAGACTCCAAGGGGGAAGCGAGGGCAAATCCAGCTGGCAGGGAGTCTGCCAGTTTCAGGGGTAATTATTTTGCAAAGCTTTACAAAGTTTCGGAAAATCTTGTTTCTCCCTCCACTGCAACCATTGTTTTTCAAGGGAAATTGAATTAGAAGGTGGTGGCGGGAGGACCCAGAGAGGGAAGAGTAAGCCGCATGTTTTTCTAACTCACTGGGCGTCGGTGCTGTGCCAGCAAAACCAGGAGCTCCGCGTTCAGGACCACCAGGGCTGCGGCCGCGGATGGCAGAGAGCCCTCAGCAGCTCGGGGGACAGTGGCAAGGCTGCAGGGTACCCCCGTAAATCAGCCCCCTTCGTCTGGACTGGGAGGACGGTGGGATTTTGCAGAAAGGTGGAGTCAAGCCCTTGGTGCAGAGATGCAAGTTTTTTGCGGAAAGGCCTTGTGGGACTTCTCCCCCTCTCCGCAACCAGGAGCAGCGCCCTGAGTGGTGAGCTGATTGGAAGGCAAGACGGGACAGAAGCTCTTCTGTCCACTGCTGCCTTCACTGCAATTAGATCACCGACATCACCTTTTTGAGAAATGGCCAATCGGCACCATCCTCCTGGCCACCTCCGTGTGATGGTAGAGACCGGCTGGGGGGCTGTGACGCTGCCAGGGAACACGTGGGCCAGGTTCTAGTTCAGTTCTAGCCCCGATCTAGGCCAGTCCCCGCTGCCCACGGAGAAAGACGCTGAGCCCTGGAGACTCAGAGGGGCAGTAAACTTTCCAAAGGTGACTCTTCCTGCTTCGCACACTTGTTGACATGTCCTCCCTGGAAACCCTTCAAGGGCTCCTGCGGCCTAAAAGAATAAAGTCCACAATCTTGCCCTGGTCACTCAAGAAGCAGCCTGACCTGGTTCCAAGCACACTTTCCAAACGTTATTTCCCTCCCGAGGACTGTTCCAGCGGGGCCGGACGGCGCACGGCCCTCCTTCCGGCCTCTCCAGGTCTTCGCACATGCCGTGCCTGTTCCCGGGATGCCCTTCCCACGCCTGCCGCGATCAGCTTCCTCTCCCAACCCTGCTAGCCCAAGCCCCACAGCCTGCCCTCTCTATTTTCCCTCCTGGTCCCCGCCAAACTGTACACCGTAACAATATTCCCACAGTTCTCCCCCCTGCGGAACGGTGAGTTCCTGGGACTGAGTCGGCCCCATTTCCCCCTCCCCGTTTCTAGCACAGAGCCAGGCATATGGACCCTCAGCAAATACTCACTGAGTGGATTCCATGAATGTCTGCGCTGGCAGAGAAGGCAGTGGCCTCCTTGAGCTGGACCCTGGGCCTCTGACTCCCTGTGCAGTGCTCTCCTCAGAGCGCCAGGCGGCCTTCTGAAAGTCTGACTCCCCCACCTCAGCTCTGTCCTGGCTTCCCCGTGGCCAGCTAACCTTCCTTTCATTCTCCCATCCCCCCGAGACGCCTCAGGAGGACCCCGTTTAAGGCTGGCTTGATCAGGACCCGGTAGGGCAGCCAAGAACGGAGAAAGCCGTGTCAAAAACCCCACGATCATCTCCCCAGCCCTTTGGCTCAGGGCGTTGATCTCTCCGCACGTTTCTCTCTCCTTCCAGGGGGGCGGAGCTGGGGACCTGAGGACACTCTGATGCTCCTTTACCCTGAGCGTGAACGAGCCCAGTGCAGAGGAAAAACCCCTGCATGGGGGTCTGTCACAGGGTCCGACTGCATGACCTTGGACAAGTCTGACACCCTCCCTGGGCCGCACCTGCACGGGAAAGAAAAGGACGCCTCCCCTTCTAGCAGACACTGCTCATTCCGGCCTGCCAGGAGAGTAGGAGACCCAGGACCGTCTCCCAGGGGTGGAGAAGCCCCCCCCCCACTCTGTGCCCTCAGGGCCTAGCCTCGTGGCCCTGCACTCTGCACTCCAGCCCCCTCCTCTGGGGTCATGTGTCTCGGGCTGCCAGGGAGACTGTGCCTCATAAACCCAACTGTCAGAAGCCTTCCTGGGCCCAAGTGATCTGTGAGCCGGAAGCCAGAAGACGGCTGCCTCTTCTCTGTGCATTTGGCAAACTGAAATACCTTTGAGGGGGGCCAGCTTTGATTAAAGACATTTACCTTGTTAAAAATATTTATACGCACACCCACACCCACAGGTGTATTTAAGACTCATTTACATTGTAAAAAAAAAAAAAATACATTCCTTGAAAGAAAAAGAAAGAGAGGGAGGGGGGAACGGAGAGAGGGGAACTGAGCTCTGCCGATTGGGGCAGCTCCAGAAACAGCACAGCTGCACGCACACACCCTGATTGGCCTTCCAAACCTCCGCCTCCCACTCTTCCCCGCCTTCCCCTTCCCGAGCTGCAGGAAGCAGATTCCTGCCTCTAAGCCGTTGCTCCTGCACTTTCCCCACGTGCAGCGTCCTCTCTGTCTCTCTTCCCACGCGCTGGGGAGGCAGGACACAGGATGGATTTGGGCTCTGGGCTTGGAAAGGCATGGGTCCTCTCCCCTCCTCTGCCTCCTTCCTGTGAGTTACTTCACCTCTCTGAGCCTCAGGGTCCTATCTGAAAACAGAGATAGCAGGAATATCATCCACTGGCTTTCAACAGGTGTAAATATTCCAACATGGTTAGAAGGGTGTGTGGTATCTATTAAATGCCCAAGTTTAAATACTGATAAGGTCCCTGAGCGCTCCGGCATGTCAGCCTTTGCTGACAGCTCAGCCCACCACGGTCCTGCCTCCTCTGTCACTCGGCAAGACCGCCCCTCCGTATGACCCTGGGAGGCAAGTACCATGGGGGCAAGAGTAGGTATCCCAGCCACTGGACACACAGAGACTGGTCAGTGTCTGTGGATGGATGGATGGATGGATGGATGAATGAATGAATGAATGAATGAGTGAGTATGCAGCATAGCTGCTCTCGGGGGCAGGGCTGGGGCTGTTCATTGCAAGAAACATTGACGGAGCACCTGCAGTCCACCCGTGCTGGGAGCTGGCAGCTCCATCTGTGTCCCGTCCTTCAAATTAGGCCCCCGCCCCCCAGCTTCCGGATGCCTCCGGTACGCATGTCCACACTGCCCCTGAGGCACGGCACGTGGTAGGCACTCGGCAAACGTTCGTCACCGGTGAGGCTGTGAATGGAGAGGCTGCATCGGCCCACCTATGCCCAGCCTCTGGCAGGCCCTCCGATCCCAGACTCTTGGACTGTTTGATTTTTGAACCACTTGAAAGGGTCGCCAATTGTCCAGTTGCTCCTGCTGCATAACAAATGACCCTAAACCGCAACATCTTAAAATGACCGTTTGATTTTGTTGGTGATGTCAGGAATTCAGAAGAGGCTCGGTGGGGTGCTTTTTCTTTGGTTCCTTATAGGCAGGTGCAGTCAGTTGCTGGTTGCATTCATCCAAAGGCTTGACGGGGTCGGACGTCCAAGCTAAGTCACTCCCACGGCCGGCGGCTGGGAGCTTGGCGGGGTTGGCCGTGGAGCGCCCACACGCGGCTCTCCAGCACGGTGGCCTCGGGGTAGTCGGCGTCTCACGTGCAAGCTGGCTTCTCGAGCACAGGTGTCCCAAGAGAACCAAGCAGACGCCACATGGACTTTGATGACCTAACACAAAAGTCACATCCTGTCACTTTCGTCTTACTCTAATGGTGGAAGCAGACACAGTCCCCCGTCCCCCAGCCCCAGATTCAAGGACAGGGAACGTAATATACCTCTGGATCATGTGAATATCAGAGAATTCTAATCCGCCATACTGATTTTAAAAATCGAACTGACTTTCGTTTTTTAAAAATTTAAGGAAACCTGATGATCTCCACACTAAATAGAAAACCAGTATCAAATAACTGCGAAAGGAAATACCAGGAAAGCACAAACACGGTATTGCTCTCCTACTGCTGTGGAACCAATTTATCAGCTGAAGTCCACATAAGACGTATTACCTCACTGTTCGCACAGGTCAGGAGTCCAGGCACGGGCTCGCTGGGTCCTCCGCTCAGCGTCTCACCAGGCTAGAATAAGTGTTGGCAGAGCCGAAACCTCCCTGGAGCTGAGGCTCCTCTTCCAAACTCACGGATGGTAGCAGAATTCGGCCACACGGCAGTCGTGTGGTGGCATCTGCGTTCTTGCTGGCTGTCAGCCAGGGGCCGCCCTCACCTCCCAGCGCTCCCCCTATGTGGCCGCCCACAGGCAGTGCACAGAGTGGTTGCTTGGTGTCTTCCAGGCCAGCAGGAACACACCTCTTGACACTTTGCCTTCTTGTAAAGCTTCTTCTGATTAGTCCAGGCCCACCCAGGATAAACACCCCTTAATTCACTAAGTCACATTCACCAGGTCCTGTCCACACTGAAGAGGATGGGTGCATACACGGTAGGGGTGGGGGGTAGGGGTGGTGTGGAGATCCTGGGGCCATGTTAGAATGCCTCCTACCACAACCGTCACAAAGCCCCAACTAGAGACTTCTGCCAAAGCCCCAGCTCTGAGGCTCTATGTCTGGGTGGGAGGCCAGCAAGGATAAGTGGGTGTCAGAGACCCTCAGAGCACTTAACTGAAGCTTCTACCCTGTTGGTACCTGAAACATGAGAGAACGGGAGGTGCGCTCCATTGTCGCTCTGTGAGCCCCGCTTAAGGGGCCCTTAAACCACCTCACAGACCAGCCTCTGGGAAGCACAAGGCCAGACAAACTTTGGGCTTTCCAGCCATTGCATTCCAGGACCTTGACCATCAGTCTCTGCTCCTTCCTCTCTGCTCCCGTGAACTTAGGTTGGTCCCAGTGAGCCTAGGGTTTGGGAACGGGCTCTGGAAATCCTAAAGGGAGGTGCTAATATAGTGGGGTTATTATGATGCGGCCTAGATTCCAGAACCCATCCGGCTGTGCCCAGGGCCGGACAGAACAGAGTTCGGCTCCCCTGCAGCCCTCATGACGTTAGGCAGCTTTCAGGCCCCCTGTAGCTGGACGTGGCTCCCAAGGCACCAGGCTTGTCATCTCAGGGGTCTGAGAACACATGGGCTCCCCCCTAGGAATCACCTCCTCATTGCCTCCCCACTACTCTGTCAGAGGTGGTACCCCGACCAGCATTTGCTCGTTCCATGCTTATTTCCTCTGCTTTAGGGAGAAAAATCTCCAACGAGTCAAATCTATGATTCCACAGATGAAATTTCTAAGGATGAGGCTAAGTTTAGTGAAGTACAAACAATTCATACGTATAAAAATACATATTAAATAAGGAACATTATGTGCGATATGAATTTAGAGTAAGAAAAATCATGAGGTTGTTACCGGAATGACTGAAATTTGGAGGGGGAAAAAAAAAAGCATCTTTGGGAGGACAGTTCACCACAGAGTGGCCTGCCGCCCGAGACTGCGGGGTGCGGCTCAGTTTCTTCCTGAGTCATCAAGCCCAAAGTCAAGGAGTTTAAGATGGGTCCTGCCTCACCCTCCTTCCCACCCGCCTCCACCCCACCGAGTTCAGGGTGCTCTTCTTTAACAATGCGCGGGGGCAGAGAAGCAGAAAGCATCTCCTTGTCGTCCTGTCATCCAGCCGGAGCGGGTGGGACAGTGGCCCTGCTGTGCTCTGTGCAGCTGACCCCCGTGTCCTCTGCGGCCATCCCAAACGGGCCCGACCTGGCCAGAGCTGGCAGGCCCAACTTCCTGCTTAGAAAGACCTGAGGGGACCTGGAGGCTCCTGGGTCTGACTTCCGGTGGCCAGGGAGGGGACCGGAGGGAAAGCTTGCGGCAAGGGCGGAGGGGGGCCAGGGTGGGGCGGCTGGAAGACGCGTCCACCCGGCACCGGGCAGGGAACACCCAGGCAGGAAACACGGGCAACCAGCAAGCCTTGCCCTCAGGGGCAGAAAAGCCAGCATCAGCAAAGAGTAAATAATCCGCCCTTCCCGGCCTGCGCCATGTGTGCGGTGGGCTGGGGGGAGGGGGGGCAGCCATAGCGGGGTGTGCGGGAGGGGCCGCTCTCCGACCGGAACCGGAGCAGATGGGGGGGTTCTGGGGTGGCCTCTCCAAGGAGCCAGAGCACCAGCCCACTTACACAGCAGGGAAGTGGCCGGGCCCAGCCCAGGTCCAGCTGTCGCCTCTGCCCTGGGGGGTCAGAGTGCATTTGTACACCGAGAAAACACGTCCTTCGTGCGAATGTAATTGACCAAGAAGCGCTCCCACCCGCGTCCTGAACTGAAATCAGCTCTTCATCAAGCCTGCGAAGGTCGAAGGTCGGGGCTGAGCCTCTGCCGGGAGCCCTGTCCCGCCACCAGCACGCTAGGGGGAGGGGTTTGGCTGACCGGGTCTCTAGGAGCTACGGCGGCGGCAGCACCCGCCACCTGGTGAGGGCTCAGAGACTTCCGCCAGTGCACGTTTGCTCTCGGCTCTTCTACACCAGGCCCCGGGCTGGGCATCGGGGCACAGACACCTGACAGGGCTCCCTCGCTGGGAGAGCTCTCAGTCAAGCTGGGGCATGGGCGGCAGGGAGCCCGGGACGGTGAGTTCAGCTAACCTGGAAAGAAGAAAGACTCTCAAACCTCCGAAAACCTGAGAGCAGACAGGAACACCACATGGGACAGACGATGGGGAGGCAGGGAGAGGCCTCTAGAGACGGACCAGTCAAGGACAGCTTCCTGAAGCAGCTCCCTCTGGGAGTCTTGGGAGGTGGGCCAGGCACCAAGGAGGGAACATTCGAGGCGAAGACGTCAGGATGGAGTCTGGGAAGCACCGCGCATGGAGCGCGGCACCCACGTGGTTGACGGTGAGCCGAGCCAGCCTGGCACCGTGCAGAGCCCCCGACCTGCAGAGTCTCCCAGAAGCTTAACGACAGTGCGGTGGGGGCCACTCACGATGGGCCCATTCTCCAGAGGAGGAGGCTGGCGTGCCCAACAGTCCTGGATTCCCGGGACTGTCGCCATTTTAGCACAGGAAGTCCCGTGTCCCAGGAAACCCCTCGGTTCTGGGAAAACTGGGATGGTTGGCCATCATAGAACGCAAGTGCTCAACCTCAGCACTGCGGCCATTTGGGACGGGCTCCGCGTGGTTGTGAGGGACCGTCCTGGGCTCTGTGCCATGTTCGGAAGCACCTCTGCCCACGTGATGCTGGTTGCACCACCCCTACTCGTGATAGCCAGAAGTGTCTCCAGGTATTTCCAGATGTCCCCCTGATGGGCAAAATTGTCCAGCGTCAGAACCATCCCCCTAGAGGAAACTGAGGCTGCATGGCCCTTATCCAAGTCCACAGAGGTGAACAGCAAGCCTAGGGCTATTTGAATCATTAATACATGGACTTTCCACTGAGCCATGTGGCTGCTCCTGGTATGGGGATTGGGACATCTGGAAAGAGCTGTGGCTTGCCTCCGATGTGCTGTGTGTCAAAGGCAAGGCACCCCTCCACTCTGGGCCCCCATTTCCTCATCTCTGAAGTGCAAGCTTCAATCTGACAATCTATGAGGCCCCTGGGGTTTGCAGGCTCTGCCTTCCCAGGGACCAGGGCAGAGGCAGCTCTGCTGGCATGGGTGGGAGGGTGGGGTGCCGCACGAGGTCAGAGGCGGGGAAGCTGGGTGCCGGGGGTGCCTGGGTGGGGATGAATACCAGGCCCCATTGTCTGGGCTAAGCCACCGTGGTGCCTCTGCACACAGGGCATACTGCATCTGGGCACAGGAGGGCTCTGAGCTGTTTACAGCAGGTGCCTTCAGAGAGGGCAGAGGGGTCTGAGCAGTGGCTTCGAGAAGCCAGGGGCCGGTAGGGTTCCCGCAGCTCTCTTCGTGGCCATCATCATTATCCTTTCCTTGACTCCTGCCTGGGAGCTCCTTGCACTTGGTGAGTGCTCATGAAATCGTGTTTTGAATGAATGAATGAATGAATGGGCAAATGAATGAACGTCCAGCCCACCTCTCCCCACAGCTGTGCAGAAACCAAAGTCCCCGGCACCCCCCAGCTCTCCCAAGCCTGTTGATTAACCGTCACCCCCACTCTGCTCCTGCCTCCCCACGGTCTCGTCCTCCCCCGTCAGGTCTGTTGCACGGGGTCGTTCCATGGGGTCGTTCTCTCTGTCTCTGGCAGAGAGCACTTGGTGTCTAAGCTGGGGGATGCCTGACAAGGAGGGACTCAGAGCCCCCATGCTCCCCACCTCTCCCGCCCCCCACCTTGTGGTTTGCTTGCAGAGGAAGCAGCAGCTGGGCCCAAACACGAGGCTTAGAGATGTGCTTACTGGGGCCGTGTGGAAAGTTACAGCCACCACCACTGAGGTCTTTGAAGACCAAACTGTTTGTGTTCCCCACAGCTATTTGTGGCCAAGGCGCCCCCCCCCCCCCACGCCCTGGCTCAGAGCTAGAGACCGAGCAGAACTCAGAGCGCTGTGGCTATCCCCCCGCCAGCCAGGACCCAGGCCAGACCGAGCCAGCCCAGAACTCAGCCCACCAAGCCAGCTTATCCTAAGCCAGACAAGCCAACCAACCCAACCTGTCTAAGCTAGCCCAATTCCGTAAACCCAGGTGACCCATCCCATCCCGCTAGCTGTACCCAGCTAACCCTGTCCACGCCAACCCAAACCAATCACCCAACCTACTAACCCAACCCAAGTAATGGGCTCAACCCACCTAACCAAGCCTAATTCAACCAACCAGACCAACTCAAGAAACCCTACCCTACCCACCTGATTCAGCCCACTTAGTTGGCCAGACTCAACTGACCCATCCCAAGGCATCCAACCCCACTTGCTATGAACTGAACATTTGCATGCCCTCTGAATTCATATGTTGAAGGCTAAATCATCAATGTGTTGGAATTTGGAGGTGGTGCCTCTGGGACATAATTAGGTTCTAAGGGTGGAACTCTTATGATGGCGTTAGTGTTCTTATAAAGGGACGAAGAGACCAGAGTTTTCTCTCTCCACCTTGTGAGGACATAACAAGAAGATGGCCATCTGGAAACCAGGAAGAGGGCCTCCCTCAAGAACCTCCCTGTGCCGGCACCTTGATCTTGGACTTCTAGCCTCCAGCACTGTGAGAAATAAATGTTTATTGTTTAGGCACCCTGTCTACGGTGCTCTATTATAGCAGCCGAAGACTCGGCTCAGTAGCCTAACACAACTAACCTAACTGAAGCCTATCAACCAGCCAGATCCATCTAAAGCAGTCCAAACCAGCCCAACTCCCCCAACCCAGCTGAATAAACCAGCTAAATGAAACCAGCCCGATATCCTAGCTCAACTATCACAATCCAACTCGCCTTATCCAGCTCAAATCCATCCAGCTTTCCCAGTCCCAGGAATCCAACTCGATTCAGCTCAACAAGGGATTTTTCCTAACCAGTCCAATGTAACTAAGCCAACCCTACTAACTAGCCCAATCCAATTAACTCAGTTTAAGTAATCCAATTGAGGCCAGATAACCCAGCTGAACCCAATGTGGGTGGCGGGCCCATCTGACTCAAACCCACCTGGTTTAGGATAAAGCCTGTGATTCCAGTTTATTCCCATTTAACCCAACCCCCTTCTAAACACACTCCTCGAGCTCTTGCTGGAAGGGCAGACCAGCTCAGGGAAGCAGGTGCTTTCCTTGCCTATGGAGCAAGGCCCTAAGGAGTGTCACGGACAAGACCGAGGCCCTGTCTTCAGGGGACACACAGCCTCCTGGAGTCTGGGAGGAGTTGGCGGCCCCCCTGGCATGGAGTGATCCCCCTGCTGTCCTTGAATCTGACCCAGCCTGCAGCGTGGAGGAGGCCGCAGTCAGGGCTGTGGGAGCTCAGAACGCCAGGAACTCTGACAGACATGCCCTAGGTGGGGGTCCTGAAGAAGCAGGGTTAGACAGAAGGAAAAAGGAGGGAAGGCATTATGGGCAGATAGAAGGGCCAGAGCAAAGGCTGGGCAGTGGGGAAGCCCGGGGTCCCATTGGAGCGGGGAGAGCAGCCTGCTGTGACTGGGAGCTCCTCGTGGGGAGGGTGGGGATGGGAATGGAAGGGCGGGCTGGGAGCAGAGCACCAAGGGCCTCAAGGAGAGGATCTCAAGGAGATCCAATCCTCCTGGATCTCTGTGTCCTGGGCAATAGGGAGACAGGGAGGCTGCTGAGCGGGGTAGGGTGTGATTACACAGGTGATTTGGAAGGTTCTTCTCCTTCTTCTTCTTTCTTCTTCTTCTTCTTCTTCTTCTTCTTCTTCTTCTTCTTCTTCTTCTTCTTCTCCTTCTTCTTCTTCTTCTTCTTCTTCTTCTTCTTCTTCTTCTTCTTCTTCTCCTTCTTCTTCTTCTTCTTCTTCTTCTTCTTCTTCTTCTTCTTCTTCTCCTCCTTCTCCTTCTCCTTCTCCTTCTCCTTCTCCTCCTTCTCCTTCTCCTTCTCCTTCTCCTTCTCCTTCTCCTTCTCCTTCTCCTTCTCCTTCTCCTTCTTCGGCTCCACGCCCAGCATGGGGCTTGAACTCACAACCCCAAGACCAAGAGTCACATGTTCTACTGACTGAAGCAGCCAGGTACTCCATAAGTTTCTTCTTAAAGAGTAGAGGGGAGGAGGGGAGGGAAGGGCTAGGCCTGAGGATGCTGCAGGTGGAATCCCAAGAGGGGAACAGTAAGCAAGAGGGGGAGGGGAGAGGGGAGGGAGGGAAGGAAGTCAAGGAAATGTGGTGAGAATAGAGAGAGAGCTCGCATGTGAGGACATCAGCTTGGAAGGGCTCTTAAAGCTGTCTCACCCCTTTTGCAAATGAGGATGCTGACGGCCAGAAACCAGAGCGTGGTCTGGCTTGGGACCCAGCCCAGACCACCAGCCCAGTGTCCACGCCAAAAAACAAAGCAAAACTAGAGCCCAGTTCCGGGGGCGATCATAAGGGCTCTAAGGCCCAGTTCCCGAGGTCCCCTTTCTGGATGCCAGCCTTATCCCCAGAGAAATAGCCAATGACCCAGGGCCCGGTGCCTGACCCAATGCAGAGTCCTAGCCTCCGAAGGAGACATGGGCAGGCCCCAGGGACGGGGGTTGGGTATGAGGCCTTTGGAAGGGGAGTCTCCAGGAGAGGGTAGGAATGTGGGGACAGTAACTGACACTCTGGGTGTGAAACAGACCAGTTACGCCCCCACAAGGGCCATGTCCACTCCATGAGCCCTCCCTGGGGAGGGCAACGTGCCCAGAGAGGAAGGAATATTGTTACCACCATCACTGAGGGCAAAGCAGAGGGTCTCGACTGATCATTGTTCTGACCTCCTCCTTTGACCCCTGGGGAAACTGAGGCCCAGAGAGAGACAGACTTGCCCAAGGCCACATGGCAGGTCAATGTCAGAGGGGGACTAGAACCAGATCGATGACCCTCGCCCAGAACGGTCAGACCTGTGCCACCGGGCTACTCACCAGAAGGGGAGAACAATGAGTAGAAGCACAAATTCGCCAAAGCATGGGGGTTGGACCTGAGCCCAGAAGGTGCCCCCTGGCCCCGGCCTCTTCCTCCCCACAGGCCAGGGCTTCCCAGCATGCTCTGCAGTCCTGCCGTATACCAGCTGACCCTCCCAGCAAAGCGTTTCTGAAACTCAAAGGGAACTATTCCTGGCTCCAAATCCCGCCCCCCCCCCCGCCCGCCGCAGGCATCGGCTAGGCTGAGTCCCATCGATTTCAGCTTTGGAGGAAAACAGCTGCTTTCCCCGTGCTGACCGCACCGGTCAACACCAACAGCCCTGCCCCTCGCCAGGCCCGACAGGCGTGTGTGGCTGGGGGCAGGGGATCCATACCCACCCAGAGCCCTCGGATCTCACCTGCCTCGTCCGCCTCCCTCCCACCATTAGGGGAAGCGAGACCAGGAGACATACGGCCTACTGGTTCGAAGAGTGAGTCCCCAGAGGAAAGGCCAGGCTTTGGGGGTGAGAGGAATGGACAGCACGGGACAGGGATCGGGTGTGGAGGGGCGCTAAGAGCCTAGCTGCCCCCAGAGGTGGCAAGAGCACTGAGCATCTTTGAGAACATAGCTCACTGATAGAGGAAAACCGAGTCTCAGAGAGGAGCCAACGGCCACGGGGCCACCTGCCCGTCTGCCCAGGGCCACGTGTCGGTGAGGTCGGAACTGGGGCTCCCAGATCACGGCCACAGCCCATTCTGCCTCCTTAAAACCAGAACCAACCAGGAAACCGTAAAGAGGGCCGTGAGCTCCCGGCCTCACCCCATGGGGACAGACGCGCTCTCCCCTCCGGCTCCGTAGAGATGGCAGAGCTAATAGTCCAAGGGCGTGGCCAGCGAAGCAGGGGCGTGGGTTCAAATCGCAGCTCGACCACTTATCAGCTGTGTGAACTTTGGGGGTCTCAGTTTTCCTACCTGTAAAATGGGAATGGGAGTGCTTCTCTCCGATGCGAAGTGTTCCGAGTGGCCCTTGGTGCATAAAGAGGATTTGGGAAATGTCCACGGGTATGGTGACTTCTCAGCACCTGACACTTCCGTGACTGTTGAGTGACTAAATCAGACGACCTCCCCAAGCTCGCAGAAGGAGTCAGTGGCGGAACCAGGACCAGAATCAGGCTTCTTGACTCCTTGTTTCCTTATGTAAAAGGAGGAGAAATATGCTGAGAAGGGTCAAGGAATTCATGCACAAACTTGCTTGGAACGGCGACAAGCCCCCAACAGACGGCAGACATCACGCTTGCTGGGATCCCTCTGCCTGGATAGGGCTCTCCGCCGCCCCAGCGAGTCACATGCCGCCCCCCGTCCCATCAGGGAGGCCCTAGGTGGCTAGGTCTGGGTCAGGGGCTGCCGAGGCCATGGCCAGGTCCATCGGAGCCCCAGGAACGGGACCACCGGGTCACAATGCAGCACAGGGGCGACACCCTCCTGTCCACAGCTCGTGGACTCCGAGCCACCAGGAAGAGAAAGAGTGATAACCATTTCCGTGGTTTCCAAGCGCTGCTCGAGGGGGTGCTCACACCTCTCCCATCAGGTGGGGACTGTTGGGACCCCAAGTCTCAGATGAGGACACCAGCAGAGCACGGGGAGGCTGAGAGCCTCTTAATGATGATGTCGGGGAGGACACTGTATGGAGAGCGTCCCGATCGGGAGCTTCTTTGAATCCAACTGAGAAACGTCCCAATGTTCTCCTGTTCGATGCCCATTCAAGACGTGTAAACTGATAATAACAGCGGGCACTCATTAAGCACCTGCGATGTACCAAGCATTGCTTTAAGCCCTTTTTACATATTAACTCATTGAATCCATGTAAGACTCCTACATGGTAGGTCCTATCATAAGCCCCACTTTACAGATTAGGAAACTGAGGCATGAATAGGTTAAGTAATGTGCTTAAGGCCCTACAGCCAATTATTGGAAGCCTCAAGAGAACTTCAAGCACTCACAGTTTGGCCATACAACAGGGTAGATGGCGGTTAGTATTTCCACAGAGCTCCGCCCTCTGCTTCCTCCCGGCGGGACAGAGAGCGGACGGTACCTCCCCGCCACCTGCGTGCCAGGTACGCCGACGAGAGTGTCACCTACATTTAGTCTCACTGGCCAGACCCCGACGTCAGCCTCAGACACTGAGGCTTGGAGAGGCCATGTGACTCGCACCGAGTCTGAGTCGCGCCCACAGCGGGAAGAGGCAGAGCTGGGCCTGGACTGAGGGGCCCCCCCTCGCCCTGTGGTGAGGGCCTGGATGAATGGGGCGCAACCGCGGTGTGCGGTGGAATGTTCTGGGCCTGTCCCAGCTCTCTCCCAGCGCGCGTCCAGAAAACCTGTCCCCAGGGAGGGCGGCGGGGGCCTGGGCGCCCCGCGGGCCGCACCCTCTGAGGCTCGATCCCGGCCGACCTTGGCATCGCTCTTCCAGGTCCACAGCCTGACCCTTGTTTTGCTCAGAAACCCCACACATCATTTCACACAGGAAATTCAACCTGGCCTTCTCACGTCCTGTTCTCAAGAAGAGGGGAAAAAAACCTGTAAAGTCAGTCACTGTGTTGTTTTTTAAACAGACTTTGAAATGTTTCCTGAGAGGGAGGGAGAGCTCAAGAAAAGGAGAGATAGAGAAGATAGAAGTGTGAGGGAAACCGTGTCAGAAGGACTCAGAATGAGAGAGAGAGAGAGAGAGAGAGAGAGAACAAGGGGCTTCTGGGAGAGAGCCGATGTGGGCCGTGGGGAAAACCTGCGGCCAGCGGGGGTCCCCTGGCCCCCAGCTACCCCCCAACCTCGGCCCCAGGCCAGGGGAGAGGGAGGAGACCCGCTGGACGAGCAGACAGACCATGGCGGGGGCTGCGTGTTGGGCTCGCTTGCAGGAGGCCACCGTGACTTATTCAGGAATTTCACAGGCCCGCTGTTGGCAGCCGGAAACTGGCCCCGGTGAGAGTATTGACACCACGGAAACTGGCCACCACGACAAATCAGGACTTCCTTCCTTTTCTTCTCTTTCTTTTCCTTTTTTTGTTCCTTTTATCTTTTCTGAAGAGCCCGCTTACCACCAACACACCACCACTCATTCCAGCCCTGTCTCTTAGAAGCTGTGTGACCTTGGCCTTGGAGCACTCTGTGATCCTCAGTTCCCCCACCTGCAGTAACAGAAGACGAATCCCCATCCCATAGGCTGTCGGGGAACTGGGCTCGGAGTCCGCCTGAAGTGCGCATGGGACGCTACCGCACAGCCCCTTCTTCCCTGGGACGGCTCCGAAGCCTGTCCCCCTGGGCCCTCTTCACTCCCCCTTGCCGGCTGAGGTTTCCCTGCCAGAGAAAAATGGATTGAAGCCTCACCCTCGTTCAGTAGGAAAGCACCGATCCTCCTGGCGGGGACACTGCTATGTTTCTAAGGCCTTTGTCATTTTAATTCAGTTCGTAGTTCTGGAGTTCTCTGTGAGCTGGGCTTGACAGGGATGGCATGGGAGGGCTGGGGAGGCCACAGGAAAAGATAGAGATGATTAAGACCGATTTCCTGGAGTCACAGGAAAGCGAGATGAGGTGGCACATCCAGAAATGACTGGCACTAAGAAACAAATGACATATGGCTTTGAAACATGGAAATCTGGGGAGGCTCCCAAGAAAGGTCACATTTGAACTGGTGGTCCTTCCTTCCCTCCCTCCCTTCCCTCTTCCTTCCTTCCCTCCTTCCTGCTCTTTTTTCCCTCCCTCTCTTCTTTCCTTCCTTCCTTCCTTTCTTCCTTCCTTCCTTCCCTCCTTTTTCCTTCCTTCCTTCCTTCCTTCCTTCCTTCCTTCCTTCCTTCCTTCCTTCTTTCCTTCCTTCCTCTCTCTCCTTCCCTCCCTCCTTTCCTTCCTTCCTTCCTCTCTTTCCTTCCCTCCCTTCCTTCCTTCTTCCTTCCCTTCTTTGCTTCCCTCCTTCCCTTCTCTCCCTCTCCTTTCCTCCCTTCCATCCTTCTTTCTCCTCTCCCTCCATCCTTCACCCCTCCCTTGCATCACTCAATCATAATTTATTCATCCATCATTCACCATTCTGCCGGTATTTCCTGCCCACCGGCCCAGGGTCGGTGATGAGGACACAGAGAAACAACATGCCCCCCCCTCCCGGCCTCCAGGAGCTCCCAGGCGAGTGGGGAAGACAATCCCACGGGCAACCACTTGCTATGTGGTCCCCTACACAGGCGGGTGGGACTGCAACCATGGGGATGGTGAGGAGGACAGTCCAGGGAGCAGAGGCCGGGAGGCTGGACTAGGCAGAGTGTGTTCAGAGGTTGGGAGGAGGCTGAGCAGCCGCAGGGGCACAGGAGCTGGAAGGGAAGTCAGGCCCTTGCGCACCTGAGGCTGGACGCCTCCTCGTCATCCCGCAGGCACGGCTCCAGGGACCTGCGGGATAAGGAGAGGAAGTGGGAGGAGGGTCCTGGAGACCAGGCTGCCCCACCCCAGACGGCCTTCTCGGCAGCCCCTAGTCCCACATGCCCTCCTTCCTCTGCAGAGCTGGGGAGCTGGCCTCCCTTGGCCGTGGATGGCCGCAGCATCTATCCTCCCTTCCTCTGGAAACAGCATCCGGGCTTTCTTGTGAGGAGCGGCCCCTCCTCTGTGCTCGCTCTGGACGGTTCTGCTTCGCCTCATCACCAGTCAGACCGGGCCACTCCTCTGCTCAAAACCCTCCAGAGGCTGTCAGTGTGCTGGTAAGAGAAGGCCGCCTCCCTGCAGTGAGCTTCAGGCCCTGCACGGTCTGGCCTGGGTCCCTCTCCAGCTGCTCCGTTCCTGCCTGCGGCCCCCAGTCACCAGCTCCAGTCCCGCTGGTCCTTGCGCGGCTCCTGGATCATGCCAGCCTGCTCCTACCTCAGGGCCTTTGCTTGTGCTGTTCCTCGGCCTGCAAGGCAGTCAGGGCACAGCGCACACATGCGCTTCATTCTGGTCTCTGCTCGGATGTCCCCTCGTCAGGGAGGGCTTGCTGACCCCTGCGTGACTTTCTGTCCACTTATCCTACATGGTGCTTCCTCTGTAATGCTCTCTGCTATCCGACACGTCCCACCTTCCCTGTCGCTCTGTGGTTTATTGTTTCTCTCGGATGCCTCCACTGGAGTGCTGTCTGGGGGCCAGGGCCCTTCATGCATTCTGTTCGCTTGTCCCCCCCACCCCCGAGCCTGGCGGAGTCATCACACAAGGGCCAGCAGGGAGGCGCGGGAGGCAGTGAAGAACTTGGCATCCATCGCGCCTTCAGATCCCAGCTTAGCCACTCCCTAGTGTGTGACCTTGGACATGTCACTTAACCTCTCTGCACCCCAGTCCCCTGATCAGTGAAACAGGATCCAGTCACCTCCGCCCTGCAGAGTTGCTGTAAAGACGGAACGAAGCCAGACCATACACGTGAAACCCTTGTAAGATGTTTGACGCCTCCCGGTCGCTCGGTGCGGGTTTGCCGCGGTCATTACCGGCAGCTACTTGCGATAGGGCGCCGGCCTTGTCCTCCGGTGTGGGTCCCAACCTCAGCTCTGCACACCCCGGATATGTAACCCTGGGGAAGTTACGTGACCCCTCTGAGCCCCCGTGTTCCTCGCCTCCCAGAGAAGGAAGTAGTGCCTGCCTCCCAGGGCTCTCATCGGGATGGAAGGCGAAGAGGGAGGGTGGACATGGAGCCCGTGGCCTGTGCTCAACACGAGAGAGGTGCCCACAGTCAGCTGGGACACGTGACCCAACAGGGAGCACCCAAGCTTTCAGACGCCTGCAGTGCCTGGTTAGGGGCTCACTGTGGGGTCTCGGCTGCCTGGAGCCATGGCCGGTCTTACGCATTCATTCAACAAACATTCACTGAGTATCTTTGTGGGCGGACACTGTTCTGGGGGCTGGGGACACAACAAAGAACAAGACAGGCAAAGACCCCAGCCTCTGCAAAGCTTTCATTTGCATGTAATAAGATGAAGTGTCAGAGGGATACATGTGAAAGGGCTGGACATGGGTCCAAAGTATGGCAGGAAGAGGCTGGTTGCCCTGTGGCACCTGGGGGCTGTGGGGCAGGGATCCAGGCCTTGGAGGTGCACTGACTGGGTGACATGGCTGCTAAAATTGACACTAGGATTCTTAGCTGCATTACTAAAGGTAGGGCGCCCAGAAGAAGGAGGTGAGAGTCTCCTTCTTCCCTATAAGGCTCATACACACCCCCCAGTCCCCAACAAGAGGGAAGGTCTGGCTCGTGAGTGGACCTCTGTGTCTGTACCCGCTGCCACCCACTCTCAATTCTTCTGTAAACACGACCTTTATTCTCTTTTGAGAACTCCCCAACATCCTCTCCCCCAACAAATACACACAGACTTTCAGTCCATGTGATCTGGTGAAAATGACACCATTCTCCAGCTCCTGAGGTGAACATGTGACCCAAGTCTGACCCATCAGAGCACAGGATCCCGCCTCTAGCCATAGGCTTAAGGGAGAGCATATTACCCATGCCAAGCCAATGACACTCAGTCCTGGGACTTTGCCTAGAACTCTGGGATTACTAAACTGACCAAATGTAAAACTTCAGTTGCTAAAGGCCACTAAGGGAAAAGGCCTGCCTGAAAATGAGGCCAAGACTGAGAATAGCCTTATGGAAAGCTGCAGGAGAATAAGAGAGCCTGAGCCCTGATATTATTGTCTGAACTTCTGGATCCAGCCATGCCTGAAGCCATAACCCCCTGGAATTTTTCAGTTACATGAGCCCTTAAGGAAGCCAGTTTGAGAGAGATTTCCATGATACAGAACTACATGAGTCTACCAATATAGTTCAACCCCAGAAAACTCAGTTGGAGAACTGTAGGTCTACCGGGTCACAACCAGAAAAAAGCAAAGACAGCAGGGGATTCTTAAAACCATGTCATTTGAGAAACAGTTGAAGGTGGGGTAACCTTGGTGGCAAAGCACATGGGTTTTGGAGTCCGTGCGAGTCTCCTACTCAGCTCATATTCCTCAGGTAACCTTAAGCAAGCCCCTTCACATCTCTGAGGCTGTTTCCTCATCAGTAAAATGGGCACAAAAACAGTGTCCATATCAAAGAGGCAGACATAAGATAACATGAGTAATGTGCTTGGCTCAGCATCTGGAGAATAGCTGACAGAAGAGCTGACTTAGAGGCCTGGAGGGCCTCAGAGTGGATGAGGGATTGGCGTAGTGCTAGACTAGGGCAGGAAGGGGTAGGGGTGGCTAGAGGGTTAGAGGGGGTGGCTAGAGGGCAGAAAGGGGCTGATGAATAAAGTATAGAGGCAGACTTCTGTTCAACATGATGAAGAACTTCCTCCTAGACAGAGGTAGCCAAAAATGTCATGGACTGCCCTTGATAGGTAATTACCTTGGTAGGTAATGAGCTCCCTGTCACTAAAGGTATTCAACCACTTGGAAATGCTATAGAAGGGATTCAAGCATTGGGCAGAGGATTCCTGAGCTCCATGAGGGGTGAGGAGGAGTCATGAACCCAGACTTCAGTTTTAGCCAAACTGTTTTCCAAGGGAGTGTTTGAGGTTTGGTTCCACCTTCAACCCCCTTCAAAGGAATCCCTAGGCTCCATCACGCTAGTGTGCCTCTTCTTTGGATCTGCAGTGCCAGTTTCAGGTCGATTCAGTTTCTTGGATCTGCCTCAAGGCAGGGAGCAAACAAATATGTAGGAACCATTGTCAGGCCATAGAAAAGAGGGACACCTGGCCTCCCGGCCCAGGCAGAGTCTCAGCAATGGGCTCAGGGATAGTCACCTGAGCCAAGCCAGTGCGTGTCAATCCCAGAACTTTTGCAAGAATTATTAAAAAGGAAGCCCTCCCTTTCTGTGGTTTGCCAAACTTAGCAATGTTAGAACTACTGGCATCTTTCTTTGCACCTCCTGAGGAAAGCCTGCTCACAAATGAAGCCAACACGGAGGAAGGCAGAATAGAGAAAGAGCGCGTGAGAGATTTTAAGGAACTGGCTCACTCTATTGTGATGACGGGCAAGTTCCAGATCTGCAGGGTGGGCCAGCAGCCTGAGACCAGGGATGAGCTGATGTTGCAGCTCCAAGTCCAAAGTCAGACCGCTGGCAGAATTCTCTCTTCCTCGGGGGAGTCAGTCTTTTGTTCCCCTCTTAAGACCTTCAACTGATTGGACGAGGCCCACCACATTATGGAAGATGATCTACTTGACTCAAAGGCTACTCATTTAAATACCAGTGTCATCTAAAAACAATCTCCCCAGCAACATCTAACTAGTGTTTGACCAGATATCTGGGTCCTGCGCCCTAGCCAAGTTGGCACATATTATTAACCAACCCAGTTGGGTTTCTCTCACTTGAAATGACCAAGAGTCCTGACTGGAGGCAGGGGGGACCAGGTGACCTTTCTGTGCTTCTCTCTAGCTCAGGAACTCCACCTGGAACAGAGGCAATGAATGGAATGTCTTGGAAAGAGCACTGGGTTGAAGAGCCAGACCTGAACACAAATTTCTTCTGTTCTAAGAAAAAAAATAATGAAAAAGAAAGAGCAGGTTGAAATCAAAGTCAGTGTGGAAACAGCAAACCACTCCTCTCTGCTTCCTCCAACACCCTATTGGATGTTGTACGTGGAAGCACAAAGCCCAGAGTAGAATCTTCCAGATTCTGACCTCAGGAACCGCTCAGAGTAATCCCAACTCTGACACTTGTTGGCTGTGTGACTGTGGATTATTTCTTAGCCTCTCTGAGCCCCGTTTCCTGACACAGAAAATGAATATACCACACTATTGTGCAAATATTAAGGAGAAGAGGATGTGAAATTTAAGGCCTGTATATAGTAAGCTTAATGTAGGCGAGCCAAATCTGAACAAGGTAGAAAAGCCACGGAATGAACTTACTGACACCCAGGCCACACAGCACTAAGGGGACGCATGGAAATGGAAGCTCACATCTCAACGATGAAAAGCACAGAAGAGTAGAAGAATGAGGCTGGCAGCTGGGGACTTCCTGGAGGATGGGTGCTGAAGCGGGACCATGAACCACGAGCTTGAGGTTGAAAAGCCCAGAGCCTATTTCATCCTGGTCAGGGCAACATGTGTGATGAGAAACAGCACAAAGGTTGCCTGGAAGGTCTCCCTCCACCTCCAGGCTGAGGAGTGCGGAGGTGATACTACGGTCCTAGGGAGCTACGGGAGACTATAGACCCGGCATTTTTGCATCCAGGGGATCTGAGGATGCCACCCTAGCCCTGGCTCCAGGAGTGAGTGGCCTCTGCCCACGCCTTCCCCAGGCTTCCCAGAGGCCCAGCTGAGCAGTGAGAACCACGGAGGGAAGCAGACAGCAGCCGGCCCGTCTGACACCTCGACCACATACAAGACAAGAAGCTTATCTGATGTGCCTTCGTGTGCAGCGCTGACAGGGCAGGCGAGGGAAGTGTCTTGATTTCTCTCTCGCTTCTGACAGCTCTGCCTTGGAAATAGTTCCGTAGCCTTGCTAGTGGGCAGGGATGGGTATCAGACTGTCATCATTCCCCCCGGAGTGGCAGGCCCCGGGAAGACATGGGGCCGCATCCACTCACACCATCAGAGTAGCTGGCTCCGAGAGGCTGGGAAGATCTTTCTCTCTCCTCTGCACCCCACAGACGGAAATCCTGCCATTGCAGCTTCCTCCCTTCAGCCTGCTCCGTCCATGCACCAGAATGCTGGGTGGAATGCCATGGGTTGGGATTGGAGGTGGGGGGCTGCTGGGAAGGTTATTCTGTGATCCAGGCCTCCGAGGGATCATTTCTACTACTTGCTGGGCACGGATTCTGCGGCGGAGAGGATGAGAAAGCCTAGGCATTCAGAAGGATGGGGGTCAGGAAGAAGTGGGCAGGGCATGGGGCAGACTGGGGCCCTGGGACTTTTGCAGTCAATCTCTGCCTTCTTTGGCCCAGAGTTCCCCTGCGGGTCACTGGAGCTTCCCGTGCTTCCAACCCCCCTTCCTATCACTCCAAACCTTGCCACAGAGCCCCTGGGTGTCCCAGGCCATGGTTCACCAGCTCTCTGAAGATTCAAGATCTTCAGGGACTTTCTTTTCCCACCTGCTCTGAATCTGGGTATCCCCAGGAGACACCACCTCCCTGCAGCCCTCCAGGAGATCTTGCCCCTCCATCCACTCCCACTATCAAGGCTGCTTCCAGGTGCTGCCCCAGACAGTTCCCTCCTTGTCTCCCATTGAACCCTCTGCTCCTCTAGGTCATCCCGCTCCTCATCCCCCCTCCCCAGTCTCCTGGTCACACCTTTCAGCCTTCCAGCCCTCGGCTCCTGGAGGGCCGGCCACTTTCCTCTCTGCTCCAAGCCTGAAAGGATGAATGAGGATGAATGAATGAATGGATGAAAAGATGAATGAATCCATGAGCAGATGACTGAATATGAGTGTGGCTGGCTTCTTCTGCCTCTCCTGCCCTACTTCCACCCCTACTCACCTGCAATCGTAGCTGATGTGTCCCCAGCATCCCGGCCCCCAAATCCAATGGTCACATCTCAGATTCTCCCTACAGCATTGGCCAGCATTGATGATGCCTTCCTTCCAAACCCTCCCCTGACCCCCTCCGTATTCCCAGTCACTTTTCGGATCTCCCCTCCCTCCCGTCCCTTAGCCCCCAGCTTCCTGCCCTTGGTCTGAATCTCTTCACACCCAGCATTTCCATGACCACGTGGGGCAGGTGATGACCAAAGCCCTCAGTCTCCTCTTGCTGGCTCCAGAGCTCGCCTGGAGCTGGACCTGTCTGCTGGACCCTTCTGGCGGGAGACCTGCTCAGAAATAACGGGACCAACCCCAGACCCTCACAAGGCTGGACTCCGCAGGCTCCACCTCGTCCCCATTCTGCCATCCACCCAGGCTCCCAGCCACAAACTCAGAGGCATTCTCCATTCATTCAACCCAGCTTCCTAAATGCCTCTTGGCTCTATCCCCCGCCCCCCACTTGCACATAGCCATCGTCCAGTTTCTGGCCTCGGTGCCCCCTGTTGGACATCCCCCTGCATCCAGGTGCTCCCTCCCCTCTCCCTCTCCCACCCAAACCTACCCTCCTTCCCAAGTAACTCTTCTCAAATGCAAATCAGAGCCTCCCCTCCCTTGCTCAATACCCTTCAGGGTTCCCCATTGCTCTCTGGCCCGGGGCTAATTGCAAATACTGTCAAAAGAAGCTGCCAGACACGTCTTCAGAATGGACCCTCGCTGGGACACCTGGGAGGCTCAGTCAGTTAAGCGGCTGCCTTTGACTCAGGTCATAATCTTGGGGTCCTTGGAATGGAACCCCACAGCGGGCTCCCTGCTCAGAGGGGTGTCTGCCCTTCCCTCTCCCTCTGCCCCTCCCCACCACTTGTACTCTCTCTCTTTCTGTCAAATAAAATAAAATTAAAATTAAAAAAAGAAATGACCCTGGTCTCCGGGAAGATCATTTGCCGGTAACCCAGGCCTAGAGAGGTTGCCGGATAAAATACAGGATGCCCAAATTTGAATTTCAGATAAACAACGAATTGTTTTTTTAGTATATCCCATGCAATATTTTGCACCCTGTATTTTTATTTGCCAGATCTGGCAACCGTGGGTTCAGAGCCAGTTAAGCTGTCGACCTCCCTGCCTACCAATGGCCTTGACTGAGGGCTGCCTGGATTGACCCTCGGCAAGCCAGAGCCAGACTACTACGGGGAGGGCAGGGAGACGGGAACCTTCTACCTGTTCTCGACACAGCCTCATCCTGGCCGCCACCTCAGCCCGGAGCCCATTTCCCTGTGCCCACGTGCTTTTGGCAGCCCCCTCCCCTTCCAATGCCCCCCCACTCTCCACTCCTGCCCCCACACGTCCTCTCCCTGACCACCTACCTAAACCAGCCCCTCCCTCACTCTCTGTTCCTTTTCCTGCGCTGGTCTCCCAGAGGCGGGACCCCGCCTGGACCAGAGCTCACTCACCTTTGCTGCTCTTGCCCATCTGTCTCCCCGATGGGGACCCAGCTCACTGTTCACCGTGAATCTCAGAACTGAGATTTGTGCCTGGAGCATCGTGGGTCTACAAGGCGGCGTGGAAGAAAGCAGTCCATCCTTCCGTCAGGCTCACTGCTCCCCCCCCACCCTACCCCCCTCCCCCGAAGCCACGCGGGTGGTGACAGGACACAAAGGGCACCTCATGAGCAGGGGGGTTGAGGCCAGAGGGGACTTTGGAGAGTTGCCACACAAGGGTAAGTGGGCTACAAATTTAGGAATCCGTGTTTTCACAAACCCCAGATGCACGTGGGTCACACACATCTCCCCCCAGCACCCATGTATGGAGACCCTTCCCGCTGAGGTGTCTCCTGCACCTTGAACCACATTTCCGGGATGGTCATCCCCCAATTCAGGCCCAAAAGGTTTGCCCTTCACAGGATAGCTCCTGTCTGTGACCGGGGCCGTCCTCTTCTTAGCCTTTCTTTGGTCCCCAGGATCCCTCGGAAATTTTATGAGAGCTAGAGACCCTCTCCATGGAAAATTCACATTTTCTATGACTTCGTGTGTGGTTTTCAAGGACCCCCCCGAAGCTTCTGTACTCAGGGGAAGAATGCCCTTTGTAGGATAGGATCTACCCATGCGGGAGAAGATTGATGAACATTTGGGGACAGAAAGGAGAGAGGAAAAGACACTGATTGAGGACAGAGCTGAGCCCCCAAATTCTGACAGTGTTTAATTCTGGGTAATAGGACTGGGGCAACTACACATTATTTTCTTCGGTCTTTCCAACTGCTCAGCGTTGAACTCTGATGACTTCTGTAGTCAGGAAGGGGAGGGGGGCATAACTAGAGGGAGAAAAGTAGATGGGGGCCACGTCGTCCTGGGCCTGAGCAGGGACTCAGCTCCGCTGTGACCCCGGCCCTTGGGGTCATTGACCGGTCCGGACTGAGCCTCTGTGATTTCATCCATTCAATGGGGACAGGTGGTGACATCTCGGTCAGCAGAGGAGGGTGACGAAGAGGGAGGGTAACACGGGGAAGGTACACGGAGAGGGGAGCGTGACACCCCACCCGCCAGCACTCCCCTCCTGCCCCAGGCCTCAGGGGACGCAGCTTCGGGGTCTGTGATCTGCTCCCTTGAAAAAGAGAAATCAGACGTCTGTGCATGAGGGGCAGGGGCGGCGGGGAGCTGGGAGGTGGGAAGGCAGGAGGAGGAAGGAACTCCCCTTCAGCCCCCTCAAGAACCCTGGAAGGCACCTTCCCCCCACCCCCCCAGGGACAGGACCATTTGGTGAGGGGGCCCTGCAAGGACTCCAGGGAGGGCCCCCTTGGGAGGACTGAGGGGCAACTCTGAGCCTGCGGGCCTGGTCCCTGGGGTAGACGGGACCTGCTGAAACTGCCTGCCAGTTAGCCGCCCCAGTCTGGTCCCCTGACGCCTGCCCGACCCTCAGCTGATAAGAAAAGTTCAGAGAGGTGAAGGCACTGGCCCGAGGGGCACAGCGAGCCCATGGCAGAGCTGTAGGCTAAACCCGGCGCCGTCAGCTGCCACAGGGCCTTCTGACCCTGGTAGCACGGGCGGCGTCCTCGCGGCCCAGGCTCTTGTCATCCACTGCCGCGTCTGAATCCACGCTGCCCTGTGAGGTGGGCGCCATTGTCCCCGTTTCACAGATGCGGGAGTCGGGCCACACGCTGGAGGGCACACAGCGTAAGGAAGTGACAGAATGGGGTTTGAACCCGGGTGCACAAGGCCATGCCTTTCTACCGGTGAATTCACCTCAGTTTGGTTCAGTGAGTGTGTGTGAAACAGCCATGGTGCGGTGAGCCCTGTGCCGGGCCTTCTGGAAGGGAGGTCCCTGTTGCCGGGCCCGGGGCAGAACACCGGGTAGCCCGTCCAGATTCCAGTCAGCCAGGGGTCTCGGCTGCGTGTCAGTTTTCTGGGGCTGCCGAAACGACCACAAACGGGGGTGCTTAAAATAACAGAGATGTATTCCCTCATGGTTCTGGAGGCCAGAACTTGTCCAAGACGAGTGTTGGCAGGACCGTGCATCTCCAGAGGCTCCAGAGAGGACTTCCGTGCCTCGTCCACATCCCTCCAATCTCTGTCTCTTCTTTTCTGGGTTACCTGCCCTTGCCTCGTTCTTTCAAGGACACGTACGACAGCAGTTAGGGCCTTCTGGAGGATCCCAGAGAATTGCCTCATCTCAAAATCCTTAATTTAAATCCCATCTATTTCCACATAAGGTAATACTCACCCTTCTCCCCTAGAAGGTTCCAGAGATTAGGATGTGGACACATGTTTTGGGGGGTCACCGATTAACCCACGATCACTAGGTTGGCCTGGGGGGTAGCTGGGAGAGTGCCCGATTCTCCGAGGGGGCGGACCCCCCAGGGAAGCCCTCGTGAGGGGTACCGGGGCCAGGGGCAGGTTCAGAGGAGACAGGCCCTTCTCTAGGGCAGTTGGACGGGAACCCCAGGGCTGACCTTAACAGGAAGCCACCCGCAGGGTGGTGAGGCGGGGAGTGGAGGTGGGGAATCACCCTGCCAGTCCGTCCTCAGTGACAGGGGCTGAAGAGCTCATGCCTCCCTGACCCCAGCCCTCCATCCGCCATGAACTAGCTCTTTAGGGTAATCTATACAAATGCCGTTCTGATCACGTCACACCCTCACCCCAAGACTTGTCGACACTGTCCTCACCTAGGGTTGCTTTCAATCTCGCCTCCCACCAAGCCAGCCCCTGCCTGCCTGTTCAGCCTCTCCTCTCGTCCCAGCCGGCACCTTCCATCACCTCCTGAACCAGGCCGACCTCTCGCCCTCCTCTGTCCTTGGTCCATGCAGTTCCTCCAGCAGGCCTGCCCGGCCCAGAGCTCGCCCCCCACATGTAGGCACACCACCCCCAAGTATAACTGCCACTGCCCCCATGAAGCTTTCATAACTAAAACGAAATAACGCTCTGTGAAGTTACGTGTTGCATGTCTGTTTCCTCCGTCCGGTGAGGGGAGAGATCAGACCTGCTGTGTTCACCGCTGTATCCCCAGCCCCTAAGCTTCCGGTGTAGCACATAGTAGGTGCACAAGACATAGCTATTGAGTAAATGAAATGAATTTTTGGCCCAAGTATCCAAGCTCCCTCTTCTTCAGTGTTTCAGAAAAGCAGAGACATTCATTCAGTCGTGTATTCATTCAAGAAACATTCGTGGATGCCTGTGCTGGGAGCTGGGGATGCACTTCCCATCTGCCAAAACTCACACCGGCGGAGAGGGTTGGATACACGGAACAAACACAGCTAGAAGCATGGAGACGGCAGGGAGCCCAGATGAGGAGCAACTTCTCCGAGGACAAAGAGCTGTGGCAGGGAGGAGACAGTCCTCCCAGGGGCGGTTACGGCAGGGGCAAAGTCACCAAGATGGGAAGCAGCAGGAGCACTGGAAATACCATTCGAGGTCTGGAAGGCGGGGGCAGGAGGAACACGTGCAGGGAATCCCAGGGCTGCCTGTCGGAAATGGGAAGTCAGTCAAAGCTCAGGCAGGATACCGACCGATGTCCCACCTATCTGGCCGGCAGGTGGAGGTATGAGGCTGTATGAGGATTCTCTCGAAGGTATGACGAGTCTTTCGAAGGTAAAGTCACCAGTAAATGGAAAGTGGAGAGTGAGCCAGGATCCAATATGGGGACAGCATTGACGACAGTGCCATTCACAGAAGGGGGGATGGTGTCTGATGAAGTCGCTTTGGGAGCCGTGTGTTGTCCGTGGGAACTCTGGGCGGAGCCTCTGGTAGGTAGGTAGGTAGGTAGGCCGCTTCCGCGTGTACTGGTTGTACCCATCCCTCCCTCAGAGCTGCTCTCTCTCTCTCTCTACCTCTCTGCACACTTGGAGGCTGACACCAATGGCCTGCCTCGGCTGGGCTCTGTGCCCTCTGGCTTCCCGCCCAGGGGTGGGAGGGAGTGGGGAGTGTGGAGGAATGGAGGGTCTCAGCCGGTGGGAGGCACTGGCGTTCCTTCCACCCCATCAGCCACGGTTTGGGAGGTATCTGCATGCCTTCCCGGCATCATCCGCTCCACTAAGGATGTTGACTTCCTGTACCATCTTCCCTCCCTGGTCCCTTCGGGCTGGGAGACAGTTTCCCGTGGCTGCCAGCATCTGGGTGTATCAGCATCCCAGGCTAACTCTCTTAACCCTGCCCACACGTCCCTAAAAAGCTGCTTCATTGAGACCTCTCAGTTAGACCTTTGAGGGTACCATCCATTTCCTGCAGGATCCTGACTGATGTGCTCTTAGAAGACATCAGTTTCTGCGTTCTGTATTTTGACTCATTGGCCGGTCGTGCAGTCTTGCGCTGCTACCTCTCTCACTCTGTGACCATGACATCCCAGATCGTGGTGTTTGGCAGAGCGGCCCTCCCCTTCTTGCTCCTCTTTCCAGAGTCATCTTGGCTTTTCTTGGCCATTTATTTTTCTATATGAAGCTCTAGAATCGGTTTTTCAAGTTCTGTAAAAAAATAAAAAATCTTGTGGGGGTTTGGATTAGGTTTGTTGATATAATTTATAAGTTAAATTTTGGGGAGTATTTGCAGCTTTTAAATATTGAGTCTTCCCAAACACAAATCAGATATTCCAAACAAAATCTCCCCCACGACTTAGAAAACAGAAAAGAGTGGATGAAAAGCATGCATTTACTTCTCCTTGCTATCGATAGAGTGTCGTTGTTGGTTGGTTGGTGGTTGTGTGTTTTTTGGTTTTGAAGGTTTTTTAGGCCTGAGTCTACAAGATCAAAGAGAACAGGAAAAAAGATAACAACACAGAGTGTAGGAATCTGGAAAGCATTTTCGTGAGAAGTCACCAACTCGGCAGACCCAAGAGACATGAATTCCACACAGACAGAGTGGTGGGGAAAGCCAGGGAACAGCTCAGCTTCCTATATGGCAAAGCAGCCAAAGAACCAGGGATTGGGCACAAAACATGTGTCTGGAAATGGGGGTAAAGAAGGGACTGAGAACAGCAGAACTATTTGAATATCTGTAGGAAGGAGTTATAGCCTCAGATCCTCTCCCTCACCCCAGTGGAATAGTTGAGGCTTATTTTTTGGAGAGAGAAAAAAAACAGAGGGTCTCTGGACAGGAGGGGACCAGCCACATAAAAGGCAGAAGCTACCACACCAAAAATGAAGGATCAAGTGAAAACAATATATATGCATTTAAGACCCTTTTGCCCCAGAACACTGGCAGCCACTCCAATATCCTTCCAAGCACATTGGAAGAGTCTACTCCACGGAATCTCAGCAGATTATGGGGAAGGATCCAAAAATACTAAACAAGGAAATGACTGAGCCAGACTCCTTCTATACAAAATCCAGAATTAGGCAGTCCTACACAATTATACAGAGCTTCCCATCAGAGTTTCCCCACTATTAAATAAAGAATACAGACTTCCAAAAAAAAAAATAAAATAAAGAATACAGACAAAGATCATCAGCCATATGAAGAAAACCTCTACTAGAAAAGACAAAGCAAAACAAAATGAAAAAAAAAAGTAACTTAAAGGAAGCACGCTAGGCAGGGAGATTAATTTTTTAATTCTATCATTAATATCCTCAGAGAGATAAGAGAAGGTACTGCAACTATGCAATAAGAATAAACAGATATGAAATGTGATCATTGAAGCCAAAAAGTACAAATTCAAATTACTATAACAGAAATGAGAAACTCAATAGAAACACTGAAAGAAAAAGATATTTCCTCCCAAAGACTAAAAAAAACACAATACGAAGAAATAGAAAATAATAAAGAATAAGAATTTTAAAAGATATCAGAATCTTGAATAATTTAGAATTTTACATAGTTCAACAAAAAGAGAGAACAGTGAAAAAGAAAGAGAGAAAATGACCAAAGAAATAATCCATGGGAACTACTTGGGAATGATCACTGTGAATGTTCAGATCACAGGGCTGGTTGAATGTCTGCAACGATGCATGAAAATAGAACCACCCAAAGGCATCTCATTGTAGAATTTCAGAACACCTGGGACAAAGAGAATATCTTCAAAGTTTTCAGAGAGAGAAAAAACAGGCTATTTTCAGAGATGAGACTGTCATCAGACTTAGGAATAGCAGCACAAAAAGCAAAAAGACAACGGAAAAAGATCTCTGAAAAGGAAGAGTTATTTCAACTCTTCATACTACCCATAAAGTATGATTGAAATTATCATCAAAGGTAACAAGCTCACAAATAAATGTACCCTTTCTCAGGAAGCTACCAGAAGATGTTCTCCATCAGAGGGAGTAAACCAAGGAAGAGAAACAATCCAGGAAACGAAGACTCCAGTGTGAAAGGGGCAAAGAGAATGCAAGTGAAAGAAGATGAGTTGAGAGCGAAAGAAGATCCCAGGTCGACAGCTGAGCAACAGGCTAGAAAGCAACCAGTCCAAACTGGAGAAGGTAGGGGGTTCCAGGAAAGAAGACTTCAAAAATTAAAATAAATAAAATACCTGTTGTTATTGAATTCCTAGTGGGAGATTTGGACAACTCACCGAGAGTTTGGGGATGAATCAGTGGTAAGTATACAGAAAATTATGCAAATGAAAACCTAAACAAACTACAACTCCAGGGAAAACAAAAAGCTGCATAAGCAAGGAAATGTAATCAAAACATACATATCACTCAGCTGTGAAAAAAAAGCATTTATCCAGTTGCAAAGAGGCAAATGGTAACAATTAATCTAACTAAAATAACTACCCTGGGAGGATGGAGAGGGTGCATGGTGGAGAGAGGGCCAGGTAAATGGGAGCCAAATCCTCTTCCCTGGTGGAAGGTCAACAGGTAATGCTTAGAATTGAAGAATCACAATGAGCTTGGTAAGAATGTTTTTTTGGAGAGATAGAGTAAATACTAAAAGAAACAGTTAAAGGAATTGGAAATAGTTTCTCTAAGGAGTAGGAAGGAAAGTCTTTTAGAAACATTTGACTGTTTAAACTATGAGCATTTATAACTTTGAAGAAAAAAATAAAAGCTAAAATAAAAATAAAAAGACAGACAAAGCAGTCTTTTCCGGTGGAAATGGCGGAGAGAACAGAGTCCTCCTTCCCCCATTCAGCCTAATCCTTGGTACATCCCTCCTCATAGGTAATACCCTGATGTATTGCCTACCAGGGGTTCCCACCAGACACTATTTAAAAACCAAGGGCTAACAGCTGAAGCATGGACAAGGGAATCTCAGGCCCTGGGACAAGTGGTGAGGGAGTGATCTTGAACTCCATCAACTGTGCCAACACATCATTTTCCTGATGTCCTGGTAGTTTAGAAGGGTTGAGAGCAGATACAGATGAAGGTACAGCATGTGAAACAGTGAATCCTTGTCTATGAGCACCGAGAGATGCCTTAGAAATCATCTATCCAGTCTGAATAGATGGTTCCCTTATAGGACAGATTGGCCTGAGGATGTTTTCTGGCCTTGAGTGAACTTTGCCCAGGGGAAGAAGCGAGAACTGTTGGAGAACCATCATTCATAGAACAACCCTCAACCAATGAGAAGTTAGAGTTGGTGGATTCATACCCCGGCTCCCCCTCCCCTGTGCAGCAGTTCCTTATGGTACTCCAGCCAAGTCCTCAGAGCATCCCCAATGGGGCAGAGCTCCAGGTACCCAGAATGGCTGCTTGTTCTTGTACCTTCTGTGGATGGGTTGACCCTCCTTCCTTGCGTCAGTCTCCCCTCCCTCATCCCTGCTTCCTGGGATCACTTTCCAGATACACTGCTTACATGTATTCCTGAGATTCAGGGTCTATCTATATGGGAAATGAAACGAAGGCAATGATATTACCCCCTCCCTCCACCGATGAGGAGAAATGACCCAGGGAAGGAAAGGAATTTGTCTGATTTTACACGGCAAGTTACTTGCAGAGTCTGACATCACAAAAAGAGCCTCAGGCTGTGAGTCACTTGATGCAGATCTTGGCCTTAGCTTGGTGGCCTAGGCTTAGTGGCGTAGGGCAAGTTCCTGCCCCTCTCTGAGCCTGGTTCCCCTAAGTGTCAGCCTCAGCCTGTAGCTTCACTAACTAGAGGGGCTTTCTCCTCGCCTCAGAAAGTCCCTCTTCCTGTAGTACTACCTCTTATGTACGGACTCTCAAAGCACCTTAGTTTAAAGTCAAGAAAATGCACACACATAGCGACAAGGAAGCCACAGGCCTGGATGGTAGCTAATTCTCTCATTTCCTTGAGGGTTGCTGAAATTCCTGGGATGCTAGATCCTTGGCATACGAAATGCCCCACCATTTCCCAACCACATAATGACATCCCCCCTTCCTTTTGCCTGGGTCAGCAAATTTGCTGGCCGGCACACCCCTGCAAATGGGGTCATTATAATCAAGAGAGGGAGAGAGGAGGGGAGCGAGATAGAGAGGAGGAAAATAACATTAAAGACCAAATCAGTTTTTATTTTATTATTTTATTTGTTTTTTGAGATTTTACTTATTTATTTGACAGAGAGGAGAGGAGAGAGATCACAAGTGGGCAGAGAGGCAGGCAGAGAGAGAGGGGGAAGCAGACTCCCTGCTGAACAGAGAGCCCGATGCGGGGCTCGATTCCAGGACCCCCAGATCATGACCTGAGCCAAAGGCAGAGGCTTTAACCCACCCAGGTGCCCCCCAAATCAAGTTTTTAAACGTTACAACCTGATCCTGGCTTCCCCTGGGGCCCAGCCCTCTAAGGAGAACTGCAGGGATTAGGGGTTGGGGGTAGGGTGGGAGGTAGGGGGATGCAGAAAAGGCTTCGGGAATCCCAACTCCACCTCTTCCAACTCTGCAAGCATAAAGGAGTCCCTTCATCTCTGTGCCTCAGTTTCCTTCTCAGTGCAATGAGAGAACCTCCCCCCACCCCCCACCCCCCCCCAGACACACACACTCCACTTGTTGGAGGAGTAATCGAGGTCCCGGGCGACCGGAGGCAGGGGCCCAGGGTCGGGGAGCCTGGTCATGAACCCTGACCTTACCATTTCGTATCCAGGTTATCTGGAGCAAGTTCATCAGTTTCCCTGAGCCTCTTTCTCCTCAGCTGTAAAATGAGACTAAATCATGGTGAAATGGGCTGTGGCGTTCAAATCCTCGTTCCAGCCCTTGGAGCTGAACCTGAGCAAGTCAGTGAACCTCTCTGAGTCTCAAGATCCTTATCTGTTCGAAGGTCAGATTACCATGAGAATTAAGCGAATTAATTACAGAAGCTTCTTGGAAGGAAGCCTGGCGCATGGTAAGCCCTTGTTTATGATTATTGTCACGGTTGTGATTATGGGGTTTGTGGGGAGACTGTGCGAGAGGGAACAGGGGAGTGGGGGGCACAGGATCCGCCCAGACAAGCTCGCTGAATGGGAAGGGAGGAGCCCCGGGCAGGAGTGCCCGACCTGTGGCCCTCCGAGGCCCCCCTCAGCCAGCCCTGCGGGTGGGGGCACCCTTCCTGCCACCCTCCCACCCCACCTGTTGAGGAGTGCCCGCCTCCCGCCCCTTTGTGGTCACACAGAGCTGTCCCTCAGCAGGTCTAGCCCCTGGCAGAGCTCTTTGATGCTAAAAATAGATTATTCCACTGAAAGACTCAGAGAAAGATGGTTTTATGAGCCAAAAGGGGCTGCAGTTTGGGGTTTTCTTTCTTCCTTTGAGGGGCCTGGGACACCGAGCGGGGACAGCATCTCATGGGCAAGATTTTCCAGGTCTTAAAGGAACACGAGAGGCCTCTGGGCTGGCCAGCGCCTCAGGGCACATGTGCTGGGGCCGGAGTGACCTCTCCAGCGCGCCCCATCCTGCGGCCTGGGACCCAGGCTCAGGCAGCCCTCTGCTGGGGCAGCCCCTAGCAGCCTCTCCCAGGGGGGTCTTGGTGGGACTGGGTGGTGGAAATTTGCTGGAGGCCCCAGGAACCAGAGGAAGGTTGTGAGTTGGTCGTGTGCCCCCTCGGGCCGCCAGCTCTGCCCTCCTCCTCTCCCTACCCCACGCCCACCGCTGTGGCTGCCCAGGGCTCTCAGGCCCTTAGCAGCTTCCCCTGCCGAGTGCCTGCCACGTGCCCTTCCCAGGGGTGCCCCCTCACCTGCACACCCAGGGAAAGAGGGGCTTTGGAGTTTCCCCGTTTTACAGGTGGGGGTGGTGAGTGCTGATAGGACCAAGTGACATCCCACACGGTGACTTGGAATCCCCAAAGCTGGGATCTGATCTCGCTCTTCTGTCCCCAAGTCCCCAGCACATGAACCTCCCCCGAGGGCACTTGAGGGAGAGAAGGGAGGTCAAGGGGTTCGGGGGACATGGCAGCAGCATGCGTGCTGTTCAATCCCCTTCTCACCACCCAACTGTGTGTGAGGCCCGTCCTTCGGGAGCCTCGATGTCCCCGGCTGTGAAATGGGGAGAACCATCTCTGCGGCGTCTGCCTGGTTGGCTTTGTGCGGAGGTGGTAGTGGGATGGGGGATGGGGGAGCGGCAGAGAGCCTTTAGTGGAGGGGGGGGGAGATGATCTCCCCAGAGAGAGAGGTGACGGCCCCATCTGGGGTGGAATTCAGCCCTCGTTCTCCCCACCACCTCCAGCCCTGGTGGCCAACCCGGCTGCGCTGCGCGGCTCCACGGCTCCCGCACCTGATTGCGGCCGCCTTTGTAACACAGGACTTAGGACCGACCTGGATCTGGACCCAGAGGGGCACTCGTGGAGGAATTTCAGGAAGGAGGAAAAGCTTTGACTAGAGCTACTGGGTCCTTGGTGAGGCAGATGCTGTGACTAAGGACAGTCCCCAAATCCTCGGTGCTATGTGACC
>CM052798.1:16249448-16285277 GCA_028533885.1 Nasua narica | reverse complement strand
TGCATCTGCCCTGGCCGTGAGGGGTCCAGCGCCGGGGGGAGGGGGGCGGCGGGAGACGGGGGCTGATGCAGGAAGGGGGAGGAGGACAGGGGAGGGGTTTGGTGCTAAAGGGGGCACCATGAACAGTTTTTTGAAACAAACAACAGGAAAGAGAGAGGCTAAGGGTGGGGAGGGGAGAAGGAGCCCAGAAAGCAGGCGGAGGGCAGGCTGGGTTGAACCCTGCTTCCTCCACCTGCAAAGTGGGGACCATGGCAGGTCTCTTCACCTCTCTGACTGGCCCCCCTGGAAACTGGGCATGGTTGGCTGGTCTGAGAGGCCACCATTGGAGACACTGTGCATAAAGCTCTTGGCATATGCGCCTCCCGAGTGGTAGGATCTTAGCCACGGATCCTTTGCCTTAGCCTGGGTATCCTGGCCCCTGGGTGGGCTGCGTGGCCTGCAGGCCTCCCGTTCTACCCGAACATGGGCCTCCACTAGAGCAGGGTGTGGACCTGGCTGGGGCTGGGGGGAACTGGGGAAGCGGGATGGGAGAGCCTTATCTTGGTGTCTCCATGCAGGAGCCTGAAGGTGGCGAGCCCTGGGCAGCCTGCAGCCAGTGTCACATTCCAGCACCTTCCCTGAGCCCAGCGCTGTGATTTACTGGTGGAAAGCCAGAATTTGAACTCTAAGATCAGAGCCCGCCTCAGTTGTGCTGCCTTTTTCATCAAAGCTGACTCCTAGAGGCTAGAACTTGAAGGTTCATCCCCGGAATTAGTCTTTTCCTCATCAGAAAATCGAAGAGAGCCACCCCTATCCTGCAGGATATTGGAAAGGCCCCGTGGGCGCTGGGGCGTGCCATCTTTCTAAGATTCCTACATGGGCCTGGCAGCCAGTTCTCATGATTGGTGACATCTCTCCCCAGTCACTGTAGCCCAAGGTTATAGTGAAAGTTTCAGCTCTGCACACAGGTTGAGAAAACAGATTTTATCACCATTCATAGTAGGTACTTTCTTAACTAATCTCCATGTGACCAGCTCGTGTGGTTCACTGGCATTTCTGGTGTTTGTAGGCCAATCAGTGCCCTTGGCTAGCAGCTCCCTCGCTGGAATCCACACCTGCTCCCACCAGCCCTCTGAACTGTTAACTTCGCAAGCATCTGTTGGGCTTGTTCTCAAACCCACTGATGCCAGTTGGGTTTCCATGGTTACAAAACTTCATTGGATGTTACGCCACTCTGGGGCCATTTTGCCCTCAGATCCATTCTACCCCCTTCCCCCATTAGGCTCTATAATGCTGGGCTCTGATTCCACTAAGTCGGCTGGTTCCGGCTCCACTCCACCGATGGGAGGCACTGGGAGGAGGTTAAAGGATGGGAGGAAGAGAGAGCCCCTCGTTATTTGTCTCAGGGGCATTGCCACAGCGTGAGTCCCCTTTGTGGCTCTCGCAAATGCTACTCGGTTCTACCACGCTTCTGCTTCCGCGGGTGGAGGAGGGCATGCTGGCCAACCACTCCTCCCTGCATCTCTCTTGCCAAAGGGTGGCAGTGGCTTCCTGCCGTGGCTGATCTCGGGGCTCCCCACCATCATGCTTTGGCTTCTCAGCTCTTCCATCACCCGTGCTGCCAATAACCCCCCAATTAACTTTCCTCTGTTTCCGATACTCGAAGCAGCTTCTATTTTCCCGATTGAACCCTCAATGATAGCAGGGCAATGTTACCAATGATACGATGCAAACCAGGAGTGTCTCTTTCTAGAAAACTAGGTTGAACACCTTGGAAAGACTTGGCCAAGGCAAGTTGCTAAGAATAAATTGAATTTGGTACGGGCGGGACATGGTAAAAGATTGGGGGAAAGAGTGAAATCTGGATTCTCCCGGATGCGGATTGCTTCGTCGGCATCTTTACACTCACATTCCACTTCGAAGAAGCCCAAACTGGAAATTGTAGGAGATGCCTTCAGGGCTGACTTGCGCCAGAAGACCAAGATGAAGACAATTTAATGCGCATTTATAAGTTTAAAGTTAAAATAAAAGGTTTATGGCACGTAAATACTATTTTTTAATGGTTCCCTTCCTCAACCAAACTTCTAGATTAACCTGATCTGATTGGTTCAGAGGCCACTATGGTATCAGATGGGTTTTTTCCCCCCACAGTGGAGAGCAAGAGGAAACCCAGCCGCCCACTGCATGCTAGTCTGAGCTAAAGGAAGGGAATTCCAGAAACTGGGCAGCTACTATGTGCCAGGTGCACTCCCAATATTTTCTCATTTAATCCCTTTTTGCGATTGCGAGAAGCGGCTGCTGCCATTGGCCCCATCTTACAGGCAAGGAAGCAGGCTCAGAAAAACAAAGCCTCTGGCCCACAATCTTACAGCTTCAGGAATATTCCAAAGTCAAGCCTCAGGAATGTTCTTTCTGCTTCCCCAGCAGCCTCCAGGGGTTCAATCAGGCTGGCACATGCTTCTGAGGGGGCATATGGGGATTATAAGCCTCCTGAAGGATGGCCCAAACCAGGCACCGGGTCAGCATTCGCTGCCTGGCCCCAGGAACACATTAAGCCCCCTGCTGTGTAGATGTTTCCCCGGGGGCCCAACACAGCCTCCTGCGCCTCCTCCTGTTCCTGGGCCTGGACTCAGCTTCCCAGGGAAGGGGACGTCCCTCAGGCTGACCAAGGTACAGATTATTCTAGGGGGGCCCGCTTTGACACATGGAAAAAACAGCGTGTTAGGGTGGGCTGTTAGAAACTGGAGGCGGTGTCGGTGGATCGGAAACAACTCCTGGGCTGGGAAGCGGGGGGCCAGGGTTCCACTGACTCACGGGGTGAGCTTGGGGAAGTCTCTGCCCCTCGGGGGAACCTCAGTTTCCACTTCTGTCACAGAGGGTCTTTCCCGCCATGTCTGCCTCTGATCTATTTCACAAAGACTCCAGAGGGAACCAGGAGGCCGAGGCCCCTTGCCAGCCTCCAGTGCCACTGACTCAGACGGCCCCGCCCAGGCCGGGCCAGCTGGTTGGCTCACAATGGGGGCCGTCTGTCGTCCTATGTGACCGATGCTTCTTTACCTGTGCCTACTCATAACAGACCCCAAACTGCGTCACGGAGACTCTGGCAAGGAAACAGTGTCTACGGTGCCTTCGCCGGGTTGCCTGACCCTCCGAGAAATGTGTTATCCCCATTTGACAGAGAAGGAAACTGAGGCCCAGAGAGGGGAAGTGACTGGCCCCAGGTCTTGTAGCTGGGATTCAGCAGAGCTGAGAGTAGAACTCAACTCTGACTCCAAAACCCTGTGGCTTTTACCATAAACCTGCTTCCTCCCCGGACAAATGAGAACCTGTCACCGCCACCGCCTACTCGCCACTGAGGAACAAAAGACTGAGCCTTTATGGGCTTCCCGACGAAGCACAGGCGGCGAGTTTCCAAGAGCGTACTGCTCCCTGGTGACCAGCGTGGCTGCGGGCGGGAACCGGTCTCTGGGGGGCCGTGGACCGGCCCCTCCTTCTGCATGCCCCTCCAACAAGAGCACCCTGTTGGCCTGCAGAGACCCCCGCAAGTTCGAGGATGGGTGCTGGGGCCTGGCTCCGAGCTCGGGCTCCCTGAGAGAGGCCAGGAGGCAGTGCCTGGGTGGCAGAGGGCTCCCCAAAGCCTCAGGACTGAGCCCAGAGGGCACCCCAGGGGGCTGTGGTGTTACCAAGCTGGTAAATCAGAGGCTGGTGTTCTAATCCCACTCACAGCTCTCTGTGGCCTTGCACAAGCTGACTTCAACATCCTGGGCCTCAGTGTCTGACCTATGAAATGGGCGAGTAGAGCTTGCAAGGGAAACCGGGAAAGCCATCACCTTCCTCCCCTCCCACCCCGGCCCCCACCTGACCAGGCTTCTGAGGACAGAGTGTAGGATTGAATCATTTCCCACGTCTTTTCGACTCTGGAGTCCCTCTGAGCCTTGAACCTTCCGGGACATGAAGGATTCCCAAAGTGCCCAGATAAAGGGTAATGGTGGGGGTGTGTTTATTATGGGGGGTGGGGAGGAAGGGAAAACCATGAGGCAGGGAAGCCCAGGCACACTCAGCTAAAACAGAGAACCCCGAGGAGATGAAAGTGGGCAAAATGAGCAAAGGGCCTTGAACGCCAAGCTCAGGGCTCAGAACTCGAGCTCCGCAGTGGGCTCCTTGGCACGGACGACCCTGCTGCCGGCTTTCACAAGGGAGGCCTCCATGGGAAGGCCGCACTGGGGTGATGCCACTTGGAGGGTTTCCCTTTGTACTTAATGCCAGCTGCCGTGAAGTCCCCCCGAAGTGCCACACATGTGGACTTGTCCCCGGCAGCCACGGTGGCGGACCGTGGCAGGGTGTCAGCTGCAGCCCCGGGCCAGGGGGCATGGCGGGGAGCCCTAGCACCCGCTGGTGGGTCTGGTGAGGGCCCTCGGGGCTCCCAGCCCGCCCAGGCCAACACTGGCCTTAATTAAAAATGAGTCTCCTTTACAGGATCCAAACCACCACCCAGCCACCCCCTCCGACTGCTTTCAGTTCTGCTCCCGGGCCGCGTGCTGAGGCCAGCCCCACAAATAAAAGCCATCACTTTTTTCCCCCCCTCTCTTTCTCTTTCTCTCTCTCTCTCTCTCTCTGAATTCTTTTTTTCCAAAAAGAGAGAGAGGCAGCCACAGAATCTTCTAAGAGGCCGTGACGTCACAGCCCAGGTGACCCCAGCCCAGCCAATGGGCCAAGGCCGCGAGCCGGCTTCTTGCATCCTGTGAGCTGAGGTTGGGTTGACACTGTGAGGGCCTCGTCCCTCAACCACAGAACCACAGAGCCAGGCCCTCAGCCGCCTTCAGGGCCCTGCGCGGGAGCTGGTTGGCTCCTGGTCCTCCCCACCCCCGGGCCGCCCTCGCACCCACTGGAGCCCGGGCTCTGTCGGGGGCGAGCCTCATTCATTCATTCCCCGTGGCGCTGATGCTGGGCCTGCGTCTGCTCTCGCTGCCCGGCGAGCTCCTCCGCCCTGGCTGCCGAAGGCTCCTTCTCGCCATCTAATGATACACTCTGCATACGCTTCTGTTGAAAATTTGTGGCTAGACATTCCTGTGGGACTGGGAATCCAAATTCTTGGGTACAAACAGAAACTTACTTTCCTTGGGGATTTTTTTTTCTCTCTCTCGCTCACACACACACACTCTCGCGTTCTTTCCTTTTTTCTTTTTCGTAGCAATAGGGGAAAAAAAAGACAAAACAAAACAAACAAAAACAAACAAAAAGCGACACCACCACCACTCCCCCTTTTATTTTCAAAAAATAGCTAGGAAAAAATAAAACAAGAGTCAACCAAGTCAATCCCAAGCCAACCCCCCGAAGGTCTGATTTCTCGCCTTCCTCAGAGAGGGGCATGGCATCGAACAGCATCTTCGATTCCTTCCCGACCTACTCGCCAACCTTCATCCGCGGTGAGTAACGACTGCCCAGGGCCCCGGGCTGATCCTTTTGGGTGGGGAGCTGTGGCCAGGCCCCGGACGGCATCCCTCCACCGGCCACCCAGGCTGCCTTCAAGCGCACGGCCTGCCTACCTATGTCGGCTGATTCTGGAAGCCTGAGGAGGGACGAGGGGTTCGTGGCCGCCGTGGTCTCCTGGAGTGGACTTTTGTGGGACTTTTATCCTCAGCTGGTGGGGCCAGTAAGTGGTGGGGAAATGGATGCCACAAGACCTCAGTAGCCGACCTCGAAGGGTCCTGGGGTGGAGAGGACGTGGAAGGCGTCCCTGTGACCTGAGGCTTCTTGCCCCACTGACGGGGCCCTGGGGCCATGCAGCCCCAGCCCCAGGCCACCCGGGGAGCTCGGACCCTCCACCTGAGCTCAGGCAGACGCGGGCTCCGGGACACACTCAGGTCTCCCAGAGTCGGGCCAGCTCTGCCAAGAGCCATGGATCTGGAGATCCTTCCGAGGACCTCTCCCAGGCTTTCCAAGTCATCCCGGGCCGAGGGGAGCAGAGGGAGGAGAAGGAGGCTACGGGGTTTTGTGGAGAACTTGCGTAGCTCTGAGAGTCGGGGGAGCAGGCCTGGGGAAAGTTTACAGGCTTGGCCGAGCGGGAAAAGAAAGTGTTTCTGGGTGGCTTTTGCCTCTATTCGTGGCCCAGAGCGACCCAGAGTTTTGGGCCCTGTCTTTCAAAAAGGATAGGGTTCCAGGATCCCCCACTTGGAAGCTCCAATGGAAGCTGGAACTCAGGGGGAGAGTTTTCCTGCCTCTGCCCGGCTCTTAGGGCTGACAAGCCCTGGCCTCAGACATCCTCCTACCTTCCTCCCCCTCGCCCCCCAGCGGGAGTCCAGATGGGGCTGTGACACCCAAGACTGGGGGTCCAGAGGCCCTGAGCTGGAGTCCCAGGTCGGTGGCTACCTTGCTCAGGGGCCTTAGGCAAGTAAGGTAACCTCTCTGTGTCCCAAAGGTGACTACGCTCTGGCTGTGACATTCTGACGTTCTGAGGCGGGGGATGGGCTGCGGATGAGGGCATGCCTCGGGGTTGTGCGTGGAGACAGGTTCTCCTCTAGAACAGAGGGGCTGAATGGAATCTAAAACTCCAAGGGCTGGGGTGGGCATGGGGGGCGCTGGTGTTGCCTTTTCTCAGCTGAGGTGGTCAGCTGAGATACAGAAGTTGCCCTGACCGTCTGTCTGCCTTTCTGCCCGTCGGCCCGTCCCACGGCCGCTAACAGAGTGACTCAGAGCCTGGCCCCGGGCTCTGGGCAAGGAGCGAGGTGCATTTGGGTGCTTATTGTTTAAAAGTTTCTGCAAGGGCTTATCTGAGGTGGGACCCCTTCCTCCTCCCCGGAGAGAAGCTGAGGCAGACTGTGCGGCTGCAGATGGGGGCTGGGGGAGAGGGGGCAGGCGTGGGGGGCCGCCGTCCCTCAGGCGGATGCACTCCCGCCAAACCTGGTTGTGGCTGGTGACAAGCAACAGCCTCAGGTCTGGGAGCTGACAGCCGTGGCTCTTTCCTTCAAGCTGCTCCTATTAGAACGCTATTCCCTTTGTAGTCCCCAGAGCTAATTAAAGGCAGTCTGTGGCAAGAAAATAAGAGTTTATAAAAACCATTTGCTGGGTCTTTGTAATCTGTGTTTCTCCCTCCATGAGCGAGATGGAGAAATGCAGGGTTTACAACAAAGGACTCTGGGGAGACTGGACTAAGGAGCTGCTGCCTAAGATGTGTTCCTAAGGCCGTGGAGCCCAGGAGATGGCAGAGGGCGGCACGGAGGGCGAGCGAGAGGAGAGCTGGTGGCCTTGGGCCCCGAGTGCGCCCAGAGACAAGTGGCTGCTGGGCCCGGCAGGCTGATTCCTGGTGGGCAGGGACACAGATGTGCTCTGTGAGCCAGGGTCCACGGGGAAGGCCCCAGGTCTGGGGTCGGAGGCGTCTGTCCACGCGGGCCGGCCCTGTGTCTCCTGCCCAGCCCCATTCCCCACGTTCTGCTTCTAGCACGCCTACATGGGGGACCTGTCCCCTGAGGCTCACGGGGCCGCCGCTGCCGATTCTGTCCCCAGAGAGACCCAACCTCGCGATGGTAAAATACTGGGCTCCACACGGCCCCACACGGGGTCCTTAACCTGTTCTGAGCCACAGATCTTTCTGGGGCCTCAGGAAGCCTACAGACTCTTTCTCAGAATCACACTTTTTAAGGGCATGAAACCAAATCCAAAGGACTGTGCAGAAAACCAAATCTGTGGAAATACGGTTATCAAACTGTAAAAACAAAAACAAAAACAAAAACAAAAACAAAACAAGTGGTGAGTCTGCGACCACGTGCCTCTGTCGTGACACACGGAGCGAGGAGAGCTAGGAGCTCTAGCATTGGTCCCCACATGGCAGTGACAAGCGAAAATGGCATCTCCAGATCCTCCGCGATGGCCCTCATGACATGGAAGAACATCTGTGATTTCCACCGGGGACAAAATCACTGGGGAAAGAGACGCTGCATTTTAGTTGGAGGTTCATGAAAGGAAAGCTGTGCCATGTTCCCTCCCCAGCGCGCAGACGTCCTGAATTCCATGCGAGCAGGACCTCCGGGCCCAGCCCCTCAGCAGCTAGCCATGCTGGTGGTGTTGGGGTGTCTCAGGACCTCAAACATGTGGATTCCCCATTCTCAAACGCACCTCAGTTCACTAGGGAGAAGAGGTCTGGGAAGAGGGTGGAGAGCCCTTCCCACGGTGAAGTAGGGAGTGAGGAGGAAAGAGGACAAGACTCAACCCAGAAAGCTGGCAGACTGGTGGCAGAGTTCCAGGCACCAAGATGGAAGGAGCGAGAGGGCACGGACGGGGACGTCCTGGGGCACCCCGGGGCCCCCAGCAATTCTCTATTCTTCTCCCTCTTCCTCTGCCGGGACTAGCCCCCAACAAAGGGTATCTATTCTTTTCCTTGACAAATGGAGACACTGAGGCCTAATGGCTCTGCCTCAGACGTACTGCACGACTATGGGCAAGTCCCTTCCTCTCTTTGGGCCTCGGTTTCCCCATCTGACAAACACAGCCAATGGCCTTGGGGATGACCAAGGGCCCATCCACAGCTCCATGGAAGGCCAGCACCCTTGTCGTAAACCGCCCGTGAGGCCCTTCTCTGGGGCGTCCCCTTCATAGCGTACCCCTTAACCGCACCCATGCAGGCACTAGCTCTCCCCACTGGGGTACCCTTCTGGGGAGGAAACTGGAGGAAATAGGTCTGAACTGCAACACGTACTATTTAGGAGACCCCCGAGGAGGCAAAGGTTTCAGTAATTCCATTAAAGCTTATCAAGGAGCAGAGCATGGAGATTATGGAGATTCAAGCCCGGGGCTCTGGAATCTGACTCCGCCCCTTGCTGTGTAGCCCGGGGCAAGTCATTTTCCTTCTCTGTACCTGTTTCCCCATCAGTAAAATAGGGACTATGATTATACCAAACTCAAGGGGCTCTGGAGAGAATTCAATGAGGAGAGTGTCTGGCACAGAGGACATCGCAAGTAAACACCCTCATCCTTAAAATTTCTGTGAGCCTGGCCTTATGCTGGGATCTTGGGTACAAGGGTGACTGGGTCAGGCTCTCTGCCCCTGAAAAGCAGGAGGTCAGGTGTGGAAAGAGATGAGTAAACTGAAAATTGCGCTGGGGTGTGAGCGACTTAATGAGGAGGGAAGAATGGGGGTCTGGAAGTTCAACGAAGGGGACTAGCCCACCTGGGGAAAGGGAGAACAATTCCCCTGGTGAAGCGACATTCAGGCTGGGTCTTGCGGCAGGGTGTGTGTGTGTGTGTGTGTGTGTGTGTGTGTGTGTGAAGAAGTGACAGAGGGGGAGAAGAATTCCAAGAGAGAGAACAGCCTGGGGCAAAGGTGTGGAGATAGGAATGAGTGACTCTGGGCACCCTCAGGATGGCTGGAGCCCGCGGAAGTGGATGGACAGCCCGTCTGTCGGCCACCCATCCAGCCAAGATTCTCTCAGTGGTGGTTGGGTAGTTGGCTGGCAGCTCCTCCCATGGACGCGCCCGGGAGACATGAAAATGGCCTCTCAGGCATGAGGCAGGCCTGGGTGAAGGCAGTGGGTGGACAAAATGGCACCGGGCAGCTCTAGCCCAGATGGTCTGACTCAGAGGTCACCGGACAGGGAGGAAGCTGCCCAGACCAGAGAGGTCAGTCACTGTCCTTTCCGAAGCCAACAACAGGGACTCTGCTGGGTTTTGTCCCGAAAGTCCCAGACCCCAGGCACCACAGGACATGGCAGTGGTGTGCCCATGGCAGCCTCCCTCTCCCCCGCCAACCCTGGGAGATGAGCGGACTGACCAGACAGACCGCGAGCCGTCCCACGCCCACTATGGTGCTTACCTGGCGCCACGTCTGCTGGGCCCCTTTGACGGGGGCTCCCGAGGCCGCCCTGCCCACCCCCGTCTCCCCAGACCACCCTGTCTGTCCAAAGTGCCCCCCAGGGAGACATTCCTGGGAGCCCCCCGCCGGCCACAGGGTTTGGGCGGACGTGAACCGGCCCCACACAGTGGGACTGTGTGTCCAGACCTTACCCACGCCCACGACGGCAGCTGGCGGCCCCCAGCGGCCCCACTGGTCACATAGAGGGCCCATTGACGCCCGGGCCTTGAGGCTTGAGGTGGCCGCATCAAAGCTGAGGCTTGCTTGGTTGCCGGAGGGAGTGGGGGAGGTTACGGAGGGGAGGGGAGCTGGGAGAAGGATGCCCCTCAGCAACGGGGCCTAAAATCTGACCTTCCAGAAGGCTCTGAGAGGTGGGGGAGAGCAGCATCCTCTGACCCCAGCCTTGCCTCTGAGCCAGTCCAGACTACTCTGTAGGTGGGGAAACTGAGGCCTGGGCTCAGAGTTTGGCTGGGGGCAGGGGAGGGCAAAGCGGCCGAAACACCAGTCTTTATTCCTGTCTCTTGGAGACGCCGTATCTGCAGGGCGATTCTCCAATGCGCCACCCAGACTGTGTCCCCTCGGTAGCTGGGGAGTCTCATCCCATCTTCAAAACGGAGCCCCAACACCCCTCTGCCAGGAGTCTTCCCCAGGACCACCAGCGACCACCAAGGGGACCTGGCCTCCTCCAAGCTCTCAGTCCCAGGGCCAGCCTTGGTGCCCACCTTAGTGCCCAGTATCCCGGCTTACTCGGTGGAAAGAAGGGGAGGGAGGGAGGGAGGAAGAGCTTTAGCCCCCAGTGGAGCCCGGAGCCCTCTGTCCTTGGCCTTGAAGTAGCACCTCCCAAAGGCATCCCCAACCCACCCTGTGCAGGTGCGGATGACTCTAGGCGCTGTGGGCCTGGGGTGGGAGTGAGACCCGGTCCTTCCTTGAGAAGTCCCAAGAACCAGAAACAGTGAGCCAATGCAGGGGAATGTTAGACCGGGCGACAGAGAGTGCCACCTCCTCGTTAAATAGGTGGGGAAACTGAGGTCCAAAGAGGAGTCTGGTCTTGTGTCAGGTCGAATTCAGCAGCAAGAAACCAAGTTTTCTTGTCTACCCAGCGACCAGCCTTCCACCTGGCACGGAGCGCAGGGGTCAGGCTGACCAGGTTGCAACTGTTTTGTAGGCAATGCGTTAATTCACCTCTCTGAGCTCAGTTTCCTCCTCTGCGCGATGGGGCTGGGAGTGCGGACCGCCCAGCGAGCTTTCCCGGAGCGAACGAGACCTGCCCTCGGCCCCGTGCGTGGGCTGGTGGGCAGCAAGGGCTCACTCGGCCGTCTGTCTCCAGCTGGGCTGGGGCCACACGCTGCGCGCCTAGCTCTATCACTTGCCATGGCGGATGTTCCCACGTCTCGTTTTCTCAGGGCCAGAGAGGGGTAAGCATGGAGGAGACTGTAGAGGGACAGTGAGGCCCCTTGTCAAAGGCTCTCTGGGAGGGTGGTAGAGAAGAGGCTGTTCTTTGGGGACAAGGCAACATGAAATGTGGTTACAAGCCCAGGCTGCAGCCGGGCACAGCCACTTCCTCGCTGTGTGGCCTCAGACAAAGCGCTTCACCTCTCTGAGCTCAATTTTCTCATCTTTAAAATGGGGAGAACAAACAGTAGCTAATTCAAAGCTTGTTGGGTGGATTCAAGGAGAATTTATATTATGTGCTTAACGCAGGGTCTGGCGCTAAGTCAAGCTATCCATAAAAACTGGGAACTGCTGCTATTTAATGCCCCCCATCCCCCACCCGCGGCTCCCAGGCAAGAGCCTGTCTGACTCTGAGTGGGATAGGGAAAATGAGACAGCTGCCTGTCTCCTCTCAAAGCCCAGCTTGCTGGCCGTCCCCCTGGGGTGCCTCCCTGAGTCCGTCCCCTGTCCCCTCCAGGCCTCGGGAGTGCCCTGCCCCACCCTCACTCCCCCCCCCCCCCACTTTTCCATCGAGAAGGACCACCCAGCGTTTCTTGCTAAATGGGTGAAGGAAAGGGAGGATGAATGGGCAAGTGATTGAATGAACCAGGACTGGCCAGACTGGGAGGTTTCCAGCGGGGCCCCTCACTTCCCCCTTTGCCGGTTGGCTCATTCTTTGAAACGCTTGCTGGTGGGAGCCTGAGCGCTCCCGTCCAATCGGCACCGCAGGCGTGAAGGTTTAGGTTCCTCTTTGGGGTTTTCTTTTGCGTCTGGGAAGTGTTTTTGGCAAAAGGTTCAGACTTACTTGTGGGCGGAAAGGGTGGATGCCCATAACTTACGATTTGCAGGGGTGACCAAAGTCGGCCCCCCTCAAAACGTCCTTAATTGTGCGACTTGGTGACTAAAATCCCGCCTGGAGCACTCAGCTGCTCCAGGGTGCCAATCGGGGTCCCTGTAGTCCTGATACTTTGGTGCCAGTGAGTCTGCCTGTTCTGCTCACCTTTGTTTATTTTATAAGTTTTCATATATTTAGATCATCTCTGCACCCAATGTGGGGGTAGAACTCATGACCCCGAGATAGGAGTCTCATGCTTTACCACCTGAGCCAGCCAGGCGCTCACCTTCGTTTAGAGGATAGAGGTGGCTGGGTGCAGAGCTAGCAGAAGGTATTAAGGGAAGGGGAAACTCGGGGCCCTCAGATGGAAAACAGGGTGAAATGTAAGGGGGTGGAGGGGGGAGGAAAGGTCTGTCTTGGTCATGCCCCTGCTTGAAACTCAGTTTGCCTGGGCACCAGCACCCCCATAGTCCCAGGAAGTGCCCCCCACGTTGAGGATTTCCCTGCAGTCCTCCATCAATAGACCTGAGTCCTGCTCCCTGCCATGGAGGAAGTGGGGTCGGTGGGGGGAGGGTGGCAATGCCCCAGCCAGGGTTCTGCACACCCTCCTATTTTAGGAAGATATATCTGGTCCAGAAAGGTTGGAGTGAGGAGCCCTTAGGGGTGGTAGAGAGCCCAGAGGTCCTCCCCTATGGAGCAGCCATATACCTTCCCAAAGAGGAGAGGAAGCCAGCTCTGAGTGCAAGGCAGCTTTAGAAAAAAGACTGGGAGGAAAACACTAAAATGTTGTAGCTAATGCTACTTGGTACAATCATGGCAGGGAGCTTTTGTCCCTAATTATTGGGTGATCTGGTGTTTTCTTTTTCTTTCTTTCTTTCTTCTTTTCTTTCTTTCTTTCTTTCTTTCTTTCTTTCTTTCTTTCTTTCTTTCTTTCTTTCTTAGATTTTATTTATTTACTTGCTAGAGAGAGGAGATCACAAGTAGGCAGAAAGGCAGGCAGAGAGAGAGAGAGGGAAGCAGGCTCCCCGCTGAGCGGAAAGCCCAACACAGGGCTTGATCCCAGGACTCTGAGATCATGACCTGAGCCGAGGGCAGAGGCTTTAACCCACTGAACCACCCAGGCACCCCGATTGGGTGTTTTCTAAACCTTTAAACACTGAGCTGGGCCTCCTGCCAGCCCAGGCCCCACTGGCCATCCCTCCTCTCTCTTCGTTTTGCCAAATCACCGTTATCTCACCCCTGGGCCCTACCTCTGTAGGATGTAGAGGAAGGGTCTGCCCTGGGCTGGGCAGAGCCGTGCACACAGCAGGTATTCGGGAAATGCGTGCGGCTTACGTAGCGGTCCCAATCTGGAGACAGTTTTCCTGGCATGCCCAGGACTTGGGAGGTGATGAGGTCCAGTTAGTGCGGCTGATCTTCCAATGCATATTTATTGAGCATCAACTTTATGCATGCCACACACTGTTCTGGGAACTGGGGATATAGGAGTGAAGGAAAGGCAAAGATCCCTAACCCCCTCCCACCACCACCACCATGGGAGCCAAAGTTCTAGTGATGAGTACAAAGAGTTCGCCTCTGGGGAGAGAAAACGCCCCAGGGAGATGGGCCAGCATCCCTCTGGTCTATGCCCTTCCTATCTATGTAAAATCTCAGCCTTCTGGGACTTCCATAAATGCTCCCACAACCGCATTAAATCTTCATCACAGCTATCCCCACCTCTGTCGCCGAAATGAATACATAAACAGACTCAGTGATGGTATGACTGGCTGACAGTAGTATTTAGGAGGAGAAAGGCAGTGAGGAAGGGATACGGGAGCCACATTTACTGATGACTTACCGTGTGCCAGGGGCTGTGTGGTTCCTTTGCAAGAGTATCTCATTTCACTTCATCTCTACAGTAATCCATGTAGTAGGAGTTATTTTTACTATAGATGGGGAAACTGAGGCTCAGCAAAGGGACGGGACTCACCCAAGGTCATGCAGCTAGTAGCTGGTGAAGCCCAAATGCATGTCAGAATCTGTCTGTCTTCAAAGCCAGCCCAGTAAAGCTCTTCCTTCTACCTGGTAGATGTCTCTTCTTCCTGAAGGCCCGGGAACTTACCACTTCCATGGAGCCCTCCCTGACACCCCTAGGCAAAGTGATTTATAGTCCCCTCTATTCAACCAACACACCTCTAGGCCCTTCTCAAATATTTCCAGAAGTCTTCGGAGGAAGATTAGAGTCTAAGATGAGTAGGTCTGGGAAGGAAGGACCATTGATGGTCCAGGCAGAATTAATGGTATGGGCTAAGGGACGGAAGAAGGACCACACAGAAAGGGTTTCTTAGAGATGGGAGAGCTTGTGGGTCTTGCGCGTAAGTTGAGGAGGAAGAGGCTAGAGGGGAGGCGGGCCAGGCCTAGAGGTTGGACATGGCGTTCAGGGCAAGGAATCCAGGCAAGAGCCAAACTGGGCAGTGATGTGGGACGGAGCATCCCATGATGCACTGGGCCGCCTCTGAAATAGGCCAGTGTCGACGTGCGCCTTGAGCGCAGGTACGCGTGTGAACAGAGACCACAAGGGCCCTCCGGCACCCACTCGCAAGCCCTGTTTTTGTCACTCTCTAGGCACACATCTGAGAGACTGAAGCATACTTGTTCTCAGGCACGTAGAATGAGTCCTGCACGGATGGGCACGTCTGTGGTCTGAGGAGGACAAGGGCAATGGTTCAGAGCAGTCAAAACGCAGCCCATCCTGGGAAGAATCCCAGCACCAGTGCCGGCGACACAATTTGCAGGGCACAGAGCAAAAGGAAAATGCAGGGCCCCCTGTACAAAAGTCATTAGGAATTTCAGGCAAGCACAGAACATTAAACCAAGCGTGGGGTTCTTCTAAGCAAGGTGTCGTGAGCAAATGCGTGACCTGGGTGCCCAGGAAGCCAGCCGGCCTAGAACAGCCCTAGGCTGGGGGGCCCTGGGCCTGAGAGTAAACCTCTATCTGCCTTTCCTTCTTTGGTGTTTTATTCCTTGGACTTGTGCAGGCTCCCATTCTTCATGAGTCGACAATTTAAGAAATACTACTACTAATAAATTAAGCCTAGGGTAAGATCATACCTTGAAGTCTTTAGAAGCAGCAAGAACTAATTAGGGAAAACACAAATCTACCAACACCCCCACCCCACCTGCATTTTAGGTTGTAGATCTCCTGAAGGATCTAGAAAATTTAAAAATCAGCTGTAATCACAACGCCCAGAGAAACCCGCTATCATTCCGTCTATTTCCTTCCAGACGGTTTTCCCTGCGTCTGGTGTTTATCTCAGGAGCATGGGGTCTCTTCCCTCCGTGGGCGAGGCCAGGCAGAGACGTACAGCATGTCCAGGAACCTCATCAGGAATGTTAATAATCGCGATGCACGTACATCGGCCTATGTCTAGGAAGAGACTAGATCGTAGCTCTGTCTAACCGAACTTTCTGGGATGATGGAAATATCCCAGGTCTGTGCTGCTCAATGCTGTGGCCCCTCGCCACATGTGACTATACGCCCAGGCTCTCCCTAAAATGTGCCCGCCCAGTCCGTAGCTAGCACAACTGAGGGATGCAATTTTTAATCTTATTTCATTTTCATTATTTTAACTTAAATAGCCTCACGGGCACAAAAGCTACCTTGTCGGGCCATGTAGATGTAGGAGAGTGTTGGCCCGAATGCTCTCCCAGCTTTATCTCATTCCAAGAGATATGGCCTTTTCCTGTTTCCAACTCAAAATGTTTGAAAAATCTTATACACAGCAAGTGCGGATTGCCTTTGTCATCAGGTAAAAAGCTACTAAAAATTTTAAGTTTGTAATACATTCGGTGTATAGTCGAGGGGAGGAACACTTTAGATTTTTAAAAAGCAAATCACTGGGGAAGATTGATCCTGGCAGAATGAGATCTATTTTTACTTTTCCTATCAATGTTCAGAAAAAGAATGTGGGGTTTAGAATCAGAAGCTGTGGGTTCGTCTTCCAGATCCGCCACTTTCTGGCTGTGTGGTCACTTAACCTCCCCGAGCCTCAACTTCCTCGTCTGTGAGATGGGGATATCGACGCTACTGACCTCCCCAGGCTGCAGTGGGGACTGAACCAGACAGCGAAGGGGAGGGCACAGGGGACCCGAGCAGAGCAGTGAGGGAAGAGCTTTAGCGCAGATGATTTCTGCAGGGGTGGAACCGAGCTCTCTGTGAGGGGCATTACTCACAGTTCTCGCTCGCTCGGCTCTGTCTGCCATTTCCTAGAAACCAGGAAACGAGGGGGGCATCTCCCACCGTGTGTTGGGCGGATGATGTCAGGAACTGAGCAGAAATAAAGGGGCTCTGTGACCAAACAAGACTGGGGGAGGCTGTATCAAACCGTGTTCGACAGAGTATTTTGCTGAAGGACTTCTCAGAGCCTTTAAAATGCTGAGGAACACGGGCTCCTCCTCAGGCTGGTGTGCCAAGGAACCCACTTTGGGAAAAACTGCTCCAGGGAGAGCTGTTCAGTCCACCCTGGGTAAGGGCCCCGTGGGGGCAGGGAGCTATTTTTTTAAGGACAGAGGAAATTGTTTAAGACTTGAAAGAGAAATCAGCTGGATGCTCAGTGCAAAAGGGAAAAGTACAACGTTGGAATTCATAAATGCATAATTGTCTAGGAAATAGAATTACAACAACTCGACTATTAAATAGGATATTAGCAGCAAATACTTAAATATAGCTTTGACTAATGCTAGGCACGATGCGCTTTACATACCTCTGCTCATTGAATCCGCATGACCCTGTGACACAAATGCTATTATTAAATCAGTTTTATAGACGAAGAAACTGAAGGCCAGAGAGGTCAATCCACCTGCCCAAGGTCGCCCAGCTGAGGTTCCACCCCAGGCAGCCGGCATCTGGAGCCTGTGCGCCTCACCACGGCACTGCGGCTATGAGCTCATCGAGGTCTTCTTGACGGAGGAACATTCCTTCGCTTCCGCTGGTCCCCTTCCTGGGAAGAGCTGGTAGCACTTCCACAAGCCTGGCCGATCGGAACCACTTTCTTACTGGAACCACTTTCAACACTGGGCTTCAGTTTTCTCATCTGAGAAATGAGCCTGTTGTCATTTGAGGATCAAAGAGGGGAAATTTGTAGAGCCCAGTGCACAGTCCATTCACAAGTCACATGATGTATGGCAGCCTTTCTGCCCTGGGGCATAGATGGGAAACTGAGGCCTCGAGAGGGCATGGAATGACATGGCCGAAATTGAGCTTGGAAAGCACTCCAAAAAAGCCAGGCCAAACTGCCGTGGCTAGCCCAGGTCCACACATGGCCCAAGCAAAGGGCTTCTTTCTCATCCGGCTGGGGCCTGTGTTATCCTTCTCATAATGGCACTGTGAACACGTCGGTGGGGGCCTCACCCTCTGGGTTCTTCTCCCCGGCCCCTCCCACCGAGTGCGGGTTTTGTCTGATCCAGCATCCTGCCCCAGCCTCCTGGCCTGGACACCTTACAGAAGTCCCCTGGAATTCCCCTCTCGGGTGCCCCATGTGGGGTGAGGGGCACACACCCACACGTGCCTCTGCCCCTGTTTAGGGACTCCCACGCTTGCCTGATGGTCATTCCTCTGCCCTGACTCACCTCTGAAATTGACTCTGCCAGTACTGGGCTCGACACTTTACACACAACACCGCTAAGGTTCACGACCCTACAGGGTCAATATTTTCATCTGCATGTGGCAGAGGAGGAATGTGAGAAATGAAGACCCTTGTCTAAGGTCACATCGTTTAGAAGCAGTATAGCGGGGGTTCAAGGCCAGGCTGTACCCGCCCCTTCCACAGGAGCAGCCCAGTGCAGGAAAGGCAGTTCCCAATTCCAGGCGGTCTGCTATGCGCTCCACATTCCCTCCCCATGCTCCCCTGCATGTCAGGGGCTTTGTCGCTGGGAGGGGAGTTGGGCGGGTGACACTCATATCTGAGCTCAGTCCCTCCTTCAGGCAGGGCCTGCTTCTCTGGCTGTAACCCCGGGTGGGGGGCAGGGGGAGCACAGGGCTCTGAGCTCAGAAGGGGCCCCTACGCTTGGGTTAATGCTCTGCAGCTGCCACCTTGAAATTCTTAATCATTTTGTCTTTGGATTTGTGCTTTGTAAGTGAAGTCGGATGAGACAGAGGAGAATGTGGGACTCGGGGCCTGGACTCAGTGCTGCCCACCCTCCCACAGGCAGGGCCGGGCATGAGTGCGAGCATGGGGGGGTGGGGGGGCACAGGTGCACATGACCCCTATGCCAAGGTTTGAGGGGGAGCGGATGTGCGTGAGGGTCTGCACTCACTCCACACTGTCCCCATGTCCCAGCAAATGCAACACGAAATAGCAAATACAAACAGCATGACAAGACAAGAGGTACAGTGGAGGAAAGCTAGGAGCTTTTTTCCTGCCTTTTCAACCGGGCCTTCTATTTTCATTTTGTACCGAGTGCCACAGATTGGGTAGCTGGCCCTGCCTGAGGAGAGGGGGGACATGGGAGGGCCCCAAAGATGTAGCACAGGTGGCAAGGGAGTCCAGACCCAGGTTGCTTTTTTCCTCCTGAGAGGAGTAACAACTCCTTGGGTGGGCTCCTCCTCGGCCTGGGCTTTGTCAGGAAGAGAAGACCCAGATCAGGGCCCTGGGGACCTACAAGCCCTTCCAGTGGCTGGCCTGAACCGGGCAGGGCTGCCTGGGGCGGCTCGGGGGTACACACCAGCTCAGACCCCCAAGGCGGCCCCACGCCCTGAGCAGAGGCTCGCCTCCCAGCCCAGTGCAAGAGGGGACCTGGCCTTCTCTGCCGCCGGCTGGGCCAGATCCCAGGCCAACACTCAGCCCCTTGCCCCAGGGAGGCTTGGCCCAGAAGAGTGGGCGGAGGCGGTGGGTGTGCTCCTGATGGCTTTCCTCCCCCCAGCTCAGCTCAGGCGGCCCCAGCCCCAGACCCGGGCTTTAAGATAACATCACGGCTGAAAAAAAGCTCACAGTGGCCCCTACTGACTGGGGGAGGCAGGACCACGGCTCTGTCAGTAACAACCTGAACTGGCGATCAAGCTGTGCTCAAGGTTGGGGCTCAGTCTGTGCCCACTCGGGGAGCTCAGATGAGGGCCTTGGATGTCTTGTTCACAGCCGAGCTCCGGGTGCTGAGCTAGATCTAAGTCATAGGAGGGCTCAGGAAATACAGGGGAGGAATGAATGAGCAAACACAGTCTGCTCAGGGAGCCCAGCCTGGGACCTGGAGAGGATCTGCAGTTTTAAACCAGCCAGACCTGACTCCCTCCCCTATGGCTAGTTGCCCTCCCTTTTGCTCAGTTTCTTCATCTGCACAATGGGGAGAAATGACAGTACGGAGAACTTACTAAGACAAGTATTTCAAGTGCTTAGCTCTGCCCGCAGCCCGTGTGAAACGCTCAGTGTGTGAGAATTAAATCAATTCTATTAATGCTCAGAGTTTTCACTCTGGCTCTCAGATTTCAGGCTTCGACCTTTTAGGAGTGTTTTTCCATAGTTTCCAATTTTTTTCCAGCGTGCTCATATTAGAGCTGACCCTTGAATGACACAGGTTTGTTCAAGGATCCACCTGTACGTGGATTTTTTTCCCCTGTAAATACAGCACAGCACTGTTATTTTCTCTTTTTCTGTATAAAGTATTTTCTCTCCCTTCCGATTTTCTTGGTAACATTTCCTTTTCTCCAGCTTACTTTATGGTATAGAACACATGTGACATATAACAAATTAATTGACAGTTTATGCTATCAGTAAGGTTTCCAATGAATAGTAACTAAGTTTTGAGGGAGTCGAAATTTACATGCAGATTTTTATATGTTGCACCGGGGTCAGCGCCCCAACACTCACGTTGCTCCAGGGTCAACACCAGCTGTATCACGGGCGGGTGTGTGTTGTGTGAGGGACCCAATCGATGCTGTGTATTAACAGCATTGTTTTAAACAGACAATAAATAAAAGGAGGCAAGTCAGAGTCAGCTTCTGCCACGGATCCCCAGGGGTCCCAGCCTCCCGAGGCCCTGACAGCATTTGGGGGCCCCGTGCCCTCCCGGACATGCACCCCGCCCCCCATGCATTTAGCCTTTGGGTCAGACCAGCACCAGCGAAGGCTTCTGGGTAGGACCTGTGGGTGGGGTGGGGCCTGTGTTGCAGCTCGAAGAAGCCCCGCCCCCACCTTGGGCCCCGGCCCTGGCCCCACCCCCACCACACGACGAGGAACATGCATGCGCTGGCACAGGCAAACACGCATGAGCGGCCACACCCACCACCACAGACACCCGGACTTTTCAGGAACCCCTGCCCATGGGGACCAAGGGACACCTGGTGATGTGGTCTGAGGGAGGCCGCAAGGGGAAGCTGCTTTACTCCTACCCAGGCTGGTCCTGCTCCTCTGGCCAGGAAGTCCCTCCTCTTCCTGGGAGTCCCCAGACACCTGCCAGTGGCCCCTGTCCACTGGGCTGGTGCTCTAGGGACAAGGCTTCACGGGAACCTGGGACTGATGGCACAGAGTCCAGGCCTCAGCCCAGAACTAGGTTTTCCGGCTAGGAGAGGCCTCAGAGATGCCTCCAGGGGACCCATCATCTGATCAGTGGGGAAACGAGGCCAAGAGAGGAAGGGGCTTCCCAGGGTCCCCAGGAACTTGGCAGGGGAGGAGGTGGCCTAGCCCGGTGGCAGTGCCAAGCAGAGGTGGCAGGAAGGAAGGCGGGCTCTGGGTGTTTCGGCTTCCCCACACATCTCTTTGGGGCCATGTGGGGACCTTCTGGCTCCAGCGGTCTGATCTTCGAGGAGCTCTGGAAGACTTCAGGGAGCTCCGGGTGAAGTCCACACAGTTCCCTGGGTAGTGCGGGAAGAGGATGCAAATAAGAAGGGGCCCTGGGGACCTGGGTTAACCCCCTGAACTCATTTCTGGCCTCTTCTTCCTGTGGGGCCAGTTAAAAAATAGCCTCCCATCTGCCGGGACTGGGGGGTGGGGGTCGGGCTCCATCTGGGGCTGTCAGGTCCCCCTCAGCCAGCCTAGGACTCAGACCTGCTCGCTGCAGCACCGCCCCCGCCCCCAAGACCCGGCTTGGCAGTCTGTGGTGAGGTGGCGCATCTGATGAGAGTTCTTTCTCCCTTTGACTCAGCACTGAGTATTGCCACCACTCTGCTGAAGCAGCCGCAAGCCCAGGGGACTGTCGTCTGAGTCTGTGCCCGCCCATTTTACAGATGGAGAGGGTGAGGTGAGGCACGGTGGCATCAGAACATAGGGCAGCATCTGGCCACCAACTTTTAGCTCAAAGCCCTGTCCTTGCTTCCCAGGGATGCTGGACTGTGCCCCCCTTGGGGAGCAGGCAACAGGAATGGTGGGGCAGGGTCTTTGCTGCCCCAGATTAGAAAGCCCACAGTTCCATGGAGCAGAATCAGTGGTCTGCATGGGTGTGGTCCTGGGAGGGAGGGGCAGTCAGCCTCCCCTGGAGTCAGGCTGACCTGAGGCGGATCCCAGGTGCCCTGGGTCTCTGCTCTGTGATCTCAGCCAGGCCACTTAGCTCTCAGACCCTCAGGATCCTCATCTGTAAGATAGGAGACAGCATTGCCTGCTCTGGAGAGTGCTTGTGAGGACACACGGAGATCCACAGGGCCTGGGACATGGGGAGCTCAGGTAGAGAATTATTAACAAGTATGAGGTCTACACACGCCTGAGGTCACGAGCACCCTCAGATCGTAGTCATCTGTGAGGCTCTTCTGGTTGGAGCTGAGTATCTGGGATGGAAACCATAAGCCTTAGACCATAATGTGGACAAATGGCTGAAGAAATGGGTATTTTCAGCCCAGTGGAACTGGCTGGTTCAGAACTGGTCCTAAGGGAGGAATCTGGAACGGGGCTAAGACGGATATACCAGGGTGTTCCCAGCAGTGTCTTCATAACAATACACAAACACCCGAAAGGACTAGGCACAAGGGAACACTACGGTGGTCCAGCCAGGGAAGGGAAGGGAAGATGTCCACACATCTCCGACCCCCGCCCCCCACCGCCACCCTGCCCCCACGCCCTAGGCACAGACCCTTGCCCTTCCAGCAAGGAGAGGATTTGATGAGCGGGAAGGAAACATACACAATGTGTTGGTGCGTTTCAAAAGCAGGTTGAAAAGAGTATGTAATATACGTTCCCAGTGTTAGAAAAGAAAAGAAGGAGGTTGGGGGAGGAGAGAAGAAATTAAATCTATACGTACAGTAGGAGCACCAGAGGGCTAAAAACCAAAATGTTAACAATTGTTCTGGGTGGCAGGATTATGGGTGGTTTTAATTTTCTTCTTCATAATTTTATTATTTTCCAATTTTTCTTTAATGAATGTGTATTATTCTTATAATCAAAAAAAAATGTGTTTTAAGAGATGGGGTGGGAGGATGAGAGATTGTTCTTGTCCTTTAATAGACTCTAAAACTGAAGCCCGGTGTGAAATAGATGAATGTTCATTCATTCCTTCTTCCATCCATTCATTACCTCATTCAGTCATTCACTCATTCATTCATCCATCCATTCATTCACTCATCCATCCATCCATCCATCCATTTTCATATGTTTCTAAACACCCCCCTGGAGACAGGCTCTAAACTTCATAGCCAAAGAGCTGAAGTGACCCCTCTTTGATCTCAGGGAGTTCAGTGTCTGGGGCAGGGGCCACAGGAGTAGCGAAGAGAGAGGGGCCAAGGCATCCTGGGAGGTATCCCAGGAGCATGGTCTCACAATGAAGGGAAATTAGGACAGGGCTTTGGTGCACATGGTTCTGGAGTCCCAGAATGGGGGAGGGTACTGCTTACAAAGGCACCATGGGCTGTTAGAGAGGACCTACTGTGTGTGAGGAAGTGTGTCAGGAAACGAAGCTAGAATGTTCTTCGAGCCAGGTTCTTCAAGGGCTTTAAGTCGCCTGGCTGAGCTACTCAATGGTCGCTTGGCTCTGAGCAAGCTGCGAAACATCCTGGGCCTCAGTTTCCTCACCTGGAAAATGAGCTAATGACCTCATCGGGTTACCGCAAGAACGAAGCAAGGCAACAACTATGATGCACTCAGAGTGGTACCAGGTGTGGAGCCAGGGCTGGAACACGGTTTGCCTTGATTATTTGCTATTATTTACACTTTATACAGGAGGCATTCTGAAAACCAAACGAATTCCTAAGCTAGAAATTAACGTTCATTCATTCATTTATGTACTTCATTCATTCAACAGATGTTTACTGAGACCCTTGTAGGTACCAAGCATGTTTTTAGGCACTGGGGATAGAGTTGCCAGATCGAATACAGGACACCCAGATTATTGGAGTTTCAGACAAATAAAGAATTACAATATTGGAGATAACTATATGAGAAAAGTGCCTGTTGTTGGTCCGAAATCCAACTTAATTGGATGCTCTTTTTTTTTTAATTTGCTCAATCTGGTGACTCTAACTGGGAATGCAGCACCAAGTAAAAAAACAAAACTCTTCCCTCCTGGGGTTGACATTCTACGGGGGAGAAGAGACAATTCATAAGTAGAGGCATGATCTCTCAGGCAAGGATAGAGGTGCTGAAGAAGTATAAATCAAGGAACAGGGTTGTATTGATTTCCTAGGGCTGCTGTAACAAATTACTACAAAATTTCGTGGCTTCAAACAACACGCATGTACCATCTTATAGTTTTGGGAGGTCTGAAGTCCTATGTTAGTCTCACTGGGCTAAGATCAAGGTATAAGCGAGTCTGTGTTTCTTTCTGGAGGCTCTGGGAGAATCCATTTCCTCACCTCATCGGGCTTTTAAAGGCCACCCACTTCCCTGGGATGGGGGCCCTTTCAGTTTTCCGTGTCACGTCACCCACTGACTGTCCTCTCCTGCCTCTCTCTTCCACTTCTACAAGGACGCTTGTGAAAAATTGGACCCAACTACATAGTCCAGAAGAAGCTCCCCATCTTGAAGTTCTTAACTTCATCACTCCCTTTTGCTGTGTAAGGTCACTTGTTATTGGTTAGAGGGGTGGGGATGTGGACGTCTTTGGGCACCATTATTCTGCCTTTACGGAAGCACAGGGGCTCAGAGAAGGTCTTTCACAGAGGGTGACAGGGACCTGAATGCGGTGTTGAGTGGAGCCATGCAGACAGAGTGTGAGGGGCTCTCCAGGGAGGGGGAACCCTATGGCAAAGGGGTCAGTGGGGGTAGGATTGGTATTTAAGGACCGGCAAGGAAGCTAGTGTGGCTGGATACCGGGAGGGGGAGGTGGAAGGAAATGAGGACGGAGAGATGGAAGGGGGTGCTGGCCGTGCGGAATCCCAAAGAGTTCATCCCTCCCCCACCCCTGGCCCTCAATTCCCCAAACCCTGTCCCTAACCCCATCCTCTCTGCTAAGCTGACAGTCGCTCCAAGAGTACTTGCATCAAAGACCAAACTCCTTCCAGAAGAATTGCAGGATTGGAAGGAAAGTTTCCCTGCGACAGGAGAGATTCAAGTTAAATGTTTAAAAGAACTTCCTGTGGGCTAGCCGGAAACGGTCACTTACCTACCAGAAAGTTTGGTAACATGTGAGATACTAGGTCTTGACTGAGGGTCTAAGGGACCAAGTTCCCCAGGACCCCACATTCAGGGCCCAGCCAAGCTCCCAAGGTTAGTGGTGAGTCCTGACCTTGGCCACTGGCCAGGCTGTGACCTCGGGAAACCATGTCCCCTCCTCGGACCTGTTTCTCTGACACGGGGAGTTGGACTCAGGTATCTTCAAGGTCTTCCCAGGGTTGGCCAGCTGTGATTCCTGCACCCTAAAACTCTCTGCTCCTAAGGATCGTATATTCTGGGACAAAAACCTCGTAGCTGTGTGACCACAGACAGGTTCTTCTACCCTGCTGAGCCTCAGTCTGGGTATTGTAAGCGGGGGTGACACCAGAGCCCACCTTCTCGGGTGCGGTGATGGGGACTGTGCCGAGCACACGGGAAGCACCCAGTTAACGTGAGCTCCAAGGACAAGGATTCTAACGTTGTCGGTCTCAGCGCCTCAAGTCTGTGACCCCGTCTCCAGGAGCCTGACATTTGCCGGCTGTGGGATTTCAAGTCTCTAGGACGCCCCCCCCCCAACTGCCAGCGTGCCCCCAACGCCCTGGCCTCCCCCACGTGCTGGGTGGCATGCCTACCCCATGACCACATGAAAAGCCATTCCCCCAGGGTGTCCCCACACCTGGGAAAACCGGCAGCCTGCCCGGTGCTGGCCCCGCCTGGTGGCTGGAACACCGGGCAAGATCAATGAAGCCAGGCTGGGCTCCCAGTGCCGCCACCTTGTTCCAATCAGGGCTGGGCGCCTTCCGCTCCGGACCCCCACCCGGCCCCGAGCTGCCGCCCCTCCCGGGCCCTGCCCGGCAGCCCATGTTTCCAGCCCCGTGACCCTGGAGAAACGGTGCCCGCTGCCTGACTCCCCTCTGGCTGCAGCCTGCCCAGACCTGGGCGTTGAGGAACCAGCTGGCCGATGGGGCGGCTGGAGGAGCCCCAGGCCCCGGGGAGGGGGCCGGGTCTGGTCCTGGCATTCGGGCATCACACTTTACAAGCCCCTCCCACCTCCAGCCTCGGTTTCCTCAGCTGTGCGTCTGGTTACTTCAAGTCACCCCATCTGGTTTTCGGGGCCATTGTGAGAAAGGCAGAAGAGACAGAAGGCAGGAAGTGTTTTAGGAACTGTGGACATGCCCGGTACGGGGGGTGGGGGGAGAAAGCAGGTGGGAGAAGCCAGTTCTTCCTTCTTCTCTCTGGGTCCTTCTCGGCCTCCAGGTCTTGGCTCAGATGTCACCTCCTCGGAGAGACCGTCACTGAGCACCTGCTCTAAAGTAGGGGTGATCACCTCCTCTCCCAACCCTCCCCCCCACAGTTGTCTTCCACCCCTTGGCCTTCGTCATTTTCTCCAACATCCCAAGACGCTATCAAATATCGGCGCATTTGTCTATTTACCTCCTGGTTTATCTTCTGCCTTCCCTGCCAAGTCCAGCTGCGTGGGGCTGCTGCCTGTCTTGGCCACAGCTGTACCCCCGGCACCCAAGACAGCCCCCCGCACGGGGGCTGGAGGTACTCAATGAGTGTTTGCTGACCGAGCGAATCTAGAGCCTCCTCGGCGTCTGCTTCCCATTTCTCCTCTTCCTGTCCATCCCGGCTCTCCGCATCGGGAGCAGGGCTCCCCGAGCCCAGGACTGGGAGCATTTCCCCCTGCGCCCCTAGGGATGGGGCCAGGCCTCTGGGAGCTGAAGGAACTTCACATCATCAAGGCCAGCCCTGATCTGACTGAGCCTCAAAGAGGGGGCAGTAAGAGGGCCCCGCCCCGACCCTAGGTCTGAGCACCTTCTAGGATTCCAGAAGCCCCCTCAGGTGCAGTCAGAGATACACAGGTGCTAAACGTCACATTGTTGCCAGTGACCAACGCATGCCAATAGACGGTGACAAAGAGTGCCCTGTGTCTGAGCCTGTGGCCTAGACATGCCAGGCGGGGATTTATGAGCCTGCTCAGGTCTCCATTCGGCTCTGCCCACATCCTCAGCACCTGCCCGAGGGCCACGGGCCCGGTAGGCAAGGAGGGCTAGGTAGGCTGGCGTCTCTGCGGGAGCAGATTTCCCTTGCTGCACGACACGCACCCCCCCCAACCCTAGCCGTCCAGCCCAGCTGGCCTTTGGTCTCTCGGGGTCACCTGTGACCCTGGGCCACTGCTCTGTCCTGCTTCCACAGTGTCTGTGCTCCCCGTGCAGCCAGCCCAGGATGCACAGGCTCCCGAGTGCCAAGTTCGGCTCTCCCATTTACCTGTGGGGTGAGCTGGAGCAAGTTACTAACCTTCCTGGGCCCTGGTTTTTCTAGTATTATCATGGGGATGACGACAGGGGGCGCAACACGGAAGGTGGCCACGAGAATTAAGTGAAATAATACCTGGAAAGCGTAGATAGCATTCATTATTATAATTGAGGGGCCCAAACCCTGAGATGAAACTCCTGGGGGTGAGCAGAGCACAATTTCAGCATCAATAGAGCTCGGTTCAAATCCCAGCTCTGCCCCTTCCTGGCGGGGTCCAGCAGGCTTGCTCAGTGACGTTCAGTTCCTTGCCCAAAAATGAGGCCCAAGGACACATATCTAGAGGACTACTGGTACGGCTTAAGGAGCATGCTCAACGGGGTCTGGGGACCCAGAAATGCCTCAGACGGGGGTGTTCCCATGAGGAGGCTTCAGAGGTCACCGGATCATTCGGCTGAGATTGAGTTCGTAGATAGGACCATCTGGTTGCAACAGTGATGTGGCCAAAAATAAACACTCCCCAGTTTTGACACACTGTGGGCAGTGACCAACGCATGCCACTGTATAAAAACATAAGCATTTTTGGCCATTTTTTTTTAGAGCTTTGGGTCAAGGGGGAGTCTTTTTCTATTTTTCCCCCTTTGCTTTTCTTTCAAAATATTTTATTGTAAAATACAGTAACAGAGGAGTATATAAAATATAAATACGTTGAAAATATAAAAATAAAACAGACACCCAGAATAAATAAAAAAAACAGAAGCCACTTGGCTGTGGCTTCCAGACCTAGACACTTAGGGAGCCTGACAGGTCGAGGTGGACTGGGGAGCAGGAGAGGGGGGACAAGACCAAAGCTGGGCCTTCCAAAGGCTCGTGTAGAGGAGAGTTGGGTCAGGATGCAGGGACCTGAGAGGTCCGGCAGCCAGTGAGCCTCCTATGTGACCCTAAGCATGCCTCTGACCTCCCCTGGACCTCAGTAGCCCCAGAGCTGTTCTAGATTAACACAGAATTCTAGAACATTGCAGATGGACAGTCCTCCTGAGGATCAAGTGTGGCCATACACTTAGCTCCCTGTTGAGGTGTCTGATGCCCAGAGAGGGAAGGGACTTGTCCAGGGTCACCCACCAAGAAATAAGGGGACAGCTCTCCTGGAGCCAGCAGCCAGGTCCATGAGTCTTGGGTCTAGCCCATGTTATAGGTCATGACTGTCTTTAGGTTCCCTTCAGCCCCAATTTTCTAGGATTCATTGAGGATTGGGACTGCTGTGAGTTGATCAAGACAGAGGGGGCAACTGCTTCCCCAAATAGGGAGGATGGCAGAGGGGAACCGGGGCATGAAAGAGTGGAGAAAGCCACAGAGAACTTCCAGGTGTTTAGAACCCAGCACTGGTGAGGGGTAGGGGAGGCCAGGACTCCCAGTAGATCCCCAGCCAGACTGGAGGCAGTGACCCCCACAGAGAGCTAACACATTTACGAGCGGAACAAACAACTCTAAAACTGAGACACTCCCGCCCCAGCCGTCTGGATGCAGGCCCCCATCCCTACCACGCAGCCTGGTACTGAACGCTCCACTAGCCATCGGCGTGCCCCTGAGCACCCTCTCTTCTCTGCCCTCTGTTATCCCTTCTGTTATTTGGAAATTTAAAAAAGAAGAAAAAAAAAAAAAGCTTAACCAAGCGCGTCTCTGCCCCCACGGAGCATGGTGAAGACAAAATATCACAGCACGCAGAGTGGTTAAGACACTTGCTTTGGAGGGAGAGGGACCCGACTCCACATCCAGGCTTCCTTGCCACGTGGAAGCCTCTCGGAGCCTCGGCTGCCCCATCTGCACAATCTAGACGATCATTCTGAAGTTCGTCCCAGATCGTGTAGGCAAAGTAGGCGCTCAAAAAAACAAAAAAACAAAAAAACCACGGCTCCCGGGGCCAGGGGAGATGTTGCCGTTGGCTGATGGGGTGACTTGTGGGCCAGGACCGCTTACCTAATCTGGGCAGGGGGTGGAGCGTGGCTCGGTGGCAAGATGAAAGCGTAGGCCCTTGGTTTAAAGAGTCTAAGGATTTCGAGGCAGTGACAGCAGAGCAGGTGAGTGGGCGCAGACAGCGGGCACGAGACCCTTCTGCAAGCAGGACGCTGTGCCACTGCCGGGCTCACGGGCCCAGGAGGCCAGTCTGGCCCGCGCGGCGTGGAGGGCAGCTGAAGGCCAGCTCAGGTGCAGGGGCTCCCGCCGCCTCTCCCGGGGCTGCAGCTGGGCTCGCGACCGCCAGGCCCTGCCACTCTCCACGGCCGCGGGAAGCAGCATAAGAGACAGACTGTTCTCCACCTCGTTATGCCCCGTTTTTATCTCATGCCATGCATACAGCACATAGTTGATTTCTTTCCGCAAAGGGCTGTGCCTTTTTTTCTTTTCCAAGGGCGACGCTGGAAAGCCATGTGGCTTTTATTGCTGGCAGGAATGTCTGAGGCGTTCCTTCACCACCACATGAAATGCAGCCGTAATCTTCATCTGCGTAAGGCCAAAGCCCCCGGTCTCCTCAGAGCCATCAGCCTCTGAGATTAATTAAGGCTTCACAAGGACTGACAGTCATTAGGACCTTTTTGGGGAGGTGGAAAATCCCTAATGGGACTGGCTAGGCCGGGGAGCCACTGGGTGGGTGGCGGGGTGAGCGGGACCCGCCACGGAGAGGAAGGCACCCTGGACCAGAGTCAGCAGGAGGGGACGGGAGGGGGTTCCTGGGCGGTGACTTCGAAGGAGACCCTTTCCCTCCCCGGGCCTCAGTTCTGCTGCTTGACAAATGGGAGATTTGGCTACGGTATCTCAGAGCCCCGTGGAGGCTGACATTATAAAATTCTGAATCCTGCCCGCAATCCTCATGCCAGGATTCTAATTCTCTTCCATGACTAGAACTCCAAGCATCTGATTCTGGTCCATGAGAACAGACCGTGGGGCCAGGCTGCCTGGTTGGAATCCCGGCTCCATAACTGCCCAGCCGTGTGACCTTGGGCAAGTTTACATCTTGGGTTCTCTCACCGATAGGATGGGGGTGACGCTGGACCTCCCCGATAAGGGTCCTGTGAGGCCCAAGTGAGCACAAAGTGTGGGGTTAGGCCCGGCATGCCGGAAGCTTAACTGTTGTCAGTAATGATTAATAGCGCTTGAGATTCTAATCCCGTGGTTCCCGTTCAATTCCAACCATTGGTTTCTGACTGGTGGCTATTCTTGCCATCTGATTAAGGCTTGGAGATGTTTTTGAACCTGAAAATCCTCCTGTCTTTCCTCCACACTAGGAAGTACGAGACGTGAGAGCCACTCAGAGGGGCTCTTTGTCTCCCTGCCAGAGCTGAAGCCCCTTCCTGGGCCAGGGAAAGAGTTTGTCCTCTCCAGAACCCTCCTGGGCTCCGAGCTACCCAGGTCCCTCTCACCAGTCTCTGTCCCCCTCTCTCCAACGAAGAATCCTCTGATTTGATGACTCTGCCAGCAGATAGCTCTGCACCCCCGCCCCCCCACTAATGGAGAGAGAGAGGCTAAGGCACGCTGACTGGCCAGCAGAGCAGAGACAGAGTCTGGCTCAAGGAGTCCTGTTGAAACAAGGGCTTTCCAGATCTAGGCCCAGAGTAGGGGAGCTTTTACTCTCTGAGGCTCGATTTCCCCATCTGTAAAATGGAGAGAATAAAATACACAACAGGGCTCCCAACTAACTAGGGTAATTATTAGTCATAGGCCAAAGGGCTCTACCAGAACTATTTCCCTGTTTCAGAAAGGACCAAAGTGAGGAACAAAGAGGGCAGTCGGAAGACCAGACTCCTTGACGGGAGCCGAAACCAGAGCCCACTTGCCTGGCTACTGATGGGGCCGGTCTCCTCTCCCCTGGCCAGGCAGATGCTGAGACCACCTCTCCCCATCCTTCCCTCCTGTCTCTCTGCTTCCCCAAGCTGAGTGCCTTCTCAGGAGGACCTAGGGGGGAGTTGGGAGTAGAGGTCCAGGGCCGCACAAAAGAGGGAACCAGTGCCACCTGAGGAGGTGGGAGATGGGGTTGGCCCCAAAGTCACAGCAAAACCTACCTGGGGGCCCGGGGAGCCAGCCGGTGCCTACAGAACCACAGAAGCCCACCCCCACTGTTCCGATAGGGATGCTGAGGACCTGAGGGGCACACACAGACTCTGGCGTCTCCCCTGGAGCAATGGGTACTCAAGGGCCCGTCTGGCTATGAGGCACCGGGGGACCATCATGTGGGCCCCGGCCCGGCCCACCTGCTGGCTGAGATAGTGCGGGTGGAGGTTGGGGGTGGCTGTTAGCCCACCCTGCTTTCAGTCGCACCGTGCAGTCCGCTGGCCTTGCCAGGGCTTGGGCCCAAGTCTTGCCTCTTCCTTAGGGAAACAGGTCAAGCCTCTCCTGCTTTCTGGGCCTCAGTGTTCCCATCTATACACTGGGGACTGTAGCCGAGTTCACCTCCTCACAGGCAAGTTCCGAGGCCGGAGGTGAGCACAAGGCGGGTAGCCTCAGCGGATGACCCATGCAGCCCCTTTCGGCCTCCCAACCCGGGTTGGAAGGGGTCCGCTGATTTCCACAACGATGGTGGTTTCACCGCGTCTATTGCGCAGCGCCCCGGCCCCTGACCCCGCCCGGCTCCACCGCCACCGTGACCGCTAACATTTATTAAGTACTTTCAATATCTAGACAAGGGTTCTCCCCAATATTTTGCTCAACCCGTGCAGGGGCGCACAGTCAGGTGGCACCTCAGACCCCCAAATTTTCCATCAGATCAGCCCCACTCTGGTTCTCCCAAACCCAGAAAATACTGAGCAACATTTCTCTTTGTTTCAATGGGCATGACGCCTACCCCACACAATTGCCAGGTTGGAATGAAAGCATGTGCTTAAAGCCCGAACACAGGCCCTGGGCACGGTGACACCTCAACAGTCCTCACTGTTGCTGTTCTTCCCCTTTCCCCCCGCCAGGGGACTGAGGAGGCTCGGGGAGGTGCAGAAGTGACACCGGCAGTCAGTGGCAAAGCCAGTAGCTGTGTCCCAACCACAGGGCTCTCTCCAGCTCCCCCTCCCTCCCCTCACAGTCTGGCCCTTTCCAGAAAAAAAAAGCCACCCTGTAATTTGAGAAGCACTCTTGTTCGGGAGCCTTTCAGAGAAGCTGCCCAGAAGGAATTCTCTGGGGTAAGGGCCCCCCAACCCTGCCAGCAACAACCCCTTGACCATATTAATGTTGTTCTTCATGACCCTTTCTCACTAGGTTTTGTGTGTGTCTGTGTGTGTGTGTGTGTGTGTGTGTGTATACTAATATATATGTATAAACTCACATATTTGAAATCGGGATGCAGGCGAGTCCTGGTTTAACTAGCAGTATTTTCTTTCTTTTTCTTTCCCATGGAACGAGTGATGGCATTAGATGTGGTGAAACACAATGTTCCTCGCCTCCTGGAGGGAGTCTTTAATCCTCTGGATTGTGAAATGGAGCCATGAGAACCACCTCCATTCACGGACGGGGAAACTGAGGCTCCACGGAAGGACAGAAATGTTCCACCTTAAATTCCAGGCCATCGAGCAGGAGGGCTTCACCAGAGCGAGGGTGTGGAGGCCAGGCTGAAAGAAATCATTAACTTCTAGAAGACAGTCCTCTGCTAGTAACTGGACTGGGCTCCCATGAGACTTGGGATGAAGGGAACACAAGCCTCCTTGGGGACGGGGAGATGGCTAACAGTGTCAGCTGAGGCCCAGTTCTTAGTCAAGAGAGTGTCTGCCTGTAGGGGGCTAGGGGGTGGGGGCCAGTGGGTTTCCAGAGTGAGGGTCTAAGAGCCTAGGGGAAAGAAGGTGAGTCTTCTTAAGATCCAGGCTCAGGCGGTGCTGTGATGGTAGCTGGAAAACCCTCCTGTGGGCCATCTCTGCTGGAGGCAGGTCTCAGACAGTCCTGACCTCTCCCAGGAGCCCCTAGGCGAACCGAGGTGGGGCAGCATAGCCGTGGACTAGGCTCCAAGTCCTGCAAGCTTTGAACCTGAGAACTGGATATTTCACAAATGGGAAGTGTGCAGCCCACAGAGAGGAAGAGACTTGCCGAAGGCCCCTGACGAGGGCTGCCCAGGCCTTATTTTTTTGGTGTGACAGCAGTGACAGCTGGCATGGATGGAGCACCCCCTACGTGCCAGGCCTGTGCTAAGCACCTTATATGCGTTTCTGTGAGGAGGCCACTATCATTAGCCCTACTGTACAGATGAAATGGACAAGAGTCGGAGAGGTGGTTTTGTCTTTTTTTTTTTAGATTTTATTTATTTATTTGACAGAGAGAGAGAGATCACAAGTAGAGAGACAGGCAGAGAGAGAGGGGGAAGCAGGCTCCCCGCTGAGCAGAGAGCCCGATGTGGGGCTCGATCCCAGGACCCCGAGATCATGACCTGAGCCAAAGGCAGAGGCTTTAACCCACTGAGCCACCCAGGCGCCCTCAGAGAGCTTTTAAGCAATGTCCTCTAGCTCACAGTAGGTGGTGGAAGAAGGCAAACTGAGGCAGTGGAACTGCAGACCCCCGGCCCCTTCCACAACCAGTGAACTTCTTAGAAGGTTTTCCAAGTCACATATGTCCTGTGCCTGCCACACTTAGGGGATCCTCACCCCCTCCCAGGCACCAGACTCTTGAGCATTCACACCTGCCCTTGTAAACTCTCTGGCCTGTGGGGAGACACATGCTGGTACCCCGCTATCGCCAACGCTTTTAGAGTGCACCCCTAGACCCCTCGGGCTACCAGAAGAGGGCGCAGGGTCATTTTGATGCCATGGATCTCACTCCCAGGGGCAAGGGATGCTGGTGGGAGGAGTGGCCCCCAGATCCTGAGATCTGGGGGCCCCACTTTGGGTCCCTGCTTACCCAACTATGGGGCCAAGATAGGCCCAGACCTCCCGGCTTCCTCACATGGCTGTGGACAGTTTGGGCTGCTCTTAGTTGGGAGCCATTCAAGAGAAAGCGGGAGACTTGTGCACAGTCCACTGGAAGAGGGAAAGGACGTGGCTAGCCATAGAAAACGGGGAAGGAAGAGGATAGCCACGTGTCCCACGTACGGGAGTGGGAGCTGTCCAACTGTCTCTCGAAATGGTAAAAAGAAAAACAGAAAGAGAGGTGGCCCTAGGTCTGTTGGTCAGGGATGGGGAGGATGTAAGTTAGCCACAGGTAAAAATTGGGAATGAGCTGGCTTGTTCTTCTGTGTGTCCTCCTCACCCTCTGGCCCCTCCGGACCAGGAGGTCTTGCCCCTCAGGCAGGAGAGGACTGTGCATTTCCAGCAGGGCGAATGCTCTGTGGGTTGGGTGCCACAGGGACCGTCAGGTGCCAGAGATGCCTCTATGTCCCATCAGGGGCAGGTAGGGCAGCCTTTGGTCTGACACAAAGCCATAGGTTTATCCTGGCCACGTAGATGGTGAAGAATTGTCCGGGACGTATGTCCAGAAAGCGCAGTTTTCTGGAGGCCGGCCCGTTGCGCCTGGACGCGGGACCAAAGCTGGCACACATCTGTGGGCAGGGCCTGGACGGGCAACTCCGCGGCGGGCAGAGTGCAGGCGCCAACTAGCGGTGGCTCCCGAAACTGCTCCCCACCAGGCGGGCCACGGCGACCGCAGCCTGGAGCCCCAAACCTCCCGTCCCCTAGTTCCCGCGCCCACACGCCCACACGCAGTGAGTACCCTCCCGAAGGCTGGAGCCATGCCGGATCCTGTGCCAGGTGCCGAGAGCCACAGGAACCGCATTTTCAGGATGTCCGTTTGTGAACCCGCTAGGATGAGGGAGAAATCAGGCGGAGGAGCAAGTAAGGGCACCGGTGCAAACCGAAACCACTAGACGAATCGAATTTACAAACCCCAGATACACCGGGTTCTGGCCCCAGAGCCGCTCCAGGGCCACACGCGTCGCCCCCCTCGCCCCCCTCTGGCCCTGGGCCGTACCTGGCCACAACTTGGTGAGCCTTTTGGCGGGAAGCTCCCAGAGGTCGGACGCGCCAAGGCCCTGGTGCCTCGTTTACATCTGGTTGCGCCGCTACTGCCCCGGCTCCGGAGAGTGCAAGGGCCTCGGCCCCCTGCGATCTGCAGCTCCGAGATGCAGGCTCTAAAAAAAGATCCCGTAGGGTCCTTCGCTGTCCCCGCCTTCGAAATGGCCCGAGGGGCTGACGTGAGGCTACGACAGGGTCAAGGACCAGCTCTCCAGGTGATCGAGGTTGGGCCAGAGCCTGCCCGCGCCAAAGCGCACGCGGGGCTTGAATTCGTTTTGCAACGACGAAATGGCGCGCACTGGGCCGGGGTCAGATCCGGGCCGCGATCTTGCGGCCACCTTTGGATCCTATCCTTCTTCGCTTCCAAGATTTGGAATTTGTCGCACTGCACCTGTCAAGCGCCAGGAACAACGAATATTCAGCCCAGTGTCCGAGACGGCGGAGACTCGCTACGCCTTCGTCCGTTCCCTAGACTCCAGAGAGCCCCTCTGGGGCGATAATCCAGAATGAATGGGGGCTTGATCTTTGCAGTTACCCTCCCCACTGTAGCTTGTCTTTAGGCCCGTCGTTTTGGCCTAGGAGGCGGGAGAGGCCAGGGTTGCTTGCCGTGAAGCCTGTGAGTCGCTGGGCCGCTCGGGCGGGACTGAGAGCGGTCTGCGTCCCTCTGGCGGCACCGGCCCTCGAGGGGCCAGTGTGCATCCACACGGAGGAAGAAAATTGCCTCCTCTGGAAGCCGGGGCCCTTGGCTTGGCAGCCATCCGTCGTTCTCCGCACGCTTATCTTCCTGCCGTGGACTCGCGTTCTCTTGCACGATGCTGGACCGTGGTTGTATGCGCGGGGCAAAAATCATGGGGAAACACTCGTGTTTTCCAGGCCCCATCGTGTTTTTCAAAGAATCACAGGCCGCCACAACGAAGAACGACGAAGCGAAGCCTGCGCGGTCCTGAAAGTTGCTTTGCGGGGAGCGGAAAGGAACGGGGTTTGTCTCCGCCAAGCCAGATTCCAGCCCCCTGGGGGACACCCGTCTGTCCC
>CM052798.1:16195618-16248948 GCA_028533885.1 Nasua narica | reverse complement strand
TGCCCCAGTTTGAGTCATGCCTCGATTCAAACCACCCCCTGGTGTCTCGGAAGAACCCCTGGGGTTCCGTGGTGTAGCCCTGAAAGCCTGGCTGGTTTACTTTTGTTCTGGATTTTCCTGTTTCTGGGGCTCGAGTCTTCACGTGATCACTGGACCCAGCCTGGCAAAGAGAACCGCAAGCAATCCTTCCCTGCCCTGAGTTATCATCTCCCGCCGGTGAAGGGGGTGGGGTGGGTAGCAAGACTGCCTGCCCGCCTCGGAGAGGTGCCGGGGTGCAGGGGCAACAGAGGGGTCCACGTGGGCAGCCTCCCTCAGTTGCCCACCCTGAGCCAGCCCTGGAGGCCCAGGTGCACTGGGCTGTGGGCCCTTGCCCTTAGGGAGTCCCCGATGGATAACTGAGGTCCGGAACCAGGGATGCGCGCAGGCAGAGAAGGAGGAGGCCAACCTTAGGAGATGGGCAACGCTCCCACCCCCCCCCCAGCCCAGCCTCCCCAATCTCATGCAGTGTGGGGGTTTGATGCTGATAGAGAAGTGGGCAGGAGAGAGGGGCCTCCCACGTCAGTGTCGGTGACGGGAGAATCGGGTTGCCCTTATCTTTATCTTAAACCAAACCCAGCAGTTAAACCCCCAGAAGAATCAAGGAGTTAAAGGTAGAAGGTAGCAAGAAGGCTGTTTATCAAAGGTAAACCTCTACCTGCTTGTTACATGGGGCACCCTGCCTGAACATGAAACACTAGGAGAAGTCACCAACAGGGGAAAGAACTGAAAATGCCAAACAGCTCGGTGTCAGAGGCAGAACGTGAAGGCCCCTGAGCTGGGAAGCCGGTTGCTAACAGGTTAACCCGGGCTGATTTCTAAATGGCACCAAAACGCGAACGAGGAAAGCAGGAAGGAACCCGAAGTGATCATTTGTGTTGGGTTTGAGACACACCATAAGCAGATGAAAAGTTTCTCCCTGGGCATGGCAGGAGCGGCAAATGAAGTCAGGGGCGTGATAGGCGGCCGCGGACGCCCCGCGCTGATGGCTGCGCGCTGGCGCGGGGGAGGGGGGGCTCCCCGCGGTCACAGTCACGGTGACTCTCTGGGGCTCCATCAGTTCACTCCAGAGATCAATGCCCCTGAATGCGTCCCAGCCCTCTGATGCGATGAAATCACTCACCACTTCTTGGAATCTATTCTAAAGAAATAAGCAGAGACGGAGACAAAGATTTTTTTTATAAACAAAAGGTCATTTTCGTTTTATTTTAAATGGTAAAAAAAAGAAAATTATTATTTTAAAAGTTTTTCCTCTCTCAGGAATTTTGAATGGAGACTTTGGAGTCAAACATCTATCTAAAAATAGAACAGAGTTCTGGAAATAACAGTTGCGTCTGCAAATGAAATGCCGGCAGCTCCCCAGTCAGCCCTCTCTCAGCGCCCACCCCCCGACCCAGGAGGCCTCCGGGAGGAGGCTGCAGGGGCCGCAGCACCAGGGAGGAAGGAGGCAGATAAAGAAAAGCCGAGGCTTCTGTGGGTTGAAGTATTTTGGAGCATTAAAATGAAGTTTATGAAGGGTTTTTAATGACATCAGAAAGTGCTTACGATGTGAGGCTAAATGAAGAAAAACAACCAGGGTATAAAGATACGTATTTTGGAATTCTTGACACTCTGTAAACACATGTACCCACCCAAAAGGGACTAGAGCTGAAAACACCCAAATGTTAACAAGTGTTTATCTCTGGCTAGTGGAACTGTGGGTGATTTTTCTGTGTTCCCCCAATTTCTTATAAAGGTCATAATTACTTTCAGGGAAAAATAATATTTTTTAAAAGATTTTATTTATTTGTTGAAGAGTGAGAGAACATGAGCAGGAGTTGGGGGGAGCGGGAGAGGGAGAAGCAGACTGCCCGCTGAGCAGGGAGCCCGACCCAGGACCCCAGGATCATGATCTGAGGCAGATGTTTTAACAGACTGAGCCACTCAGGTGCCTCCAGATCTGTATTTTTATACATATTTTTATAAATATACTTTGGTGCTCCCTACCCCAAAATCATGAGTGTCTCTGGGTAGAAGGAATGGCACAAAGGCAGGGAAGCCAGGAGGAAATAGAATGGTACCCAGAGCATGGGGTGGGGGGAAGGATGATAAAGTTGGTGCCAGACCTCTGAGGCCTTGAATGCCAAGGCCAACAGCTAGAACTTCACCCAGAGCCCCATCTTCTGCCCAGGTTCAGAGGAGAGAGATCTAGCCTTCTGGAAGGGAGAACAGGGTATTGTTAATCACTCCAAGTGCCAACCTTCTGCCTTTATTCTCCACTCCCCCCAGGGAAGAGTTTCACATTGACCATCACTGTGTTCACCAACCCCACCCAAGTGGCCACTTACCACCGAGCCATCAAGGTGACCGTGGATGGACCCCGGGAACCCAGACGTAAGTGCCAGAGTCACTGAGCCCCCTGGGTCAGGCAGAAGAGCCCAGCGTGGGTGGAGGGGGGCGGGGAGAGCAGCAGCCCAGGTCAGATAGACGGTACTGGGTCCCTGGAGAACTCCTGTGCGGGATCGCAGTCCTGCAATCCTACAAGTCTACATCCCAACGACAACGGGCAACCCGGAGCCCTCTGTGCCTAGCCCTGGACTGCTGGAGGCCAGCAAGGATGCTGGGAGCGGGAAGGGCAGAAATAGCTTGACCCCCTTCCCTGCGGGACGCCGGCCCGTGGAGGGGCGGGCAGATGGGCAGCTAAGGGAGTATGGATTTGCAGTTTGCGTCTGTTAAGGAAAGGTTCCGGGGAAGGAAAAGGCTTCAGATGGGGTATTTGTGAAGTGGGGCAGGGTCAGGCTTGCTCTACTCCACTCTAGCTTCCTCTGCCAGCGGTCGAGGGAGGGAGCCATCAAAAACAGCCGCTGGTCTGACTGTGAGGCTGGATCCCCTCCTTGGAAACTTTCTTTGGACCTCAGTTACGTGACTTAAGTCACACGGAGCCCAGGCACCCTGACCGCAAAACCCACACTCAGGAATGCAAATTTGATTCTGCGAATATTTATTGAGCACCTACTATGTGCAGGGAGTCCTGATGTGTGCGTCTTAGCATCAGAGACAGTTGTTTCATTGCTTCTGCCTGCTGAAGGACCCGGAGTTTGTAGACTTAGATCAGGGAGATTGGAGGGTGGGGCGGTTGCCACTGAATGGGCCAGAGGCTCGCATTCAGTGAATAAATGAATGAATGAATGAATGAAACTGAGAACCAGCTGGCCCGCTCTGGACTAGCTGCTTCCTGACCAGCGTCCTGACCAGACTGCTTTCGTGGGCCACCCCCCAATTTGCAGCGGGCTCAGTATGGGGTATTGAGAGCAACCCTGTCTCTCTTTGTGGTAGTGGCCCTTTGCAGTTTAGAAAACCGTCTCGTATTTATTATCTCCGTGGGATCCGTGGGATCCTCGAGAGCCTAGCCAAAGGGTCACCCCAGTTACAGTGGACATTGAGAACCTGCCAGGGCATCCCACTGTCTGCTGAGAGGTGCCCTGTCTTCCCAGAGACAGTCTTGGATTTCCATTCTAAGCTGGGTGGACTTGGGGCAGGGAGACAGAATGGGGACCTGAGCCCAGGAAGCTCGGAACAAGGGTGTGGCTATGCCAGGGTGTCGTCAGTGGGGGCCACGCAGTCCTGGCCGGGGGCTGGCCCCTTCCTCCTTGGGAATCGGGCTGACCTAGCTCCCCGTCTGTCCAGGTACTAGGCCCACTCCAGTGTCTGGCCACCTGGGAAGGGCTTAATGCTGGGCCTGGTGGCCCAGGCCGACTCTCCCTCTAGACTCTCAGGGCCACCCCCTCCAGCCTCCCTGAGCTCCTGCATCTGGCTATGAGGCGCACAGGGCCACGTCTGCTCCAACCGTATTCCTTTTGGGATTGGACTTGGATGGGTCCGTGCCCCTGGCCTTGGGCTTCATAGCCCTGGAGAAGCCATGTCTTCTTTTTGGCCTCAGTTTTGTCATCTGTAAACTGGGTCAGTGATCCCGAGAGTGTCAGGTGGTGACGCTTGGGGAGCCCTTGCGAGCCGTAGGCCCTCGTGGCAAAAACGGATTCCGAGTCGACCGGCCCGGCTGAGGGACCTCGGGCAAGTTGCTGGCATCTCTGGGCCTCCACCCCTCCTCGCGGAAGTGGGGTGATATCCCCCACACTGCGGGCCTAGAGATTAGTAACAGCATGTGGCTAGCATCTGGCCGCGGCAGAGGGAGGGTCCGGGTGAGTCACTGGGCCCACCGTGTCCCATTAGCCCCAGTACCTGGCCGCTGCCGCGCGTTCCCACCACCACCACCACCACCATTTGGGGATGGTGACCCTCCTTTGGTCAGCAGCGTGGCTGCTGAGAAACCTAAGCCGCAGCCTTAGAGGTAAACGGAGGTGACATGCTACTCTGTCTCCAGGGGCAGAATCGGGCGGACAGGAGCCACGGTTGGGCTCCATGTGATGATGCCGCCCCTAGCAGCCACACCCCCAAAGCACCCTATCCATGGAGGCCTGCGAGCAGGGGGTCCTGGAGCTTGCTAGGAACGAACGTTCCCTCGGGGCCCAGCAATGCCTGGAATCCCTCAGGCCCTCCATGTCCAGCCCTGCTCAGCCCAGCGCTGCCCACCGTCCCCCTGGAGGCTCCTGGATGAGGGTAAAGGCTCAGCTCTGCCTTTGGGAACCCCCAGTTCGAATCCCCTGCCTGCTCTTCTCTCCTGGGGCCCCCCAGACCTGAGACAGCTCTTCTGGGGAGTGAGCTGATGGGGAAAGGGGTGACTCGGGACAAAGCAGCAGAGACCAGAGGGAGATGAGGGAGCAAGAGGAAGGAAAGGAAGCTGGGCCAGGAGATAGCCTGGAGTCCAAGGCTAGGCCAGCTCTGTGAGCTGAGGCGGATGGTACCCCTCTCTGGGCCTGGGCACGGGCCAGACCCATGGGTTTAAAGACACTTGTTAAACAAAATCTTAGCAGAAGCTGATTTCTAGAAAAGAGCCACTGTGGGAGGGGGCAGCTCTCCAGGCCGCCCTGCTTGCCCCTCCCCCACCCACTCACCCAGGCCCACCAGCCAGGTCTCAAAAGCACCCTGCCTTCTAACCTTGACCTGGCCTTCAGTCTGTGACCTTGGACAAATCCTCTTCCTTTCTGGGCCTCTCTTTCCCCACCTCCACGACGTAAGAGACCAGCTCGACACCGCTGGTCGCCAGGTGTTCCCCATGTGCCGGGCCTGGTGCGAAGTCCCTGCTAACGGGTCCTCAGTCACCCCAGAAGGGGACAGGCCAGGAGACAGAGCCCCTTGCCTGAGGGTGAGCTTTAGTGCCCCCCAAGGGGCTCCAGTCTAGGACTCAGGGAAGTGAGGGCCCCCTGGAAGGGCCTTCCCACCTCCCTGTGCTCACCTGTGAAATGCGGAGGATAATAGCTATTAGCATCTGCTCGGGGCAGCTCTCCTGGGCCTGAAAGGAGCTCGCAGCTGCCCCGCCCCGCAGGAAGTACCCAAACCCTCATGGATGGTCACAGGATTTCCTCTCTGGGCTTTTCTCCTGCTTGGTGACTCCCAACCCCATGTGAGGGCTGAGTCTTTGGTGGGGTGGGGTGGGAGTCGGGGCCAGTCCTGGCAGCCAAGGAGTGGGAGTCTGCCGATCCCTGAGGCCCAGCTGTGGGTTCTGTGGCTGGGTCGTTCCCCTCTGGTGCCCTGAAGAGCACTCCCGACCTCAGCCAGGTGGCTGGCTGGGTTCGGAGGCTGGCTTGGTGGCTTCCTGCTGTGTGGCCTTGGGTTCTGAGGTTCTCAGTGCTGGCGTCCCTCATAGTCACTGGGGGCTGCTTAAAAAAGGTGACTGAGCAGGATCCAGGGTTCAGGCAGGAGGCAGTCCAAGGCCCGGCCGTCCTGGCAAGGACCATGGTTGAAGAACCACACCCCCCCCCCCCCCCCCCGTCTTCCAGGCTTAGCAGGTGCTGGTACCTGAAAGGGTAGGACCCAAGTTCTTAATCCTGCCTGGGGCAGAGGCGGGCGGTTCAGGCACCTTGCCTGTGGGCCCTTTCTTCCCAAAAATGTACGTGGAATGATTTCAACAAATATTTTCCTGGGCACCTTTCATGTGTCTGGCACTGTTCTAGAACCTGGGGATGCCACCGTGAACCCAGTAGACAGGCTCTGTCCCTCTTGGGTCTTACCCCACTTGGGGGTTGGGGAAAGGTGGTGAATAGTCCTCTGGTCACTGTGGCCCACAGGGCCCCACCTGCTCTGTGCTCATTACCTGCTGCCTTCCTCCCTGCCATCCTCCTCCTTACTCACCCTACTCTGGCCACCCCAGCCTCCTGGCTGGTCTTCCAGCTGGGCAGCCACATCCCTGCCTCAGGACCTTTGCACTGCTCTTCTCTGTCCCTGGAACACTCCTCCCCAGACAGCCCCAGATGCATGGCTTGCTCTTTCCCACCCTGAATAAAGGCTTTACTCTAACTTCTCAGCGAGCCCTCCCCTGGCATGTTGTTTCAAATCATACACACCCTGAGCCCAACCCGTACTTACCAGCCTCAATTTTACGTAGAGCCTCGATTACCTTCCAAGATGCTATAGAGTTCACTCATTCTGTTTCCTTCTCATCTCCCCTGACCAGTGTTTATGCTTCACAGGGCAGAGGTTCTTTCCTCTCCAGGTACTGGCGTAGACCCCGAAATACAGACATGACCACTTAGGAGGTACTCAGTAACTCTCTGTAGAATAAATGAAGTAAACAAAGGATTACCTGACTTAATTGCAGGTAGTGAGAACTCAGGAAGAAGAGCAGAGCTGGGGGAAGGGGTAGAGATGGCAGGGATGGGACGTGGGCGGGGAGCGGCGGTGACATTCGACCAGAGAGGTCTGAAGGAGGTAAGCCTGGAGCCAGTGGTTGCTGGGGCCCCAGACAGCATGGGCAGGGGAAGTGACCCTAACTGAGCCTGTCTCTGGGCCCTGAGGTTTCCTTTTCAGCTCCACGTGTGGGACTCCCGGGTTGTGAAGTGGCAATAGCTTCTGGTCCCGGCTCCCGGGATCCCCCAGATCCCCTGGGGAGTGCACCCAGCAGGAGGGAAGGGGTTAACCTCAGACCTCCCGGCTTCCCCTAATCAACCCCAGGCCGCTGGAAGCCCCACTTGCAGCCCTGGGAGGGAGCTGGCCCCCCGCCAGCCCATTTCCCTGCCGGCCACCGACCAGCTTTCATCTGCTCACAGGGACCCATTCAAGGCAGACCACCCGGGGCCCAGCACCCGCCCGCGATTCCGCGCGCGGTTGTTAAGAGTCGGGTGTAAATCTCCTGACAGGCCACAGAGCGGGCCTTGGGCCCGGGTGCCCCCCTCCGCGGCCGGGCGGACAGTGGCTGCTATGTCTGGGCTGTGACCGCACCAGGGCCGGGCCAGGCAGCCGAGTGGCTTCAGATGGGTGAAGGCCCCGCCACTGGGGCCCACATTGTTCCCGGCAGCCCCTGCTGTTCCCGAGCCCTGCCCAGCTCCGCTTCTCCCCATTCCCTGCCCCCTTCGCCCCCTGATCCTGTCCCACCCACCCAGCGGAGGCAGGATGCTGAGCTGGGCTCCTGCCAGTGGAGTCTCACCGCCCATTAACACAGCACTCCTCTCTTGGGGGTCCTGGGGAGCCAAGACCTGAGCTGTAAGCTTCATGCAACGTGCTGACAGTTCCAGCTTTGACCTTGACCTTGTGCCTCCACTTTCCCACCTGTAAAATGGGGCAATGGTCGCAGCCTTTCAGAGGGTGATGGCCCTTGCAGAAGACAGGCACGGCCCACCTAGCACAGTGCTCGGCCTGCGAAAGTGGTTGCCACTCTCATCATGGGGGCTGGCGGTGGACCAGCGTGAAGGCAGGGGCATGGCCCTGATGGTTCCCCGAGAAGCACCGGGTACCTGGGAGGTGCGGGGACCCCATGCTGGCCCAGCTGGTGGTGATGAAGGGTGCCCGGGACTGGTGGTAAGGGGGCCCCAACCCAGAACCCAGCCTTGTCGTCTGCCTCCAACACTGCGCGACCCTGGGACAATCACCCGGTGTGGCTGGGCCCCAGTGTCCACTGCCCTCCTTCGGACCCTCCTCATAGGTCTGCGAGGCTGGGCACCCCCACTGTGTAGACACACGAAGGAAGAACTGTGGAGCCCGGAATGCCTTCCTCAAGGGCCAAGGCCAGACTGCTTGTATAATTTCGGCACCATGGCCACGCCCTGGGGGGTTAGAATGAGATCTCCACTTTACGGCGGAGACAGCTGAAGCCCCGAGGGGAAAAGTGCCCTGCCCCGATCACCAGCGGGTGAGACCCAACTCGTACAGCCTGGGCCGCTGGGACCCGCTCTTCCGCAAATGGGGGTCACAGAGCGTAGGGAGGCCGTGGTGCAGGGACTGCAGTGCTTTGAGCCCAGCTTCGGGAGGCGGCCAGGTAGGCCCGGCCAGGTGCGGTGGGCCACGGGGGCACCTTCCTCAGGCGGTCCCCCATCCTCCTGTAAAGTGCTTTACTTTTAAACCCTTGGGGTCTGTCCTGCGGCTCATCTGCGCCTCGGGGGCTGGACGGTATGAAGCCACAGTGCAGGTGTGGCAGCCGAGGCGCGGAGGGGCAGAGCGAAGCATGGTTAGGGGGCTGGACTCTCAGCCCTGAGCCTCAGAGCAGGGCAGGGCTCCTGCTGGAGTCCACTGAGACCCTCTCCTCTTCTCCCCAGGCCCACCTCCTGGGCCTGCAGAGAGTTGGGGCCGGGCCCCGGCCTGGGCCCTAGCATCCGTTGTCTGGCACCCCTGACGATCAGAACCCAGGCCTCTTTCTAGCAGGATGGCCTCCGGGAAGAGGAGGTGGCCTCAAGCCATCCGCGTGACCTCAGGCGTGTCACTGACCCTCAGCCAGCCTCTGGTGCCTCACCTGCAGGACAGGGACAGTGGGAACAATGCAGAGTGGAACCAGGCAGGGCACATCAACGACTTAGACGCTGGAGCAGAGGAAGCATTCAGCGAGCTCTGGCTGCTGTTTTTATTTCCGGTCACACTAGCTGCGGTTCAGAGCCTGCAGAGGTGCTGCAGGGGCTCGTGGCGGGGACAAGGGGTCTGCCCGCAGTGGAGGGGCTCTCAGGGTGAGCCCCAAAAGGCAGGGAAGCGTTCCTGGCGGGGACTGCGCCTGCGCTGTGACTCTGAGGTATGAATGGCAGAGGATGCTTGAGAAGCGCCGGGCGCGGCGGCGGCACGAGAGGAGGCGGGTGGAAGGGGCTGAGCCTTCTTTCCTTCTGGAGGCCCTCATGGGGCCGGGGGCTGAGCCTCATAATCTTCAGCCAGAGACTTTCAAAGCTAGAGGGGCTTCCACGAGCCCGCTGTGCAGAGGGGAAACTGAGGCACGGCGTGACAGGGCTGGGCCCCAGGTGACCCAGGGAGTGAGGCCAGAGCTCCCCACCCCACCCCCGCCAGCTCCCACAGTGGGTGGTCAAATCAAAGAGGTCTATTCTGTAGGCCCATCTTCCCTCGGGCACAGGAAGTTCCGTTCCAAATGGGACGGCTGGGCCTGGAGACTCTCTGGCGCCCTGGCCACGTGGAGCCACCTCAGCTTCCCGCGGCCCCTCCCTGGCAGTGGCTGCAGAGTTCCACAGGGCAGGGAAGTGCGTCCCGGAGTCCGTAGGGACGGCCCGCTCCAGGAAGCGTGCCCTTGGCCACGGCGGAGCAGCCTCGGGCCAGAGGACCTGATTTCTGTCCCAGACCAACCGCTTCGCGTAGGTCGCATCCGGAAGCCTCCGCAGCCCCACCGGGACAGCGGGAGCGAAGAGGAGACCGTCAGGAGAAAGATCACTCCCTGGACTTGGCCTCGGGGGTCTGCACGCGGGGTTGGCCCCGCCGGACCGGCTCTGTGTCCCCAACTCCCCGCCGCGGCCTCGGGGTCCTGGTCTCTGCCAGGGCCTTGCCTCCGGTGGCACACACTGGGGTAGAAGAGACCCGCGTGGATGGAGCACATTCGTAGACCGTTTGGCCGTGGAGGGGCCACCACAGCTTCGGGTCGGGGGGAGGGAGTGGGACCCGAGCGAGGCCACCAGGCCACACAGGCGGCAGGCCTGTCCTCGAACCCGCGCGGGCTGTGAGCCCTGCCCTCCTCCCGCCGCCCGCAGGAGTAACCGTAAACACTCGGTACACGGTGTGACTCAGAGACACAACTTCGTCCCACAGTGACGATAATGACAAGGCCTGAGGTTTTGCACCAGTTTTCGTGGAGCCCCATTGGCTCGTCAAGCTTGTGGTTGACTGAGACGCCCAGAATCTTTGCACCCGAGCTGCTCGCGGGTCAGTCCGCAGTCCCCACGTCCATCCGGCCGCCTTCCTGCCTGTCGAGATTGTTCTGAATTCGTTACCCTCCAGCTTGTCCACATGGCCCTGCCCCTTTCGGTGGCCGCCACAGCCATGTCAGCACCACGTCTTCCAAGGCCCCTCGGGGCTGAGCCCCGCGACACTCCCCAGAGACCACCTCCCGAGGGGTATCCCTTCAGCAGCCTGCAGTGGCTGAGCCTACCCAACCCACCAGAAAATGAAATCCTGACCTTCGGGGCTGCAAATGGGCAGCCGTGAGCAGGACACATCCCACAGGTTGGTTTGGGGGTTGGGGCTTTGGTGTGGTTTTTTTTTTTTTCCAGTATTGGAATTAATTGCCAACATACAAACATTTCACATCCAAGCAGGTTTCCTCTGGTAAACTGGCAGCTCTGGCCATGCTGGGCCCACCCCCATCAGGGCACCGGCCAGCCGGACCGGGCGGCACCTGGCTGTTCTGCGAGGCCCACCCTCTCTGTCCACCCCACTCCCCACCCGTCCCATGTGCCTCCCTCACGGGACTTGCCGGGCCCCCGCAGGCGTCAGAGCCCGCAGCCTGGCTCCAGCTAAAGTCACCCCCAGCCTCCGTTTGCCCCCTTCCCGACGGTCCTGGGAGGCAGCACGGGGCCTGGCTGGAAGCCAAGTGGTCTCATCCCAGCCGACGGTGTCCCTTGGGCTCCAGGCCTCGGGCGTCCTCCGAGGAGAAAGTGGGTTCCTTGCTCCTTGATGACTTGCTGAGCCCTCCCAGGACTACTCATCTCCAGGAGCCTTCGGATGCCTGTCTGAGGCAGGGATGGGCAGGGAGCGTGGGCGTCACCGCTGCCAGAATCCATCGCATCCCCATTTTGAAAATCAGAAATCAAACTCATTCTGAGGCCTCCAGCTCGGCCTCATTCACGAGGCCGGTCACTAGCCATTTCATGCTTTTCCAGGCCTCAGGACGGACAGCGAGGGGTTCTGTTTGCCCTCCCACCTACTTCTCTCTTCTTCCCTCTCTCTCAGTCTAGAAAACTCGGCACATCCCTGCAGACCCGAGGACTCAGGCAAGCCTTCCCTCTCGCTTAGCCGCTCCCCATGCTCGAAGGGGTCCCAGAGGCAGGCCGTCCTTCTCCCTTCCTCGCTGTGTGACTGAGGGCAAGCCTCTTCACCTCTCTGAGCTGCAGCTCTCTTTGTGAAAAGAGAACCTGGCCTGCTGCCTCAGGGTCACGGTCGGGATCGGGTCTGGGGAGGTGAAGAGGAACGGGCCAGCCGCGGGTGTTGGGCTGGAGGCTTGTATTTGATGGATCAGCCCGTGTTAGCGTCTGCGGTGGAGAGATGCCCAGACACACAGAGGTGTGAAGAGGGCCGGTACTTGTTCCTGGGAGGGCCGCGTGTGAATGATGGAGGAAATGGGAAAACCATGGAATCACCCGCCCTGGAGGGTGACGGGCCGGGCGAGCTGAGCTGCAGTCTCTGGGGCTGGGACGGGCAGGACGAGGGACATCTGCTGGCACGTGTGCGGTCCTCCTCCTCCTCGCTGAGCCCTCCCTCTGCCCCAGGGAGCTCTCTTGTTTCCACGGGGCTGGGTTACTCCCCCCATTCCACAGATCGGGAAACTGAGGTGGGGCTCTGGCCTGCTACTGGAAAAGCGAGCTGGAGAATGACAGACCAGGCTGAGACCGTTCAAGGGGTTCTGTGCGAAACTTGCTCCTTGTTTTCCGTGCTTGTGACGCCAAAAAAGGCTGGAAAGAAAGATCACCAAACTGATCCCATGGGGGCTTCTGGGGCGGTTAGGGTGGGTTAAAGGCGCCATTAGCCTGATCCGTAATTCTGTAATGCTTCCGTTTTTGTGGAGGTTCATGTGTCGCTTATGAAATGTAAAACAAATAATTGAAAAAGTTGGGGGGGGGGTCCCCGCAAGCTTGACGTCATTCAGGAAACCCCGAATGAGGGGAGCCTCAGCTAGGTGCACAGAGGCAGGGGCGTGAGCGCCGGGGCCTGGGAGACGAGGCTGGGGCCCCTCCTGAGTGGGCCCTGCGAGAGAAGTCATGGGAAATGCTAGCAGTTTCTCCAGGTGGGATGCCCCAAGCCCAGGGCACGGGTCCCCTCTCCCCAGCTTCCAGTCAGAGCCGAGAGCTCGGCCTTGCCCAGAAGTGCCCTGTCCCTCTTCTCATCCCGCTGGATTTTCCCTTCTGTCTGAGGCGGGGAGAAGAGAGGGGCACACCGGGGTCCCAGGGTGGCTCAGGCCAGTGGTCCCACTGCGGGACCATCTCCCGTTACTCTTGTAGATGTGGGCAGTGGGTGGTGGCGCTGGGACACTGGGAGGCAGAGGTTCTCTCCCTAGTCCCACAGGAGCCCCTTCGAGCCACTCACACAGGCCTGCTGCCTTGGTTTCCCCTTCTGCACAGTGGGTTGTAGAGGTTCAGCTAGAAGCACGTGTATTCTACTCAACAGGCAGGGGTGAGACAGACCATCACGGCAGCCCCAAGGCGGCACGTCACGGCCCTTCTTCCCCGAAAGCCCGTGGGGAACCTCGGCCGAGGGGTTGGTAGTCGCCTGAGGATTCTCCCCGCGGGCGTCTCAGGTTGGACCTGCGGGGGGGGAGCCTCCCCGCAGAGTGAAGCAGCGCTGTCCCCCGAGACTCCCGGGGAGTAGCAGCTGATGGGCTCCCCGTGTTCTGCAGGGCACCGGCAGAAGCTGGAGGACCAGACCAAGCCCTTCCCTGACCGCTTCGGGGACCTGGAAAGGCTGCGCATGCGGGTGACACCGAGCACGCCCAGTCCCCGTGGCTCGATCGGCACCGCCAGCCACTATAGCAGTCAGGCCCAGACCCCCATCCAAGGTACGGCGCGGGGGGCGTGGGGGCGCGGGGGCCCTGGCGCGGTCCTGCATCCCCAGACCAAAGGCTCCTCTGGGGGTCGTTCTCTGCGCTGCCTTGGTTTGCGAAGGAGGCCGCTCCTGCTCGGGGGCCCCTCCGGATGCTTCCCGGGGATGCTCTGCCCAGACCTGGGCTGGGCCCTTCATTCGGTCACTCAGCAGCCACAGACGGACACCCTCCGCGTGCCACGTGCACTAATCGCCCAGCGTCCCTGTTAAAATAGGGGCATGCTTGTCTAAGGAGGCCGTGACACACCTGTCCCTGCTGAAGAGGCCACATGTCCGTCCCCTCCCCGCCCCCCGTCAGAGGGAAGGGCAGTGGTGCCTCTGCCCAGGGCGACATTCCGACGCCGTGACTGCACTCAGGCAACCTTTGTAACCAGCAAAGCGATGTCACAGCCCTGGGGACACCCAGCATCGCCTGGGGAAGGTCCCCCCCTTGGCGCGGAGACTTCTTCCAAACAAAAGACAAGGGAGGCTTCTCAGCCGAGGCCCCAGACCGCGTCTGCATCCCCATTGCCTGGATGGACGCGGCAGGCACACTGAGGCCTCGCAGAGCAGACGTGGGCCTGGCGAGGGGCAGGTCCGTACGTGGCTGGGTGAGGAGGATCGACTCTGTTCTCCGGGCTCGCTCAGCCAGCGGGTTGGGGCACGGGAGCCTGTTGGGGGCAGGCCCTTGGGCCAGGTGGGAGCAGAGGGCCCTGGTCCACAGCGCCGGACTGAGCCACATCCCGTGAGTGGCCGTTCTTTCCCGGTCCTGTGGGGCCTGCTTACGACCCACCTGGCAGATGAGTGAACTGAGGCCTAAGAGATGAAGAGCCCCTCGGGCCCACGTGTAAAGTCCCCACGGCACCTATTCCCAGGAACTCCCTGCACTGCTGAGGGTGCAGACAAAGGGGCCCCTCGCAGGAAGAGCCCGGGGAGGGGGCGCGAGCTGAGTCCCTTCCCCAGGCTCCAGGCCAAGCTTGGGGCTTAACTGGGGCTCTCTGCTAAGGGAGGCCTTGCCGCCAGCCCTTGTATGCCAGGCAGGATACAGGGGCCGGGGGCTTGGTATAGTCTCTCAGGAGGAAGAGGTGGTCCCTTCTTTCCTGGGACAGGAAGCTTCTGTTCTTGGCCTTGCTGAGCCCCCAAGGTGAGGAGAGACCCATGGGCTACTGAGTTTGAGACAGTGGTTCCGGGTTCAGGAGCCCGGGGGTTGGGGGGCGCTACCGCGTGGGGGTCTGACCTCAAGAGACCGGGAGAGGTAATCTCCTCTCCGGGTTCCTGCCCACCCCCTGCCCGAAAGCTGTCCCTGCTTCCGTGTCCCATAGGCCAGCCCTTGTTGAGGTATAGTAGCCTAACACTCCAGGCCTTTCCCTGCTACCGGCAGAGCTGGGGCCCAGTGGGTATTGGAGCCCAGCCCGGGAGCCCCGGAATCTAGGAGGTGAGGGTAAACAGTGGCTTCCTGGACAGCAGCTCCCACGGAAGGAAAACCTACCTCTCCCCGGCCACCGTTGCATGGACACGGCTTAGAAATTGGTGCCTGCGGGAGGGGGAGGCAAGCCTCCCCACCCCGTCCAGCCCGAAGGGCCAGGCCAGAACCCCTGCCTCCACTCTGGGGCTGGGAGGAGAGGAGGCTGGGCCTGTATGGGGTGTGGCTGACCCAGACCTTCCACTTCTGCTGCGTCCTGAGCCAGGGCTCCCGCCCCTTCCTACACACCCAGGGCAGCCTGTGTGGCCGTCTTCCCCAGCCAGCTCTCCCCTCGCCGGGCCTGTGCTCTCTGTAGTGAACTTGGCCGGCAGGTGGACCTGGCTAGGGATCCGGCCGTGCCAGGCACCGGCTGTGATCTCAGGCAGGTTACTTCACCTCGCTGAACCTCAGTATTCTTACCTGTAACGTGGGAAGAAGGGTGTTGGCAGGGCCAGGTTGGGGGCCCCCTCATTGGCGTTCCCCCTGAGGTGGGATGAGCCTCTGCCCTCAGCCTCTATCCTGGGGATCCCCCTCAGGGCACCCCACCATCACTTGTCTCAATGCCCCTTCATAGCTTTGCCCCCCCCCCCGGGTTTTGGTCACTAGAGAGCAGTGCTGAGGCCCCGACCCCTCTAGACGCCAGCCCCCGGCCCCCTCAACTGCGGCTGCCCACGGTGGGGGCTTCTCATAGCTCAAAGGCCTCATTCAGCCACCACGCAGCAGCTGGGGCAATTTGGAGAAGAAAATAAACATTTCCGCCCCGTGTTGGGGTTGGCTGCTCCTTAGCCGACCAGCTCGGGTTTCCCGGGGCTACTGGGCTGGGGGAGCAGGGGCAGCAGCCACGGGGGTGCGGGGGGCAGGCACTCCCCCCTCACCCCGGCAGCGGGGCAGGAGAGGACATGGGCAGTCTGGGTGAGCCCAGCTCAGAGCCCGCAGCCCGTGGGGACTCCTGGGGCCACACACACAAGGCCCGGGTCCACCTTGCACGGCCCTGAGCTTCCTGGGCCCTGTGTTTCCTGGGCTACAGGGCTGCTGTTGTGTTCTAGGGCCCCTGCTTAGGTTTACTTTGTTTGGAGAATGGGGCTCCTGGGCGTGGGCGGCACTCATTTCCTGGGCCCAAAGCGAGGGTGTCAGCCCCGTGCTTGGCTCTGTGCCGGGAGCCAGCCGCTGCCCCCACAGCTTCTGCCCCGGTGAGCCGGGTACCTCTCTGGTCTCTTACGCTCCCGGGCGGCCCTGACCGGGCAGGGACCCTGTTGGAGAGGATACTCGATGTTCTAGAAGGCCCCAGTCATCCGGCCCCTTGACCCTACATCCACCCACCTGGAGCCCGGGAGCATTGTTCCTTCTGGTTCACGGTCAGGACCCGAACCACAGCCCGCTGCTAAGGCAACACCCCTAGTGGAGTCAGGAAGACCCCAAAGGCCTGAGAAGTTCCAGGTGTCACCTGAGGGTCACCTGAGGGTCCCTGCAGCTTGCCGCCCTCAGCCAAGCCACGGTCAGAGCAGGCAGTGCCCGCCCGGAGCTGCCCACGTGACAGGGACAGTCTCCCTCTGCGTCCTGTTTGGTGGGGGCGGCACGAGGGATGGGGGCCGGACGGACTTGCCCTCAGGACGTCTGCTGGGGGTTCCTCCAGCTCTCTGCTGCTGCCTAGCGTCACCACTCGGCCAGGCCACAAGGCAGGAAGGTCAGGGACTCCTCCTGGCAGGGCCCCACATGGGCCGGTTCTCCTCGGTGCTCGGAGCAAGGGGTGTCCCAGCCGGTGCCCAGGGCAAACCCTCGGCAGCCTCTGTTTTGTGCAGGTCTAAGCACTTTTCTTGTAGTAACTCATTTAATCCCTAGCACTGTTACCGCCTGTATTTTTCATGTGGGGAGACTGATGCACAGAGAGGCTAAGTGACTTGCCGAGGGACACACAGCCAGTAAGTGTTGGACCCAAGATAAGTGCTGGGTCGGGCTGCCTCAGAGACGGGACAGCTACCTATCAGGCGCACGTCAGGGCTCAGAACGTGAGCCCTAGGATTTTGTGCCAGGTCCAGGGTGCTGTGTAACCCTGAGGCAAGTGCCTCACCCTTGCTGGGCCTGAGTTTTCTGTGGAAGGGGTTACACTCAATCCTGAAGTCCCTTTGAATGCTGAGGTTTGGGGGGGGGGGTCTGTGACTATAAGAGTGGGGGCAGAGGCAGAGAGGCCCTTGTCTGGGAGCCCAGAGAGGAGCCATACCTGTGGGCGCTAGGGCAGGGCGGGCGCTGGACGCTGGGTCCATCTGCGTGAAGGCAGGCTCCGGGCCACCAAGCCCCTCCGGCTGCCATCTCAACTTTGCTGCTGAGGCAAGCAGAGGTGGCGTCTCTTCACCGTCGGGCCACCAGTCAGCCCCGGCCTGCAGGATAGCCCCGGAGGCCCAGGCCCAGGGTGAGGGACAGGCCCTGAGCCCCACACGGGCAGGGGACATTCGCACACCCCGCAGCAGGAGCGGAAAGCAGAGGCCCCGCAATGAGCTCCAGTCCTTCCTGGGCAACATTAGGAAAATCAGTCTTTCTCTTTGGGCCTCAGTTTCCTTATCTGTAAAAGCATGCTCCAGCTCCTAAGCTCAGAGCACCACTGGAGACTGTCTTCACACCCACAGTCTTACCAGCTAATAACGGGGAGGGAGGAAGGCGGAAGTGGCTCCTCACACCCCCAGCAGCCCAGGGGGGCCCCCACCTTCACGCCCTGGACGGGCCTCTGAGCTGCTGGGCTGTAAGGAAGACTCCATGAGGAGAAAAAAAAGTCCTCCCCCTTCTCCACCTGCTCGGGGAGGTCCCCACGGCCACCTGTAGCACAGGCACCTGCTCTCACCTGCCTCCCAGGTGAGGCCGGATTCCGAGTCAGGCAGGCTCCAGCCCGCCAGCAGCCCCAGGGCGGTAAGAGCAGAGGCAGATCTAGAAGCAGGGATTCCCGCAGATGGCTTGTGAACCAGAGCCCCGAGAGACAGAAAGAGCGCAGGTGCTCAGGGGGGAGGGACAGAGGGAGAGTCTGGAGCAGATTCCCCACTGAACTTGGAGCCCCGCGCCGGGCTGATCCCACAACCCTGAGATCACGACCTGAGCCAAAGCGGAGTCGGGCGCCCCCCCGCCAGGACCACCCTGCCCCTCCCCAGGTGGTTCTTCAAGAGGCGCCCCCTGGGGTGCTGTCAGGCCGTGACGGACTGTCCTCCTTGCCGTCCCCCAGGCACCTCGGACTTGAACCCTTTCTCCGACCCCCGCCAGTTTGACCGATCCTTCCCAGCGCTGCAGACGTTCACGGAGAGCCGCTTCCCCGACCCCCGGATGCATTACCCTGGGGCCATGCCGGCCGCCTTCCCCTACAGCGCCACGCCGTCCGGCAGCCTCAGCGTGGCCAGCATGCCCGCCACCGGCCGCTTCCACCACACCTACCTCCCGCCGCCCTACCCGGGGGCCCCGCAGAACCAAAGCGGGCCTTTCCAGGCCAACCCATCCCCCTACCACCTGTACTACGGCGCATCGTCCGGCTCCTACCAGTTCTCCATGGTGGCCGGCAGCAGCAGCAGCGGCGGCGGCGAGCGCTCCCCGACCCGCATGCTGGCGTCCTGCACCAGCAGCGCCTCTGTCACCGCGGGCAACCTCATGAACCCCAGCCTGGGCGGCCAGAGCGACAGCGTGGAGGCGGACGGCAGCCACAGCAACTCCCCCACCGCCCTGAGCACGCCGGGCCGCATGGACGAGGCCGTGTGGCGGCCCTACTGACCCCCCGGGGTCCAGGTGGATGGCTCCTGGCGGAGGCACGGCCCCCACGAACCTTCTGGACAAGTGGCTGGCCCGGCTCCACGGCTCCGGGCGGGAGTGGGACTTATGCTCCAGGCCAGTCATGGGCCCAAGGTCCACGAGGCCTGGGGCCTGGAGCCGGTGGGCGGCTCTGAGAGCATCCAGTCCAGCCACGTCCTTGTACAGATAGGTAGGGACCTCCCTCAGGACGCTGCCCCTAGCCCAGGCCCTTGTCATCTCACCCCACGTGGGAAGGTTATCCTCCTGCCGCCCGCCCCTGGAATGACCTGGCTGTCCCCAGCCGGGCCCGGTGCTATCACAGGGCCCAGGTCCCCTCGGGCGGAGACCATCTCTGTTCCAGAGAGAGGTGGCTTTTGCCCACAAGGCTTGGCCTCTGACCCACAGGGCCCTGGAAAGACCTCCCCACCCTCTCCCCGTCCTCAGAGACCCCGTACCCCATGGGCCCAGCCCTCCCTTAGCGTTTATGCAAATTGAATCAGAACTGGAAGGTCTCTCCACTCCTGAGAGGGTTTCCCCTCCTTGTACAGATGGGGACAGGACCCATCCAGAGGCGCCAGGAAGTCACTGGCAGAGATGGGATGAGAACACCCTCAAGCCAGTCTCCCCCTCCCACAACCCCCCGCCCTTGGCCAGCTCTGCTTCCCTAGAGTCCCTAACAGCTGAGAGCTCCCACCCTGCCCCAGCTGTCTGCGGGTCCCAGGCCCCAGAGGAGACTGGCCGATGGCAGCAGGTCCCCAAAACTAGGAGAAACACCTGCAGACAGGTCCTCCGTGCACTTTACCGGCCCAAGGCGTTCACCCTCTGTTCTCTTGGTGGAGGGCCAGAGATGCCCTCCCGCCCCCCAGGCTGGTCTCAGAATTGCCATTTGTGGAAAGAGCACAGGGCCCAGAGAGGTCCTGGCAGGAGGCATCGGGGTGAGAGGTCACGGGGTCAGATTTCAGCGTCCCGGTCCCACCTCCGTCCAGCCAAGCTGGGTACGCCCCCGGCCCCCAGCCTGGTGGGCAGGCCAGCCAGGCCTTCAAGCCTCCGACAGCGCTCCATCTCCACCCGGTCTGGGCTCCAAAAGCAGACTTGAACAAAAACCAGTTTTTAAAGCTGGTTTTAGAATAAGAAGCATCAAATATTTTCAAACCCATGGTCTCTTAGAGGTAAAGCCCCACAGTAGCAAACAGCAGCTCGTCTGCCTTCTAGGAGTGTGGCACTGTCAGGCCCTCCGGTGTCCCACCCACTCCCACCCAGGGACCCACACTGGTGGGGACCCAAGGGGACCTCAGGTGACACTAGAACTCACATCTGCAGCTCTCAGACATTCGCCCGAGAGGAAGTGGAGAGGTGGGGAGCCGGGGCGGTGGGCAGAGGGGCGGGCTAGCGGCCTCGGCGCAGCCCCCCCCCGCCCCCCCCCCCCCGGCCTCGGGGGAAAGTGTTGCTCCTTTAGTTTGCAGACAGGAAAGCAAGACTTGCCCAGGGCTTCGGGCTGCACGGATGCTCGCGTCTGAGTTTAGTTCGAAAAAGGCACAAGTGGAAAAGGACAAGAAAACCCATCAGGGCTAGACAGCGTGTGGTTTTCAGTCATCGTTTCAGCCACATCCTCTGTGGATGTGACAAGCTCCCCTCCTCCATCGTTGTCGTCTCTGTGAGAGCTCTCAGCCCACCCTGCCACCCCCCGCCCCCGACCCCGACCTGTAAGAGAGGCCAGGTGATGTACTCGGCTGTGCGCTCGGTGAGTTAGCAAGTCCTGGTTGTCTCACTCACACCCCTCCCGCTGCAGTTTCTCTGGTCCTGTCCGCACTGGAAAAAGCAGTCTCCGTCTCGTCAAGATAGCTGCTGGGGCGTCCTGCTGACTCCCCGTACCCGGGGGGGGGGCCCCACCCCTTCTCAGGAAGCAGCTGCAAACCCATTGCTCTGGTCCCCCCCCAAGCCTCTTCTCCGTGGTTGCGTACTGGCCCAAACCCAACACTGACCCTCCCATACTGCGTGGGAGGCGCCCTTGGGTTCCCCGTGCCCAGCACTTTGTAGCCCCATTCTGGATTACTAGCCCTTCCTGAGAGCCAAGCCCTGGTAGGGGCAGAGACAGGAAATAAATGGATCCCCCTCCCACCTGCCCCCCGACTAAAAGCGATGATAGCCGCGGCGAGCCTGCTTTTAAGGCCCATAGTGGGTACAGACAGCTCGGGCTGCTAGAAATGGGTCCTTATGTACAAGGCTGCTTTAAAGTCGTCCTAGGCGAACACACTGATTGAGAAAGCACAAGGAAACGGAGGAGTTTTGCTAACCATATTACTGTAAGCTTGGTGGCGGCAGGTACAGACCCTTGGTGACATGTTGTCACGTCGAGGTGTTAACACCTGCCACACGCACATCTTCAATAAAAACGTCCCAGAGCGAGGAAGGGGGGCAAGTGGAAACGGCTTTGCACTATAATTTGCTTAGTGTGTTTGTTTTCAATGCACAACTTGCTGTAAGGTAAACTGTCTTCTGTACTATTTAACTGTAAAATGGAATTTTGACTGATTTGTTACAATAATATAACTCTGAGATGTGTTGAAGGCTCCCAATGCCAGACTTCTAGAGCTGTGTGTGTGGGGAGGGGGGAAGGGGGGAGGGCAGGGGGACCTCCCACCATGGCCACGGACGAACAGGGCAGGGTCTGGGGACAGGAATCGGACTAAACCCACTGCTTGGGAGACCTCCAGTACCTGGGCCTCCCTGTGTCCAGCTCTAACAGTAATGGCCACAGAGACCACTCCAGGCAAGTGAGGCCCCCTCCTGATACGGCCAAAACCCCAGAGGACCGTCAGACAAGTCATCGAGGTGCCACCGCCCCTCACAAGTGGCCTGTGATTTTTTCCAAGCAGGCCAGAGGAGCAGTGTACCCCATCTTGTTCCTCCAGCTCGGAGTGGGGTGGGAGTACAGGTGGGTGGAGGGAGCACAGCCTCGGGGGGGCAGGGATCCCCTCTGGGGCCCGTGTTCTCTGGAACAGGGGCAGTTGGGCATTGGGCATTGCCTACAGAGCAGGCAGCTCGGTCAGCTCCCCAGGGTGCAGATGAGATAGTTAAGGTGCAAAGAGGGGGGTGTCGCCTGGCTTCACATCTCCCCAGAGTTGTTTGCGGTCGGCAGCAGGCGCTGTGTGTGTGACTGCGTGGGGACCTGCCTTGGTCCCTGCCAGCAAAGAGGCCTGCCCGCCCCCTGGGCCTGTCCAGGTGGGACCCGAGGAGGGGAATTTTCATAGAACAGAGGAGGGGAATTTTCATAGAACAGACCTTATTCTCTAAGGAGAGTATTTCAAAACTAATCCCAAGACTTTGCCCCTTCCCGTTAGGTCGGTCTGCCTGAAACCCAACACCCGACAGGAAGTTTCCATTTCCTCGGCCTAAACCCTTGATCCAGGCCCCTGCCCCCCAGGCACCCCTTGGGCCCCAGGGGCGGCAGGTTGTCTCCCAGCAAGCCCCCAGCCACAGCCGTGGAATTCCTCTGCCTGGGCTGCGCACGGCTGGTCCCAAGCAGGCCAACACTCTGCTTCCGCGGGTGCGTTGAGCTGGGGTCACTTTGTAGGCAATCGTGGACATTAGGAGGGGACCACGGTTCAAGCCCCTCCCCCCAGCTACATTTTGGTGCCACAGCTGATGGGAGAGGAGCTGTGGACTCTAGAGCCCCTGACTCCAAGCTCCATCGCCTTCCCCCAGCAGGCACAGACCAGCGCGCCCAGCACATCCAAGGGGAAAACTGAGGCAGCAGGAAGAAGTCCTGGGACTTGGGGGGGGGGGGTGCGGGGAGGTTTCCAGAACTTGAGGGCTGTGGACGCAGCACTGCAGTAACCATGGTGGCCTGCAGGTGGCAGCAGACGGGGAGCAGGCCAGTCTCTGGGTGGTTGTTCCAGGGACTTCTTAATCTTGGGAGGTTCATCGTCAGAAGGGCCTGGGAAATGTCCTGGTTGGAAGAAGAATTGGCTTCCCACCTTTAGCTGTGCGGCAGTGGGTGGTCCCTGTCCCTGTCTGAGCTTCCTTCTCTATTCAAATAGTTGACACCCCTGGTTCAGCAAGCCCGGAGCCCTGGAGCCGCGGCCAGGCACCCCCCACCTCCCCTGAGCCGCCATCGGGAGCTCAGGACAGGAGCAGCCCGTCCAGGATGAGGAGGCCACTTCGTCTTAGAGTCTGGGAGCCCCTTGGCCTCCAGAATTCCATTTTGGAGGCTCCAGGAGTTGCTCCGGGCTGGGCAGTGTCTACCGTCTCCCCAAACCCCACGTGGGCCCCACCACCTGTGTGGCTGGCCTGGCCATAGGCTGGGCGCGGCGGTGCGGGCCTTGGGGCTCCCAGGGGTGGCCTCCTGGGCACGGGGCTGTGCTTGGCACCCCCTGAGAGGGGATGTGGCCCCCAGACAGAGCACTCCCCTCCCCTGCCCCGAGCAGCCCTGCAAATGCAGGGTTTCCGGCCATGGGGATGGCCCCGGCTTGTATTCTGAGAGGGACGTTCTGGGGGGTTTTAAGGTCCGAGAGTGACGTGCCCAAGGGGAAAATTGGGAGGGTCTTAGAAGACTCCTGGGGGGGGGTCAAAAGGGGGTATCCTGGGGAAGGTCCGTGCTGGAAGCAGTCCCCATACACACAGGCACCCAGGTCCCCCCTCCCCCGGCATGGCCCAGGGGGCAACTTTCAGCTGCACCAGTCACCCACTTGGCCACGTGAGCGAGGAATGGCACCTCGGTTCATTTTGGGGTCGTAAATGAAATGAGCTGTCAAACAAATGGGGGTGGGGGCAGCCAGAGTGAAAGAATGAACTGTTCCTTGCGGAAACCTGGAGTGCGCCCCATTCCTCCCCATGAGGGCCGGGGAGCTGGAAGGGGGAGGGGCCGCACCCGCCCCAACATCCGCACCCACACCTGTGTGGTCCAGCGGCTAGGGGAGCCTGGGGGGCCGGATTCCAGGCTTCCTATTTTTAGTTTTGCAGCTAAACTCGTGCTGTTTTATATATTTATATTCCCCCGCGTGGAGGGAGCCTGCCCCGAGGCTGGCCGGGAGGAAGGCTTTAGGGGAAGGGGAGCAGAGCGGCCCCAGAGCCAGTTTTCTGGAGTCACCCTTCCTTTGTGCCCACGCCGGCTGCTGGAAACAGTTGTGGCCTCATTGGCGTCCTAATGGATGGCAGCCGTCTGGGCCACACCACCCCATTCTGCTCTTTCGGCCTCATGTCTGCAAGGCCTTGGCCAGGGTGGTTCACTCATTTGCCAGACACAGCCCCAAGCCCCACCGTACCACCAGCTGCCAGGAAGCAAGAAGAAAAGGCAAATAAGTCACAGCCGCGCTCTTGAGGAGTGCTCAAGGGCCGACAGGAGAACAGGTGTGCTAACGCATGGAGTACATGGTGTGGATGAGACAAGATGGAAAGATCAGGAAGTTCACCCAGCAGAGATGCAGTAGCTGGGCCTTCTAAGCAGAGGGCACCGCCTGCGCACAAGCCTGAAGGACAGGAGCGTGGTGGTAGGGAAGGTGGAGTAACAGCGACAGAATGGGAAGACAGGTGGGCCCAGGTCCCAGGGGCCGGAGGCCAATCGGCGGGGCTTTGGCTGTGCAGGGACTGGGGAGCCAAGCTGAGGTGTGGGGCACATTCAGATAGGTGTGTGTTGGAGGGGATAGTGTTGTGCTGACGTGGAATGTGGGCTGCATATATGTGAAGAGACCTCTTCACAGGCTACTGCAATAGTCCAGGCAAAGGAGGGCAAAGCCTGTGCGAAATGGTGGGAGGGCGAGCAAAGCGTTCCGAAGGCACTTTCAACACTGAAGTCACAGGAAGGACCCCATGCCCCAAACCTCAGTTCTGTCTTTCTCGGTTTCTCAGGGTTTGTAGCATCTGATGTAGGCACTGGAAACAAGATTGCAATAATAGTTTGCAATAAGAGTTTTAGTTAATACCAGCTGGGCAAAAACAACAGCCCTGCCCTCTCCCTGACCTCCCACCCCTTAGCTTGTCCTGCCGCAAGACAGCCCCTGACCATCATGCCCAAGGCCACAGGCAGACTCCCGGACTAACGCATTCGGGGTTCAGAATCTGGTCCAGCCATCCCACTCTCCTCCGAGCTGGAAGGTGTAATAGTTACAAGACCCTGAGTTTGAGGTTCCCAAGTTCTGTGTATTACAAATTGTAAAATCACATCTTAAAATTACAGTAAACAATGAGGTATCTGGGTGGCTCAGTTGGTTAAGCATCTGACACTTGATTTCAGCTCAGGTCATGATCTCAGGGTCCTGAGATCGAGCCCTGTGTCAGGCTCTGCGCTAGGCGTGGAACCTGCTTTAGGTTCTTTCTCAAAAAAGAAAAAAAATTAAATTAAATTAAAAATTACACTAAACAATACATAGTTATGTATTATACAAAAAGGAGATAATACAGATTACCAAAAGAACACAAGAAAAATCACCCACAATCCCACCCCTCCAAAGATAACCATTGTTAATATTTTCAGTGTTTTCCCCCCACCCAGAACTCTATTATCTATTGTAAACACTTTTCTAGGGATAAACATTTTTCTAGCCTAGTATATACTGTACAACAGTATATCAATTCATGCATTTTAAAGATAGAAACAAAAGTCATCCAGAATGAAATCACTGGAAGGATGGGGTTATAGCTGTTTTCTATATTCTTCTTTATAGTTTTTAGTGTTTTCCAGAGTTCTCCAAAATGAGCACATTTGTGAGTGAGATCACATATTAAACTTCTAGTCCTTGATAAATATCCAGGCAGAGGAGTTCAAGATTGGGTTTGGACCAACGCTTTTGACATTAACTGAGGTGTCACCTCTTCCAGGGAGCCTTCCTTGATAACTCCGTGCTAGGTTTGGTGCCTTCTCTGGACATTTGTCTTTGAAATAATAATAACAACAACAACAATAGCTAATACTGCCTGCAGGCACTGTTGTAAATATTTTGTCATTTTTAACTCCACTCCTTGAGGTAGATACTATCATTATCCCCATTTTACAGATGAGGAAACTGAGGACAAAGAACAGACTTCTCTCCCAAGCCTAGCAGGGGCAGAGAAATACCTGAAAAGATTGTTTGCTCCCCATCAACTGAAGGTATTGGAGACTCAAAGTAAGAACCAACTTCAGGGAAAAGGCACTATTTCCTGCACACCTGAGTTCATGCCCCAGGGCTCGTATTTGCGTGAAGACCGATCATCAAAGGGGAAAAGAAAGGAAAAAGAAATCACTTTCTAATTTTTGATCTTTTCTTTTAAAAACCAGAAGCAGATGGGGCAGGAGGGTGGCTTAGTTGGTTAAGCATCTGCCTCTGGCTCAGGTCATGAACCCAGGGTCCTGGGACTGAGTCCCGCATCCGGCTCCCTGCTCAGTGGGGAGTCTGCTTCTCCCTCTCCCTCTGCTGCTCCCCCTGCTTGTGCTCTCTCTCTCTCTCTCTCTCTCTCTAATAAATTTTTAAAAATAAAATAAAAAGCAGAAGCAGAAAGGATGCAAGACTTTATGGCCCTTTCTCTGCTTCTGAGAGGGATGTGTCTGCCTTTTGGGGTTGTGATTGTGAGAGTCACAAAGCAGGAAATCGAAAGACGGAAATCCATGTCCCTGCAACCTCTGGTGACCCCCCAGGCCATTCTTCCCCATTCGAGAGGATGCCCCATGAACGAGGCCTCCCTCCCCCGGATCCGCACACAGGGGCCTATCTGCCGAGGTGGCGGTCTCGCCCTGCCTCACACAAGTTCTATTTCTTTTTCCATGAAAACAACTCAGTCCTAAATCACCAATGCCTGAAATTAGAAAAATACGAGGCCCATATTATCATAAAACGATTTGAACACAGTGGGGCCCTCCTGGCGGCAGGAGGGGTGGCCGAGAGCTCCATGGCGGGGCCTTCTAGTTGCAGCCCCTGGAAATGCTCAGAGGGACGCGAAATTTGGTTTTCATTAGCAGCAAATGTGAGGAGTTCTGTAGCTCTGAATGGACCTTTGATTCTGGCTGGCGGTGGAATCTTTCCAGGGCCCAGTGAGTTTTGTTTTGTTTTGTGTTTTTTTCACGGAAAATGGGCCAGGCCCTCCTCGCTTATATCTCCCTGGACTACGTGGGGATTGGGCAACACCCCAACCTCTTGACTTCTAAAGTCAACAGCTGGGGCCGGGAAGAGAGGCACCGAGACCATTCGGCTTGATTGACTCTGAGGTTTTATTAAAAATGGTATGTTTCCTTGAGGTCTGTGCCAGACCCAACAAGAAGACCGGCCAGTGAGGGGCTGGCCTGGGCCAAGGGGATTTTCAGCACCTGGAAGACAGCCTACCTTGATCTGATTTCTCCCGCCCCAGTGACCCCCAGAAATGGCCCTCACTTTAGAATCTCCGCAGAAAACCCGAATTCTTCCCTTCTGCCCACTTCCAGTGAAAGAACATGGGCCTGCTCTTTTATTCATTCGGTGGGTGCTGGTTCAGCACCCCTGGGAGCATTGGGTGCCTGTGGGGAAGCTGTGAAGGCCCCTAGTCCCAGCCCCGCGCAGCGGCGGCCCTCGGGGGAAAGGAAGGCCACAGTGGAATCTGTTACTTGATCTCGGATAGTAATAAGGGCTGTAAGACATAAAATAGGAAAGGGAGCTGGAGGAAGCCTGGGGCACAGGACCGGCCCACCTCAGCTGCATGGCCCGCTTCGGTCAGTGTAGTGGACAGACCCGCACTGCGGCCAGAATCGGGTCTGCGGCTACTGATACAACCAGGACTTTCTTCGTGACGTCTGGCAAGAGAGAGGAGCCCAAGCCGTTGGCCCTGATGAGGCAGGCACTGCAGCACAGCCTCCTGGCCCTGCCCCAGGGTCTCTGTTAAGGCTCGGCTCCCCATCAGATCATGGCCAGGGACTGTCTGAGCTCAGGTTCCCGGAGGCAGATCCAGAGGGAGGGCTCTGTGGACTGTGGGCTCTCAGGAGTGGAATGAGGGAAGGGAGACAGAGCAAGGTGAGTTCTTTGGGCTGGAGATGGGCCTCACTCTGGTCTCCCAGGGGCCTCTGGGGCATGAACTGCCACTGAGGTGCCCCTTCCCCACCAAGAACCCCCCTTTGGGACTCACTCCTGGGTTGGCCAGCCAGACTGTGGCTTGCTGATCCCCAGGAAAGATCTGTACTGTTGGGCAGAGAGCTGGTCTCCAGAGAAAGGGGCAGATGTGTGCTGTTAATAGCCAACACTCATGCAATGTCTACATGATGGTCGTGGGTGATGCCTGCAGAATGTCAAGATTATCGAGGACATTGTAGTGGGAGCTTCTAGAAAGTTACCCATGTCCCCTTCATGGGCCAGTGCCCCCCTTCCCCTGCTGCTGCGAATCTGCGAAGCAGAGAGTATCAAGGCCACGTGTGCCAGATGGTAGAAGGAGAACACCATGAAGACTCAGGAGTCCATCATGTTCATGAAGCTATCAAGGAGCCAAGGAGCTGAGGCTGAGTTGTCGCCTCTGAGACAAAGCCCATATTATTGTACCTTTCACCTTCTACCATGCGATAGGCAAAAAAAAAAAAGGCCGCCCAAAAAGAAATGTCCATGTTCAGTCCCTGAAACCTGTGATAGTACCGTATTTGGAAAAATGGATCTTTCCTTTAAGGATCTCAAGAGGAGGATATCATCTCAGGTTATCTGTGCAGGTCCTAAATCCAATGCCAAACGTCCTTACAAGAGACACACAGAGGAGAGGAGGAAGCAATGTGACCACAGAGGCAGAGACTGGAGTAATGAAGCCACAGACCAATGAACGTCTGGAGCCACCAGGGGCTATAGAAGCCAGAGAACGGGTTCTCCCCTGGAGCCTTCAGAGGAAACATGGCCCTGACGGTGCCTTGACTTCAGACCTCTAGAACTGCGAGGGAACCTATTATTTAAAGGCACCCTCTTTGGCCTCTTTGAATTTGGAAGCAGCATATACCACACTTGGGAAATATTACTCTGCCCTATTTACTAGGCGATTAGAATGCTAGTGGGTGTTTTTAATTGTGTTAAAATACACATAACATTCAATTTACCATCTTAACCAACTGAAGTCTACATTCACCATCTTAAGTGGCATTCAATATATTCACATTGTCGTGTGGCCATCACCACCATTCACCTCCAGAACGCTACATCTGGTCAGAATGAAACTCTATCCCCACTAAACAATAAGCCCCCAACTCCTGGCAATCACCATTCGACTTTTTGTCTCTGTGACCTTGACTATTCTAAGTGCCTCATTTAAGTGGACTCATACAGTGTGTGTGCTTTTGTGACTGGTTGATTCACTTCGCCTAATGTCCTCAAGGTTCATCCACATGATGGCATATGACAGGATCTCATTCTTTTTTAAGGGAGGATATTATTCCGTTGTATGGATACACTGCATTTTGCTCATTCGCTCATCCATCGACGGATGCTTGGGTCGCTTCCCCGCTCTAGCTATTGTGAATAATGCTGCCGTGACCATGAGTGTACAAATATCTCTTCAAACCCTGCGTGTCATCCTCTGGGGTACGTACCCGGAAGTGAAATGGCTGGATTATATGGTAGTCCTACTTTTAATATTTTGAGGAGCCACCACACTGTTTTCCACAGCGGCCGCCCCACCTTATATCCCCACCAACCGTGCACAAGGCTTGCAATTTCTCCACATTCTCACTGACATTTGTTAGAGAAAGCTATCAGCTTTGAGACAAAGAGAGACAACTCCGCCAAGGTCCAAGCTAAGATGCCGTGCTCTTCAAGCCACACAACCGAGAAGATTCCATAGAGCAAAAGAAGGGCATTGGGTGGAGTCATTGGCAAACCCAGTAGAAGTATGCTAGTGCAGACGGCTAGGGTTGCCAGCAGCAGAGAATGACTCTCCTTTTGAAAAACAATGTTTGGCCCGCTAATGGATCCTAAGAAAGACTGAGCGCCTGGGACATGAAGCGAGTCTACTACCTGAGCTTCCACAGGACATAATCGTAGGAGGGCATAGCAGCAACCCCGTGTAGAATAGAAATGGTATACTGCTTGGACTTGGGACTGGGCAGATCCAGAGGAACCAAGCCGGTGAAGAGGTGTGTCAGACCCTCCCTCCCCATGTCACCTGCGTCTGTCATTCCTATCTCTGTCCCTAGACACACACCTGTGACCTCATGGTCACAGTTCCCTACCCTCAACTGTCAAAGGAGCAAAGGACTCAGGTTTGGCTCGTGCGCTGGCACACGGGACTAGGAGCAAGACATCTGGTCACCCTCTTCGTACGGAGGACGAAGTGCGCCTGTCGGCACTAACTCCGAGGCTCAGGTGCAGCTGTTAGAAGCAGAACCCCACAGGAGGCTCTTAGAAACGGAGCATCAGCTATAGCCTTTTCCCAGTTAAGCCCTTGGCACTGCCTGGTGCCCCAGATGGCATAGTCTCCCTTCCAAAATTCATGTCCTTCCTGGAACCTCAGAGTGTGACCTTATCTGGAAATGGGATCACCACCGATGTAATTAGTTAAGATTAAGTCATACTGGAGTCGGGTGGGCTTTTAATCCAACAGTGTCCTCATAGGGGAGAAGACGCAGAGACAGAGACGCAGGGAGAAGGCCAGAGCCTGGAGTGATGTTCTACAAGTCAAAGGACACCACGGATTGCCAGCTGCCACCAGAAGCCAAGAGAGGCTTGGAAGAGACTTTCCATCAGAGTCTCCAGAAGGAACCAACTCTGAGGACACTTCAATCTTGGACTTCCAGTCTTCAATCGGTGAGAGAATACATTTCTGGTATTTTATGCCACCCGGCCTGTGGCACTTTGTTATGACAGTCCTAGGAAACGAATATACCTGGGACCGTGTGGGCGATGGAAAGATGGACAGTTCATGGAGTCACTCGGCTGGGGCAGGGAGGCCAGAAGGTCCGCACTGTCATCTTTTGGCCAGAGAGACTTGGAAAGGTACTTATGTTTCAAAAGCAAAATGAGAAAAGGAAAAACCACACACTTCCACCAACTTTCAGGAGGTGAGGACTGCCACCCCACCCAATGGGAACTTGAGTCCAGGCTGTGGACAGAAGTGTCATTAGTCCAGGCAAGAAAACATATCCAAATGCTCTTGAGGTTGTTTTTGGAATTGCATTTGGCCAGATGGGAGAGGCGCTGGACCTGGCGGCTAGACCAAGGTCCAGTTAGGGGAAGAGGAGGGAGCAGCTGGGTACTGGGTGAGCAAGTGAGGGAGATCACTCCCCTTTGCTCCAAGAGACCCCTTGTTCATAGGTGTAGGTCTCGGAAAAGCAGAGGAGGGGGAACCTGGCTAGGGTCTTGCCAAGTTGCCCCTCTGGGTAGGAGACCAGTGGCCATATCTGCATCTTTTAGTGGACAGAGTATGTCCTCAGGACAGAGGAAATCCTTAAGGAGCAAGAATCCACTAGAAAGAGCATCTCACTCAAGTACCACCTTCCCACTTTTTGCCATATCTGGCACATATCAGCTACGCTAGTATTTTACTTGACATTTTTCTTTAGAACATTGCCTCTCTCTAGTCTCTTCAACACATGGTGCTGGGACAATTGGACATCCACATACCAAAAAAAAAAAAAAAATGAGTTTTGAGCCCTACCTCATACCATATCCAAAAATCAACTCACAATGGATCAAAAACCTAAATGTAAACACTGAAGAAATAAAACTCTCAGAAGAAAACAAAGGCGTTGGGGCACCTGGGTGGCGCAGTTGGTTGAAAATCCAACTCTTGATTTCAACTCAGGTCATGATCTCAGGGTCATGAGATCAAACCGTGTGCTGGACTCCACGTGCAGCACAGAATCTGCTTGTCCTTCTCTCTGCTTTCCTCCCCCCACTCACGCTCTCTCTTTCTCTCTCTCTCAAATAAATAAATAAATAAAATCTTTTTAAAAAGAGAACAAAAAACATAGGGATTCAGTCTTCATGACCTTGGATTCTTCAATATGACATGAAAGCACAAACAACAAAAAGAAAAATAGATAAGTTGGACTTCATGAAAATAAAAAAAAAAATTGTGCAGCAAAAGACACTATCGACAGAGTCCAAAGACAATCTACAGAATGGAAGAAAATAGTTGCAAATCATATATCTGATATACAGGATTAATATCCAGAATACGTAGAGAACTCTTAAACTCAACAACAAAAAGATTAAAAATTCAGTTCAAAAATAAACAGGTGATATGCAAGTGGCCAGCAAGCACATGAAGATACGCGACACCACGAATTATGAGGGAAATGCAAATCAAAATTGCAATGAGATACCATTTCACACCCACCAGAATGACTGCAATTAATGGGGAAAACATAAGGAAATAGCAAGTGTTGGCAAGGGCATCAAGGGATTAGAACCTTCATTCACTGCTGGTGGCAACTTAAAATGGTGCAACCACTTTGGAAATCAGTCTGCCAGTTCCTCAGAAAGTTATACCCAGAGCTCCCATAAGACCCAGCAATTCTGATCCCAGCTAGATACCCAAAAGAATCAAAAATAGGTGTTCAAACAAGTACTTGTATGCAAATATTCCCAGTAGCACTCTTTGCAATAGTCACAAGGTAGAAACAACCCAAGCCGGTCAATGGGTGAATGGGTAAACAAAATGTCTTCTAGCCTTACGGTGGAATATTACTCAGCCACAAAAAGGAATGGAAGACTGACACATGCTACCACATGGATAAGCCTTGCACACATGAGGCTCAGTGAAACAAAAGACCACAAATTATATGATTCCTTTTATACGAAATGTCCAGAATAGGCAAATCCATACAGACGGAGAGGAGATGAGAGGTTGTCAGAACAACCTGGCAACAACCTGGGGTGGGGGGCGGCGGGGGGGGAGATGAACGTGATTGCCGAAGGTACAACGTTTCTTTGGGGGGCAACGAACATATCCTGGAACGAGTAGTAAGGGCCGCATAACGTCATGACTATATTAAAAACCACTGAATGGTACACTTTATAAAAGGGTTCATTGTATGGTGTAGGAATGACACCTTTTTTAAAAACAGTTGCCTTCCAGTCTGGACACGTTGGGGACCAACTGGCGTGACCAAGGCTTTTCTCTTTATGATAACGGTACCTACCTCACAGGACTGGTGGGCAGACTCGTGAGCTCATGCCGTGACTTGCAAATGTTAGCTTTCAGCAGACCCTTCTGGAGAAATTGTCGAAAGACAAATGCTGGCCACATCCCCAAGGTCTCAGATCCAGCAGGAGCCCAAGAATTTGCATTTCTGGCAAGTTCCGGGGGGATGCTGACACTGCTGGTCTGTGGACCACAGTTCGAGAAGCTCTGAATGGATTCACGCCAAGTGCTCTGTGTCCGGCCCCAGAGCAAGGACTCAGATAGCACGTGAGTCCCAATGTCTCCGAAGGGGTCACATGAGTCATGTTCTCAACTCCCTAGAGCTCCTGTGAGGCCATTTTGCGTGGTCATCTCAGGTGCTCCTGGGAATGTGACAGGAGCGGCTTTCTCCGAGGCAGTGATACAAGTGGGCTTCAGAAGGAAGTCTCTCCATCCCTGCTCTGTCGTCTGCTCATTGATCCAAATATATCCCGGGCGCTTGCCCCAGGCCAGGGGCGTGCTGGGCTCTGGGAGAACACAAAGGTGATTAAAAGCCAGTCGGAGGAGGTCACGGCCAGGTGGAGAAGACGACGCTGACCCTAAAACAGTCATCACAGGGGTGTGTCCGAGGTGCAGCCCCATAAGGGACACTTTGAACAATCCCCAGAAATGTCCAGAAGCAGGCTGGTGGCAAAGCCGAGGTTTTGCACAGGGTTCTGGTTCTCTTTCCTGCTCAGGGCCAGAGGCAGGAACAGCCGGCTGACCCCAGAGAAGGAGGCAGACCCCGCTGCTGCTCATCCAGCAGCAGCGGGGTGCCCCGTGAGATCACCGGCCACGAGGGAACGCGGGCACACCTTTTTAGGCTCAATCACCGAGACGAGCTGCTTCTCAAAGGAAACTCTAAAGGAAGACATTCAAAAGGGTAAAAGGGCACTGTATTTCAGTGGTTCTAAGAGGCTCCATTTTCCACATTTTAATATCTCTGAAAACTGGGGTGTGTCTTACCATTGCTGCTGGCCAGGGGCCCTCTGGATGGAGTTCTCCAGTCAAGCAGCTCTCTGGGATGGGTTTCTGTGGCTTGGGAAAAAAGTCCTGGAGACAATACAGGAGTGTTCTTCGCCTCTAGAAACCAGAAGGCTGTGGGTACAGGGCAGGGGAGGTAGGCCAGCAGACATGTTGAGCAGCATTCTTCCTGTGGGAGTCCAAAGTGGGGAGCACCACCCAGTGCAGAGCCGATGGAGGGCCCGGAGCTGGTGGCCATCAGTCCACTTGCAGATTCCTGGAAGAAATGCTGCTTCTGAATGGTTAGCTTGTGGCAGACGGGTTAGGAAGAGCGTAAAGTTAGCCTTCTCAGGGTGCTGGAAATCTCTGTCCTAAGCCCAAAGGTAGCTCAATACTGTGCTGGTAAACTGGTCCCTGAGGGGGAAAAAAAGCCCGGAATTGTAGCATTTGCGAGTTTCCATGGTGTAAATATTCGTACGATGACTGATTTTGGACAATAAACAGTTTAAAAGCTGGTTTGCAAAATTCCTAAATATTTAACAATCAGCCCACCACTGATCACAGATGTATACTTAACTTACATGGATGAAAACTCATCAGACACACTTATGATTTGTGCTCTTTATTATACGTAAGCTTTTGCTGAATAAAATGTGTTTAAAAACAGAAAGCAAGAGAGAGAGAAATCACCAACACTTGCTGACACAGAGGACAATATCGTTTGAAAAAACACAGGCAGGGGCACCTGGGTGGCTCAGCTGGCTAAGCATCTGCCTTCAGTTCAGGTCATGATCCCAGGGTCCTGGGATCGAGTCCCGAGTCGGGGTTGGGGGGTGGGGTCCCTGCACAGCGGGGAGTCTGCTTTTCCCTCTCCCTCTGCCTGCCACTCCCCCTGCTTGTCCGCGCTCTCTCTCTTTCAAATAAATAAACAAAATCTTTTTTTTTTTTTAAAGGCACAGGCAATGGTCACTCTGACTCAGAGTCAGATTTTTGAATGTGACAAAGTTTATCTTTGTGTAACTTTCATAGTATTTCATTTTCATGTAAATGTTCCCTTACATGTATGCAAGAGTGATATCTGTAGGTTACACACCTAAGTCCAAAGGAGCTCTTTTATTAAGTGTGAAATTAAAAAATTCTGGGTGATAAGAAAGTATGGTCTTAGCCTCATTGACATTTTTATTTCCTATGGCATAAAAAATAGTGATGTGTCTGTATGTAGTGATGTCATAGATTTGTGGAGACACAGAAATGCATTTTTGCTCAGTTTTACAGCTGTTCACAAAAGTCAGCTAGATGGGTCTGGATTTGCTGCTGTGTGACCTTGGGCAAGTCAGCTCTCCTCTCTGAGCTTCAAGCTCCCTATTTCTAGAATAGGAGTAATAATGCTACCTGCCTCCCATGGCTATGTCGCACTGTTCAGCGCATTGCTTCAGGGACACAGGCTAAGAGCTCGGCCAAGGGCTGCACGCTGTTGTTGCTATTATTTTGTAGACCCCCGAGCCCTCAAATATGCCCCATCCTGGGTTTGCTGGGAAGATCCGATCGAGCTAACGCGTTTAACCAGGCTCTGCAAACCGGAACGTGCTGTGCTCACAAAAAGGACAGTTAAGAACCGTCTAAAGATCGTGAGCAGTGGACATGGGAAACCCACCAGGGCCACGAAACCGGGATGGGCCACATCGCCCAAGGAAAAGAGCCGAAAAGGGAACCGCGAAAACAATGCCTCAAGGCTCAACCCCCACTTCCACACATGGAAACATCTGCCAATCTGTGGTCAGAGCTGCCGTCCCAGCCTGGCCGCTTGGTCATTTCAGAATGGAGAAGTGGCCATGGGAACGGCATCCTCGTCTGTAAGGGGCTGACGTAGAGGCTGGGACAGAGGCGGCGGGAGGGGGACTGGCGAGGAACCAGAAGCTGAACCGAAAACGTCCCAGGGAGGCCGTCGCGCCCCCTGCCCAGCTGTGCTGTGACAAGACCACGTGGCCCACGGTTAAGGAACGTGGCCTTCCCAGCCAGCAGAAGCCGGCTTCAAATCCCAGTGCTGCACAGATCCTCCAGCTAAAAACTGGGGATTAATCATGGTTGCTTTCGGGGTCATGGGGAGGATTAAGTCAGATCACGTACTCAAAGCACTGGTAGGCTCGGCAACCTGGAGGTGTCTCTGCAGCATCGTGCTGCCCGAGGCCAAGCTCCGTGCCCCCGGTGAGTCAGGGGGGCAGAGCACGGAAGTCAACGTTAAGCGTGACGCAGTTAGTGCTGAACAGAGAACGAAGTATGAGGTGCTACGGAGAGCACAGGGTGTGCCAGAAGGTTCCTGGAAGAGCTCAGTCTCATCAGATGGGCAAATTAGCCAAGCAGTGGAGAGGGGAAGGGCATTCCTGGCAGACATGAGAGCGCGAGCAAAGCCAGGAGGCGTGAGGCAGCCAACTGTCCTACTACACAAAGGGCAGACGCTCTGAAGACAGATCCCTGGTTAAGGTGGGGAGTCGCAGGGAAAGTGCTTCCTTATTCTGAGCCAACGGTCATACTTGGCTGGCAATGACATCAGCTGTTGCTGTTCCTGCCAGAGTTAGAGAGTGAGCTCCCCAACGCCCGAAGCATTCAAGGACAAGTCGTTATGGGGCCAATCCCAGGCCTCTGGCCTCAAACACCTTCCTTCCTGTATTGTAGGGCAGCTGGTGTCTGTGGACTGCAAGTCCCAGACTCCCTTGCCAGTGGGTTTCCAGCTGGGTCCCGGCCAGACAAGGCACAGTCTGGGGAGATGAAGAGGGGGACAAAGAGAGAGAAGCTGGAATCCTTCTCCCCAGATGAGATCGCCAGCAGCAGCTGCATCTCCGCCCGGGCTTCCGGGCTCTGCTGACCCCGCCACCTGCCCGGCTCCCTCCATCCTCAGGGCGGTGGCAATCTCTGGGCTGACTCGTCATCCCCTCTTGGGCTCTCAACTCTCCTGTGACCTGTGTATCTAACTCCCCGTATTAAGTCTCTCTGTCTAAAATACCTAGAGTGTTTCTGTTTCTTGTTGGGCCCTAAAGAACAGAGGCTTCTACAAGTCACAGACGGGAGGCTGATCCGGAAGGGCCTTTGTAAGGTCCTTCGAGGCTCTCACCCAGCCATCCACGGCCCCCCTCTCGTCCCAGAACCACTGCTGTCTGAGGGGGCCACAGGCAGGCCAGCCCCACGCAGACAGGTCCGGGAACAGAAACCGAACCCCAGCCCCGACCCCAACCACCAGAAAAGTCGAAGAGCCCTTCCATGGTGACCCAGAGTGAGTCAGTTCCAGATCGCAGGGAAGAATTGCCCCGAGAACTGGAGAAGGGCCCTCTCGCCCCAGTTTCAGAGTCCAGGTCCTGCTTGCAAGTCAGGCGAGGCTTCCAGTACCCCCCGGCCAGCATCCCCATTTGAGGGTGAGGAAACAGGCCCAGGGTGGGAAAGTGAACTTTTGGAATTCCCAGCAGGGGAGCTGCAGAGCTAGGGCTGGAACCCAGGTGTCCCAGCTCCTGGCCCGGGCCTCTTTCCCCACCTGTGTTATCCTCTCCCGGCCTCCCTTCCAGAAACGGGAGCCCTCGGGTTCACTTGGCCGCAGTCGGGTGCTGCTGTGGCCCACCAGCTTCGGGATGCTTCCTACATGGGCCTCAGGGCATCTGGGCCGTGGGATGCCTGCAGCCTTGTCTGAGAGTGAAAAACTAAGGGTGACCTAAGTGTCATCGCAAGACGTGGGTCACGATCGTGGCCTGCCCTCCCCTTGTGCCCCTGGGCAGCCACGAGACCGCATGAGGAATGACCTCCATCCGTGGCATTTCCACAAGGGAGCCCACGATCGGGTGTGCATAGAGAACTCTGGGCCAGGGTCAGTGCTGGGGCGGGTGGGGGGTCTGCACTGGGCATAGTGTGCTTTTCACTTTGTTTATTATTATTTTTTAAGATTTTATTTATTTGGCAGAGAGAGACACAGTGAGAGAGGGAACACAAGCAGGGGGAGTGGGAGAGGGGAAAGCAGGCTTCCAGCCGAACAGGGAGCCCAATGCGGGGCTCGATCTCAGGACCCTGGGATCATGACTGAGCCAAAGGCAGATGCTCAATGACTGAGGCACCCAGGCGTCCCGTGCTTTTCACTTTAAACCCTTCATGCTACTTGTGCACTGGCCACAGACACACCATTGTTCTAAGAATAGTTAATAAAATTGTCTTTAATAGGTCACTTAAAACGTAAGAAAAAAATGGATTTGGGTTCTATGTGCCAATGTGCAATCAGGACCCCGATCAATGAGTTATCACTGTGTGTAGTGTGCCCCTTGGGAGGAAAAAAAACACATTTATTTATAGATGGAGGAGAAAAACATACCTGGAAGGAACCACAGCAAATTGTCAACACACATTAAGATTTGAGGAGGGGGAGAGGCGGAAAAGGACGCTGGTTTTTACCTTATCCACTTCTGAATTGTTCCACATTCTTTTCAATGAACTTGTTTTGTTGTGTAATTAAAAGAAAAGAGGAAAAAAAATCATATTTTCAGTTACAAATGCCTACAGTCGGCTGGGGTCACCTCTGGTCTTCCTGGCACGTGACACACTCAGTCTGACCCTCCTCCAGCCAAGGGAGGAAGGGGGCCAGGCTAGGAGCCCCAACCTTATGTTGCAGATAGCTGGGCCTTTTAGGACACCCAAAGAAAGATAAGAATGGAGGGGGGCGGGGTCATGACTTAAGTCCACCCCATAAAAGGAAGCTGCTGAGGGCCGTTGTGTCTTATCTGCATTCTGCACCCAGAGTCTGTGTGCAGGCCTGCAGGGTGGAAAGTCAAATAAGAAGGTTGGAGGTGGGAGGGGAGAAGGGTGGGGGGCCGGGAGCATCCCGGGGATGGCTAGAGAGACCAGAGAGAAGACCCAGGGGGCTGGAACTTAGCGGATTAGAAGTGCAATGTGCTCTATGCGGTCCCAAGAGAAAGGACTGGACCCCGTAGGGGGAGACCCCCAGTACATAAAGCTAAACTCCATGTCAGAAAGAATTGGCAGTTGAGAAAGAACAATGAAGCTGAAGGCATCACGTGCCCTGATTTCAAAGCCATAGTCATCGAAATAGTGTGGTCTTGATTTAAAAACAGACACACAGATCAATGGAACACAACGGGGAACCCAGAAATAAACCCTCACATATATAGTCAATAGATCTATGACAAAGCAGCCAAGAATGCACACTGGGACAAGGACGGGCTCAGCCAACGGTGCTGCCGGGAAACTAGAGAGCCACCCGCGAGAGAATGAAACTGGACCCCTGTCTTACACCAGACACAGAAATGAACTCAAATGGATTAAAGGTTTGAATGTAAGACCTGAAACCATAAAACTCTTAGAAAAAACATAGCTGGTAAGCTCCTTGACATTGGCCTTGGTGATAATATTTTGGACTTGACACCGTAACAACAACAACAACAACAACAACAAAACAAAAGCAAAAATAAACAAGTAGAACCACATCAAGCTAAAAAGCTTCTGTAGAGCAAAAGAAACCACCAACCAAATAAAAAGACAACCTAGTGAGTGGAAGAAAATATTTGCAAATCATATATCTGATAAGAGGTTAACATCCGGATTTTATAAAGAACTCATAGAACTCAATAGCAAGAAAACAAACAATCCAATTTATTAAAAAAAAAAATGGGCAGAGGAACTGAATAGACATTTTCCCAAAGAAGATCTCCAGAGGGCCAATGGGCTCCTGAAAAGATGCTCAACATCCCTCGTTATCAGGGACACGTAAATCAAGACCACAATGAGATATCGCTTTACACCTGTCAGGATGGTTATTATCAAAAAGACAGGAAATAACAAATGTGGGGGAGGATGTGGAGAAAAGGGAACTTTCGTGCACTGTCGGTGGGAATGTACATTGGTGCAGCTACCGTGGAAAACAGTAGGGAGGTTCCTCAAAAAATTAAAAATACAACTACCGCATGATCCAGTAATTCCACTTCTGGGTATTTGTCTGAAGAAAATGAAAATGCTAGTTTAAAAAGACATCTGTGCTTTGTGTTCATTGCAGCATGATTTGCAATAGCTAAGCTACGGAAAACAAGCCGAGTGTCCATCCACGGGGGAATGGCTAAAGATGTGGTCTCTGTATACAAGGGAATATTATTCAGCCACAGCAAAGAGGGAAATCTTGCCATTTGCAACAACACGGATGGACCTTGAGGGCATTGGGTTAAGTGAAATAAACCAGAGAGGAAAACGCAAACACCACATGATCTCTCTTATATGTGGAATCTAGAAAAAAACCAAAATACCAGAAACTGAACTCATACATCCGAGGACAGATTTTCAGGGCTAGAGGTTGGGGTTGGGAGTGGGCTAAATGGGTGAAGGGCATCAAAAAGGACAAACTTCCAGTTACAAAATAACCAAGTCATGAGAATGTAATGTACGTCATGGCAACTATTGTTAATAATACTGTATTGCATATTGGAAAGTTGCCAAGAGACTAGATCTTGAAAGTTCTCATAACAAGAAAAACATGGTGTCTCTGCGTGGTGACATCCGCTAACGAGACTTACTGAGGCGATCACCGGCAATCTATATGAAGATCGAATCATTACGTGGTACACCTGAAACTAACATATTGTGGTATGCCAATGATGCCTCAATTTTTTTTTAAAAGTTAAAAAAACAAAAGGAAAAAGCTACCAATAGACCAACCCGAGATGAAATGAACTGCCTCGAGAGTAAGCAGCCTGTCATTGGAGGAAATCAAGCAGAAGCCGGGCACTGGCCAGCAGGACACTGTCGAGGTGATTCAACTGCAGGATGGAGGGCTAGATTCTCTGACGTTCAGAGTCCCTTCCACCCTGAGGGTCGATCCTGGGACAGGAGAAGCCAGCAGTGGGGCAGCCCAGTTCGCTGAGTCCCCACTACGGGCCCAGCACTGTGCCAAGCGTCCTTCAAACTCTAAAGCCTCAAGCCTGGCGGCAAGGCCGAGCACAGGGTGCCCCTTCGTCCCTGTTCTACAGATGAAGAAAGTGCTTGAGGGGCCAGGCGCCTCGCTGTCACCCCCGTCGCCCTCCTAACCTGCAGGTGCCCCAATCAGCCAGGCCTGCTTCTCACTCTCTTCCCCTTCCCCGAGAAGACACTTCGCCAGTCTGTCTGTTCTTTGTCCTCATAAAATACATATTGCCTTAAACTGGCATAAATGCGCAAATGCATCTTAGTATTCTTACTTTATTTTTTTTTTAAGATTTTATTTATTTATTTGAGATAGAATAAGAGCAAGAGAGAGAGAGAGAGCACAAGCACGGAGAGCAGCCGGCAGAGGGGGAAGCAGACTCCCCGCCGAGCAGGGAGCCCGATGCGGGGCTCGATCCCAGGACTCCGGGATCATGACCTGAGCGGAAGGCAGACGCTTAACGGACTGAGCCACTCAGGAGCCCCCTAGTATTCTTACTTTAAATTTGAAAAAAAATAAAATTGAAGCCCTCAAAAAGGTGACAAGAAAAGCACAATAGACTCCCACATCCCTGTCACCCAGATTGACCATTATTAACGGTTGGCTATATGTGCTCTCTCTCCGTGTATCTAGACTTCATTTTGGGGGGGTCCACATGGGCATCTGCTGCACACGTTAGGACCCTTCACCCCAGACGTCCCGGGTGCCTCCGGAGAACAAGGACGTTGTGCTACATAACCCAGGACCGTGATCGCATTCAGGAGCGTTCACATGACACGACACTGTTCCCTGCATGTTATGGTCCCCATTCCTTCCACCAACTGTCCCAACACTGTCCTGTCCTTGTCTTTTTTCCATATGCGTGTTTCCAGTACGTGGGTTCTCTTCCCCATTCCCGCTTCTTCCACTCGGCCCACGACGTGGGATCCCTGCGTGTCCTTGCCCGCACACGGCCGCCCTGCCTCCAGCTGTGGCACGCCCTCCCTGCTTCCCCCCACCCTGCCCGCCGCCCAGCAAGGCACCCCTGCCACAGACAAGTCTGTGCTGGACGTCGTCCTACCTGTCCCCTAGACAGCGCTGCTCAGACTTTGCCCCAGAATGACCTGCGGCTCTTATGCGAAGGCAGCATCCGGCTTGGTAAGACAGCAGTGGCCCCAGAGATCGGCATTTCGGACCCACTCCCAGGAGAGGCTGACGCTGCTAGTCCCTCCCTGGAGCCGTGAAGCCCCCGTCTTGCTTTTGCGGGGGGCGGGGGGCGGGGCGCAGGAGGTGGGGGGTGGACAAGGAGCCCGATGACCGTGTCTTGGAGCTCGTGGACTTCATTGTCACAGAGCACGGCCACTCTGAGCTCCGTGATGGCTGTCACTTGTCTGGGCCCCCACAGAAGCCCAAGCTCTGCTGCTTCCCTCGCCCTGCACCCAAACTACCCCCTTACCACGCTGTGACCAAGGGGGGCAACTGAAGCTGCAGTTTCCTGGGGCCAACACGAGTATCTCCCTCCCGGAGCCGTGCTAGCACCTGCGAGGCTGGTTCCGAGGCTAGCCCCAGAACCCTCTCGGGGAAAGGCACCCGTCCGTGAATGAATACGCCCCGAGCTGAGCATCCCTCATCGCCGTCATCGCAGACCTCGTCCAGCTGCCCTGCTTCACAGCCAAGGAAACGGAGGCACAGAGAGGTGGTGCCCCTTGCCTGATGCTGCACAGCCACAAAGATGGGCAGACGGGGACTCGGTCCAGCCCGGAATCACAAGGACAAAGCCAACGACCAGGGGAGCTTGAAAGTGAAAATACCTTCAATCAGACCAATCACACTGGGGAGAAAAATGACATTTCTCGAAGGACCCATCTTGCTAAGGGTCATGACCTGTGAACGGGCACTGGACCTTTGGGGTTTTTTTGAGGATGTGGGATCTCTGGGTTGACCAGGCCAACCCCTGCCTGTGGGGTGCTGGGGGCCGCCTCCAAAGCCATTCTGGAAATGTGACCCTGAGCCTCTGTGGGTCCAGCTCCAGGCCCCTGCCCGGCCTGTTCACGCCATCCCCGCCCCCCACTGGCGCCTGTGGACCTCAGGGCTCCTCTCTCCCCCTTGCTGGTCCCTGCTCTCCTCCCACAACCCGTTCCTGTCCATTAGCCCTTCCCCTCATCCTCCCATCAAGCCAGAGGCATGAGGGGCTCAGGCAGGTGCCTCACCCCTCCCCTGTTGGGGAGTTTGCACGCAGGCAGCACCCAACGGACCCTCGGCCAGGGTGGGGACCAAGAGTCACTTCAGCAGCCCTGGGAAAGCCACCTGCCGCTTGCCTCTGGCCCCGCCCCTTGCCCCTGCTCTGCCCTGGCCGCCCTGGCCTCCTTTTGTCCCTCAGCCAGACCCGCTCTTCCCTTCCTTGGGGCTGTCCCTCTATTTATGACATGTGCCCAAAGAGCCTCAGCAACTGACCTCTCAAGCCCCAGCCTCTCTCCAGATGTCACCTCCGCAGAGAGGCCTTCCCGGGCCCAGCCGCCCCGGCGTCCCACCACCCAACCTCGCCACTGCCCTCCAAGCTCTCGCACTGGCTTCCTGGCTGACCCTCCGGCTCTGGCCCCTGGAAAGTCACCTCCGGGGACCAGGACCTTGTCTGTCATGCTCGCTGCTCTTCCCTCAGGCCCTGGAGAGGGGCCTAGCAGGAAGCAGGTGCATTGCAGATGCTCCTTTCTGGAATGAATAGGCGGCACCTTACAGCTTACCCGCTGTTTTCGTGTCCACCACGCGCTCAAGCCAGGCAAGCCTGAAAGGTAGGTCATTTCTCGTCCCTTTCAAAGTTGAGCAAACTGAGGCCCTGAGAGGTAAAGGGACTTGCCTGAGGGCTCTTAGCCAGGAAGGGGCACAGCTCAGACACAAACCCAGGTCTTTCTGATCCCAAACATCTTGTTCTCGTGAACACATTCTTTGGGCTGTTTCTCCCCTTGGGCGAGGACAGCGCCCTGGATCCCCGCCCTGCCGGGCCAGCTGCTCAGTAGCCGCTGTGACCGATGTCCTTTTAGGGACCAACAAGTCCCCACAGGGATCCACCATCTGCATGGGAGATGGGCCCCTCGCCTCTCAGGCTTCGGCTTCCTCAGCTGTAAAATGGGCGTCTTCATAATCCTCAAAGCCTGCTACAGAGTTCGATCCATGGAGATTAGTATTAATGTTATTTTATTTATATGTATATGTTTTCAATACAAAAGTAGAATCTCAGTACATTTCTGTTACAAAAAAATAATAATAAAACATTGCAAATAAACGGACAAACTAAAGCCCCAAAAGGTAAAGACACCTGCTCGAGGTCGCGCGGGAGGAAGGAGCGGCACCACATCCCAAAGCAGGATCTTCCGACACCGGGACGGCTGAAGCCGCACCTTCTGGGATCAACGGCCCACTTGGGGACAGACCGCCCAGAGCAGCTTCCTTCTTTTCAGTCATTACTTGTTCATTCAGCCTTTGGGAAGGGCAGGCCCTCTGTTGTGGTATAGAGAGTCCAGCAGCGGCCTGACATTCTAGAAAGGGGCACGAGAAATGGCCAGCTGCTCCCAGATGCTGCAGTCCCACCGGTCCCGTGGGGAGACAGAGTTGGAGAAGAAGAGAGGGAGATCGTCGGTCTAGATTGCTTATAGTTTTAGAGGCAAACACACATTTCTCCTGTTACTGTAAAGGAAAAGCCCACGGGCAGAGGGGAGGTAGGGGGAAGCCCGATGAGAAACCGAGGGGCTTGGCGAGGCCCGAAGGGCCAGGGATCCAGCGCAGGTGCCCTGGCACTGGGATCGGGAAAGGAGGGAGGCGTGGAGCTGTCAGCGGCGCTCAGGCCCCATTAAAAAAGCCCCCGTAACCCGAGGGTCATTTCCTCCTGCACAGTGGATGCATTATTTTATATATCTGGGCAAACAGAAATGCAAGCTAGGTAGCCAAGGGACCGAGAGAGAGAGAGAGAGAGAGAGAGAGAGGAGAAAGAAAACAAGGTGAAGTGGAGTTTTCCGAGAGGCACTAAATCCCCTCACACGAGGAATCACAGGGGCCGCTAATGAGGACGAATCCGAAAAGTCTAGGGGACCGAGTCAGGGGAGATGCAGGCCATGTGAGAAGGATGGGTAAGGATGCACGTGCAAGTGTATGCACACTCACACACGTGTGCATGCACACCTACCTACACACGCGCGTGCGCGCACACACACACACACACACACACACACAAAGAGAGCCATGCTGGGAAAAAAGGCACCAAAGGAACAAAGCAGACTGTGCAAGGTAGAGCTCTGGAACCATCCCCCGAAGAGTCCTTCCACGTACAACCTTCCGTGGTCTGGGACCGTGGGGAGTGAGGGAGAGACTGCCACAGTTGGGGGCACCACCCAGAGTCGTGGTCACCTGCAGGGAGCCTGGGGCTCACTTCCTGTCCCCCACGGTCCCCTCCTCAGGCCTGGGAGCTGCATCTGCTACAAGACATAGTCTGTCTCTCTCTCTCTCTCTCTCTCTCTCACACACACACACACCACGCACACTCACACTTGTTTACACACGCACGACTTTAATTTCTTTTCCTTTGGGTCGGCGGGGGGAGCTTTGAAAGGTCCTCCATGTCCGCCAAAACTCTGGGCTCCCCACCCCATGGGCTGCCGTAAGAGATCGTTTCTCCCGACACAGGGGGTTGTGGGAGGGCCCAGTGACGCTTATAAGCACTTAACACTGTGCCCAGTACAGTCCTGGGAAATAGGAGGCATTATTTTTCCTTTTTGTTTGTTTTTGTTTGGGAGGGAGGGGCAGAGGGAGAGGGAGAATCTGAAGCAGGCTCCACGGCCAGCAGGGAGCCCAGTTTGGGGCTGATCTCATGACCCTGAGATCGTGACCTGAGCCAAAACCAAGAGTCAGACGTTCAACCAGTTGAGCCACCCAGGCACCCTGGCATTATTTTTCTTTTTGTCATTGGCCGTGACCTTGGGAGGGCCTGTGCCAAGGAGATGGGAAGGGAAGAAGGAATGAGGAAGCCGGGGCAGGAGTGGTCAGGGAGCGCCCGAGGGTAAGGGTCTGCTGCAGGGTTAGGCCTCGTGCAATTGACGGAGCCAGTGTCCCTACGGGCCACTCACACTGGCGGTCAGGAAGGGAGACTGCAGGTGCATGACAGCAAGGACAATGGGGACAGCTCATCCCCTCCTGAGCACGGGGGAGGGGCCGTGTGGGTCCTGTCACCAGGAGGAAGGAGGGAAGGTGGCCTGGGGAGATGCCTGGTGTCCACTCAGTTGTGCCTTGCCCTGAACAGCGCACCTCTGGGCTCACCCCAAGCCTCAGTTTCCTCTCTGGGTTCCTGGGGGCTCCAGCCCCGCACGGGTCTTTGGCTCAGTCTGAACTACCCACCGTGCTTCCCAGCAGTGCTCCCTCTGCCCATGGCCACCCCCTCCGAGCCTCCGAGCCTCCGGAGCTGGGGGCCACAGCCAAGAATTTTTGCCAAGTGCCTCACCCTCCAAACAAACAAACAAACAAACCAGAAGGAGGCACGGCCTAAGTGTCTTTCTGGTCCATGGCCTGATTTCCTTGAAGCCCTGCCTGATTTCTTTCAGGCCCTGTTGTAGAAAATATGACCTTACCTAACAATTGAGGAACAGCCCTGAGTTTTGATGTGGGCTGCAGCGAGACATTCGTCCTGGACAAAGGGAACCTGGCAGGTGCCCCGGACCTTCCAAACTCCCAGCCATCCGAACTGCAGAGGCTCTTAGTGAGTTCGTCAGAATTAACAACGGGTTCTGCCAGAAGGGAGTGCCAGTCTGAGCCCGCAGACCGTGGGCCAGCGTCTGGGCAGGGGCGCTATAATTGCCCATTGTCTGCGGGACGGCCTTGGGGGGGTGGCCTCAGAATCTGCTCCCGGACCACACTCCCCTGCTTCTTTCGGGAACCTGAGCCGGAGGCTTCAGGATGCCCTGACTCAGGTGCCAACCCCCGTAGCCCCTCCAGGCCCAAGCCAACGACGGTCACGGCCAGGGTAGGGGGAGCCCGGGGCGAGTCTTGTTCCCCAGCCCGTCCTGGGCCACTTAGCTGGCAGGGTGGTCAGGCTGACTGGGTGCCCACGTGGGTCACACCCGACCACACCTCCTTCCTGCCACCATCCCTGCGTCCGATGCTGCGGGGGCAGGGAGGGACAAGGCTGGGCCCTGTGTCGCCTGAGTCACAAGTTCCCGATGCCTGCCTGACCCCCCTTTAGCCTTCCGGTGACTCGACTTCTGCCTTGCGGGACGTAGGCTGGCAAGCAGCCCCCAGTAGTGGCCGTGGCTGGATTGGCAGGTGCTTTCGTCCCCCAGTGGTTCTCAAGGGGGCGGGACGGGGGCACATCGGGTACAGCCCACGGGGAGGTGGAGGGACCGGCCACTCAGCTCCCGCCTCAGACCTCCTACACGGAATCCCCAAAGCCCTGGCATCCCCTGAATTAGGCTCCCGGGCCCCTGACAACTGCAGTGTGGGGCACAGTTCTTCAGGCTTAATCCCAAGAGCTGGAAGACCCAGGATGGAGCCCTGACTCAGCCCCTTATGAGCTGTGTAAACTTGAGCACATAACTGGCCTTCTCTGAGCTTGTCTTCTCATCCCTAAAGTGAGGGTAATACTGGCCCCTCCTCCACAGGGGGCATGAAGAAAATATGAGAGCCCTCCATACAGGCCTCGGCGCTGGTCTCGGCACAGAACGAACACTCAATAAACGCCAGCTGTTACTGCCGTTGCCGTGAGGCAACCACCACCCTGCCTGCTCTCAGGCCACGGTCTCTCTCTACTCTGCCTTGATAGCCAAATTATACCCCTCCCAGTCAGGGCCGCCACAGGCGGTTGCACAGCTCGTACACTGCACAAGTGCTGTGGCTGGAATCGGGGCTGAAGTCCCAGCTGACTCCATCACTCAACTAAGCACACAGGCACATGAGCAGTGCCCACAAGAGACACATTTTCTAATCCGACCCAAAGGGCCACAAAGGCAACAGCAGGTGCTTTTGGATCCCGGGCTGAGCTTACCCCAGCCTCAGCCGCTCCCAGGACCTGGATCAGTGTCCACTAAGTCCTGCCACTCCAGCCGCAGCTCAGCCCCCCTGAGAAGGTGGTGGCCAATGGGAGGCTCCCCATCCCTCTATAATAAGAAAATGCCTGTCCCCAGCCCTCCCCACCCCAGCCCTGCACCTCCACAGTCCATGCGGGCTGCAGGAACTGTAGTGTCTCTACCAGACAGGCCCTGGCAGGAAAAGAACGGTGATCCACTGGTTTGTAAGACTGTATCTATATATTTGGAGGACAACTTGAGGAATCTGAAAATCAGTTAATTATTAGATGAGATTAGAACATGATAGTTAATTTTCTTAGGCATCAAATTGTATAGGAGAATGTCCATATTCGTGGGAGATAAGGGCTGAATTACTTAGGGATGATGCATCATGATGTTTACAACTTCTTCTGAAATGTTTCAGAGAAAATAAATAGATACGGATGTACACACGGAAATAGAGACATACAGATATGGAGAAGTACACATAAGCAAGCAAATATAGACAAGTACAATAGCTATTATATCCAGGGGGTAGGTATGGAGATATATGTTGGACTATTCTTTTTTTTTAGATTTTATTTATTTATTTATTTGAGAGAGAGAGAGAGAACACACACAAGCAGGGGGAGGGGCAGAGGAAGAGGAAATCCCAAGTAGACTCCGAAATGAGTGCAGAGCCCGAGGCGGGGCTCGATCCCACAACTCCAAGATCATGACCTGAGCCAAAACCAAGAGTCAGATGCTCAGCTGACTGAGCCACCCAGGGGCCCTGGTTGGACTATTCTTGCGTCCCTTCTGTACATTTGACAGTTTTCATAATAAATATTATGAAATATTTTTATTTCACTCGTAATTTTTGTAAAGGAAATGGTGAGAAAGGGGCTCCAGGGTCAACTGAGTTCTCTCTGTCCTCCCCCCAGCCTGCCCTACGGTCTCCCTTTCCGAGAGAAACCCTCCTGGGCAGGCCCTTGCCTGCTTTGGGCATATGGAGAACGTCCTCCCAGGGCGACACGTTAGAGCCACTCAGACCCTAGTGCCTGGAAGTCCAGACCATCACCGCCTCTGACTCAGTCCTCCCAGAGGAGCGCAGATGCACAGCTCTGTCTCCCGAGCCCCCTCCCCCTTGGGATCCTCCTTTTGGAGTAAGAACATCCTTCCTGCATTTTGTATAGTGGAAGAAACTGGAAATCGCAGAATTGTCCCCGAGTAGAGGATTGGAGGCCTAAATTGAACAGCTGTGTATCTGCACACTCAGACACGAAGGTAGGTCTCTGTCGCTCCAGGTAAGAAAGCAAGTTGCAGAGCAACCTGTAGGATTTGTTGTTTTTTTTTTGTTTTTTTTTGTTTTGTTTTGTTTTAGGATTTGTTGTTTTTAAAAGAAAACACTAGATACATAGGATCGTTGGGTAGGCCTAGAGAAAGATCTGGAAGGTGGCCCACTGAACTGTTCACCGTGGTTACTTTAGGCGAGTGAGAGTAGGTGGAGGAAGAGAAACTTTCACTTTCATGTCAAACACATCTGCGTTTTTGGAATCTGTTCACATTCTCAAGGGCACATCTCGAAGCCCTCCCTGCGTTTCGGCAGCATAGCGACGCCCCCTAACACTCACATAGCTCCCACTAGGTGTCAAAACTGTTCTAAGGTCCTCATGCCTATTAATGCATTTAATCCGCATGTTTTTCCCATCATCTTTCCCAATTTAGGGAGGAGGGAGGCACAGAGGAGTTATGTAACTTACCTGAGGTCACACAGCCAGTAAGTGGCAGAGCGGAGATTTGAACCCGAGCAGTCTCTCTCCAGGAACGGTGCCACAGGCTGGTGATATCCCCTCAGAGGCCTCTTCATGCAGTGTTTCTAACTCTCACAAGGCTCCCAGAGGGCTTCTGTGCCCGACTCAAGGACTCTAGGAGCATCTGAGGAGGCCGACCCGAGTTGCCCAGGTACTAAAGCAATCGAGGCTAGTAGGAGTTTCGTCCTCTTCTTTTCTAAGAGGGAGGCAGTGAGGGCACCAGAGAAGTAAAGAAGGTATCCTCTAGGTCAGGCCTCACAAACTCCAAAGCCCTTTCTCCTTCCCTCATGCCTCTGGGGCCACACAATGTTAGTCCTGAAAATCAAGGCCCTTCTGCTCCTTTGACAGATGAGGGATCTGAGGCCCAGAGACAGGGAGAGCCCCATGTCCGGACGGGTTTGGTCAGGGCCTTTCAGGGCAAGGGAGGAGAGTAAAGAAGCCCTGTCTTGTCGTCCAGGCCTTCACCGTCTTGCTTTCCGTGGGTGCTGATGACCGAGCCTTGAGTCCCAAGGGCCTTCCGCTGGCTGCCAAAGGGGAGGCCGTCTCCAGAACACCCCTCCCAGGTGGGACCCCCTGGCTCCCACGGACCCCATCCTCGGCGTCCCTGGGGCCTGGACAGAGGTGTCACACTGCCCCGGAGCCACACCTTAGAATTCTGAGAATAAGAAGTGGCCTGACGCCCCAGAAGAGACACACCCAGATGTTCGCAGGGGCAGATCTGGGGCGTGAAACTGTGGGTAATGTTTATTTCCTTCTTTGTACTTTCCCACACTTTCCAAATTTTTATTTGGTGAACATGTATCACCATTACAATTAGGCAAAGAATACCGGGCTTTTTTTTTCTTCTCCAGGCAAAACCAAGGATGTACCACAGGGCACATTTCAGCCAGCGAGCATCAACTGCGTGCCACGGGCTAACCTAAGAAGAGGACACGGGAGAGGGAGAGAGCCGGAGAACTGACGTCTGTTGGGTGCCCACTACGGGAGGTGCTAGGAGTGCTACGTCCGTGATCCCCATCATCTTCACAACCAGGCTGGGCATTTGGTGTTATGACCCCCTTTTACAGGTGGATATACTGAGGCACAGAAAGCAACTTGCTCTTCCCACCTCACTATGCTGCCCTTCCTTAAGGCAGTCTTTTGACTTGGGAGTTCCATTGCCAAGGATATATTTCTAAGAACTACTTCAGCAGAATTCGAAAGCTATAGGCATACAGAGGTGTGTGTCAATATTAACTGCAACAGCAAATACTGTGTAACCCAAAAAGGTGACAGAAAACGCTCTAAAAAGTGACCTTCGGCAATTGGGAAGTAGTCTCTCCATATGTGGTAGCCAACCCCCACAAAGGCCCTGCCTCCTTCTTGTCACACACTTGTGAGGCCCCAATTTGAGCTACGTAGGGCTGACTTGGTGACCAATGGGCTACAGGGGGAGTGACCTCAAGGAGAGGTTGTGAAAGACGTTGCAGCTTCTCCCTCAGCCTCTTGATCTCTCCTTCAGGGGTAAGCCGGCCATCAAGTCATGAAGAAACGCAAGGCGCACGACAGAGAGGCCCAGGTGGAGAGGTGATGAGGCCTCCCACCAACAGCCACGTGAGTGCGCCATCTTGGGCATAGAGACCCCGGAGCCCCCTTCTAGCTCTCCGACGACACGGCCCTGCCTGACATTTCAAGAGCAACCTCATGAAAGACCCTGAGGTAGAAAAGCCCAACTGAGCTGCTCCCAAAATTCTTAACCCACAGAAATGATGACAAAGTAAGTATTGTGTCTGGGTGTCTGTGAAGCTGGAGAGATCCTGGCCAGGCCAAGGACATCTTCTTGGCCCTTGACCTTTCCCCAAAGCCCCACCATGAAATGCTTTGATCATTAAAAAAAAATTAAAATAAGTGAATAAATGTCATTTTAATTCACTAGGTTCAGGGGTAACTTGTTCCATGGCGGTGGATAAAAGACGCCCCACGCAACAGAATGCAGTGCCACAAGAAACCTAAAGGAGCATCTGCTACATTCGACGTATGACAATGTGGGTGAATTTCCCAGTGTTGCACAAAAGAAGCCAGATAGCAGAGGATATTCTTTGTGATTTTATTGACACAGTGGTCAAAAACACGGGGCACCTGGATGGCTCGGTCGTTAAGTGTCTGCCTTTGGATCAGGTCACAATCCCAGGGTCCTGGGATCGAGCCTCACCTCACATCAGGCTCCCTGCTTGGTGGGAAGCCTGCTTCTCCCTCTCCCACTCCCCCTGCTTGTGCTCCCACTCTCACTGTGTCTCTCTCCGTCAAATAAATAAATAGCATCTTAAAAAAAAAACCACTCATAATTGGGGCACCTGGCTGGCTCAGCCAGTGGAGCTGGAGTGATCTCGGGGTTGTGAGTTCGAGCCCCACGTCTGGTGTAGAGATAACTTAAATAAATAAAATAATAAATAAATCTTAGGAAAAAAAACACTCAAAATTAATCTATGCTATCACAGTAGTGGTTCCCTTTGAGAACGGGAGGTTAACGAGTGGGGCCCATCAGGAGCGGCCCCCAGGTGCTGATATCGGCCTACGTCTCGATCTGGGGGCTGTTTAGTTCAGATCACGGGTGCGTTTAGTGTGCAAAATTCCAAAAATTCCATTCCAGCTGTGCATTTGTTACTAGTCCCTATAAATGCCCTATTTTAAAACGGCCCTTTTACATGCACCGTGTAGAAAGTCTAGACGCCTGTGACCAGGCTCTGGTCAGTGACATGGGAGAGCCTGTGCGGGGATCTCCACCCAAAGCATGCACACGCACTGGAAGGCAGGATGGAAACAACTGGAAATGTCTGTGTTGAGGGGGCAGGGATTCCAGGCCATCCTTATATCTTTAAGGATTTCATCTGCCATCTTTACATCTTTAAGTATTCCCTTTAAGAATGTATTATACTTGGGCGCCTGGGTGGCTCAGTCGTTAAGCCTCTGCCTTTGGCTCAGGTCATGATCTCAGGGTGCTGGGATCGAGTCCTGCATTGGGCTCCCTGCTCCGCGGGAAGCCTGCTTCTCCCTCTCTCCCTCCTCCTGCTTGTGTACCCTCTCTCACTGTGTCTCTCTCTGTCAAATAAAGAAACAAAATCTTAAAAAAAAAAAAAGAATGTATTATACTGTCTTTTCAAAGAAATGAACTGAAGGGCCAAGAGGTAGAACACATTTCTGCGAGGTGTCTAACCAGCAGCTACAGTAGAGTCCTCTAAGGAGTAAGCTTTTATTCACCAAAAATCTGGCCACCCAGAAGAACGCCTTCCCAGAGATTTTACAAATTGCTCAAGTGTGGTTTTTCTAGCAGAATTGGTTATTGCAACTACTGTTTACATTAAAGGCAGAAAAGTGAAGGCCTGCTCCCAAGGTTCACGGAATGGGGACTGGGGGCGGGTGGGGGTGGGGGGTGGGGAGAAGGTGTTGCAACATCGTGGCCAGGAAGAGCAGGAAGTATCGTGAAGCTAGAGGGAAATCTGTGGCCCTGGGAGAGCCTTCCCAGTGCTGATAGTAGCAGAAGCGGATCAGAAACATCACCCTCCGATCCCAAAATGGCTGCAGACACACCAGAAAGAGGAGAGAGTTCTCCAGTTTCCCTGAGCTATGAACTTCAGGCTTCCCATAAGAGCTTTCCAGAATAGGTTCCATATTGGTCACAGTAGACGTCAGATGTTCCGATGTTCAGATACCGTCCTGAAGACACAGAAGCTGTTTTTTGCAGCCCCTCTCCTGTGTCTTCTCCCAGCTCGGAAACTATCAGTGGCTCCCCTGTCTGGAACCCTTACAGCGCAGCCTTAAAAAGGGTCCTTGACCTGGCCCCAAACTACAAGTCCAATCCGGGCACCCAGAGTTGCCTGGTCTCTGGCCTCCGGGTCAAGGCCCCATTGTATCCCTCACCTGGGAACTCCCTTCCCCAACTGCACTGTACTCGGGGAAGGGCTTTCTAAGCTTCAAAGCTGTGGAAGAAACCACAAAGGAAATGTTTGACAGATCCGTGCTACAAAAAACAAAAAATTCCGGTCTGATTAAAAAATACAAGCAAAATTAAAAGACAAACAACTGGAAAGAATGTTTGCAGCAAATACCACAGACAGATGGTTAGAACCCTTAATTTATGAAGAACCCACAAAAATCAATAAAAAAAACACAAAGATGTTCATGGATAAAAAGGCAAAGGACATAATAAAAAACAAATATAAGAGGCC